>JASCIT010000006.1:25079523-26322698 GCA_036711955.1 Digitonthophagus gazella | reverse complement strand
AACGATGGCCAATGCGCTTCTTTTTTGGGATACTGCATCAAGCAGGAGTGAACAGCGCAATTTTATATAATTTGCGAGAAGCCAACCCCTCGTTGATTCGTCGCGATTTCACCAAACAATTGGTTCGAAGTCTGTTGAAACCACATTTAGAGGCTCGTCTAAAAAAACCCACCTTACACAAAAATATTAATAAGCGTTAATAAGCCGATTTTGACCATTTAAAAAACGTCATAGGATAAAGATATGCCAAAAATTAATTTTCTGTAAGTTTGAAATCGCTAGTGTAATTAGAACGTCTAGTAATTTGCATTTTTACCATATTTGGTAATAATTTTCTGCGAAAAAGGTCTCTCCCACTCAGTCTGAACAAGTTTTCAACCCCGTAGCCTATAAAAGCCCCAAAAATTTCAATTTTACGCTCTTAGTTTTCAGAAACGCACAGATTTTATTTTTCGTAAGTATTTCTTATTAGTAGAGACTTTGCCTTTTTTTTAATTCTCTTATTTTGTCTATTTCTCTTTGCTATACGTTGAGTATTCCTATAGCAAAACTTTCTTCTTTCCGCTGTACGCGAGAATTCCTGCAGCATCGGTTTCTCTTTCCTATACGTTGAGTATTCCTATAACAAAATCTTCTTCTTTCCGCTGTACGCGAGAATTCCTACAGCATATATTTCTCTTTGCTATACGTTGAGAATTCCTATAGCAAAATTTTCTTCTATGGCAAACTGCTGTACCGTTGCTATTACCGGCTTAATTATTGTGAAAATAAAATTTTATTAATTATCAGAAAGTCTCTGCTAATAAAATAAGAAACCACCCGACTTTACTTTAAAACAATTTCGATCTTTTTTTTAAATAAAGCCCATTTTCCCTCTTTTCTGTTTATTAAAAATTTTAAGTTTGGTTTTAATAAAGATTTTATTTATATTATTTAAACCTGCATTTCAATTCCCCGTTCTATATTCCTTTCATTATTAACCCGTTAAAACCCTGGACATATTTTTTTTCTCCACTGTCTAAAAGCTACTCGAGGATACAGAAGACCTTACTTCTTTAAAAAGGTGGCACCCGAGAAACATTATTCATTTTGGGAGCTAATCACGAACTCCAAACGGAGTATGCCACACCTTGATTACTGGCTTCATTTGGCTACTTTGTAATTAGGATATTAGCTTACAAATTCCCTCCAGGACCACACTTCATCCTAGTTAGCTATGCGTAGTTGAGTTGGAAATTGAATGCTCAATCCTACAATAGAGAGTGTATGATTAAAAGATAATGATGGAGATTTGTACATCAATCGATACATTGTCAGTCTTTCCTAATTCGTTTGTTCAACTAAAATAATCCTAATTCGTCTGAAATTCGTTATAATTTTTCCAAACTTTGCCTCAATTTGTTCAAAATTTGTCTAAATTGGTATTCAGTTTTCCAAAACTTTATTGATTGCGAGGTTGTGTAAGGATAAAAATTTTTATTTTTTAAGTTCTCTTTAAATTGGTTGTGTAAGGGTGTGTAAAGTTCCGCTAAATTTTTTTTATTATTTTTTTGTTATGATTTTACAACATTGAACTTTCAAGAAAGTTATAAAATTTATATGGGTACCATTCGATTTTTCTTGTGGACGTAACTTCTATTGAATGTGAATTGAAAAAAAAATCGGAGAAAAATAAATCGATACAAACCGGAATGGGACAAACGTATCGTTGAGTTTAATTGGCTACAGAATTGCGTTCCCGTAACAAATATGTTATCGTGACGGTCGTTTCGAGTCGAGAACAAAAATACAAAGTAAATAAACAGACATATGTACTATACTTTTACTGGTTTTTTATTGTATAATGCTACTAGTTTCGGCTTTTCACCATCATCAGGCAGCTTACTAAATGGTGTTTACATCAATATTATTTTACTCCGAGACACATTAAACATTTTAAAATTCATAGTTAAGGCAATTAACATGTGTTTAAAATTTGTCGTATAACATGTAATCATTTTATGTTACTAAAAAGCCAGTAAAAGTACAGTCTAGTATTTACTAATTATCGACTGGTAGAATGGATTTGATATTTGACTTTCACTCATTAAAATATACAAAGATTGGCGTTAATTTCTGAATGCTGTTATTTCTGCAGTTCACTTTCAATTTAATGGACGCGTTCCTAATAAAATTTTATCTGCATGATTTACAGCGTAGATGGCGCCGCAATAGCCTGTGATAAACTCCGTTAATACAAAAGCAGTACCGATCCATTTATTTTTCAAGTCTAACTTCGCTTAAAAATTAGCATATCTGTCCATGAATATGTAAAAGGTGACCGTCCGGGATATTTATTAATACGCCCAGCGCTCGTTGAGCATGCAACCCAGCCTTGCGAACGTCGACCAAGCAAAACCAAGTTATCTCTTGCAGTTTCATCATTGTTGGAAAATGTGGGAACTTTTACCACATGAAACCATTTCCAGAAAAATTTTATGTAAGATTAACTTTATTGCTCCCTTTTCCCATTCGCTCACATTTGTAAAAGAAATTTCGGTGTGGAGATGATATTGTTATCATTAGTGCTTCTGTATGATTAAATAGGACCATGCCTTCGGCTGGTTTAAATACAATTCCCGATTCGTATGAATAATACATGAGATTATATCATGGTGTCGACGCTCTCAAGCCAAAACGGCATAAACGCCAAAATTGTCATTTTTTAGTTAGCTGCACCGTGGAGTAGCATTTTTAAATCTGCATGCAACAGTTAAAGCGGCATACCCGCAAACAAACTTCATTCGCTATAAAATTGGTTTAAAGTTTGCGTAAAAGCCGTTTAAGATTGATTATGTCAATCGTTTTTTGCGTTTTCTGAAAAATTAGGCTAATGGCGTTGAAATGAAATCTTAAACAACAAAGTAAATAATGTTAAAGACAGGGACAATATTTTCAAATTTTTTAAAATTTGTATTGAACAAAACTTTTGCTCATTTAATAAAACACTCTATACATATACAGAGGGACTCCCCATGGTCTCACCTCTAAGTGGTCTTTTGGCTGATATATTTCTAAATAAATTAGAGAACGAACTAATTATTAACCCTAAAAATCCACATAATCAAAAAATCATATTATGGAGGAGATATGTTGACGACGTTTTTGCCATCATTGACAACACCGATTCAAACCCAACTAACAGTATTCTTAATTACATTAACACACTACACAATAATATCACCTTTACATTAGAGACAGAACAGAACAACAAAATTAATTTCCTAGATTTAACAATAGAGAAACAAAAAGAAAAATTAATATATAATATTTACCGGAAAGAAACACAAACAGACACAATAATCCCTTATGATTCATATCACGACCATACACATAAATTTTCAACTTTTCACGCACTACTCAACAGAGCCCTAACATCAAACCTCACAAAAGAAAGTTTTGAAACAGAAATCAACATAATTAAACAGATTGCAAGAAATAATCATTTTCCAGAACACATAATGAATAAATTCATAAGGAGAAAAATAAACAAATTCAATATCCAACAAAATACAACTTTAATAAATGATACATTAACCAATACAAAAAATTTTCGATCAATAGAATATCCAGAAAACATAAGTTCAAAAATTGAGCAAATATTTAAAAGATTCAACATAATCCTCACATATAAAAACAACAATACAATAGGAAAATTACTCATAAACAATAAAGACAAAATCGAAACATTAGAAGATAACGGAATCTATAGACTAAATTGTGGGTCATGCACAGCTACATATATCGGCCAAACTGGGAGAAAATTAAGACAGAGCTTACAGGAACATAAAACAAGAAATAATTCAAATTTCGGGAAACACCTTACATTTAACATAGAACATGAATTTGATGACAATACCAATGCCGTTATTCTACATAAGACTAATAAAGGACATCTTATGGAGATTCTGGAAAATTACGAAGTCAACAAATTTTTGAAAAACTTTCCCGAACGTGTCTGCTTAAACGAACAAATTCAAATGACAAAAAAACCACTATACATGAACCTAAAAACACCTTTCACACCACCTTTTCAGCCAGAAGAACGAGGATTGCAAGTGAAGTAGCAACTTGTACATCGCAACTTACTGGCTTCCTTAGCTACAACCCCATCCCATCCCTACCATTTCCGCTTTTTTTCTCCTTTCAAATTCCAAAACTCAAGATTCTCCATTTTCCTCTATTCTAACTTTAATATGACATAAGACAAATATTTTTACATATCTCTCCAAGATTTTTAAACAATGACAAAACATTATCACCACTCACACCACCTTTTCAGCCGGAAGAACGAGGATTACAAGTAATGTAGCAACTTGTTTATCGCAACTTTCGAGCTTCCTTGGCTACAATCCCATCCCATCTTTACTATTCCTTATTTTCCTACATTTTCAGAAATTCCTTAATTCGAAACTTTTCCTCTTCCCTCCGATTTTAATATTTCCAATATATAATAGATGGCGTCAAACATTAGGATGTAGAATAATGCGTATTAACCATAACCTTATATTTTATCCCGCGCATTTGTTCCATAAGAACAGCGTTGTAAAACTTTTAGTAATTTATTAGTGTTCTCGTATTTTTTTGCGATTATTACCTCAAATGCAACTTTATTGTATGTTTTCAGTATTATAATAGTGACATAAGTGTATTTTTAATTATTTTTAATATGTTTTCAATAGATTTTTTACCATGCTTTCATTTTTATATAAAAAAGTTTTTTAAGTTCATTTTATAATTTTCATCTATTATTTTTCTATACTGCATTCAGGAAGCTTTCTGAGGATGGATTAAAGAAAATCCGAAACCGGTAAAAGCAGAAATTTTGTTTTATTTAAATTCCACCGTCTAAGTGCGAGTGACATATTAATAAGCTTGGTTTATGGATAATTCTGAGGAAACTCCGGTTTCCGGATTAAGTGGCCGTAGATTAACTTTTGACGTATCAAAACTAATTTCAAAGTTGCAGTTGTGCTTACTAACCTACCCAGTTACATGATAAACTCTTGTTAAGTATAATATTAAGTGATAACTTCAAAAATCCTTATTATAGAAAATTTGCTATACACTTTTCGCGGAAAGATGTCTCGTGCGTCATTACTTGTCACCGTTTTCTCGACATATGTCAAATATTTTTTTCTTTATTTAATCATATATGTCAGATAGAGACGAAAAGCGAAAATAGTAGTCTAGGATAATATAATTAATTAATGACGCATGAGACATCTTTCCGCGAAAAGAGTATACTTACATTATTGTAGAAAAGAGAGTCATGAATTATTTCTTGATTTCTATAAATAAAGTCTGTAAATCTCCGCTTTTAGAACGTAGCCTAATTTTTAGAATGTTTAAACAGTTCTTCAATATTTTCTTCTTTTTTAATTTTTATTGTAATAATTAGAACTAATTTAACTTTTATAATAAAAAATAGCATCTTTAAGTTTTGACATGTCATAAAAATCGTTTTTTAATTGTCATAAGAAAATTTAGTATGATTTTATAAAATTGGTAAGAACTCGAAAGAATGATAAACTCCTTTTCTCGCTGCACCTTCCATATTATATTAATTTCGATTGAACAACAATGTTATTTATAGAACAAGTATGGAGACGTCTTCAGATTCAGAAATTAAATTCCATTTGTATCCGTATCATTTCGGATGGACATAGAATTGTCGGCAAATGGCTGTTCCACAGAAATACCATACCCGCAAACACCAAATACGTGCCTTTGATCGATTTACCAGGATTCGGGTTGCATATTTGCCTATTTCGAGGTGATATTACCGTATTTTAAAGGAGATGCTGCATGTTAACTGGTTCGTCTTAACACTTAACCGACCACGCGCGCCGCTGTGAACTGTACGGTTTCCACCACGCTTGAGCACATTGGAACGGGGAGATCTCCCCGATCGGTCGGACAGCGACTTACATTGAAACGGGGAGATCTCCCCGATCGGTCGGGTAAGTGTTAAGGATTTGACGTTTTAAACATTCATAATGTTTCGATGAATTCTAAACCATCTTTTTATCCGGCGTTCATTTATCCACTTGCGGTGGGTAGACGTACACTGTACGTCGAGATACTTTTGTTACCGGAACGCCAGCGCGACGGTGTTACGTACGCCGTCAGACTATTGTTGCAGGAAGAAAAATGGCTCACCTGGCACGCTCAGCCGTAAATTTCTTGCCACCGCAAGTGGTTAAATTCGCGCTCAAGTGTGTTTTGAAGTTTTGTTAGATGACGAATGAAAGAAAAATATATGTTGCATAATTATACACTATAATCAATTAAATTTAAAATTTTTCAAATCTGGTAAAACTACACTGAACGGCTTGCAATAGCTTTGTTCGTTGTGGTACAACTTGTACTGCACTTTGTTACACTATGGTGCAAAGGTGCAGTTTCGTGCAGCATTTAAAGAGGAATGACTGTAATTCAGTGTAATTTGGTGCACTTTAGTTCAGGTATGAAATGTGATCCAACGAACACATATATAACCAAAATTTAATAATGCACTGAACTGTTCAGTGCAAGCAGTGCAGCCCTAACGAACAAACCTTATAAAAAAATTGGTGATAAGTCTTACTTTCAAACTGGTTTGGAAGTCAATAAGGTTTGGGAATATTTACTGTACAATTTTGTTGACCACTTGAACGAAAGTTTAACGTTTAGGTAGGTTTTACACGAAAATAAGTTATTGTACAATTTCCTTTACTCTTGTTACTTATAACCTATTGAACATTTCAATGTTATAACATTACTTTAATTAAATTTCATTGGACATATGTCAAAAATGCAGGCAAAATCGATAGATCACATGAGTATGAATGTAAATGAACGCACGTTATACCAGGTGTTTATAAATGAATATCGGGGTTTTAACGCTTTATAATATTTATTACATTAAACTTATAGTTATAAATAATATGTCAAATGAGAGAACAACTCAACCAGTTTTGTTTGTTGGCACCAGTGTGCATGTTCGCGAAATGTTTCTGCTATAATTCGCTAGAGATGGTACAAATGCAACGAGATTCCCCTAAAGTGAATGTTTTTTTTGTGCCGTATCCCGGCGGAACGTTGATGAACCTTTCTTTTTTGGTGAACCTATTGTAACTGGCACTTCTTACCTTGATACACTAGAGCAATGGCTCTTCTCTCAGTTGGAAGAAAATGAGCCAGAGAACTTCATTTACGAGCGAGATGGTGCGCCACCTCACTGGCATAACGAAGTACGCGATTGGTTGAACGTAACTGTACCCGAGCGCTGAATAGGCCGCAAGGGCCCAAACGACTTCTTCCCAACTGAAGTCTTGCTATGCATGCCTCCACGATCTCCTGACCTAACGCCATGCGATTTTTACCTCTAGGGCTTGATCAAAGATCGTGTGTACGTACCTCCAATACCAGCTAACCTCCCTGAATTAAGAAACCGAATTGAAGCAGCTGTTGCTACAATTACTGAATATACACTTATCAACGTTTGGGAAGAACTCGGCTATAGACTTGATGTGTGCCGTGTGACAAATAGTTGTCACATTGAACATTTATAAGGTTCTTGGTAAAACTGTTTGAGTTGCTTTTTCATTTTTTTACGACTATTTCTTGGAAAATTGGTCAGCTCATTAGAAATACAAAGTACAAAAGGGAATTGTAAAGATGATTATCACCACGTGTGTGACACCTCTATTAAGACAAATTGCGTGGGTTGTATGTGTATGGGTGCGTAAATCAACAAGTAGAAAGTGTAGCCGAGAAAAATGCGGTTTATTATGTTGGAAAAATATGGGTCGTCTATTCCCAGGTGAATCGATATACGTGGGGAGAACATCGGAATAAAACCGGGATTAGATTTTTCCGGGTGCAGTTTTAACTGGCGTCCGGTTTCACTTTTGTGACGAGTTTAATTAAAAGTTCCACGTAGGTACGTTCAAAACAGCAATTTTCAACCCTCTTTTTTAATGGAAAGGTGTTTAATTATCTCTATCGTTTTATTTTATATGGCAGATATCAAACATTTTGTTTTATACAAGCGCTCAATTTCAATAAATAAAATCTATGAATCAGGAAAATTTTATTATGAACGAAAAACTTTTTTTCTGTTTCGATCGTTATTAGATTCCACTTCTTGGTATTAAATCATCTTTTCATTGAGAGTTGGAAACAAGTTTCCTTTGTAAATATTTTAAACGCTCGGTACAGAGATTTCTTGGAAAGTGTGAGTTGGACCAATATAATATCTATGTTAGTTATCGAGAATAGTATGTGTGAAGAAATACAAGATTTAAACACGTTTATTTCTTAACTTATAAGGTTATATCAATAAATTCATGAAAAACTTGCAAAGAAAAAGAGGTCAAAGCCGGTTTTTAATAATAAATGTTAGTAAGACTCCTTTCTGTCTCACAGTGATGGGAAATTAAAGAAATTGATAAATATTAATATTTTTCAAAACATATTTATGAATATATTTTTTGTGATATATCAAATAAACTAGCATTCCTTAACTTTAAAGTAACATTACCATTTCTTCTACAATAGATCGTACCGTAAATTGATCATAACTGAGCGTCACATAAAGCAAATTCAACAAGATCCCTCACCTTTCTTGCTTACTGGGGTCTCATGCTGCTTTACCGCGGCAAAATTAGCGTTTCAACAGTTATGCAAAACAAGCGCCCGAAGCGTAAGCAGTCATAGTGAATAATTTGTCAGGAGGAACCTTACACCTTCTAAGAAAGGAACCTCTGAAGATGGGTACGCTAGATTTATTTCGTGGAATGTAAACAAGGGAGCGGCCCAGCAAGTAACGACGTCCAATAATATCAATGATGAAATCAAGGCAAAGTTGATAGATATGGAAATAAATGATGGATTTTCTATTGTTTGAATTTAATATTACATTTATTGACGATATATTTTTAATTAAAGTTTTTCTGCAGATACTGTTAGTATTAATTTTTGCAAATTTTCTAAAATCGTCAAAAAAATTACAAAATAAATATATTTTTATTTTCTAGGGGAAACACGAACAAAACAATTATCTGTATAAATTACGGTCGTTAATAAAACAAATTGTCAGCAAGAAAGAATGGTAATTCAATAATGAGTGCTTCAAATTTACTGAGAATATCATAAAGCCTTGATTTGGCGATGCAATTAATTTGCCAAAAAATTAATTTCCTCTCTCTGCACTCGTTTCAAAGCATGGTATCGTTGACGAAAACCGAATCCCCATACACATTGTTAAAACACTTTGACGCAAATTGAGCTTATGGTTACGCGAATTGGGTTTACAATGAACTAGAAGTGGCTGAGAAGCACCTGCACAAGGACGAGTTTGCTGGCACGTAGGTTACTTGGTTATTGTAAATGCAGAATTAATGTGTTGTAGATTGGAAAACTCATTAGCGCCGCTGTGCTTATCGGCTGTAATTAATGGACGGACTACATATCGCCTGTTGAGAATCATAGTGGCGAATCTACAAAAAGTTGATTATTGACTTTTAAAGGGTAACTTGTTTAAAAATCAACGTACTATTACGTGTATAAATGACGAAGCTATAACTTCAACCGTTGCCGATGGAGCGCGAAATACGCCACTCGATATACAATATATACTTCGCCATTATTTCGCAATAGTGGCGAAATCACAAAAAAAATGTTATTTTTGAAATCTTACAATAAATATATGTCTCTGCATGAAATATAATAACAGTAAAACGAAATAAAAAATTAAAAAATTAAAATGATAAGTTGTTGCTTTTTACTTTGCATTAAAATTCAACCAAAATTTTGAACGCGATTATCTCCATAGCGCTAATTTGCACTTACGCCACTATTGTTCTTAGTAAGCGATATATCTGAAAATTACATCTCGTCCAATCGTTATGCGACTGTTATTGGAAGACACATTAACATGCACTTGCGATTCCTTCAATCGTTTAGCAGCTGAGCTTTTCACAGCCCTTCAAAATCCCTTGAAGCTCCCATCGACCTTCCGCGTCCATTCCAATGTCGCTTTCCTGCGTGATCTACACGATATATCACTAAGCTACTAGGTTATCATTATCGTGTCCGAGGACATATTAACCATCGATTCGGTTTCGCTTCGCGTGCATATCGTAGATGATTTGATTTGGTTTGATAGTGTCACACAATATCATCCTTGGTAAACTCGACGGGATTGTCAGGGCCTAACGACTATTCACTAACAATAAATGGCACGTGTAGCTTACTCGGTTATTGATGTTTTGCCCTTACGTAATGCTTTGTACTTCTCATTAGAACCCTAATCAGATGATGTAGTTCTGTTCCATTATGAACATTGGGATTAATTTGCATTGCAAATACGCAATGGTCGCTACGACCTCCCAACGGAAGAAGAAAGCAATTCAAAGAAAATTAAAGTTTAAATAGTCGTTCATTAACGAACGGAAGTGGTCATTCTGAAGAGAAAAAGCAAAATGGAATGAAACTGTAGTGTAACGGTGTTAGTGGAAAGTTAGTGGTCTCAGACTGATTTTACGATTTAAATAGGCGACACGCAATAAAGCAATTATCGTCTTACAAATGAACAAGGTCTCAGTCTATGCGTATACCATTACTTTACTTTATGCAAATGACGTCGAAGTAGTTAAAAGAATGTACTATACCTTGATATACAGTTAAATCAAACAAACGAACATTGTTTTTTCGTCGCCTTGCACCAGACTATTTTATGTTTCTGATTTATTTTCAATATAATCTACATCTACTCACTGCGTTATAGAGTCGTTTTTCGTAGATCACTACATTGAATGTCAAAACTAAAAACTAATTTTCTGTTAAATAAAACAAAACAGAACGTAAAGTGATAATTCTTTACAATAAATCATTATTTTTATCGTAATATAAATTATGCCCGAAGTAATCGTTACTTGTTACTATGCTGATTGGGTGAGAACCCAACTTTGAAGCGAATGGAGACATTCGCTCTAAAGCTCTTGTAATCAATACAATTCAATAACAACAGCAAAAGTTGTACCTAGCATAACAACCTTAAATAATTATTCCAAATTGACTTTAAGTAGGCCGCAAAATGTCGGAAAGAGACCATCTTTTCTCTTCTGGGAAGGAAAACTATCACTTAAACCTTCCTCAGCTGTCTACTAAGATTCACCGGCCGTCTAATTATAGCCTTTGTAATTAGTATCAAATACCGATTATTAGTAAGCGGCATGGAGGAATTTTCTCCAAAAAGAGGAAGAAAGTTGGAATATCATCGGGACAATCTGACTTAATGTTCCAACTTCCCAACTTAAGCCTATTACCTGGACTTAAAATACGCCCGGAATTACCGCGAAGGGCATTCGGTTTAGTAAACCTCTCGGATTAATGCGGTTCATTCAGAGTAGTACTTAAGTCAACACTTAAGTCAGTACTTAAGTATTATACAGTTTGTTATTTTGGAACCATCAAACCGATGAAGTATTTTTTAGTAAGTTGGTAAAACCACACTCACAAACAATGAGATATTTACACGGTGCAAATCTTCTTTAACTAACAAATTAAACATACTTCTCATTCGCCGTGCATCCAATGTAATAACAATACCTACAACATCTATTGAACGTGAGACAATGGGTAACAATTTAAACCATTTCACTCAGGTACATACTTTGCTGTGTACGAATACACATTGTTACCAACTGGAAATCGTACTTGGGATACACCAATTTTTCCCAACCATTTAGAAAAAGTGTCACCAGCAAGAAACGATTCTTGATGACGGCGAAGTGCATCGTTTTACAAGTTTATCGCTCGAGTATGAGCACGTGTTCTTGGCAAATCGGTTGGAAAAGAGTCGCAAGCGGAAGGCCAGTGTTGCCAACCGAATGTGACCCGAGAGCTCTAAGCTTTCAGCTTAGAGAATAGGCTTGGGCAGGTTTCTAAGTTCACTGTCAGAGGCGTGGGTCCAATTTGTGTAACGATCTGTGAAATACAGAGGATTTCGCGGTTTAAGCTCTATTAGAACATAAAGAGAAATAATATAATCGTAACGTCGGAAAGATTAAAAAATGTTATTCGTTATAAATGTTGTAAAGTGCAACCATGGTATTGTACGTAGTTACACGAAAATGCTATTCAAATTTCTGATCGAATAAAAATAAATTCAAGCCTAGTTGGAATCTGCACGAACGGATCACAAAAGCATAAATGAATGGAGATCGTTAAAATTATTGCCAGGCCGATGAATAGAACTTACGGTTCAAATTAATCATGCTTGCCTAACAATATTGCTCGCGGGTTTTATTAAATAATGCAACGGTCTTCTATCGATAAATATTTATAAACGGGACAGGCGAGTATTTCTAATCGCACATTTATTAATAATTCCATTGAGTGAGAACGTACCCCAAAATTTCAAAATTACAAGCCCTACAACTAAATTATATAGTTTTAAAAAGGAATACGTACAATGTACCCAATGTACTCATTGTAAAGGGTTTATTCCTCCTTTTCTTATTTGGTAGTAAAGTCAAACTCCAACACCTCTACTGACAGCATTTATTATTTGGTTTGCTTATATTACGTATACCTAAACTAACTCCTGGCTGTAATTCCTTCCTGAAAAATTACGAAACGTTTTTCCCGCCCCTTGTACGCAAGTAGCAAGTACAATACTCCGGAAATTAAGAAAGTAACACCGTCGGTAATTCAATTACAACTTAAATAATTAACCGTTGGCCGTTTTCAAGCCATTACCGTCACCTAAAGAACAGTTCCACTCACTATAGATGCAAATTTCGTTTCGTATAACTAAAAACTGGTGTAGAGTTAATTATCAGAAACGTGGGAAAATGTCGTAAAGCACGATCTTATGTGCGTAAGGTGTATATGTTTTTAAAAAAGCGCTAATATCGTATCGAATTGAGTATTTTCAAAAACAGTAGCAAGCCGCCTACCTTACCCGCTCAAACTACCGCAAATTGATTAATGTAGCTTTTCCATGGTCGTATAAATCACTCTAGACGTTTAAGTGAGCTTTCGTGGATAAGTCATATACAGATCCGGAAATTTCATTTCAGGACTTAGGAAAATAATGCGTGCAACAGCGAAGCATATAGGAAATAGATTAGATAAACAAAGAGCGATATAACTGTTTAACCACGTCAGACTGTCAAACTGTCAGTTCGACAGTTCGTGGGAAGAAGGTAGTTGGTTGAGCGACTAGGGTCGGGTCGGAAAAAGCGTGGTTAAACAGTTATGTCGCTCTTTGTTTATCTAATATATTTCCTATATGATTCGCTGTTGCATGCATTATTTTCCTATGTCCTGAAATGAAATTTCCAGATCTGTATGTGTTATAGCTTTGCTTTGTTATAGCTACAGCCTAAGTGTTGTAGCTTTGAAAATTGGCGTGCTTAAAAACAATGGAAATGAAAGAAAAGAAAGTTGTAATTCAACATAACTAATTATGGTATTACGACTTTTTTTCTTCTTTTTCAGCATACGTAGTGATTTTATTGAGTTGAAGTTCAAGACAAAGACGACACAGGTTTAAGCATCGATCGGCTGAAAACTGGTTAACTATTTATCTTCGTAACGAGGCTATACATCTTCTCGGAAGGCATTCCTCCTTTTATACCGACGAAACAATCGTCTCGCAGTCGGGGAGTTAACTCCGTTCAACCGAGCGAAAATATTGCGATCGTTTGTGTAGTAGAAAATGGAGAAGAAAGGGGAGGATCTGGGCGTTGGACACTGGGGTTAGCACCGACGAATGGTATTATGTATGCAAGAAGCACGTGGGGCCTGAAGGATCTAGTGGTCCCGGGTTTATATCCTTATGCGCTGACCCATTCATCAACAAGAATAATGCACTAACGTGGCACCTTTGGACACGGGCTGTATTCAATGTCGCTAAAGCCGAAATGACTATGCTCTGAGTCAAAATTTTCTCCGGGAAAGAAAGAATATCATCCGCGAAGTCTGTTGGTAATATGTGCAGTGCAAAAACATCTGGAATTTTAATGTACGCCATATATAGTGGGAGCGTTTGAAAAATAACGTAGAGAACGCTGTGTGAGTTCAAGATGAAATGCGAAATAACTTTACAATATGTTGAAATTCATGACATTCATCATGGTTATGAAAGTTTAAAACTAAATTAAAAGTGAAATTTAAAACGCAACAAAAACGCGTTCCTAACGCACTGCTATTGAAACAGACATTCTACTGTATGTTGATAATTTTCGACAACAGTATAAATACGAAAGCTTTTTCGGACCATGTTAACTAACTCTAACACTCGACCTTGAACTATGAGCTGACGGATTTAACCGAGCGTCTTTTGAAATGTCATTTGATGTTTTGGATGCCATGTTGCAATATTTTTCAGAAACAAGTTCAAAGTAAAAACCGTTTGACATTTCGGATATCATGTTGCAACATTCTTCAGAAACAACTTCGAAATTTTTTCTGAAGAAGGTTACCATATAGCATCCGAAATGTCAAACGTCTTTCAAGACACAGCATTTCACGTTTTGAATGTAATGCATAAGTGCGAATTCGAAGATTGCAACATGGCATCCGAAATGTCAAATGTCTTTTGACGGCATGGCTGAACCCGGCAGCTCTTAATTCTAAGTCTAATGTTGGTTCCAATTTAATTCACTTTTAACAACAGTTCTGACAACTTACAAGTTTCTTTCCAAGAGCTGTTTGACATCTTTACATAATTTAAATTGTACTCTTTATAGACGAATGCCCATCTGGCAAGCTTTTAGTGTTCATTTCACTGCAAAACATACAAGAACCTATTGGGCCGTCATCATTTTACAAGGAGATCGTCCTAACCGGACAACGCCTGAATTATTAATTTTAAGAAAGAAGTGCGTTTTTTAACTGGTTATCGTATAGAATTCTGTTTGAGTATGTTGCGGTTAAGAGGCGTGATTTGTATTACGTATTCGTATCACTGAAGTGTGACAATTTCGTTGACAATGTCGAAAAATTATCAATTGCCTAATAGCGGATGGTAGCAACACCACCGAAATCACAAGGCCTAGGTGCTCTGACGTCAGTCACCTGTTACGTCACACATAGTAGGCCAACCCTCCTTAAACAATTTTATTAATTAGTAATGTTAATGTCAACAAATCTCAATTTGACAGGTTTGCGTTAAGTCGTGATTTTTGAAAGTTTTCGAAGTTTTCACTTGTGTTAGGTCATATTAGAACCTTTTTCAAGATTTTTTAAAAATTGTTTGTGTTGTTACTTAAGATTGTGAAAAGAATATTGTTACGATAGTACAGTGAAAATGCCGTGTAAGTGTTGTGTATATACAACCCCTTGTAGGGTTGTAAGGGCAATTATTCCGGTGGAAACCAAGTTCATGTTTTCGGCTTTCCGAAGGATGATGAACTTTTGGAAAAATGGAAACGGGCGATTCCTCGAAAGAACTTTCATCCTACAAAAAGTAGCAGGGTTTGTGAACAACGTTTTACAAAGGAGAGTATAGTATTTTTAAGGGGTAAATCCAAATTTTTGTATAGGTCTCAGATTTCCATGATTTTTGGAATACAGCTAGATAAATATGTACGAAACACCATAAAAGAAAAAAAAAAGTGCGGAAGCGTTATTTACTTACTAAAATTTGATTAAGAAAATCATCGTGTACTGCAGGTTATTGAGGTTAGTTACATATTCTGTCCGGCCAGGGGGCGCTGCAAGCGCTTCAATGTAGATTATTGCTGTATACCTTTTAAAATGTTTTAAGGTCATTTTTTTACAATTTTAAGTACGCATATACACGGAATTCTTTTCGAACAATCGCATTGAAGCGCTCACAGCGCCCTCTGGTCGGGCAGAACGTGTAACTAACCTCAATAACCTGTAGTACAAGATGACTTTCTTAATCAAATTTTGGTAAGTAAATAACGTTTCCGCACTTTTTTTTCTTTTATGGTGTTATATACAGAGTGGGCCAATGAAAACAGTAAACGCAAGTTTTAGCCACTTAACGTCAATTTTGCGAAAAACGCTCGAACACGTCAATTTTATTATGAAGGGGGATATCGGAATGGATTAGTACTATTTGCATAACTCCAACCCTAAGAAAGGGGTAGATTGCACCCCAAACATTTTAAATTGAAAGGGGTGTCAAACGCTACACAGTTTTAAAGGCCTTTCAAATCTCTTTTCAGCAGTCTTTTAATTTTTGAAATCCGATCATTAATTCCAGAGAAAAAGACTTCTAAAGTTTTATCAAGTAGCCTTAGTGACACGTCATAGTAGGCAGTTGACGTGTTAAACTAACTAACTTTAGCTAACTCTAACTAACTCTAGCTTACTCTAACTAACTCTAGCTAATCTTAGCTTACTCTAACTAACTCTAGCTAATCCTAGTTAACTCTAGCTAACTCTAATTACCTCTAGCTAATTCTAGCTAACTGTAACTAACTCTAGATAACTCTAACTAGCTCTAGCTAACTCTAACTAACTCTTATAGTTGGGTTGGGTTAGCTAGAATTAGCTAGAGTTAGTTTGAGTTAGCTAGAGTTAGTTAGAGTAAGTTAGGATTAGCTAGAGTTAGTTACAGTTAGCTAGAATTAACTAGAGCTAGTTAGAGTTAGTTAGTTTAACACGTCAAATGCCTACTATGACGTGTCACTAAGGCTACTTGATAAAACTTTAGAAGTCTTTTTCTCTGGAATTAATGATCGGATTTCAAAAATTAAAAGACTGCTGAAAAGAGATTTGAAAGGCCTTTAAAACTGTGTAGCGTTTGACACCCCTTTCAATTTAAAATGTTTGGGGTGCAATCTACCCCTATCTTAGGGTTGGAGTTATGCAAATAGTACTAATCCATTCCGATATCCCCCTTCATAATAAAATTGACGTGTTCGAGCGTTTTTCGCAAAATTGATGTTAAGTGGCCAAAACTTGCGTTTACTGTTTTCAGTGGCCCACTCTGTATATATTTTCGGCGAAAGATGTCTCATGCGTCATTAGTTGTCGCCGTTTTGTCGACATATGTCAAATAATTTTTTTTTTATTTAATTGTACGTGTCAGAGAGAGACGAAAACAGAAAATAGTAGTCTAGGATAACGTAATTAATTAATGACGCATGAGACATCTTTCCCTGAAAATGGTATACATTTATCTAGCTGTATTCCAAAAATCATGGAAATCTGAGACCTATACAAAAATTTGGAAAATTCCTTTTTAAGTACATTTTACCATGAAAGATCTGGTAAAACTATTGAAGTGCCTTTATTACGGCCAAAGCTTGTACCAGGTTCTATCCCAACAGTATTTAAAAATTCTTAATCACATATTTTAAAACCTAGTAATTTCAAACGAAAAAGTCGGGACGAAAAACTTATAATGAGAGGAAGGGAAAATTTAGGAAAGGCTATACAAGATAGCATTGAAACGTTTGAGGCTTATAAAAAATCAGTTACGTTTAAAGATATTGAACAATTTAAAACTATTTTCGATAAATGGATACTTCCTGAAAATTGGCATAGGACAATGATTAATTCAGAAGAGGTTCTCTTATTTAAAATAAAAACAATCCCGGGTCCCATTATAACCTATTCTGTAAATATAAAATCCGATTTAAAACTGCACACCTATTTTCACGAACAAGAACTTTCATTAAAAATAAATAAATTCAAAACACCTTTTACTTTAAATGATAAAAGATCATATAGAATATATGTATAAAAGATCACGAGACACATATGGAAAATTTCAAACTGACCTTCTTGAAAACAGGTTCGGAAAATATCGCCAAATGGCAGGTGGGCAGTACAATATTTCTATGCGCCAATTATACGAATGTGAAAAAAGAATCAGAATACAATCGCTAATGTCTTTAAAATCATGTTTTTATGGTGCAATAAGTATTTACACTTTCTTTGAACATGATGATGATCTTCCAACCGATTCGACCGAGGAAGTCAATTCAAAATGAGGTTGGTTTACCCCCGACTTTGACGTTGCCGAACACGACATTGAAAGAGTGATGCCCGAAATGTCAGTTATTACCTATTTGAGCGGTTACTGTTGTTATGTTTTACTAAAAAAACTTAAATGTGAAACATGTAAGTTAAATTTAACGCATAACGCAATGATGATCTTCAAATTGAAGATAGACATTGCCTTATAAAAAATCTGAGCAGAGGAAGTCTGAAATTCCCAAAAGATAAAGTAACAAATATTGTTTTATATGAATATATCATTTTCAACAAAATTTAAAAAACCCAAGAAGAAGCCTTCCTAAACGTTCATAATAAGAAAAAATTTTCGTCATCCATAACAAAAGATTATTTATCACAAAATAACCTGTTATTAAATTTGTCTCAATGTGAATCTCACAAATGAATACTCAAGTTATAAAAAATTATAACAAATTCGGTAACAAATACACTTTTAAAAAATTATTGTGGTGAGATAAATGACCGATTTGGAAAAGGAAATAAAAGGAAATTAGATACTTTTTCAACATAAGTATTACCATAATAGAAATGATGTTTCTTCTGATATCTGATAGATGAAATTGGAAACAATTAGCAGTTAAAACTGCCTCAATTTTTCCACTGAAATCATATTTTTACTGCATACAAAGGTCGTAAATGATGGAAATTTATTTAGTGATGAAGCGATCTGTCCAATAATTTTTCACATTGATAATAACTTTTGTAAAATTTTGCTCAAAAGTAATAAGAAAGCTGTGCATGCAATTACAAACCTGGTCTACTAATAGTGACGTCACACGCGAGCACCCAGGCCGTGTTTATTTGGGTGGTGTTGGTAGCCTTTATACATAACGCAATTTTTTAGTAATGAATGCAGATTTCTGTGAAAGCGCAAAACGTTATATAAATGTTCTAAAATAAATAAATCCTTTAATAGCTTTTTTGTCATCTTTTAAAAAATGTAACCATAAAACCCAAAAATCTTGTCTAGAAGTATTTTCAACCCCCTACAAAGAACAATATTAGTTGAAAACTTACTTGAACTGTTTGTTGAATATAAATCAACGCACATAGCGAATAAATTTCGGCACTCATTACAGTTCGTTATAACCAGAGATCAACTGTACTTGTTTTTTTGTTTTTTTTAACACAGTAACTACGTTTTCTTTGCTACGTTGGTATTTGAAAACAGTTCGTTGTACATTTTAAAGGTAATGCTTGATATTTTGTCAGAGGAAATGATTATTTTTTTTCTTTTTGTGATTAATCTTCATTAACGTTAGTTTATATTTATTGCAATACTTGTTTGTACACCTTCAAGTGTTGGTGTTAACAAGTTGTGATGCAATGGTTTTCAGTGTTAAATATCATTCGCATTTCTTACAATATTTAACGCATAAAAAAGGTAAAAAAGGAAACAAATACTTTAGGTAACATTTAAAAGAAATAACCCTCACCGTTAAAATTTCACTTCTGTTTGTAAACTAGAGTGATTCCATAAGTTCATAAAATTCATAATATTAATACCTTTATGTGTAGAAATGGTTTTGAACACTGGAATTTTTTCAAATAAATAAAATGGTGTCATTTTGATCACATGACAAAAACTTATAAAATGATTGATTAGAGGATCAGAAATAGAAAATAAAATTATATATTTTATGTGATATAATAGAAATTTTAAAGAAATCAATCCATCTCCACTAACATTGTCAAGCAATAAAGAAAACTACAATTAAAGCAATTAAATCACGTTATGTAGGAGAACTACAGTACAACTATAAAAGTTTGCGTATAAACCGTTTACAGAGATTTATGTGTAATTGAAGGGGTTTTGGGAATTCTACTCTTGTTTACGTTTGAAAACCGAGTTGGAAATGCTGTTTTCTAAACGAATTTTCTTATTTAAAAACTATCCAATGAACCTAA
This sequence comes from Digitonthophagus gazella, assembly GCA_036711955.1. NCBI lineage: Eukaryota > Metazoa > Arthropoda > Insecta > Coleoptera > Scarabaeidae > Digitonthophagus > Digitonthophagus gazella. The sequence continues at coordinate 26,302,757 of JASCIT010000006.1, read as the reverse complement.
CTTAAATTTTGACTTGTGTTCATTAAAATGTTCTCCTTTTCGAAACTTTTTTCCCTTTAATATCGTTTAAAGAACCACCTCATTACATATACAAAGCTTTGTTGACTCGCAGTTTTAAACACAATTCACTTAGATTTCCTCCAATTAGACTTTGAAAGAACTAGAAAAATTCAGTCAATATCAGGCATTTCAATAAACAACAAATTCACTTAAATTAAGTTCATTTTAAAAAATTCTCCATACCGTATTTTTAAAAATACTTAAATTCTTTTGTAAAAATTTTACAGCCAAATTATAAAAAATCATCCAGACTTTACCCTTAAAAATTAAGAAGAAATTTTGGTATAAAGATAAATTAAGGTATTTACTTTTACGTAAATAGGTCAAATTTTTTCTAACTTTTACCAAAAAAAATATTTTAATCCACTTAATTTTTTTTGTAAAAATTTAAATGTCTAATTAAAACAAATCCTCTAGACTTATCTAAAAAAACATCTCATTACATTTGTAAAGCTTTGTTGACTCACAGTTTTCAACATAATTCACTCAGATTTCCTCCAATTAGGCTTTGAAGAAAACTAAAAGAATTCTGTTAAAATCATAAATTCAAATGAACAACTTCTGACTCAATGATTGTTCGTTGTTCCCACTTTTTCAGTTTTTAATTTCCCCAAACCCGAACAGACATAATTCCTCCTCGTTATCGCTAGGGATATGAAGGTAACTGTCGTTGTAAAATCGGGATAGTTCAAGGACAAGCTTCGCTGTATTATTCATTTAACGCTTTAGAGTGCCTTCGCAACACTTTCGGGAGATCTGATGGTTGCATTCAATGCAACGTAAGTGAAGAAAAAGGAATTTTGTTTACCATTTTCTTATATTGCTTTTAAAATCGTTAAAAGGTAATATTTACACACGGAAGAAAGTTTTGTGTACACATGAACGGCAGTAGTCCTATTATATTAGTCATCTTACTAGAATCGATAGATTCCATACGCAATTAAGCTATATCACAGCCAAGATGGAATGGATATAGCGCAGTGACGTCAACACAGAATGTTCGGTGTGTCCACAGATTGCGTGATTGGGGTTTCTGTTGACTGGATGTCGACCTATGCAACGAAAACTATTGTAAGTCACTTTTGATAGAACTAAGTCAGATATAAGTGTTTAAAGGTTTTGAACCGATTGCATTTTAAGAAATAAAATTTTCTAGATAAAAATTTCCTACTTGGTTGCTATAGATATCTTATAGAGGATTCCGAAAGGATTCACCATAGAAGAATAGCAATTAATTCTGTTTTCTTTTCAAATTTTTCAAAATCACCATTTTTGACTTACGATAGTTTTCGTTGCATAGGTCGATGTGACATCGAATAGCTATAACTTTAACATATTCATAACTTCTATTTGAGATTTTTAAAGTAATATGTTCTAATGTATGTACTTCAATCCTGTGACATTTAAAATTACCTTCACGTCTTGTGAGAGTTGGTGTCGAGAAAAGAATTCGTGTGCCAGCTGTGACGAAAGGCACCTCGTACCTTAACTTAAAGCTTAGGAATTTAAAGTGCTGAATCAAAATTTTCTAACTCCCAAACCGTAGGGTTAACAACTTTCAATATCTAGCTGGAAGTAAATTTTCGCGAGAACTCTTATTTCTATTCATCCAAAATTGGATTTATTATACATCAAAAAATCTTTTAGGTGACAATGTTTTTCAATAAAAGAATGAATGGAGTGTCTATGGCAATTCATAATATATTATTTTAAAACTTAAAATGCATAAAGCCTCGAATATGCTTTCGCGAAATTGGAGAAAAATAAGTCGAAGTGACTTTACAATCATTCAAACATGGAGTATCTAGTCAAATGAACTCCAGAAAATACCTTACAAAGGCAGTGATCGATCACACACTTGATCAAATAACTTTTTATTGTGAATTGCCGGCGCATCCACTAATTTTCGTCCCAAATAAAAAAATCTTATTTAAACAAGAATTCAAATTTATGTCTGTCCACAGTTAAAATTGTATTACACAAAAAGACCTTATTAAACAAAAAATTTCAACCAAAAAAATTTTCTATGAGTATTTCTCCTCCACCATTTACCGCAGGTAAAAGAATTATAAATTGTAAAAATTTCGTCAAATAACTTTATCGAGAATTTCCAAAATATCCATCAGTTTTGCAATAGAATGAAAATTAACTTATTTAATTAGGTTTTTATATAGAAAAGATTCCAACATTAATTAAGTAAAAACCATCTAATAATTTTATTTTATTTGATTTGATTTCATTCACTTACAATCCAAAAAGGTGAATTCAAATACACAATTTTAATAGTATGTATAAATTACATATTTAATGTAATCATATTAATGTACCGTATTACTTCAGTGTACCTACAACTAAAGCCAGGTATTGAATAATTCAACGTATTCGAATTGATTAAAACATTAAATTTAAATAATTTCACCCTGTTTAATCATATTTAAAACCGCGTGAAAAAGAAAATAAATTTTTAATGTTCGTTAATAGAATTGTTAACAAGTTAAAAATCAATAAAATACGTATAAAACAATTTAAAAATCGAATTGCTTTCTGGAAATAATGCTTTAATTGATTAAAAAGGGATTAAATATAACATAATTCTCGTTACTATTATTTAGTACGTCTACACCGGCTATGTTTCAATTAAACGTCGTTCTGGCTATCATCGCGTAAAATTAACGTGCATTGACACAGAAATGGAATACTGTGAATGTTCTTTCCACTTCACTATTAAATAAAATTCGCGTGTAATTAAATTATGTATTTTCATGTAAACGCTCGATCGGTTTGAAATAATCAACGCTGTTAAAGTTAAAAATGAAAGCTGTTCAGATGCCAAAATGTTTTTGTTTAGACGTAATTGCTAATAAAAATAAACAATTATTAGAAAATATTGTCGATGGAGAAATTAAAAAATATATATTTACCGGTCCATAAAATGGTGAACACCACGATCCCGTTAAAAATTGAAGTGGGAATCATGTCCGTTGAAAAGTAACCCACACAGAGTACAAGAAAAAGAATTGTGAAACTCACTCGAACGCGCGATGCATATTTAGTACGTGCCGATATACGCCTGTACTCAACGACCGATGACGCACCACTGCTTCTGTCAAGTTTTCGTACGTAAACGAAGTTACAACCCTCATGAGTTTGCGCGAAACTGTTAGCTTATATGAGCGAAACAACGGTTGGATAATAAATAATATATATTTTTACATCTCCTTTTTTTCGCATGCCAAAACGAAAACTAATATTTATAAAATCTGTTGTAGCACCCTATATCAACCTCTTTTCTTATATTAATGTTATACCGTATAATTATTTTCTTTTGTATGATATCAAAATAGATGGTGTAGGAATGTCATTGTTAAGTGTCAAGTTATGTATTTAGCCCGGCATTCGACACCTGGGGTATAACAAACCCCAAACCATCCCAGATTAAAATATGTATACTATATTGTTATATCAGTGTTGTTAATAAAGATATAAAACATTTTATTTGCTCTGATCGTTCTCACATCCCACGTGTCGGATGCCGGGTTAGCTATCACCAGTTCTTGGTATTCTTCTCTTAAAATTGTTGACGTGCAAGTTGACGTAATGGAAGACGCTGGGTATGTCACCCTTTGTGTAACCGTTAGAATGGAACTTGCGTAGGTGTAACTAAAGGCATAAATATACCAAACACGAAGATAAGGGGGATTCGTCTAGATTCGTCTGGTGAGCGCGACACCTCTTCATCTCGAAAGTACTCCGTTCCGTCGTCTTACTTTTAGTTAAAAAAATAGTTATAATTGGAATCAGTGTATTAATTGGACGCCCAATCCCAAGAACCCATTAAGTGTCCAGTGGGGAACAACAAATCCATTTGTTTTTGATAGGAGTGCCTCGATTATTTTTATCACCATTGACGCAAAAGCCAAAAACCTGTTCTTTATTTTCATCGGGACTCGGCTAAGGATTTGTTTCTTCATTTTTTCGAAACTGTTAGATTTATATTGATACGAATTATAACATTCAATTTGACGTATTAAGATTGGAGCGAGGATTTATAAAAATGGACAATATTTTTTAACTTTCATCATTTTTTTTGCTTTAAATCCTTTTTTACAGTTTGGTTTGTTGATTTTCCATTTTAACTGCTGTTCTAAGCGCTGTTTGTTAACTGCTAAAAATTTTTAATAAAGCTCTTCAATGGAAGCTTGCGTTTCATTTATATTAATTTAATTAAGTTACGTTGAAAAAATTAAGAAAAATATTGTACTTGATCTAAAGTAGAAAGGAAAAAATAAAAATGTACCTGTTTGAGATTAAATAAAGTATAGAATTTAAACGAAAAGGGATAACGTAATTTAACCAATCTTCCGTTACGATGGAAGTTAGAGGCCGTTTTCTAATTAAATCGCATACATAAAGTATGGTCTCGCGACGATTGGTGGTCGGGCAATTTATACTCCCCTTAAAATTCATTCATTCTTCACGCCGGTCGTACATTTAAAGCTTTATTTCCTTTTTAAGAATAGTCGTCAAAGGATAAACCCTTTGTTTGTCGTAGTGAGTTATTAAATATTTTTCATCATGGTATCATTAATTTTTTTTTCATTTTCAATTACATTTTATTATTCTCTTTTACGAAGGGTTCATCCTTATAGGAAACGTTCCAATCATCATATGCAAAGTCGATCACCTTCCAGGACGTCCGGTTCAAACAATCGACTTTAACGTTAATATTAATCATCTGAAATGGAACTTCAGTTAAACCTTCGATACTACTTATTCCTGGATAATCATCTACCATCCACTGCGGAAAACTTATCCTTACCTAACGCATTTCTTGGTATTATTTCTTTATTAACCAAAGTAAATTATTTGTTACTAAATATTAATAAAGTTTTACTGTTATAAATAATTAAAAGTATCTGTGGCATACGAAATAATTTCCGACTCTATAATTTGTAATGATTTATATCGTTTCAATTATGGCGGTGGAGCCAGTGATAGTTATTTTAATATCAATGTCAAAAATAAATTATTAATTGTAATTAATTATTAGTTACTTTGGCGAATAATTTAGTGACAACGAACTTTATACTTTTATAGTTTATTAATCAATATATTTTATAAAAAGCTATGTGTATCGCAAGACCTCGGTCAGCCCAGTGAAGAAGGGGAGGTTCTAATTTATAGAACTTAAAAACAGTAGACGATAGATGATGAATCCGATTAACGGGGCTTTTCTCGACCCTACCAAAAATTCAAAATCCAAAATGTCGCAGAAAAATTAAGCCAAGACATCTACGTCTTATCGTCACAAGAGCTAGTCGTAAAGAGCACGAAAACCCACTTAACTTGTCGTGATATCCGTTAAAAACCGAAAGATGATGAAATTTTATTCGAAAACAACCCTGAATCTCGCAACAACTCAATGCCCTCTTTGAGAATATAGAAATAAGTAAATGATAGGATAGGGAACTGTAAAGAAAAGGAACGTTCCAAATTCAATCGCTGAAATAAAATAATATTAAACACAATAACCAAGCAGTTGCTTGCAAATAGGGATAGGAAAGGGGGATAAAATTACTAAATTAAGAGTTACATGTAACATGGTATCTTTTCGATACTCAAACCATCCCAAAATTTACAACCCTGTTGTTTACGGCGTCGTGGTACGGCAAAACGGCAGTTAACGATAAAACACCCCGTTATGATGTACCTGAAGGTTAACAAATTTGTATAAATGTTCAAAACACCTCTGCAAAAGTTGTCGCCACCGCTCCTTACCGAAAACCGCTTCTTCACGTCTGTAGCGTTATTCGTCTTGACGCACTTTCGTGATTACTCACCCCCACAGACGGACGACTGTCTGGCGCCACAGTGTAGAATTATTACCGGCGGGGGTGGCGGAAATCGAAGGGTGGATATCCACCCCCGTCGGTACCGTAGCGATTCGGGTGAATTCAATGATACACAGAGAGCCCAGAGTGGAAAGTTTCTGCGTTCGGGAATGAAACTATACCTACTTAAAATTGGTTTATTTTCATGGATTAAAGACTGACTGGTGATAGCTTCGTCACGGAAGGGACTGTTACGCTGAAAAAGAACCAATTAAGCTTAACTTCGAATACGAGGGGTTAAAATAAAGCCCGGATGGCTTGTCTTCATTTCTTTAGTAATAAGCGGCGGTTGTGGTATATTAAAGGTTTGTTTTGATTTTGCGTTTCTTGTTCACAGTATGAGAACAACAACAACGATCCCCTAGCCACAATGTTTAAAAGAAGAACAATGCGGGTAAATAGGTAATTTGTAGGCTGTTGTGTCGCAACTAGCAAACGAGCTCAGTCGTGCATACAGTACGACACGTGGGAATATACAGAAATTACAAGATAATGATGTATATCTTTCCTTGCACAATATTACTCTAGAGGAATGCGTTTAATATGAAACATTTTAAGGGTATATTATCCCGGTTGATACAAAAATGTGCGTTATTGTGTAATGTCTTACTCATTTTATTAAATAAAACAAAACGGAAAACGAAATGTACTATTTTATTCGCATTATCTTTACATGTCAAATAATTCTACATCCAACATTTTTATAGTAGTAATTATATTATTCGATGGAAACATTAAAACGATTTTTCGTATAAGAAGTTAATTTCAATTTTCAATGGCAATTTTAGCAATCAAATTTTAAAATTTTTGGTGTTGTAAAGATTCTGAATGTCTGTACTATAAGTTGATTCGAAGCCTCACTCTGAAAAGAAGGATGCAAGAGCGAGGTTGGGTTGTCCCCGTAGCTTTACCGGGTAGGACCGAGTTGAGTACAGTGGGAGGGAAACCCAGAGTATTAACCGATTTTTGGCCTTTTTTCAAGTCTTACAGCAGAGGTGAAAAGGGTAAATCCTCAAACTACAAATCCCACTTAGCATTATACTACTTTATTGGCCTGCAAGACCTTTACACAAAGGAGGACAGGACCATACTTCGGTTCCCCCTTCCACTGTATTTAACTCGGGCCTACTTGGTAAATTTGCGGGGAGGAACCTCGCTCTTGCACCCTTCTTTCTTTAGTTTTTTCAACTTATAGTACTTCAATAAAAGATTGTTGATTTTAACAATGTGAAAGAAATATTCATAAAATATATTCAGTTCATAATTGTATCTATCGTTATCCCTTAGTCCAGGGCTGCTCAAATAGTGCACAATGCACATGTGCCGTTTGAGGTGCATATGTGCAGTGCACAATGCACACGTTATGCAATTTTTTTATTTTAAGGCGCAAATGGTAGGGCGCCTAGTTACGGTAATGTGACAGTTATTTAACTGTCACATTAATGTCAAATAATTTGAGCTTTAAATAATTTAACCACTTGAGTAAATTCTGTACGCAAGGGATTATATAATTTTCTGTTCAAGTTTTTATTCTTAAAGTTAAGTTTTGCGGCAGAACGAACAATAATGCCATTACCTAGTAAAAGATTTAAGCTCCCGGCAATATTTTTCAAAAGTGAGTGGGAGCTGTTGAACTTCTTTATTGCGAAAGGTAATAACGCCGTGTTTAGTGCGTGGTAGTATCATCAGTTGCAAGAAAAATTCTCAGTTGCAAGACATTATAGCAAATTCCATAAAATAGATTTTGAAACATTAGCTCACGACGATTGTCAATCAAAACTACAAGAATGAAGGCATCTCATGTTGAAGATGTTTTTGCTAATGAAAACGAGGTATGCGCACAAATATTATGCAAAGTTTTTTGAGATTTATTTTGCAATTCTTGTTTATGTAGAGGGGGTGTGTTTCCAAGGTAGTAATGTGCACGTCATGCGCACAGTACCCTGTAAGTGCAATGCACATTGAGCAGCCCTGCCTTAGTCCATTAGTAAGGCTATGTTTGAGTTACGTTACAGGGTGAACTCTCATACCGCGGCAAAACATTAGTCCACGTTCGTCCACTGCGGGAATATATCCGTCAATATATGGATTAAATATTAAGACTTATGCTTCTATTATCGACACTCATCACTCATCATTACAGCATACTTTTCTATCTTTGTACGAACAGTGGAATTGCAAAGAAAAGAGTTCCAACCCTAAACAACAATAGGCTTGAAAATGGCAAACGATGTCTCTTTTGGATTTTTTTGCCAGCCCTGCAACGCCTAGTAAACATTATGATTAATTTTGCAATGCGTATATTCTCTTTCAATGTCATTGCGAGGTCATTGTTTACCTTTTTCAAGCAATCCGTGCTGGTTAGGCACTTTCCTAGGTATAAAAAAATAATCTCTGGTTTTAATAAAGATATTTTTCGTTTGTATTTAAAATTTCGCCCTTCCTTTCCGGGGTTTCATCTGTTAACGCGTTGGTTTAATTTTCCGTAAAGGGCTAATATCTGTATATTATATATTATGATATATAATATGTTGACGTACACAAACGTACGTGATGCAGTGATAGATAACATTAACATTTCCACGTTAGATCAACAGATTATTAAAAACTGATTTGACGCTATAACAAAAACTTGCACATTATTGATTTACACCACAAAAAATTTTATTCACCATGCTTTCTCTCGCTTTACTAAAGAAAAAATTCAGCATACACGAATGAGCAGTTCACATGTTTTCCCTTTTCAGCCCCTGTAATCCTGACAGCGTATACCGGATTATACGCGGTGAGAAAAATATGGCTACGTAAAAGCACTTTTCTGCTACCTGTCATGTTTTCAGGTGTCCATCCATAAATGGCTTATTGTTGTTGCTTGTTAAACGGATATCCAACCGAAACAGAATATTAAAAAAAAAATCAATTGCATGTATTCTAGTATTACCTCTCTAATAAAAAAATGTTAAATTGAATGCACACGGAATTAATTGAAACTCAAAACCCTTTCATGATTTTCCCCATAAACCCTTGAATTTCGCTAGATTATCGGAAAAACATTTTCATATTCTAATAGTCTATGTCAACATTGAAGATTTCTTAGAATATAAACATTTTGCTAGATGATATTTCGTTGAATTTCAGCACTCCAAGCTCCAATAAGCATAAACCAGAATGCATTTTCATATCCATGCTAAACGTTCGCACCGGTAAATTCCTTACAAGACCGGGTCTAAAACTCATTATCAAAACGCATTCAACCCCGTTTACATTAACATCTCGAAGCCGACGTGACGCCCGATGTTTCTATCTGTGTGAGGTTGCGGGAATGCATTTTCTATAAGGGGTCGTACATTCCCTAGCACCTATGGCCTAAGTCTAAATAAATAAAAACGGATGCCGAGATTCTGACCGTTCCAGCGCAGACACGAGTTTGCTTTTATCCTCGTCGGGATAGCATATTAAATAGACGCGAAGGGGGAAGACCTCAAAGTGGGCTAGATTTATATTCGACGGAAATTGAATGGGAATTATCAGACTACAGCCGATTCCAAGGGATAACCGTAAACACATTCGCTCAATCGATCACTCGATGACTCTCGATCCCACCCTAAACTCCACGTTCGAATAAATCAACAGAAAAAACCAAAGGCAATTTAACATATTTGCCCCTCTCTGTTCAGAGAGGCATGAGAACATTTACAGCTGTCTGAGCAAAGTTTTTCAAATACTACCGTAGTCTGCATTTTAGCAAAGCCTTAATGAGGAGTGTCAAGAGTTCTAACTCTCCTCACCCCCTCAACGGGAGCTCACCTTGAAATAAAGCTTTAGTAAATATCGGGGCGAACGGTTTCAGTTTCCGACACCACCCCGTTTTCCAATTCCATATCAGACATATCCCTTCATCAAGTTGTAAGGGACAAATTATTACATTGCACGGAAAATTTAAAAAATCTATCCTAAAACTTCCGTTTAAAGTTTATGTTTTTCTAACAAGTTTTTTTTTTTTAATTTTTGTAAGTTACAGCGTACGCATAATGAATAACGAATTAGATATGTGCAAATTGAAGCTACATCCTCGATTAGTTCTGAACTGAAAGCTGAATGGTTTTTGTTACGGAACTAAACCAACCTACTTCAAGAAATTTATTCGTTTTCCTTTCTGTAACAGTTCTTCAAATTATAAAATAAAATAATTCACAAATGTTATGAGAACATTTATTATAAAAAATTGAAAATTATGGAACATCTTTGAAAACTACTATAAATCGATCGTAGTTAATTATAAATAATTAGTTATCAAGGATTATTGGAAACCATAGAGAAATAAATGTACAGAATTATTAAAAGCAGTGGAAAACTGTTGCAGATTATGAATAATCAACTAAATAAATCACTGCATATTATGAATAATCAACCAACACAATTATTGAAAATCAGTGAGAGTTATAACGAGTCTACTATAAGAACCAACCAGAAAAAGTTATAGGAACTCATAAAACCAAAATCATCAAAAAATATTAATGTTGAGTTATTTCTTTAACACGTTCACGCCGGCGCGTGCCACCGGTGGCCCGCACTAAACTGTTTCATCGGGCGGCGCGTACCACCGGTGGTACGCATAATATAGGATTATATTTTTTTGCCGCCAGATGAAGCGCACTATGAAAATCGGTTCCGGCGTGAACGTGTTAAAGAACAATAAATGATTTCGCTATACAGGATAATAAATGTGAAGGGAAATTGAATTCAGCAATAAAGTTACAACACGAAGTAGTAGTCGTTACATTTTATCGCCTTCTAAGTTGAAATATCTCACAGCGAATTTGTACATTGACTTGTAAATAACGGTTATCCATCAATAAACCGAACAGAAACAGCCCAAATTAAGTTCGGAAGCTCGGTACCGTTCGATTGTAAAGTTATTTTTGTATAACTTACTTCGAACTTGAACAACAACAACGTCGTTATAGTTAAAATTTCTTGAAAATTCTGACCACCTCGGTTACCGGTTATCGACAATTACGTATGATGGATGGCCTCAGTGGAAATGCCATCGAAATCGGTACCAATTTCGTTTCGAATTAAGGTAGATTCCCACTATATACAGTGTGTCCCCGGATAAGTGAAACGACTCTTATAAAAGTTAAAAAATTTTCGATGTTAATTTTCATCTTTTGAGGTTTAGCCCTGCTTGGTCAAAGATTAATTTGTAACATATTTTCACTTAAAAAAATGCAAGCGAATATGGACAGTGAATGAAAAACTTTTTCTGCAGCAGGTAAAGTATCTTTTCTGTTTACCGTACATCAAACTGTTACTAAGATCTTTGGTTCAGAATGAAACGTTATGTCCATACGCAAATTTTTGGAATCCATAACTGAAAGATCTGAAGACCTAACCGGCCAAGATATCGCGTTCTTTCTTCCGAACCATGTTTCACCAAGTTCATTAATGAGCCTGTGATCATTTGTGTTGAATGGGCAGAGCAACCTTCATGTTGGAAGAAATCCGTCCGTCGAACGGACAAAGGAAGTTCGTCAACAAATTTTTCGAGAATCCGCAAATAAGTGTTTTGATTTAATCTTCCTTCAATAAAGAACGGCCGAATGACTCCTATTCGTATGACACAGCACACCACACATTTACTTTTCTAAAATACTGCCTTTTTCTATTAATTACAAAATGGGAATTGCCTCTGTTCCTATACTAACATAAATAATAATGCATTTTATCAAAGTAGGCCGATCATTCCAAAAATTTGCACATGGACATAACGTTTCATCCTGAACAAAATATCACAGTAACAGTTTGATGTACGGTAAACAGAAAAGGTACTTTACCTGCTGCAAAACGAGTTTTTTATTCACTGTCCAGTCTCGCTTGTTTTATTTTTTTTTTGAGTAAAAATATGTTACAAATTGAGGGCTTTAGAATAAAAGGGGTATAAGTGCAATTTTGACAATTTTGAGATATTTGCATTCAAAGTTAAGTAATAAATGCAAAAATGATTCATACCGCAATTTTACCCTGTATAATATGGCACTTAAAGTGAACATATCGCTAGTATCTGTTTTGCAACAGACAAATATAAATATTAAATGTCAATGTATGCTCATATCTCCAAAATGAAAAAAAAAATGCACTTATACCCCTTTTATTCTAAAGCCCTCAATTAATCCTTAACCAAGCAGGGCTAAACCCAAAAGATGGAGATTAACATCGAACATTTTTTACCTTTTATAAGAGTCGTTTCACCTATCCGGGGACACACTGTATATAATATACGTAATATGTATGTATATCAACACAAATGGACAAATTTTGCAAATGAAGTACTTTGCTTACTTGAGAGAAAATCGACGTTTTCAATTTGATGTGCTTAATCAAATTACTTACACAAACTTTTTTTTTTAATAATCGAGAATCACTATTTGAAAATCATTTATAGTCTAAAATTTGTTGAAAAGTATCAGAAAATATTAAAATTCTTTCTTTAAAAACGTACCGTTTAAAAACGGTATGTAAACGGAACAGAAAATGTCTATATGTACATTACTTTGTTTGACAACCTAAAACATTTTGCGTAAACGAAATGATCGGGTATGGAAACGAAACGGAACGTATAGTGAGAATCAACCTTTAAGCAAGTTAGTTTTGCATGACGCATCCCATTAAGGCCGGGGACACACACAACGGTTTTTCGCCGTACGGCAAAATGCCGTGCCGTACGTTCCGACAGTGGAGCGAATAAATGATTGAGACCTTTCACACTAGACGGCACCGGCAAAAAAACGTCACGGCAAAAAATCGTGCCGTTTAGCAGCCGTCCATTGTCACTGCAAGGGACGGCAGCCGTGCCGCAGATAGTAGATAGTGGCCTACGTGTTTAAATACAAGCTTTCACACGCAACGGATTTTTGCCGTTTGGAATTGTCTAGAAATTGTCTTGTCATTCGAATATACTGTCTAGTAAGACGTAAGTAAGTAATGTCAAATATTGTACTGAACTCAACCAACGGCAATAAAACGTTGTGTGTGAAAACAAGCTCGTTTTTCGCCGTCCGGCAAAATATCGGACGACATTTTGCCGTACGGCGAAAAACCGTTGTGTGTGTTTCCGGCCTTAGTCTCGAGTGTTACATGTCACTTTTGTAACGGTTGACAATAATTTCTGAAAAAGAATTGACGGACATTGCCACCTTTATCCGTATCTCAATAAAAAGTTAATGTGAAAATTGTTATGGGCGTTGTGGAGTTGTCGGATATTTACCAGTAGGTACTCAATTTTCGGCTTTATATTCGTTTTCGTCGCTAATAATGTCAGCTGAAATGACATACTTAAATATTTTCGGCCGTATGCATAGCATTTTTAGTGGCTACTAACGTCATTTTTACACGTTACTAAGCAAAACCCGTATGCATAACCGTATTTAGTAGCCTTTTAATGCTAGTTGGTTACTAAAATTTTAGTGGCCAAAATAGGCTTGTTTAACTGGATTTTAACGTCATTTTCTAGAATGTCACCCGCGATACAACAGAAATATCATCATTACTACTTATAAAACTTTACATTATATCGAATGGATTTGGTGTAAACATTTTCGCCGTAAACAGAACATTTTTCAAAAAAATTCTTTCGTCGTATGCTGCATCACAAGACTTACTATAGGGGATAGTGATACAATTTTCGCAAATGCACAATTTTTTTAAACTGATCGAACGTTTTTAAGATTATGTTATCCATTCCGCTTTTTCAATTTTTCGGTAATAGAAAAAGGTTGATAATTTTAATAAAAAATAGACATATCGAACTACCTTTCCTGCATTATTTTCTTATAATTTCTACGACAGAGCTCTACATGATTTTCTGTTTTTCAAAATTAGTAAGTTGGTGGTTAACATTCCAATTCTTTACCATATATTTCTTTAAAATAAGCTAAACAATTTAGTAAACGATTTAATGATCAAAAATATACAAAGTTATATAGTATGGTTATTGCCATTAAGTATGTCATAATTGGGACTAAAAGGTCGACATCATTTTTTAGATCTTTTAGAAGGGTCCTCTTATTTTATTACTACTTCTTCCCTGCATTATAAGTTTCTCCACCTTTGCAGCATACCTATACATTATAAATTATGAACTGCCGTTGCGTTACCGTAGGACACTTATAGATCACCTTTGGGGCATTGTTTTCAAAGTGATGGTGTTTAATTACTTCTAATTCTTCTTTAATATTAAATAAACCCACCGTGTTGTATAATTTTTTCCATATGTCATTCATTTCACTTGTCAATATTCCAAAAATATACAAATTTTGCGATGTTGCCGCCTTAAAAGATAGTTTAGTTTTCTATTAACTAGTGACAAGTTAAAATGAAACTATGCATACCAATTTTTAAAATGCTTTAAAATACAACTAGTGGTTACTAGTTAAAAGCATCTTAAAATCATACTAAACGTATAGCTATGCATACGGCCGTCTATCTTTCGAATTAATGTTACTTTTTTTATTAAATACATGAGTAAATAGATCAATAACGGCATATAGTTGAAAAGTTACATGCAATCTCAAAGTTTTCTAGACTCAAAACCAAATAATATTGCATCGTAGCGGACTGAATATTAAATAAAAATATGGGATAGGGGGATGTGGGGATGTGGGTACCTTTGGGACGGTGGTATATTTGGGACAATTAATCCAAACCGAAAACTTGTTTGAATATACTTTGTTCTCTTACTTTAAATTTACTAGTGCTACCTAGAGTCCGATATCGTCGAAACTTGAAATACAGTCAGTTATTTTAACCTTAAAAATTGGATGTTTGCGTTGATGTTGTTTCAAAGTAAAAATAAGGTGCATCAGGTAAGTACTGGTTATAACTATGTTTATTTACAAAATTTAATAAATTATTATTGGTGAAGTCTACAAACTATTTTTGATCAATACACCTTGCTGTCTTTTATTTGTGTCTTATACTAAAATTTAAAAAACATAAAATGTAGACAAACTACAATGAGGTATGTTTGGAACACTGAAATAAAGGGATATTTGGGACGTCCCAGACATACCTCCTATTGTATACATAATCGGCTCTTGGTAATTGGTTCTTGAATAACCCGTGCAAAACGGTTACAATTTACGAATAAACAGAATTTCTGAAAGGAGTATTTTCTGAAACCTTCACAAACAAATTGAAGGTGGATTCCGAAGCACCGGGATTTGTACATATAATGGGAAGATATTTACAGAAGAAGCCGACTTTCGAATATCTGCTGTAACAAATCGAAAATATAATCCTGATTTATTTAGTAATAACGTCTTGTTAACGATTCTGTGGTAAATATTCCCAATAATGCACCCCAAATATGTTAAAATGAAGACGAATTTCATAATATTCTATTAACATCGAATACGAATTTAATCACTTTTAAAATGTTGAAGCCATTGCCTATTGCACCGCCCAGAAAACTGTAGGAAGGAAACCAGGATGGACAAAGATGTTAACAAGCACTCCCGAAAAACTGTTAATAGAAGAAACATTGGAAATCAAGAATGAAAAATTTCGAAAAAAGGAAGAAAACGTTAAACAGAGGGTAAAAAGAAATTTGCATCACTAGAATCGTCAGAGACGGAAGAAGGTGAAGAAATCAATTATGCAGAAAATGATGATGCACCATATGATATTCTTATCATGGATTCTGATGAAAAAAATGTCTTGAACGACATAGAGGTCAACATGGAGGATTTTATTATTGTAAAATTTGCTACAAATAAATCTGCAGTTTTCTATACAGGGTTTCTTACGCAACTAACTGGTTCGTTAGAACTTTATTGGGCTCCACTATTAATAGATTCTTGAGATTTTGCCAGTAGGGGTTGCTCATCCCGGTCTTTCGATTTAAAATATTTTCAAGATGGCTGCCACTTCCGGTCGACCGGACGTAGGACTCAACTTCGTTATTTTAAATGAAATGGTATAATCTTTATTACGTATTTTAATTCTACATGTAAAAATAAGTAGACTTTAATCAGGGTTGTTGGTACTTATCGGTTTTCGTTTTTGAGTTATTTTGATTTTAAGATTTTTTTTACAATTTTCAATCTGTTGTTTAAAACCACATTTCTCAGTCACTGTTGAAGCAAGAAAATTAATAAGTGGTACGATTACTCTCCAGATATTGCCAAATAGAACGCCACTACCCCCAACGCTCTTTCATATACAGGGTGGTCACAAAGAGAATTACCGTTCTTCCATATTCAATTGGTATATGAATAACCGATAGGTATAGGGACATGTGTTGCAAATTAGTAGAGAATTAAATTCTCTGTCGGATAGGCTAATAAAATATGGGGTGTTCCATTTAAAATTTTCGACTTTCTTTGCACAAAATTTCGTCATTTTGTGACTGTCCCATACATACCAACCCAAGGTACGTTTGGGACAAAATACAAACGATCACTTCCTCTGCAACAAAACTCTAACCATTAGAAAAAATTACATCGGATAATTAACAAAATGTAGTATAAACAGTAAGCTATTCGATGGTATACATTTTAAAATATTTATGTTGCTGGTATGACCGCAATTAAATGGATTATAAAAGGTGTCCCCAACATACCCACCTCCCCCTACAAGTAGTTCTCAATGGTGGATATTTGTACAAATTCATATATCTAGTATAAACACATTACTCAGGGAAGCTATTTCCACCGCTAAACAGCAATTTCTAACTTTAGGTAAAACAACAATGACTTGGTAAACCAAACCTCGGTTAATATAATAATGGGTTTGCGATAGAAATGTTTGAGGTGACGTGAAGCGGAAACGTTAGGGCGAATTTCGAGGTTTATAATGTTGAAATGGGACACAATACAACGTAGTGTGCTGCTCGATAATCTTCGTGTGTGTATCGGTGACGAAACAATAAATTGACAGGGTATAAAGCATATTGTGTAATGCTATATGAACTAGATTCGTATTTCAGCGTAAGTATTAACCGGTAAATGGGGTTCTGTCAATGATTAAATCTATCAAATTTTACTGAAGGTTATATTGAGAAAAAGACTAATACTTTATGATTTTATTTCTGTTGTGTTTTTACCTTTTTAATCTTTTAACGTTTCATAGTTTCAATAGAATATTGTGGCGAAATCGCATAAGTGATGTGCGCGAAGTTGGAGTCCGGTTGGTGACCAGCAGTCGATATTTGTAGTAAACACCAAACAACTAGAAAACTGAGAAAGGAACTGAATTGGCACAAAAAAGACTGGGAAAGCGGGGTCTTCCAGGGACCTTCGTGGCGACACTGTGTAAAAAAGGACACTTGTAATCAGACGATCATTATAACAAGTTGTTACAAGAAATGTTAATAAAAATAATAAAAATCTGTGTGTGTAACACCTATTTCTTTTCGATGTCCGAACACCCCCAACCATGACATCCGTCACAATAGAAAAAATACTTAAATTACACTAAATTTAACTTTGTACTGCTCACCGTTTTAAAATTTACAATACGGCTTGAAATTTTCTAAACAACAATTGGAATAAATAAGCTTTACTCGAACACTCGCAATACCCGTGAAAGCCACTTTCAAACATCCAACCCTAGAACTACAAGTCAAAAGATGGAACGAGAGTAATGTAAGAATACAAAGTTACCAATCTTCATCATAATGTAAAAGCTCTTTATAAAAATTCAATTTGGTCTTTTTGTAATTTCTCTGATTTGTTTACAAATTCCACCTGTAACATTAAAGGAGTTCATGAACATTCTTTTCTACCTAAAGTGCTGATATTAATTGAATTTAGGAAATTGTATACAAGTTTTTTATAGAGATTAAGAAATGATCTTTATGTTAAATTAAAGCTAAAAGATTCCATTTTTTATCACAAAAGTAAAATTTATGTTGGTTATTATTAAACATTTTTTTAATTGATAAAATCAAAGAATTCTAATCGAACCTAACTTCGCAATTTTTTAACCAACTGTAAAAAATCCTGAAAAAATTTAAAGACAACAAAAATTCTTAAAAGTTAACTAACGTAAATGTTATCAACATTAGTGAATCGGGCAAAATTTATTTATAGATATTAAGAAATTATTTTTATATCAAATTTATACTTAAAGATTCTCTTTTTGATTATCAAATTCAAAGTTATTTTCATTATCAAAAAAAGAATAATAATAAACTTTTAAAAGAGCGAAGAATTTTCACTGAATCTAATATTTTTTTGATAAATTTTAAAACATCCCCAAACTTTATTTATATGAATTAAAAAATTGTTTTTACATCAAATTCTAGTTTAAAGAGTCCATCTGCTGTAATACATGTCAAATTTATTGTGACTATCATGAAATAAATGTTTTTCTAGTGTTGAGGTGAAAAGAGTTTAAGGTTAATGTTTACCTGAAATCATGCGAAGTGTAATCAGTCTAACCCGGGAGTTTGCTCCATCTCAGGATACCTCTATAGTTGAAATTGATGGGTTCGCTAAACTTTCCCAAAGCTTTCCCAGAGAAGTTATATCAGATTTAATTGTATCTCGTTAGACTACGATAAAACGCGTTCGCAAGTTCTTGTAACTTTGCATACTTACAGGAAAAGTGTTTACTCGAGTTAATTATTGAGCACATTTTTTTGAACAAATTTGATGAAATTTGATCGAATCTCTCAATTCATAGGAACGATAAAAACGGCCACAACCAATTAGCGAATCAATTAATTTCCAGGAAATTGGTGGCCTTCGTTCGTATTTACGTGAAAATTTGTTCGGTTCAATCCCTGGAATAGACCCGGATTTCTTTCAAACGTGGAAAAACCTTCGCCAAACAAACTGCAAAACTGTGATTTATTTGTTTTTGTCGGTTAAAAAGCCGACTGATAAAAACACAATACCGTGTTACAACTTTAACTACTCTGCAAAAAGAAGTGAACATAAATTTTCATTTTTAAAGTAAAGTTTGTCTGCATTTTGTTATACGCGGTCATGGTTTAATATTTGACGCTTTGGTCGTTAGTTTAAACTTAAAAAATAATAATTATTGTCCATAAAGTTTAATTTAAGGTGAAATAAACGGTCACTTATTTTACTTGGTTGAATTCTCTTTTACTTATCGCCTCGCTTTACCTTTTCTGTTTGCTGGTGGAGGGTCGACGACATCTCGGACGCCTCGAAGCCTGTTAGTTTCCCTCCTCAAAGTCGAGACCTCTCAGCAGCGAATATAAGCGTTCGATATTCCCAATACAACACTCAACAATGACGGCAAAGATCGCTTATCGAACTTTTCGGACGTCGAAAACGATGACTTAAAAGTAGGGATTCGAACTATAGAATGGTTTGGTTCATTGATCGGAATTATAAACGTGTGTAACTACTAACACTATTTATTTCGTCCGTTAACACTTGTACAGTGTCAATTGTTTAGTATAAAACGTTTGCGACAACTAGTGTTCATAATCAGGCGTTCGTCCCACACTCGTTTGTGGCTGCTCGGAGACTCTCCTTTATTTTTCTATAGTCTAACATCTCATTTATACTACCTACACATTTTCCTTTGATGTACGTGACCAACCCGTCGACTGACGCCGCGTTTCTTTTGTGTCCATATCACACACATCGAATCGGGTTCCATTGTCAAGTCCCCTGATCTTGTCGAACCGCGCGCGAGACCAACGAACGTTTCTACTACCAAAGACGGTCAAGATCCGACGAACGCGAACCGACGACCCCACGGACTTGCAAAATCCGTCGCCGTTAGAAAAAGCCCAAGTTGGAAGCTGTTGGAAGCACTTTCTTATTATTACCCTAAGCCTTCCTATCTTAAGAGTGGAAGTCTCAACAATGTATGCACAATTGAGGATTAAAACAATTTGACCAAACCAAACCCTTTGCGGTTCTCAACAGAATAGACATTCTTGCGATTACTTTTGAATGTATGGATTTTACGGTAGCTTATACAGATCTGGAAATTTCATTTGAGGACATAGGAAAATAATGCGTGCAACAGCGACGCATATAGGAAGTAGATTAGATAAACAAAGAGCGATATAACTGTTTAACCACGCCTTTTCCAATCCGACCCTAGTCGCCCAACCAACCACCTTCTTCCCACAAACTGTCGAACTGTCCGACTGTCAAACTGTCAGTTCGTAGCGTGATTAAACAGTTATATCGCTCTTTGTTTATCTAATTTACTTCCTATATGCGTCGCTGTTGCACGCATTATTTTCCTATGTCCTCAAATGAAATTTCCAGATCTGTATAAATATGTTTAATCAATTCGAAATCAATGACTTAATTACAAAACTACTACTACTAAATACTATTTCTATTATTTTCAATTAATCAAGATTGTGAGTATGCAAAGAAAAACACACTAATAAAAATTTTGAATTGTTAAATTTACAAAAAATATTAAACTTCAAAAATTGATATACATTCGTGAAGCTACATCTACATAATTGAAATCACGTTCGCCAGCAATCCGGAGAGAAAAATAAAGTTATTACATTTATTAAATAAAGTAATAAATTACAATAGAAAAGTAAGAGTTCGTCCGAGTGAAACCGCGCACTCCTCTGAAGATTAGTCTGGAGACTCTCGAAGACCGACCGTTTCTCACTGGTTCACTGTTTTTCGCCCGAACGCTTATATAGCGTTCGGCAGCTTCTAGAATGTTCTGGCGCCCTTTTGACGGCTTTTGGCAGACAGGTTTAAACACGTTCGGCCGCTCCTCTTGGAAATGTGTTTCGTCGTTGCAAAGTTTCTTTCTAAAAGATTCCGTAGCATCCGTTCCAACCTGTTTTCTTTATACTTTCAGTTATAAATACTTGATGTTTTATTGTGCTGCAGTATACTGATCGAGAAAGAAAACCGAAGCTTTCTTTCTCTTCGAGCGACTTCTTACGTTATTCATTCGTTAAAATATTAAAAGTTAACCCCTCAAATCGAAGGCGATACGGTTAACCTGTTAACCGGGCAAGACGCATAAATGCGTCAGGCGTAAACAATATCGGGTACGGGTAGGACATATGAATACGTTCTCGAAAATTTATTTGCGCCCTGGAAGGGATGGGACGTATATTTTTGATTGGCTATGATAATACGTCATTTATGTGTGTCTCGACATGAATTTGATATGCGTATGGAATCAGTACAATTTCGCTGTCGTGAGTGATAAACGTGTTTTGTGTGACCAGTGACGGGTACGTATTTACACTTACCACCTATTTTATTTATCTATTTAATTAAATGTTTACAAATACATACAATGTCTATAAAAATATTTCTATTATACAGGGTGTCCCACCGAAGTGGACTAGTCGAAATATCTCGGAAACTACAAGTCCAATAAATTTGAAATTTTATACACAGATTTAGCACATTGTAAACTACATTTGGAAAATATTTTCAGTCATCTGTGACTTCCGGTTATACCGGAAGGGGTTAAGGAATTATTATTTTCGAAAGCAATATTTTTCGTTAGGTTGGTTAATTTGGAGATAATTTTACTTGAAACATTTTTCTCTGTAATTTGTAATTTCAGAGAAAAAAAATATTTTTCATGATTACTTACGTTTGATTGGGATAAAAAATAGGTTAGCCATGAAAAAGTAGCATCAATTTATGGGCATAGCTATCTTGGATTGCGAGTTATAGCTTATTTTTCCACCTCAATCAAACGTAAAAAATTATGAAAAATAATTTTCTTCTCTGAAGCTACAAGTGATAGAAAAAAATGTTTCCAACAAAATTATTTTTAAATTAACCAACCTAACGAAAAATAAATATTACATTCAAATAAAATAATTCCTTAACCCCTTCTGATATAACCGGAAGTCATGGATGACTGCAAATGTTTTCAAAATGTACTTTAGTATGTACTAAATCTATGTATAAAATTTTTAAGTCATCGGATTTGTAGTTTCCGATATATTTCGACCAGTCCACTTCGGTGGGACACCTGTATATTATTTTTATTTCCAATCATTTTATAACATTTTTTTAGTGTTTATCAAAATGAATGAGAGCGATATCAGTGATGATGAATTCAATGCACCGGCAAGTAAAAGAAGGAGACGTATTATGAGTTCGTCATCGGAGTCATCTGATAATGATTTTGACTACGACACACAATTGAGCGATACTGAGAGTGAAGATAATGAAGAAGTTGATGAAGTTGGTCCTAGCAACTACAATGTCTCTGAAGAATGGTTGCCTCAAAATGCAGAAAGACCACCATTTCCCTTCACTGCACATCCGGGAAAGACATTCAATACTCCTTCAAAAAAAGTTCCTTTATTTTATCTAAAGAAGTATTTAGATGACGACCTTATAAAATTAATAACAGGACA
Organism: Digitonthophagus gazella; assembly: GCA_036711955.1. NCBI lineage: Eukaryota > Metazoa > Arthropoda > Insecta > Coleoptera > Scarabaeidae > Digitonthophagus > Digitonthophagus gazella. The sequence continues at coordinate 26,280,446 of JASCIT010000006.1, read as the reverse complement.
AACGAATTTGTATGCCGCTCAATTTTTTGCCAATAATCCGGAGTTGAAACCACGTTCGAGACTTCGAAATTGGAAGGATACAAGTGAAGCTGAGATGAAGATATTTTTGGGGCTTCTAGTTTTACAAGGGGTAATTGGAAAACCAACTTTAGAGTATTATTTTTCTAGAAGAAGAATTATTAAAACGCCATTTTTTCATGAAGCTATGAGCGAAAACCGATTTGGATTATAGTGTAAGTTTTTACATTTTGCAGACAACCTAAGTTTTGATCCTAAAACGTCTCATAGAAAAACATACAAAATCGATCAAATTATAAATAATTTAGCAGAAAAGTTCAAAACATTTTATGTTTGTGAACGAGATATATGTGTCGACGAGTCTCTTTTATTGTGGAAAGGGAATTTATCCTGGAAGCAATACATAGCTACGAAACGAGCCAGATTTGGCATGAAGCTATTTATTTTGAGTGAAAGCCAATCTGGATACGTTCAAAACATCATTTTATATACAGGAAAGGACACAAACTATGGCTCAAATTACCCACAAGAGAAACAATCATCAAGAATTGTTTTGGAGTTAGTACATCACTTACTGAATAAAGGGTATAGAATTTGCCTAGATAATTTCTATACTTCAATTCATTTGACTGAACTCTTGTGTCAAAATAACACCGACATTGTTGGGACAATGAGAATAAATAGAATCGGTATCCTCCGTGAAATAAAAACAAAACAATTGAACAAAAATGAACATATTATCAGATACAAAGGCAAACTTATGGTTTTAAAGTGGAAGGACAAAAAGGACGTGTTGCTGCTCAGTTCAATTCATAATGACGAAAAGACAATGATTAAAAAGAGAGGAAGAAGTCAAGAAAAACTTAATGTTGTCCTCGATTACAATAAGAATATGAGCGGCGTAGATTTGGGAGATGGAGTCATGGTGGCTTACACGGCTGCTCGTAATAGACTAAACAAATTTTATAAAAAAAACGTTTCTACGGTTGATTGATATGTGCTGCCTAAATGCATATATTTTGTACACAAAGGATAAAGGTCATTTGGACCGACTTCATTTTTTGTTAGAGTATATAGAGAAATTAGTTGATAACAATATCGTGAACACCCACCCAAAGCCATCAACAAGCAGCTCTACACCTAAACCATCGCGCTTAGTGGAAAGGCATTTTCCAGAGCAAATGAAAAGTGATACAGGAAAAACTAAATCCCGGAAATGTCGAGTGTGTTACAAAAAAGGTGCTAGAAAAGGATCTACTTACTGGTGTCCGAATTGTAATGTAGCATTATGTATTAATAATTGTTTTAAAATATATCACACATAAAATGAGTTTTGAATTTTTATATGTACCTATTATGTAATTCTGTTTTGTTTACATGCTTTTACTTGTTTTGTGATTCCTTTTGTACTTCAAAAATAGTAATAAACGATATATATTTCATAGTTTTTCATTTATTTTATATATAAATAAAAATACAGGAATATGAAATGACGGCTCCGGGCGTGACGTATTGATACGTCCTAGCAAAACAATACGCGCCCGGTACAGTTGCATTTATTTGAACGGAAACTCCCCGGTTAACAGGTTAATACCTTTCGATCTGTTCGAGATTTTTGATTTATTATTTACTAACCTGAAGTGTTTGTCACGGAAGGTACGAGAAAGGACAAACAAAACGATCAATAATAAATAGTGAAGGGTTAAAACTATTCCTGCATAGAGATAATTTGATTTTGTTACCGTTACGTTGGTGCATCGATCAAATGCCAAATTAACTTTTAATTAGTTAATAAATTATTCCTCAAACAACCAGTACGAGCAGTCGTGGTTCAGTACAGTACATATTCACTTAATGACCTAGCAGTGTTGTGAAAGAGGACAAACACTGCTTGTCTCCTTGTTTGCATTAATAATTGAACCGATGGCACTCACAAAGAACGGTTTTGACTACAATAGTAATATAAACTAGAATACCAATAGCATACTTCACGAATCATTAAACTAGTCTAATTTAGATTTTATTTAATGTTCTAAGGAATCATGTCTAGTACCAACTTCTTCAAGGATTATTTTTTTCTGAAAACAATAAAATTGCCGATACATAATCCAATTAATACAACAATACCTAATTTCTCAAGGCTAGATGTCTACAAGACGTCGTTAATGAAAGACGTGATTTTCAACTTTTCTGCCAAACACATTACCTAACTCGAATCTCTAATATGAAATATTTTTTTCTAACCTTTTAGTAATTCTCAAAATACTACAATCTTTATGATGCTGCATCTCCACAATTTTCAGTAATCGATATTACGGTTTTTAATTTATTGTAAAAACTGAGCTCCATTTTTTGAATCTCTTATAGCGTTTTTCTTTTGCAGAATTGGTGCGGACCAGTACACAATAGCGTGTTCGGTTGGTTCACCAAATTAGTGTTTTATGTTTTATTACATTTTATTATTGTAGTTCAGAAAACATTTTAAACAACCTTAAGCCTTTAACACACATATAAGTGATATGATCAAGTTGCCAATTATGGTTGTTTGATTTCATCATGTTATGTTAAATTTTTCGTATTTTGCGCTAAGCTAGTGTGGCGAATTTTTATAATTTGATGAGAAAGAAAAATGATATTATTGTAAAACGAAAGGAGAGAATTGAGGCAGTGTGTTGTAGAAAATATAACAACAAAATATTAGAAAAACTAATGTGAAACATTAAAACTTTTAATTATATTAAAATTTAAAAAATTATATTATGAGATTCGTGTCAACTGATACGCATGTGGAAGGTGGTTCATGGTAAGTGTTAATTATTACCATTATTATGAAACAGAAGGAGAGAAGATGTTTAATTAGATTTACAGTTAAAACTGGGGGATTATTTTTCTTTTCTTTCCGTTTCCCGTAGTTCACACTATACCATCTTATAGATTCTACTTTATAAGATTTACGATGGTGAACTGGAAAGTAGCGGATCTACCTTGAAGTAATGGAATGTAAATTCCTTTATCCACTTAGAAATTCAAAAAGGTAACATTATACAGGTGTCTTGGAAATGCGTGTAGAGCGTAACACGTCCGTCCAGACTTGTGACAAAATCACGTGGCGTGACAGCAACGCTAACTTCGTCGCGCGTATTCTGGACGGTACCACATAAGCACAATGCGTTACATTTTTGTGTTCACTGCGTGTCATCAGTCCGTTCCATGTTTTGTCAGTTTTTCTGCGTCACATCAAAGGGATGATACGTAGTTTGGTTCAACAAGTCTAGACATGATCGCGCATCATCGTTGCATCTTGAAAGCTACATATTTAGAGTGTTCATATTTTCCCAAGACCCAACCGGGACATTCGACGAAAAAAGAAATGGCAATATTTTTTTCATCATTTTATATTTATCATAGTAAGTAAAGTATATAATACAATCAAAAAATATAAAAATGAAATAGAAAATAATTTGTATTTCTTTTTATTGTACCAAGAGTACCTTTCGGAACTTTTTGCTGCAATTAAGAGTTCCTTATTGTTTTCTATTTCTTTTAAAAGGTCAGTACACTTTTTATCTCGCATATTATATACACAACTTGTTATAGCATTTACTGTGCTAATATCTAATCTATTTCTCTCATCTATCCATTGAGTTATTTATCAGTGAAAACACACGCTCACAGTCTGCATTATGGCTAGGAATACAGAAAACATAACTACACAAGCGAACAAATTCGTTTTTTTTTGCTCTACGTATTTAATATTTTCAAATATACCCATCCATTTTTCTGCGCAGCTCTGAGATTTCCATATATCAATGTTAGTAGCAATTTCACTCTTTGTAATGTCTTTAACCCGTTGTCGGTGAGGTGACTTTTTTGTCACGTAACTGGTGACTTGGGGTTATACAAACCCCACTGTATATTTTGAATTTCTAGAGGTAATATATAAATAAAAGATTGATTACGTTATTTATTCTTATTTTATATTGAATGTGAAACATATTTACAAGTATTCACCAAGTTGGGGAAACGCAAATCTATATAATCTAATTGGCACAATCCACGCAGCGTCCCACAATGCAATCTCCGCAAATAGGACTCTTACAGTCCGCACAGACAAACCTGGTCTTACTATCGCGACTTCTTGGACATTTTTTACATCTTACCTGCTTTTGTAGTAATTCTACAGCAGTTTCCACAATTGTTTTTTCTTAGATTCTTGAAATGTTCATCCGCAACTCACGAGGCAAACGCAAATTCGTCATTCTGCGATGCATATGAGGTTCTACCAACTGCTTTGCCAAACATTTTGTGAAATCAAGTCTGGTTTGAGGTTGATTACGTGGATAACTAGAATACAGAACGTGCGAGTTCACCAGACTAATATTCATTAGCGCAAAAAATAATCGAAATCAGGAGCAACTGCATCACCATTGGAACCACTTGAATTGCTTTCCAGCTCGTCGAGTTGTAATCTGATCCACTCTTCAAAGCGAGGATCATCTGGATTCATCTGTATTACGGTACAAAGCGAAGCTATGTCAAAACCGAATTTGTACTACAACTGGTGAGGTGGGGTGTGGTAAACCCCAAACGGAAAAAAAAACACGAAAGAACTCAACGCACCGAGACAACACTGACACATGCAATCACTCCAGACATCTACGACGTGCTAAATAGAAGGTAGGTGAGGGTACGGCAATCTCGCTCCACCACTATTTGCACGATAGCGATTATAAAATTTCGTGGGGTTTGAGAAACTCCACCTCATCGACTATGGGTTAATATGGCAGAATTGATTGTAAAACTTATCTTCAGTGAAGGACATTACATTATGTAATGATTCCATACATGTCGATACCTCTTCCTATTCCGGCACTTCTTCTAACAACATCCATTGCAGACATGAAAATAACATTTAAAAATTTCATTTTTGAAACTATCAATTGTTTGAGATTCTAATTCGCACTTCCGCAAAATTTCTGTAGTTTTCAAAGATAAAAATTTGTCACGAATCCTATTTTCTATCATTCTAATAGTTTCATTCATGATCACTTTGACTTCTGTTTATGCTTCGCTAAGCGGATTTGTAAAAAAATTTATGAGAAAATTAGGAGCGTTTTCCAGAGTGAGAAAAATGATTTCAAGCCTTCGTAAATTTTTAAAATTCTCTCAACTGCCGGCATTAATGATAGCCAGCGTACTTTTGAATGGGAAAGTAAATTGTGATATTCGATATCAACGAATTCATAAAACTCTTTTAAACGTTCTGTGCGCAAAGTAAACGATTTAAAAAATGAAAATATCTTTATAACTACTAATTCTACGTCTATGGTAAGTGATTCACATGATTTTCGAGCGCTGTTATGTAAAACATGAGCTGAGCAGCCAGCGCCCTTAATACTTGGTACTTTTTCTTTCAATTTATAGAAAATATTTCTAACGCCCTTTCTTTCTAAGCCACCAAAATTACAGTTTGTATTATCTGCTCCAAAAGCAATACATTTCTTCAAAGGAATGTTGGTTTCTTCCAATGTGTCAATAACATATTTAACAACAGTATCGGCAGTTTCATCTTTTAAACAATCAACTTTAGCATTTTTACTTCAATACCTTTGTTTTCCATAAAATAATGTATCAATAGAACAAACATGTTGTTTGAATTGTTGTTGCTGCCATTAGTGGAGATTCCAAAAAAATCAACCTTATTTATGTCGGAGCATAATTGAAGGGTGGAGTGCAAGAAGTACTTAAGTAGCATTTTTATAAAATCTGCCTAATTGCGAATTTATCATGCTATCAAACATGATAAATCGAGATATCGCGATTAGGCAGATTTTATAATAATGCTAGTTAGGTATTCCTTACACTCCACCCTTCAATTGTTGTAACATGTATGGCGCTAAAACATTTTTAACTAGAGCTATAGTCTTCGACCGACCGCTTGGAAATGTTTGTGCAATTTTTGAGTCTTCAAACACCCTACTATATAATTTTAAACTACAATCTGCACTTCTAAATGATTGATGATGTTTGATTAAATGATATGCCATCGTCACTTCAGCATGAATAATTTTTCTTTGTTCATTTGAATCATCTCTAATTAAAAAACCATCAGTCTTAGTTGATGACGATGCCCGACAATTATTTACATGCTTCTTTGAATTTATGTGATCTTTTATATCCGATTGACCACCGTGACTAATATTAAAAAAAAACAGTTACATATTTTGCATTCAGCTTCACGGTCAAATCTACCCTTCTTAATGAAAAACCATTTATTTTCGAATTCTTGTTTAAAAGAACATTTCCGTTTTGGCATTTTTAAGGACTACTCCTTAGCTAAAATTTATTGACAAAATCAATATTTTCTTATTTATTTAACCCTTGATCACGCACGTTCATTTTACAATCAACAGGTAGTTTTTACCGACGTCTAATCCCTAAACCAAGTACACAGAAGGGGATTCCCCGGAATATACGTGTTCGCATTAGATAATCAAATACCCATGTCGGTCGGTCAAATTTACCTGTTTATGGTCAAGACTTAATAACATATACAATTAACTTACCAAATTTAGCAATGTTTATTATTAAGTTAAGCGTTGCAAAGAATTACGTTGTTGCAATGAAAACATAAAAAAAAAACACTGCACTAACCTCGACTACCCTAGAATCTCGCGTTCGTTCGTTCATCCTACTGTTCGTCCTACAAGTTTAGACTCCTACACGACCTACACATGTGAAATGAGACGAACATACACGAATATACGCGAGTATCTAGGAAATGTTCAAGTTTTATTTCATTATTCGTTGAAAAGTCTATCTTTTCTTTTAGTTAATCGTAAACCGGGACAATTAACTATCCCGAAAGAATTTTTCGGGACGCCGGGACCCGATAGAGAAAACCGGGACAAATCCGGGAAAACCGGGACGTATAGACACCCTATACATACGTCGTCCTTCATAAAAACAAAAATGCAGCGAAAAGGGAAAATTATAAAAAATTTATACATCGCATTATTTTTAGACCTGATGATGGTCATAAATTTTGGTAAAATCTTAAGCAATAAATTATTTCCAAGCCTGTAATATGACAGGCTTGGAAAGGTTGGTTTTGTTGAAAGAGCTTCATATCCCGTGAAGAAATAACTACTTTGAATTTTGTTAATGATACCTTAAATTACGGATTTGTGCTTGAAGGGATTTAGAAAATGTTTTCCTGTGCCTAACCGTTTGCCCAACTGAAATTTTGTATGGGAGAATATAGTTTCTAAATTAGTGTGGGCATTCAGAAAAGAAATTGATAGAAAATTATACAGGTGGTTGAAAATATTTGGATGGACAACTTGTAATGAGAGTGTTTCTAAACATCCTGTATATTTCGCAGTTCGAATTGTTTTTAATCTTTGTTTTCTATTAAAAATGTTCAATTTATACTAAGTCCACCTTTTATCATCTGTTGACGAATAGACCGAGTAGATCTGTTGACGAGGGAAAAAGAGTGGAGCCAAGTTGAAAACCAAATCAGATAGATCACGTCTCGACTAAACACAACTACTTTGTACATTATTGAGCAGATGGCAGAATTCTTCATTTATTAAATGTTTTGTTCCTTAATCGAAGATAAAATAACTTATACAAATTTAAATTACGAAGGACGTCTACGTGACTAGCCTCTTACCTTTAAAATTAAAAACTGCACTGTGATGTAACAACAAATAATTCTCAAAATGTGAATTTATGTTAATGAATGTGTTAATAAATGCTCCAATAATCCACCCTCTTGGGCTCAACAATAACCCAACCGGTTGTAAAAATTCTGTCGGACGTTAACAAATACATCCGGTGTAATCGTATTGCTTATTACAATGATTTTTGCTTGTAACTCCTCTAAATTTGCTGAACGATGATTTCCATATCCGTAAATCAAATTATTTAAAAAGGACCACAAAAAATAATCGTTAGGGGCTAAATCAGGGGATCGTGCTGGCCATTTAATAGGATCTGAATTATCTATACACCTATTTTGAAAAGTCATATTTGAAAAAATTGCCACGTTACGGGTATTATGAGCCGGCCAGACATTTTGCTAAAACCAGAGATTATTAATATCATAACGTTCCTGAATTGCAGGAAGAACATTGTTCTGCAATAAGTCTAGACATTTGTTGCCGTTTAGATTTCCATTTATGAAAATGGGACTATTTCATTTTCAATAATTCCTGTCCACACATTTAATTTTTGAGGGTATTGTGTTCTCCTGGGAACATTCAAATGGAGGTTTTCATGGGACCAATACCGGCAAGTTCTTGAATTATTACGACCATGTACATAAAATGTTTTTTCGACCGAAAATAAAACGTTATTTAAAAATAATTCATTTTGACGGCATTGGTTAAACATTATTTCGCAAAACTCCATACGGCGGTAATAATCATCCGGAAAAAGTACTTGAGATGCTGAAATTTTATATGACCGGTATTTACGTTTATGTAGAGTTTTTATCACTGTTGTTGCGCTAATACCAACTTCACGGACAATTTCGCGAGATGATTTGTAACGATCTAATTCTGTTAATGCACATATTTCCATTTCCAATGTGCTAATATTATCGTCCGCTTAATTTTTTTTTGTTAATGTGAAGTTTGACTCGAAATACTTGATCGTATTTCGAATAGTATTTGCAGAAGGAATTGGTCTTTCCAGATAGTTCACAGCAAATAAATCGCGATATGTTTCTGCAGAATTTCCACCATAAAATTGTTTTACCATAAACAACTTTTCTTCTGGCGTATAATAGTCCATTTTGGAAAAGGTAACTACAATTTTCAGCGTAAATCATTATGCACCCAAACCCAACCAAAATCAGTAAACAAATGGTGTAAATATGAAAAACCAGATTTTATCGTACATCTGGGTTGATTTGATGCCTATCTAGAAATGATGTCATAGCTCAATGCAAAAAAGTAATAAAGTGTATAATTTTTTGTTAAAATAAAATTTTTTTTCTTTACAACTTCTAAAAACTTGTTTAAAAAAAATTTAAAAGATAAATTCCCAACTTGTATGAAATTGTTTTGTAGTACCGCCTTCCGTGCAAATAACACGTCGTTGTTTTTTGTTTGGGAATTAAATTTCATCAAGTGATGAGTGAACTAATTTCGGGTGCTAGTATAACGAATAACATTGGGTTTAACTAAAACCTCTTTGAAAGAGGGGCATTGAATTTCGAAGCTGCATCCATTAGACAACAGGTTGTACCGGTATTGATCCGTCAGTCTTCGAGGTAAAATAGAATCCGAATTCTCTAACCCCCCCTTCCCCCGAGATTGACAATCCCATACACTTTGAGTAAATTTGTATCAGTTGATTTAATCACATTGTTTAACAAACTTCCGTAGGATGTTATAGCATCGATTCAGATCAGGAAACGACATTACGCGTCCCGGAACGTGTACGAACACGTTAAATAGTTGGCTGACAGTTAGTTTAGTACTAATTAGGTCTACGTATTGAGAATGTTGACGATAAACGTGACAGATTTTTAATTTTTTTCTACTTACCAAGGAAAACAGTACACGTGGAAAAATAGCCTTTAAAAAACTAACTTCATTCTTATTGTTTTCAATGACAATTTTTTTTTTTTTTAAATCTTCTAATTAGGACATAATTTTTATAGTTACATTGGTCTTATTAAAATAATCGAAATCCGTCACTTAATGTTAACGGTGCAATTTCTTTAAATGTAAGTTGATTTTTATATGGTAGATAGTGTAATTTTTAAAAATCATCCTGAAACACCAAGAATCATATTAAGTAAGTTTCCGATAGTTACTTCTTCTAAAACTTTACCATGGATAGATGTTACAACAAGCGATATGAAGAGGTTTCTTGGGTTATTGATATTGATGGGGCAAACTAAAAAAGCTTGTTTGAGAGATTACTGGTAAATGGACCCTTTGGTTGAAGCATCAATATTTCCTAAAATTATGAGCAGGTTGAGGTTCCAGCAAATTCTTAAATGCTTCTATACAGTGATAATGTACAAAATGCACCGAGTAGAGACTAACTTTGTAAAAATAGACTTCTATTCGATTACATTATTCCAAAAATTCAATCTATGTACGTATTAGAACAGCAATTATCACTTGATGAAACACTGATACCATGGAGAAGACGTCTCAGCTTCAAAACATATAATTACTCTTATAATAAGTCGTGTACATTTGTAACTTTGAAATCTAGTCAGGTGAAGGAAAGAAAATAAAAGAAACTATATTATCAGTCTTGCCGCCGTATTTTGGTTATTGACATCAAGTGTATCAGAACAATTGCTACAACAATGCTTCTACAGTTAGTATACTGTTAGAAAAAAAAATACTCGTATGTGGTATCATACGAGAGAACCGTGGCTTGCCAAGGGTATTAATAGAAAAGTCAAAGAATCTTCAGAGAGGACAAATGGCTTGTACGGAAAGGATCCATTCTTCTTCTCATATGGAAAAATAAAAATTGGTGCGCATGATATCAGTTACTCATGATGCGTCTATGATATCAATTGGAAAGAAAAAGAGAAACTCTACGGATGATATGATTCAACCTACATGCATAATACAATACAGTAAGTTCATGAAGACATTAATACAGAAATGAATTCAAGATATCAAGTCGATCTCATAGACATGCGATCAAACTCTGATAATGATTACAAATTTATCATGGTTTATCAAAATCACCTTTCCAAATTTGTTGTGCTCCGCCCCCTTCGTAGCAAACGTGCCGAAGAAATTACCTGCAATCTTCTAGATATTTTTACACTTTTGGGGACCCCTAACATACTGCCTTCGGATAATGGTAGGAAGTTTGCAAATGCATTAATACCTGAGATGTGTCAAATGTGGACTGCTGTCAAAATTGTACATGGAAAACCGCGCCACAGGCAGTCGCAAGTGGAACATTTTGACATCAGTGCAGTATGCTAATCAAGATATTCAAAATATGATTGCAACTTGGATGGAAATGAACGGTAGTAGAAAATGGCCCGAATCATTAAGATTTGTTCAAGCTAAGAAAAATAACGCTCATCATGAAGGAATTCAGTGATCTCCTTACGAGGCTATGTTCGATTGTCCAATGGGGATGGGTCTTTACGACGCCAACATCCCATCCAACGTATTATCAAGCTTAAAAGGCGAAGAAGATCTTTAAAAAGCTCTCTTTCATGATGACGACCTTCAAGATAATGATAATGACACGATAATGCGATGTTGCAACTAGCAGCTTAGAACCTGATTAAAAAACTACTTTACACGGAGACAACAATAATGAAATTGAACTAAACAATTTTAATGTAACAAATATTAAGCGATAAAGGCACGAAGCTCACCAAGCATTAGAGAAACAAACAGTTAAAGTCAAAATCCCTGAAGTAGATCGTTCTAAATCAGACCAAAGAACACTACTGACTGTTATAATAGATATTCAAGATGAAGAATTTTATCGTCTTGGAGTAAGTGCAGGAATTCTTGCACAGTTATTTACAAGGAACCAATTTATAATATGCAAAGAAATTTTTATCACTTCTGTGATAAAAATTTCTTTGCATATGTGAAGTTCCTGTCGTTGAAATAAGTGTAAGAGGTGCAGTGCGAAAAATGTCTTCATCTGCCCGCCGAGGATTTAAAAAATGTAACTGTACTAGACAATGTTCTACCAAGAGATGTTTATATAGATCATTTAGCAAACTATGCAATTTTAAATGGCACGGAAGTTTATCGTGTACTAGCAAGTAAGTTCCCATCTCCCACTTACTTAGTTACACATACATAAAATAATATGTAGAATGTAAACATATCCTACACCTATGAATAAATTTTTATGTGTGAAAAGGATACTCATTTTGTGTGTTTGTTTTTCCGATTCTTTCTTAATAATACGTTCCTTATTGACGTAGACTTGCTTTTAACAATTCGAACTAGTAAATCTTTAGATTGACCACTTTTGCTTGGTAAAAGCCCATGATTAAATAACTGACACCATTTTCGTACATTTACTACATCTAATCGGTAAATCCTATAATTAACGTGTCTATCCTAGGATTCGCCAATTTTCGAACTTTTACAGTAACACATACATATATGGGTCAACATGTAATCGGTTCAACCCTAAAAGCGTATTATTCTGATATATTTATTCATCTGTGATATTAAAGTATCTATATATTTACTTTAATATGCTACTCGGCTCGAGACGTGTAATTTCCAAACATTGAGGAAAAAGACGCATTTGAAATAGTGTAGGTACACGTCAACGCATCTCGAAAAGTGCACGTTTGGAAGAAAAAGTTACATTGTTCAAATAACAGGTTGTGGTAGACATTAATTTTTAAAGAATTGGTAAGTCGGTTTATTGGGTATTAATAAGAAATACGTTGAATATATCGAGAATAATATAGGTACAAACTGGATGTATGAGGTACTGTATCGTAAATCAATATGTTAAAATGTATCTAGTTGAAACAATGTTTTTAGAGGAAACGGAGTAATTACAAATCTTTCATAAAAACTTACCAAAGATCGTCTTGGTTGACATTATGTAGTCCTTAATTCCGGTTACGGAAACGAATATATAAATATTCGCGACGCGGATCGGAATCGATTTCACTCCGGGAACCGTAATTAAACACTAATAAGAGCGATTAGAAACAATTTTGAAGACATAATTTAATTGAACTTTAACAAAAAAATATCACTAGGTACTAGTTAGTATACAATAAGCGAATAATAATAATCAAATATTCTGCGGCTTGAAACGGGCCAAAGAGTCCAATCAAAATCTCTCCCTTCCAAAATTTCCTTTGTTCTCTAGGGCTAATAAAGGGTGTTTCAATACGAGCTCAAGATTTCAGTGTTCAAAGAACATGTTTCTTTGTAGCAAAGTATTGAGGTATTTATTGATTTAGAAAATATACATTTTTGAATTATGTATGAAACTAAATATCTTGTAAATGGCCGCCACGGCTTTGCTGGCATGTGCGTACCCTTTTGACAAAATTTTCAATAACGTTATTGAATACATGTGGTGGTATTTCATTAATACAGCGTCTAATTTTGGCTTTCAATGCTTCGATGGTTGCAGGCTTATTGACATAAATTTGTGACTTTATATAACCCCACAGCCAGAAGTCTAATGGCGTTAAATCGCATGAGCGTGAAGGTCAAATCTGGTCACCAAATCGGGAAATGACATGACCAGGAGCAAACTCTTGCAAGATCGTCAATGCTTTACGGGTGGCATGACATGTGGCACCGTTCTGCTGAAACCACATGTCGTCAAGATCAATAGCTTCTAAATGAGACACAAGAAACTGTGCTATCATAGCACGATAATGTCAGCCATTCACCGTTACTGCATTACCATCTTCGTTTTCGAAGGAAAATGGTCCAATTATTCCTCCAGACCATAATGCACACCATAAAGTGACCCGTTGTGAATGCATTGCTTTTTGATGAATCATTCGTGGATTTTCTGAGCCCTGATGCGACAGTTGTGCCTATGAACTAAACCATCAAGGTGATAATGAGCCTCATCACTGAAAATGATTTTGTTAGCAAAATCAGCAGGGTGCTCAAGGATACAATTGGTGAATTCTCTTCGGTTTTCATGGTCTACTGGCAGAAGTTGTTGAGTCAGTAGGATTTTGTAGGCATGCAACTGTAAATCTCTTGTGAGAATTCGCTGAAGAGTGCCTGTTGAAATATCGAATTCTTGTGCCCGATTACGAATTGACGTCTCTGGCCTTTCGATCACACTCTCGCGAACTGCTGTGATGTTTTGTTCTGAACGACCTCTACGAGCTCGTATCTTGTGTTTCACATCACTAACCGAACCAGTAGCATCGAATTTTTTGATTATTCTTTTCACAGTAGATGAATTAGGCACATTATTTCGACCGAACGTTGGACGCACTTTACGAATAGTGGCAATTAAACTTTCACCATTTTGATAATAATTTTTGACAATCAGGACACGTTGTTCTATAGTGTAATGCGCCATGTTTACTAACTCCCGTCTGTCAACTTTCGATCTGCGACATCATAATCATGTGATATTATGACTGTAAAACATGGCGCGCAATTAAAATCTTGCGCTTTTATTGAAACACCCCTTATATCTTATGAAGGTCCATTACGCAATAATACAAACAAAGTTACCCTCTGTTAGCCGAGAATCCTTCGTTATTTGAGAGTGGGAGATCATAGTATCAACAATTTCAATTACTTCATTATAACGTCACTAAATTTTTATTATTAAATTTATTAGGATAATTTACGACTCGCAACAAAATGATACTCACGAAGTCGACAACACAAGAAAGGGATTTATTACATAAAAGACGAATTTATACAAAGGACAATAAAACTAATTTTAAAAGACGGTGCACGCAAACTATGTATACAAAAATGTAAATAAAATTTAAAATAAAATCAAATAAATAATTACATAACTCCTATTGAAATAAATTGTTCACAAAATCAACTTAGAGTAAACTCATCAAATCTCGGTCATGCGTCTAAGGTCGAGTTTCGAGTTTTTTTGTGAGGATTTCTATAGGAAGGCCGACACTTGGACAGTTTACCCTACATTACTTAATATGCGTTATGTCTAATTAATAGCATTATTATTGTACTAATTCTACGTTTAAACTTTCAAGTGTTCAAATCGTCTGCTTTAAAAGCGTGTAAAAATGTGGATTTATCTTCTTAAAACTGTATAAAACGAACAAGACATTATCACAAGGAGGAACAAGTTTTCCTGCTGTTACATAAATCGGTTGACTCAAGCGAATCATGTTGATTAACACAGCTTTCCTAAACTCAATCATTGCACAATACCAAGGCGTATCATAAATGGCTTCAATTGTGTCTGAAAACTTAACGGTAAATTTAAATTAAAATAATTCATAGGATTATTAATTGATTTTTAAACTAAATAAATACGCACAGCTTTAGATAATTCATCACCATAGACGTAATATAATCCCAATTGCCCTAGAAGACTGGGGTAAAGTTGGAGTTTTATGAAAAATTCATCACTAAATAATTCACACTGTAAAAAAATACAAAATGACACTTAAGAAATGCGAAACGAAACAAATTTACCGATGAAAGCGAAAGCAATATTGACATCAGCGTAAACAGAGTTATCGTGACTTGCGGTAAAGATATAAAGCAAAATATCTCATCTATATCATAACAATTTTATTAATCTTTGCAAACACTTGGAATGCTGTATGATTTCTTTATTAAGCGCGTTATTTTGTTCTTCTTTAGTTCCAGACTCCAATATACGATTGATATTCGAAGAATTACTTTGTAACGCTTTGATGAAATCAGTGAGAGTCACCACCATCACAACAAATAAAGTATCACAACCCAAAATATATACATAAAAACATTTATATAATTAGAAATATTAGAAACAATTTTAGTAATATTAAGTTTAAACTACTACTTTTGATTTATTAAACATTCTTTTACCTGAAATTTGAAATAGGAAAAATGTTAAAGCTAAAATTTCCCATAAAATAATTAAAACACATGTCATTTATGTTTGTACAAAAGAAAATATCCCAAGATGTATGGGTAACATATAATTACATTGTACTTCACCGTTAATAAAGGTTTCGTTACTTTCATAATAATTTTTTTTTAGAGAAGATATTAGCACAAGGAGTATACAGCAACCGGTGTTAATAAAAAATACCCACGTAATTAATTTTGCTCTTTTTATACTATTATTAATTTTTAATATATGAGGCCCATCGACACTTTTAAAATATTCATATTCCGCTTCAAATCTTGCGATAATTTGAACGATTATCTTGCGATTTTTCAACAAAATGTACGCTTTTAAGAATATCACTAAATGCGAAGGAAAACATGTTAAAATATCCATCAATCGGTTTTGATCGCCGATTGAATTAATTACTTCGATCACTTCTACGCTTATATATGATAATGTAAATGTGAAACCGACTAAAACGTAAATGTTATACATCGTATGTAGGTATGGTTTCCAATTATGAGAGTTTAACAATAAACCGCCGAGTTTTAGCAGAGTTAAGTTTAATTCGAACATATTGCAAACAAGGACAACTCAAGATTGAAACAATGCTTTCTTGAGATAGGTATTTGTTTGCAGGGAAACCTTTATTCCCCTTGCATATATTAAAAAAATCTATTTGAACTTCTTTCCCCTGAGGGAGGAGTAGGGGTGTATTGATGCGGTTCATGTATTAATAGAGTATTTTCAATTGAAGTTTGCATGCTGCGCAGTGACAAAAAAGGTTGGGTCTATCGCTAAAAAATTAACAGTTTATCATGTCAATGCGAGGTTTTTGTGTTTCAGGACCTTGCATTGACGTAAACAATACTTTTTGAGGGCCGTCCACTGGCGCACAGTGGTCTGGACGTAGTGAAAACATGATCGAAAATATTTTTTGCTGCTTACAATTAGATGGACTTTTGAAATTTGATATACAGCCATAAAATCAAAAGCTAAATGTTAAATAAAGCTAAAATTAAAAAAACCGCAAAGTCTCAAAAATGCGAATCAATCATGTTCACGAAGAATAATCACCTTACTAGAATTCCCACCCCATTAACCGTTTGAGTCCCAAGGGGTATCGAAAAAACACTGTCGAAGAATCCCAAACAGTGCGATCACGCTTTTTATAAATGAGCATGAAAAGACGCAAGCAGCGCGATAGCGCTTTTATAATGCTATTCTACCTATTGTAACATGTACTATGGGACTTGTATGATGTACTTGCTTCAATAAATTCGAGTGCGCGACTTCGATAATCGGTAACGGACCGTGAGTTGTCCGCAATGTTCGATATGTACTGAATTTTCTCGACATAAAATCTGAACAGCGCGATCGCGCTGCTTGGGACTCAAACGGTTAAAGATGTCCATTTTTATTATCTGCGTCAAAACGGAAATTAAATACCTAGACATCACCTTAGATGAAGATGTAATAATTTCCAACCACATTATTAACTCCACAATAGCCTCTGCCACCATCAAAGCCGTCTATTCACTTATCTCCCGAAACAACGATCTAAATCGAAACAACGGTTCGGCTATCGAGTACCTGTAAACGAGTTTACTTATCCAAAATATAATCGGAGCGTTAAACTTCAAACGCGATTTATTCAGTTTTGGCTGAATAGTGCGTTTTAGTACTTTGTCAATTGAATCATTGTATGATACTCTACCACTCAGCTAAAGGACAGATTTAAAAAAAAACACCTCGCGCCCTCCCCTTGTAAGACTGGACTAACATTAGCATTAACTCTAACACTAAACCTACTTAGAAGTAGGAGCTTTTGAGTTTTGCCGTGCATCTTTTAAAAAAGCGTTTGACGTTTCGGATGCCATATTGTAACCTTCTTCAGAAACAAATTCAAAGTTCACTTCGAAGTATATGTATATTCGTTTTTATATTTCTTATAAAAATCGAGCAACAAACACCGATATTTTTTTTTCTATCTCCTATAGAAACAGGAGGTCATCAACAGACACTTTTGCTCTATTCTCACACGAAATTCATTGTTCAAACCTTTCCTGGTAACCCAAGAGTGCTGTCGATATGTAATCAATTTCATAAACGATTGATTTTCGGATATACATTTTAAAACATTTCTGTATCCCACTGCATAACATGCTCCTAAAATATTTAAACGTTATTGTTAAACAGCTTGTATATTAATCTTATATTGATTATATGCACCTTAAAGTAAATTATTTATACTAACGACAGTCTCCGATTATTTAACGTCAATCTATGTTAGTTCGATGTCTTGAACGCCAGAGGGTTGTTATAAAATAATAACTTTTCGATAATGATCATCTTATAAACAATGTGTGCAAGTTTGAAAATGCTGTCTTCTGTCACAAAGAAGACTACTGAAGTGACAAAAACGTATGGTTTTTATTTATTTGAATGTTACTTTAAAAATACCAATCTTGGCCATGTAAAGATGGTATTCGAGATTTTGGTGGGATTTCTTTAATGTTAATCAACTTTATTTGGACTATTTATCCCTAAATAATAAAAACTTTAAGTATGTAAATTTATAATCATTTTTCATTTAAAAAAAATGTTTTTAGATTATAAAGTGATTTTCTTTTCGTCTTTGTTTCGTTTACAAGCCCTAAGTATGGGATTAGGGTATTTTATAATGAACGTAAAAAAATGAATAGATTTAATTTGAAAACTATTAACTACACAGGCTTTTTTGGCGTTTTTTAACGTCATTTAGTATTTTCTTTGACAAAAATTGTTGTGCTAATTTAAAATAGTCTGTAAATGAAAAAGGAATCACTTGCGATTTATTAGTCACCTTTCACGTTCCGTTTGGTATAAAACCGTGGCATCAAGCACACTATTATCACGATATTAACACTGTTTGTACTGATGATCGAGGTTTTTTAACGATTTTCGAAATTTCTGACAGTGACTTCCCATAATTTTTCAACGAAACAATTAAATTTTTAATATCGTTTGTAATTTCACGCCGAGTCGTCATCTTTACGGCTTGAATAATATTTGACAACTAAACTTGACGCACATAGACTATCACTTATTTTACTTTCGCAATTTTGTACTGTTTTTGTAGTAGGCTTTGTTAAGCCACCCTTTCTTTGTCTTTATATAGACTTTTATGAATTCCTTAACCCTTTCAGCGCTGAGTTGCCCGACGTTAAGCGTGTGCCTTAGACCCCCCACTCCATACAAATATGTATGTGTGATGACGCATATATGGGTTCATACCCAAAAACCACTGGTTATCATATATTAATATATGTGATTGGGGATTTCTTATTTTTCTTGTTTTGGTTGTTTGAAATGGTCTATATTCCAGAATTACAAATTGTGTAATAAAATAATCCTATTAAACTGGTTGAAATTGTGATTTAAAAAGGTGTATGTAGACTTTCGTGGGTAACTGTAGTTATATTACGTTATTAAGGTCATTGTTGTACTACATAATCAAGGCCAAGCAGGACAAGTAGGTAAATCGAATATTAAAATTTTGATGTTTCCATGATTACGCAGTCATAAAATCAAACCCAACTTAAAAAAATGACTAATTAAATAATTCAAATATGAGATTAATCGGTCTTCAAAGCGGATTTACTTGAAAACGGTTACAGATACGCAATTGCAGCAAGAGGGCCATTCTTACGTAAAAGCTGTAAGAAACCTAAATTTTAAATCAGGGTGATAAAAAGTTGACATGCAAAAAAGTTATACAAATAAATTTCCAAGTCATCCTTGGCATGCACGCCACTGATGAGTTTCGTTCAAATCGATACCACCATTTAATTCCTCTTGAAATTGTAGGCTAGTGTACCAATTTTTGTGATGTAACCCAAGCCATTTCGAAGATGGCCGTAGCTCCCTTAAGAAGCATTTTTCCATCAATGTTTATCTGCACTTTTATTCCTATCTTTTAACGTAGAATGCGCGCTGGTAGCGTATGGCCATCTAATTTCGGAACAGCCTGTATATTGCATGAAGTAAGTATATTTTTAGTTTCCATTAATGAAGTTTTCCATAGAAAAAAAGGAAATTTGATTGCCTCCTTGTATAATAAATAAACCAATGTCTAAATTAAGATTTTATTTTTTTATTGAGTGTGAAATGTGGTATAGGTATTAAATACTGAAAACGCAACGAAAAATCGCTATAATTTAAATAAAGAAAGAAACTACTACAGGCACGTCCACCATAATTTAAATTCGTCTATCTTATAAATATTTTTCATTTTCTTGTTAATAATAGTTAGACTAACAAAGACACTTGCTTTTACATTAATTAAATTAGTACTAATGCTACAAACCAGTGTGTAAAGTAACAAAAAATGTGATTTTATGCAAACCTTTTATTTTCTGAAATTGTGCAAATCCAATTCATCCAAATATAAATCTTCTTTAATTCCTAAAAAATAAAATTTCGATATTACAAAAAACATAAAGTTCAATGAGAAGTATTCACATTCCCGAATTGCAAATGCGACACACTTCCGAATAAAGTGAGTTCAACCGTTAACCTTCTTCGGGTAATCGTGAGGAAGGTTAAAACGTCTTTTTGGGTTGCCAAATCGGCGTCGTACCAACTTAAATTATAAATGGCTTCCGATAAATTATCTCCCTAAAATAATCGAGAAAATACAATACAGTCAATAAGAAAATAAATAAGAAATTATACAGCATCACTAAGCCGTTGTGTTGTGTGGTGAACGTAAAACATTATTAGTGCCACACTCATAACAATAAATTCTGGTACATTTGGTCGCTAAAAAAAGGTTTAAATTCTAATAATTTTATAGGCTAATTTAGTCTTCTTACAAACCAATAAAAAACCTGTAGCGGATGAAGAGATACAAATTATGATACACAATTTTGGTCCGAAAAGAACAGCCGTCGTGAAATCATTAACCATTTAAAATAACTTGTATATGTGTTGATAATACGCAATAGCTTCTTTAAGCTTAAAACTTCCCGTTCAATTAAAACGAATGTTGTCGATCGTTGATGTAAGATATTCCAAACGTACAATTAATAATTCCATCGAATAGCTACCATATAATACCAAACCGAGAGAAATTTGTGTAATCGTGATAAAGGAATATATTTGAAATAATACTATCATAGCTTGGTGCCATGGTTTTAAATTAAACGGAACATAATAGATTTGCATTAAATTACAAGTGAATCCTTTGTGATTTGGAAACCATTGTGAATTGATGCAAAAACGTTTTTCAACAAAAATTCCATACGATATTAAGAAGATTGCTGCAGAACCTATATAATTAACAACCTTCAAGGCGGATCTGATATTTTTTCCAGAAATTCCATTCGTTTCGGATAACCGAAGTTATTAAAATCACTTAAAGCATCGATTAAGTCGCGCAGATCACTACCACGTCAAAGAAATAAGGTCTCCGTTATTAAAAATCCCAATCCAAATATTAGGAATTCTACATGGAATAAAAATTCAACGAATATAATTTTGTAATCTAAAAAATGCAGCAGGGGAGACCGGGGTTGGTTGACACATGGGGCTAATTGACACAGCGTCGAATATGGGCCATCTATTTTACCTACTTAATCGTATTTTGTACTTCACTGGCACTTTCTCGATCGGGTGTCACGACTCTACACTCACAGCATTGAATCATCGATATGACTAAAAATCGAAGGTAAATTAGATGGCCCATATTTAACGCTGTGTCAATTAGCCCCATGTGTCAACCAACCCCAATCTCCCCTACATATTTTCCTTAAAATATTTAACATATTATCATAAACCTACTTAATACTTCAATTATTCCGGGGTAAGTAACCCAAATTAAATTGACGAGCAATAAGATGATTCTACCCAAACCTCGAATACCATCGTTGGTAGGCCAAGAATGATATTTCCGAAAATAGTATTCCAATAAATAAAAACCGTAAGCTTTTGATTTTTTCATCTCACACACTTTACTTTTATATTCGATTTTATATATGGACCGTCTTTCTTAACTCAAACTTAACAACTGATGTTATTAAACTGTCAGCGACAGTTTATAAAATGTTTACTAAAGGCGCATTATAACATGGCAAATTATGAAAATTTTAATGTGTTTAAACAAGAAGTCAAATAGTTTGTCATTAGTATAAATAATTGAAATGAAAGCGGACGGAAGATAAATGGATAATGGAAGTCTCTCTTATTTTTGAATTGATTTGATTTCGATTTGATGTTAAACGGTTTTTAATAATACGTTTATTTAGAAATGACTTATGGTTTCATTAATTCAAATATAACAATGAATTTTCAAGATGAAATTGGAATGAATCAATTTCAAATTGAGAATAATCAATTTCTAAATGGGAATAGAAATTAACTTAGAGTTAAATTTTAAATTTAGTAAACGGTGTGGCACTAACATAGTCGAAAACGAAGTAGAGAAAATATTATAACCAATCACCGTCGCTGCCTGCATAAACTTCATAACATATTGTTACGGGCTAATTTCAAATTAGTTAATTTTACTCGCAGTATTGGGTATTTCGATTAATTTTATTTCATCCTCAATTTATATTCACAGTTTATCAATAGTTTCTTGTACTTGAAAGAAAATAATGGGGAGACATATTTGTGTCTGGCCTGAATTCGATCTCTATCACCAACTCTCTTAAGCCTAGCGTCCACTAGGTTCGCCGAATTGAGTCAAATCGAATCGCAATAATTCGCTTACCATATATTTATATAGAAACTGCGTCGATTAACTAAGAGCCGCGGCGCCCCGAGTCGAATTGCATGCACGAATTAGTTGTCAGGCGAATTAACGCGGCGGCACATTTCGTCTCGACTCGATGTGCTTCTGTCGACGCGAGGAGTGGAATCGTGCAGACGCCCTGTATAGTTTTGATAGTCCCAAAATGAACGAAGAACTTTTGATCATTCGTTTGCCACGGAACTGATCCTACATCCATAAAATAATTTTTAAATTTATCTCGAATTGCGAAAACGGCTTGAAATGCGCTGCCCCCAAGGTGTGGTAAATCTATTAATTCCTCGTCTACGGTTTCTCTGAAATCTTTTTCTGACTAATACGCAGAGCTATTTCTTAAAAAATGATATAAACATGTGACGGCTACTACAATGTAAACATGTTCGAGAATTAAAGGCTACCGTCTTTCGTAAATTCTAAATCTTCTTGCGAGTATACCAAATGCATTTTCAATGATACGACGAGCTCTACTCAGACGATAATTGAAAACTTTCTTTCCCTCGTTATTTATAGTTTGGTTACCTGAATATGGTCTCATTAAACATTTTTGTAATGGAGAAGTCGCATCTCCAATAATCACATGAGGCATGGGTTCTTCGGTGCCCGGTAGGCATGCATCTCTAGGAACATTTATTGGTTATGTGTCACTGACTTTCCAAACGCAGAGTTTGCAAATTTGCAGCCGTCGGAATTCTTTCCAAACATTTCTTCATCCGAGCTGTCCACATGCACGAGTGCAACGACTTCGACTGGTCAATTCGCTTCGATTCGTCTTTAATAAACGCACGACGGAAAAACGCAACTCGTTTCGACGCGCTTCGATTCGACGCGATTCGGCTAAAGTGGACGCCAAGCTTAGAGCTTACGACCGGTGGAATTACGCTCGTGATTTTCGACATTTTCTTTTTCCTCGGTAAGTATTCTGGGACTTTGGGTCCAACCTGAAGCTAATCCGATATTTTCAGGATATCCGCTGGAAAGTATTTGTTCGTTTGTCAACCTCTGTAAACAACGAATCACGGTTTAATCGGATATAAGGCTCGTTTGGGAGAATTAAAAACGTATTTGTTGGTGAGATCTTCGTCTATCACAGGCTCTTTTCCCTATCTTGGAAGAGTTCTTGAGTTTTGTATTGTTGGCGATATCGATTGGTTTTTGGTGTCTTACTTTCGGCTTTCGAAAACATCTGGGGTGACAAGGTCATCTGGAAAGTCAACGGTAATTGAAATTATTGCATCACCCTTCATCATAAGGTCAGAAATACTATTTCTTTTCAAAGTGCTTCTAAATGTGCTTCCAAAGAACAGGTTGAAAACTGTTAAAAAAATTTAAATCAAAATACCTAGAGGACGAAAAACGATAAGTACCAACAACCCTTATTAAAGTCTACTTTTCTTTGTATGTAGAATTAAAATGCGTAATAAAAACTATACCACTCTATTTAAAATAACGAAGTTGTATCCTACTTCTGGTTGACCGTAAGTGGCAGCTATCTTGAAAATATTTTACTTCGAAAGATCAGGTTGAACAATCTCTATTGGCAAAATTTCAAAAGGGTACTAATAATGGAATTCTAAGCAGCTGTATAAAAAAATCCTGTATAATTACTATTATATTTCCAATTCAAAAATAAAGTAGGACATTTTTTAGTGGTCTTTGTGGATGTTCTTTAGTCTGCTACTAATGAATAATACCTGCCTTAGTCCAATAAGAAATATTCTGTTAAACTTTCAACTGAATTGGGACAGAAGGCAATTGGGATTATCAAGGAGTCATTGTCATGTTTAGGTACACTTAGGGCAAGATAGAAAGCAAAAAGATATGCGAAATATAACGCTTGATAAGCTAACAATACCCTCAAAAATTCGAGCTATAAATTAAAAACCAATTTTTTGCTCATTTTGGGGGCGTAACTCCGTAAAGCCGAAATCGTAATAATTTTTAAACAACGTGGATCATAAGAATTACAGTAGAACCTCGCTAATCTGGCCTCGATTCTGGCACTCCCGTTAATCCGACCCCGATTGTCTGCCCTAGATAAGTTATTTTTATGTTGGAAGATTGTTTATTTTACTTTAAGTGCGTGATTATCTGTACTTTCGATAATCTGACCTTTTCTTTGTGTTCCGACCAATACTTCCAGCCCCAAATGTGACAGATTAGCAAAGTTCTACTGTAATTGTGTTCATGTGTAGGCACTAAAATAAATTTATAAATTTTTATATCATTATTTATAATAATAAATTATTAAAAGATTAGTATGGCCCGAAATATACGCAAAATATTAATAATTATCCCAATCTTTTCAGGAAAATGCTAAAATAAACATGATCTCTGACCTTCCGATGAAGGACGATGCAATAATTTCGATGTCCGGTGACCTTCCAGATGACCTTGTCACTCCAGATGTTTTTGAACGCCGAAAGTAAGGCGCCAAAACTGCAACAAATCGCCCTGTATAAATTTTTTGTTGAATCAGCTTTTTAACCCTTTATAGGGCAGATAATGAAAAATAAAAAAGAATGCTTTTTTTACATACCAATTATTGGAGTCTTATAACAATACAATTAAAGAGAAAAGAAGAAAAAAAAACTCAAATACACATTTTGTTCCCGTGTTTTCTATTTTTTGTCAGTTATATTGCTGGTGCCAAAAGTTTCAAATTCACCTGATCGGAGGCTTTTGTCTGGCACCACGTGTTCTTTCGGAAAGTTTTTTCTATTCGACCTCAGCGTTCCGCATTCAAATAGTTTCCTATCAAGAAGCTTTGATGATAGTGAGAAACTCGTAAAAAAATATCAAAATAATTGCAATAGAATTTGTTTTCGAAGGGGTTAATCTTAATACAGTTTTCTCGCCCAAGGAACTCTCTTCGTTGCATTCCTGCTTGCCTTCATATATTAAGAATTTCAGTAAATATCCAATCTGTGAACAACCGAGAGTCCATACCTTGATTCCTCTTTTAATTGGTTTTAGAGGCATATGTTGTTTGAGATGGGTTCTGCCTTTGAAGGCAACCATGCTAAATCCTAAATTCTGTATGGAGTGTAAAACTTTAAAAATAAATTGTTCAAGTAGCTTATCCTAGGTCTCAATTTGAATAATTTATCATAATTTTGATCTCCCTTTTTTTGCATAGCTTGATAGTCATTCAGGGGTAAATAACGAAGTATCTTCAGATATCTCTTCAGAGGCATAACATCTGCTATTCTTGAATGATGAAAATTTTGGTCAGATGACCAATCTTAGATCGATCTTAGGCTAGGAAGAGAGTTGAAACCCATTACAATAAGTATACCAAAAAATGCCTTCAACTCTTCTAAAGTCAGCTCTAGCGCAGTATTATTTTGTTGCGCTTACCGGTTGGATTCGGTTATAATTATGTTTAGAAAGTGGTCACCCAACATACTGGAGAATACTGCAATCGGTGATTCGCTTGTAGAAACTCTAGGACCGGGAAATTCTTGAAAACTTGTAGCCTGGAAAATGTGTGGTAAATAAGGTGCTTTCGTCCAGGGAAGGCCAGTATTTTGGAGTTGAGGGTTTTGTGTTAGCATTGACTTGCTGGCAATAGTAACCATGGGTTCATCTTCATCCGATGTAAAATCACCTTGTGTTACAAATTGTCGACCCACAGGCCGACGAGAGTCAAAGTCAGGATCTCGAATAGAATCATCGCTGTCGAAAGCCAAATCATCATCAGCGCAACTCGTAGGAACGGATACTGGTTGAAAATTCAACCGGTTCTCCTCTACCTGGCTTATATTTGCAACCTGGTTGGATTCGTGACCCGTACTATATACTATATACTCGTACTATATACTAAGGATCAATTGGTCGAATATTAGACTGCTAACGCTTTCATAACACTTATTTTGTTACCTGGTTGAAATATCGACCAGTATCCTATTAAGGGTTAAAAGGAAGCACGAGGATCGCGCTCGAGCAAATAAAATACAATGGAGAGAATAAATTCTGCCTGCGAAGAGTGAGTTAGTTAAAATCAAGGTCCCCCGTCTAGGCTAAAAAGAAAGTGCTGGAGTGTGCCAATCCTGTTCGTCCCCCGAAGCCCAGTAAATGTAAGTAAAATTTTTAATTAACCTTTTTTTAACCACTTCTATTATTATTATTATTATTATTTTCTTTCAATACTTATTTTTTTTGTATAAAATTATTTTTTGAGCTTTTATTAAAATCTAATTTCACTTTAGCTTCTTCGAATCAGGGCTACGTAACCCCACGCTTACTCCTAAATTTTACGAAGTAATAATGAAATAATATTAATCGAAACACCCAATACTGCGAGTAAAATTAACTAATTTAGAATTGCCCCGTAGTAATATGTTATGAATTTAATACAGGCAGCGACGGTGATTGATTATAATATTTTCTATATTTCGTCTTCGATAATGGAGTAAACTTCGTTTACTCCATTTAGAATTTAAATCTAAGTTAATTTCTATTCCCATTTAGAAATTGATTATTCTCAATTTGAAATTGATTCATTCCAATTTGAACTTGAAAAGTCATTGTTATATTTGAATTAATGAAACCACTAGTCATTTCTAAATGAACGCATTATTAAAAACCTTTTAACAACAAATCGAAGACAAATTAACTCAAGGATAAGCAAGACTTCCATTATCCATTTATCTTCAACTCGTTTTCATTTAAATTATTTATACTAATGACAAAACATATTACCTCTTGCTTAAACACATTCGTAATCTCATAGGTACCAATTTTATAAGGCGACTTTAGTAAACATTTCGTAAACTGTCGCTGACAGTTAAATAACATCAGTTGTTAAGTTTGAGTTAAGAAAGACGGTTCATATATAAAATCGAATTTAAAGGTAAAGTGTTTGAGATGAAAAAATCAAAAACTTACGGTTTTTCTTTATTGGAATACTATTTTCGGAAATATCATTCTTGGCTTACCAACGATGGTATTCGAGGTTTGGGTGGAATCATCTTATGGCTTATCAATTATATTTGGGCTATTTATCCTGGAATAATAGAAATATTAAGTAGGTTTATAATAATATGTTAAATATTTTAAAGAAAAAAAGTACTGCACTTTTTTAGATTACAAAACGATTTTCCTTGAATTTTTATACCATGTACAATTCCTAATACTTGAGTTGGGATTTTTAATAGCGGATATTTTATTTCTTTGTCGTGGTAATAATCTGCACGAATTAATCGATGCTTTAAGTGATTTTAATAAATTCGGTTATCCGAAACGAATGGAGTTTGTTGAAAAAAATAATAGATCCGCCTTGAAGGTTGTTAAATATATAGGTTTTGCAGCAGTCTTTTTAACATCGTATGGAATTTTTTTTGAAAAAGGTTTTTGCATCAATTCACAATGGTTTCCAAATCACAAAGGATTCACTTGTAATTTAATGCAAATCTATTACGTCCCATTTAATTTAAAACCATGGCATCAAGCTATGACAGTATTATATCAAATATACTTCATTGCCACGATTACACAAATTGGTCTCGGAATGATATTATTTGGTAGCTATTCGATGAAATTATTAATTGTACGTTTGGAACATCTTACATCGACGATCGACAATACTCGTTTTAATCGAACAGGAAATTTTAAACTTAAAAAAGTTATCGCGTATTATCAACACATATACAAATTATTTCAAATGGTTAATGATTTCACGACGGCTGTTCTTGTCGGACCAAAATTGTGTATCATAATTTGTATCTCTTTATCCGCTACAGGTTTTCTACTGGTTTGTAATAAAATTAAATTAGCCTATAAAATTATTAAAATTTAAACCTTTTTTTTTAGCGACCAAATATACCAGAAGTTATTGTTATAAGTGTGGCATTAACATTGACAGCACTTCACTCTGTGAAGAGCTTTGTCGAGAAAGCCCTGGACGATAAGGAGTCTGCTCTGGGGGTGTTTATTGATGTGGAAGGAGCATTCGATAAGACAACCTTTCGCGGCATAAACGAGGCTTTGTTATTACACAAAGTCCCTCCTACCCTTAGCGGCTGGATTGAGAACTGCTTAAAACAAAGAATCGTGAAGTTAAGGGCGGGCGACGCCTCCCTGTTAAGATCTGTCACCCGAGGCTGTCCACAAGGTGGCGTTTTATCGCCCCTACTGTGGAATCTCACACTGGATAGCCTCATCAGATGTTTGGTGGTAAACGATTTCACTACCGTTGGTTACGCGGATGATCTAACTGTACTTGTTCGTGGTAAGTACATTAATGTACTATGCGACAGGATTCAGGTGGCACTCAAAGTAATTGAGAATTGGTGTGAGAAGCAAGACCTCTCTGTAAACCCCAACAAAACAGAACTGGTCCTTTTCACTAGGAAGAGGGGGTTTGGTAACGTTACACTCCCAACTCTTGCTAATATCCCATTAAAGCTGGCTGCCGAGGTTAAGTATCTTGGTATTACCTTGGACAGCAAACTTTCATGGAGAGCTCACCTTGAAAACAGGGTCAAAAAAGCAGTTGTCGCATTCGGTCAGTGCAGAAGGGTCTTAGGGAGGACGTGGGGGTTGTCCCCCAAGCTGACTCTCTGGTTATACACTGCCGTAATTCGACCAATGCTTACATACGGGGCAGTAATTTGGTGGAGCACAACTTCAAAGTTCTCCACCGTCACTGCCTTGAATAGAGTACAGCGATTAGCGTGTCTTTCTGTTACAGGTGCGATGCGGACCACCCCTACCGCCGCTATGGAGAACATGCTTAACCTGCCGCCCCTACACCTATTCGTACAGGAGGTGGCGCTGGCAACCATGGTGCGCCTACGTGAAGTAGCGAATACTAATTGGGACGAGGATACCGGCAGCAATTCTCAGTTGTGGAAGGAGGCGCTCAAAAGAGCCCCCATTCTACACTGCAGAACGGATTTTATGCCTGCCGTATTCGTATTTTCGAGAAGTTACCTCGCCCTTCTAAACCCGTCAGCAGACATTGATTACACCAACACCTTCAAAATCTACACTGATGGCTCTAAAAAACAGTCAGGTACAGGTGCGGGAGTCTTCTCCCATTACCCCCGGACTCGCCTTTCGGTACCCCTTGGGGCGGATACCTCTGTCATTCAGGCAGAACTTACTGCCATCAAGCTTGCCGCTAACTGCATTTCCGGCAGTAACGTACGTGGTAAGTGTTTTACTATTCTCACAGATAGCAGAGAGTCCATTTTAGCTCTAAGCCGAGAGAGGATTACCTCCCGATTTATATTGGATTGTCACACTGCACTGGAAGTAGCTGCCATGCACAACAAGGTAACTCTCCAGTGGGTAAAGGGGCACGGAAACTGCTCGGGAAACAGACAGGCCGACAGGCTGGCCAAAATGGCCGCTAGTAGGCGATCCTACTCACCCGAACCAGTCACCATCCCCTCTTTAACTTCGCATCTCGATTGCATTAAGTACATTACCCATTCTAAATTTTCAGACTACTGGGACAAGGTTAAGGGCTGCCAAGTATCTAAATCATTATTAAGATACCCTTTGTGTGAGGCGACCCGGTTCTTTACAGGTCTCAACAGGAAGGATCTACGCCTAATCACAGGGCTCCTGACGGGACACTGTAAGATTAATAAGCACCTTTATAATTTAGGGTTTGCCGCTTCTCCTCTATGTCGTGCTTGTGAGCAAGACGTCGAGACTGTTAAGCACATCCTATGTGATTGCCCGAAACTCAAGGACCTTAGATTAAGGGACTTGGGTGACGACTGGCCAACCATGGATGGAATCAGGGACACACCTCTGTACTGCATCCTAACCTTCGGTAGATCCCTAGGCTGGTTGATGTAAACAGAGTGAGTGACAGGGAGGTTGTACAAAGGGCGCAATGGGGCCTAAGTGCGGCATGCCATCTGGCGTGCCCTCCCATTTCCTACATACAAGTGTGGCACTAATAACGTTGTTTTACGGTCACCACACAACACAAGGGCTTAGTGATGCTGTATTATTTCTTATTTCTTTTTTTATTGACTGTATTGTATGTTCTCGATTATTTTAGGGAGATAATTTATCGGCAGCCATTTATAATTCAAGTTGGTACGATGCCGATTCAGCAACCCAAAAAGACGTTTTAACTTTCCTCACGATTACCCAAAGAAGGTTAACGGTTGAACTACCTTTATTCGGAAATGTGTCGCATTTGCAATTCGGGAATGTGAATACTTCTCATTCAACAAATTTATGTTTTTTGTAATATCGAAATTTTATTTTTTAGGAATTAAAGAAGATTTATATTTGGATGAATTGGATTCGTCTTGGTTAATCTAACTATTATTAACAAAAAAAATGAAAAATATTTATAAGATACACGAATTTAAATTATGGTGGACGTGCCTGTAGTAGTTCCTTTCTTTACTTAAGTTATAGCGATTTTTCGGTGTGTTTTCACCACTTAATATATATATAGTAGATTTCATACTAAATAAGAAAATAAAATCTTAATTTAGACATTGGTTTATTTATTATACAGAGACAGTCAAATTCATTTTTATTTTCTATGGAAAAATTCATTGATGGAAACTAAAAATAAACTTACTTCCTGCAATATACAGACTGTCCCGAAATTAGACGGTCATACGCCACCAGTGCGCATTCTACGTTAAAAAATTAGAATAAAAGTTCAGATAAACACTGATCGAAAAGTGCTTCTTAAGGGAGCTACGGCCATCTTCGAAATGGCTTGGGTTACATCAACAAAAGTTGGTACACTAGCCTACAATTTCAAGGGGAATTAAATGGTGGTATCAATTTGAACGAAACTCATCAGTGGCGTGCATGCCAGGGATGACTTGGAAATTTATTTGTATAACTTTGTTGCATGTCAACTTTTTACTACCCTGATTTAAAATTTAGGTTCCTGACATCTTTCTACGTAAGAATGGCCCTCTTGCTGCAATAGCGTATCTGCAACCGTTTTCAAGTAAATCCGTTTTGAAGACCGACTAATCTCATATTTGAATTATTTAATGGCGAATTCGATTGGGAAAACTAGTGTGCACTGGTGCGCACTCGTTGAGTGCAAAATGTGACATATGTCACACTAGCTTAGTGCAAAAAAGGGCAAATTCAACAGAACGCGATGAAATCAAACATAATCATAACATCACTTGTAAGTGTGTTTAAGGCTTGATGATGTTTAAAATGTTTTATAAACTACAATAATAAAATGTAATAGAACACAACGAAACAACCAATAGAACACGCTGCTATGCACTGGTGCGCACCAGTGCAACTGAGTGCAACCAATCGAATACGCCATAAGTAATCATTTTGTTTAAGTTGGTTTTGATTTTATGACTGCGTAATCATGGAAACATCAAAATTCTAATATTCGATTTACCTACTTGTCCTGTTTGGTGATTATGTAGTAAAACAATGACATCAATAATGTAATATAAGTACAGTTACTCACAAAAGTCTACATACACCTCTATAAATCACAAGGAATGAACAATATTAATGCTTTACGCCTGAGAACGTTAGACCCAGAAGGTTTTAAGTTTGGATTATCTGTTCTACATGCTTACATTCGATTTTTTGAGTGTTTACTTCACATTTCATATAGATTGGAAATTAAAACTTGGAAGATAAATGGACTATCACGCGCAATTTTTGTATAACATATACCTAAATAAATTAAATATAATCCCCAGATTCCCAAATCACAAAAGTATATTGTGCGTCAACGCAAAAACAACTTCAAGAAAAATTTCGCCAAATATTCGGACTTCTTGTTGACGTTCCAAAACAAAACTATGGAACAACAAATGATGGGAATACCCTGTGACGATTCAAGAGAAAGATATAAATTTCGAGTACGGTAAACTTTACTGCACTAAACATTTTACAATTCTCTCTATGCCAGATTCGTGAATAGTAGTAAAATAGAATGTTTTAAAATTAAACCCATGTTGCGAACCGCAAATTGTCTTAATAATTTACCAAATAGAATGTAATGATTTTATAACGAATTTTAATTGAGGTTATAAATTAAACATAACAGTTTATAAATTCCAAGAAAAATCGACAATATGTCTCTTAATGGATTTTATAAAAATTTCTAAAGTAACCTTAAAAATGTGATATTTCATTAAAATGTTAGGTTCCGTTTAAATTCTTATTTCTCGAAAACTAATAGAGATATTTTAATAATTTTAACTAAGATTATAAATTAAACATGATAGTACCAAACCGAGAATAATTTTGAGGGCAGCGATCAACGAGTACATTTGAAACAAAACCATTACAGCTTCAATCCATGGTTTTAACCCTTCGGCATCATAAGCGCATATATGCGCGCATTTTGCCTGGCCAGTATCACCAAAGCGCGCATATATGCGCTAATCGCATATAAAATTGCATATAAAAAAAGGTCTCGGAATGATATTATTTGGTAGCTATTCGATGGAATTATTAATTGTATGTTTGGAACATCTTACATCGACGATCGACAATACTCGTTTTAATCGAACAGGAAATTTTAAACTTAAAAAAGTTATCGCGTATTATCAACACATATACAAATTATTTCAAATGGTTAATGATTTCACGATGGCTGTTCTTGTCGGACCAAAATTATGTATCACAATTTGTATCTCTTTTTCCGCTACAGGTTTTCTACTGGTTTGTAATAAAATTAAATTAGCCTATAAAATTATTAAAATTTAAACCTTTTTTTTAGCGACCAAATATACCAGAAGTTATTGTTATAAGTGTGGCACTAATAACGTTGTTTTACGGTCACCACACAACACAAAGGCTTAGTGATGCTGTATAATTTCTCATTTATTTTCTTATTGACTGTATTGTATGTTCTCGATTATTTTAGGGAGATAATTTATCGGCAGCCATTTATAATTCAAGTTGGTACGATGCCGATTCAGCAACCCAAAAAGACGTTTTAACTTTCCTCACGATTACCCAAAGAAGGTTAACGGTTGAACTACCTTTATTCGGAAATGTGTCGCATTTGCAATTCGGGAATGTGAATACTTCTCATTCAACAAATTTATGTTTTTTGTAATATCGAAATTTTATTTTTTAGGAATTAAAGAAGATTTATATTTGGATGAATTGGATTCGCATAATTTCGAAAAATAAAAGGTTCGCATAAAATCACATTTTTTGTTACTTTACACACTAGTTTCTAGCGATGGTACTAATTTAATTAATATAAAAGCAAGTGTCTTGGTTAATTTAGACATTGGTTTATTTACTATACAAAGAGACAGTCAAATTCCTTTTTTTTCTATGGAAAAATTCATTAATGGAAACTAAAAATAAATTTATTTCATGTACTTCAAAAATAAGAATAAAAGTTCAGATAAACTTTGATAGAAAAATGCTTCTTAAGGGAGCTACGGTCCCTTGAAGGGAGCAGCAGAAAAACGGTTTTTAAGGAATATCTTCGAAGTGGCTTGGGTTACATCAATAAAAATTGGTACACTAGCCTAAAATTTCAAGAGGAATGTATGTATGTAGGAATCGGTAGGGCACGTCAGACGGCATACCGCACTTAGGCCCCATTGTAGTTCAGATGTGTATCCCTGATTCCATCTATGGTTGGCCAGTCGTCACCCAAGTCCCTTAATCTAACGTCCTTGAGATGCGGGCAATCACATAGGATGTGCTTAACAGTATCAACGTCTTGCGCGCAAGCACGACGTAGAGGAGAAGCAGCAAACCCTAAATTAGAGAGGTACTTATTAATCTTACAGTGTCTCGTCAGGAGCCCTGTGATTAGGCGTGAATCCTCCCTGTTGAGACCTGTAAAGGGTCAGTTCGCCTCACACGAGGGGTATCTAAGTAATAATTTAGATACTTGGCAGCCCTTAACCGCGTCCCAGTAGCCTGAAAATTTAGAATGGGTAATGTGCTTAACACAATCGAGATGCGAAGTTAAAGAGATGGTGACTGGTTCGGGTGAATAGGATCGCCTAGTGTCGGCCATTTTAGCCAACCTGTCGGACCGTCTATTTCCCGTGCAGTTCCCGTGTTTCTTTACCCACTGGGAGTTAGCTAATTGTGCATGGCTGCTACTTCCAGTGCACTGTGATAGTCCAATATAAGTCCGGAGATGATCCTCTGAATCATCTCCGAAGAGCTGAATCAGACTGTCTACTATCTGTGAGGATAGTAAAACACTTACCACTTACGTTACTGCTGGAAATGCGGTTTTCGGCAAGCTTGATAACCTTCATAAAACTGTTTTTATCTAAGATAAAGCCAAGAATCCCTTATAGTTTAGAAAGTTAGGGACATAGTAAAACTGTACTTAAAACCGATACTTTCTAAGTATCGACGGAAAGTTTCGTTATTATATTTTTATCAGAAATCCCGCCGATTCTAATTTTTCATGAATGAATTCAACGCTTAGTACTGCATTTTGACTGTACTATTTGTAAATAAGATTATTTATCTGAGAGTCCAGTTTTTCCTTTATTGCTTGTGGGTCTTTGGTGTCTTTAAAATGTCACACACCGTTGATATAGAACTTCAGTTAGTTCACTCTTCTTTTGTATAATCATACAAAAGTCAATTATTTCCAGTACATTTTCTATTCCGTGAAAAATGATCAAAGCGGTATCGCTTGTTGCTTATAAGTACTTTCTAGGTCCTTATCTCCTCTATATGAGAGCCACCTAATAAGTTTACCAACTAATAAAATTCAACTCAAGCAAATTTCTTAGTACATCTCTAACTTTTGAATTTTATGAGTTTCGAATTAACAACAGTCTAGTTTTATAACAGTTGTATAAAATTGAACCCGATAATAAAATTTATTTCTATTTAACATTTTAACTCTTCTTAATCAGAAAGTTGGTGACCCAATTAAACCACGCATATATTTTCTTTGCTTCCTAAAATCACCCACTTTATAAAATTAAAAGCATTTTACCCTTTATAAAAAAAATACTAACGTCTGCCATTGTAAGGAAAGATGCCGAACCGAAAATGGGCAATTTAATCAATAATGGCTGTTGACTTGCACAAAGAAAATTTAAAACGGTCTTTTTAATAGAAACATCCGCATCGTACCAATTTAAATCGTAAATCGCATCAGTTAAAGAACAACTTTAAAAGCGAACATTATAAAATAATACTTAAGGTAAGATAAACAAAAATATTAACTAAATCGAATATAAAAATATTACCTTGTTAATAATACGTTGTCCAGTAGCATGTTTTATAAACAGTAAAGTTATCGTTACAGCAAATAGTATAATTCCAGCTAAATAATGTCCCTAAAGTAATATTACGATTAACAATATCAACTAGTTAAAAAAAAATTAACACTAACCAAAGCAATTTGTACTAATGAAAACGAAATTAAGATTAAAACACAAATCTTTAAAGGAATAACCGCTTTGTTCATGAAATTAGTCGCGTCTTCAAATAAACTAAAAAATAGTTTTATTATTACCAAAAAACGTTTGAAACAAGAAGTTATTATCAAGTAATATGTTGATAATATTTGATTGTAAATTTTAATTCTTTGTCATTTTTTTGGCCGACGATAAACTTAATATTATTAAGCTTACTTATTAAATCGTCGATTCGAATCGCTAAAAGTTCAAACGTATAACCATGAAAAATCACTCCGTATAAATAATTCCATCCTATTATACAACAACTAAACGTTCGGAATAAAGCAATAAGAACTAACTGCCAACGTTCAATATGAAACGGTACCTAATATTGAATGATAAAGTTACAAGTATTTGTGGATGTAGTGTTATCAATACAACTTTTATCGGATAAGGCTTCGTATAAATTTAAGAAAGAAACTGCAAATGATGCAACATCGCTAAGTTTTAAAGCAATTTTCGTTATTTTTGTTGTTGTAATCAATCCATTTGCATCGCCAAAATCTTTAAAATTACTAAAACGTTCCATTAATTTATATAAAGGTTGACTTTGGATTAAAAATAGCACAGATATGCACATAGCTGGTAATGCGATGAAGTGATATTGAAGATCAAAGAGTAATCTTTGTGTGGTTTTATAATTTGTGCTAGAAAACTCTTAAAATAAAAACTTGTATTATGAAATATAAATTAATAATTTTATGTTTGTTAAAAATTAAATTAGAATTACCTTTTAATTTTATTTTGAGTGGATAATACGCCATTATGATGTTAATAAAACATATTATTAATACGTCAAATCCTCGAAGACCTTTTAATGTAGGCCAAGTATGTAATCTTCGAAAATGCTTTTCGAGTAGGTAGTAACCCCATTTTGTCGTGAGCATTTTTCTTGAGTAAATGATTTGTAGAATTCTATTAAGTAGTTTTAATGATCTACATGTTTTGTAAGTAAATGGTTTTACAGATGATGATGTTATTCCTTTATTATCAAAAGTAATGGTTTGTATGTATGTCTTTTTGAGAAAGGAAACAAACATCGTTTTTAATATTTGATGTAATTAGTAATTTATTGATTGAGTTTTTTGAAAAGTTAGGTCAAAAAATTTTGACAATTTTAAGATTTTTTTGACATTAATTACAACAAATTTGACTTTTTTTCAAAAGACAATAAAATCTTCAGATTAAAATTTAAGTTTAAAATAAAAATCATTTCTTAATATCTAAAAATAAACTTTGTACCTATAAATACGAAGGCTTTCACGGCCGTTGTTAACTGAACAAAGACTCGAACAAACTCTAGTACTAGATCTAGAACTAGAAGCTTTCGGATTTAGCCGAGCGTCTTTTGAAAAAGCGTTTGACGTTTCGGATGCTATGTTGCAACCTTTTCTGGATTCAAGTTCGGCTCTGGAATAAAAGCAAAGGAAATCCATCAATAAATAGCGAGTGTGCTTAAATCTACGAAATCAGCAAAGTTAAATCTAACGATTGACGGAAGGTAAGCACTTCGGAGGATAAAGAATAGAACAAATATCATAGTTTTGTCTGCAGACAAGGGGAATACCACGGTAGTCACGGACAGACAAGAATATCACGACAAGATGACGTGTCTATTGAATCCCGATACGTATAGGAAAGTGAAGAAGGGCTCTACAGAGAAGATTGTGAGGAAAATGAAGGAACTAATAGAATCCTCAGACAGGGATGTGTGGATTACCAAAGATCCATAAATCAGATGTTCCTGTCCGCCTCATTGTTAGTGTCGTAAATTGTCCAACATACCACTTGGCAAAGCACCTCGCTAAAGTCATATCCCCGTTTACAGGTAACACCGAGTTATATGTAGATTCTACTCATTTTGTAGAGTCAAAGTATTAGACTGGATCCTGATGGCAGTTTGGTAAGTTTCGAGATGGAATCTCTTTTCAAAAACTCATTCCAGAGGGTTTGCCGTCTTATGTACCAGAACTAATAGAATACTGTTTGTCGTTGACTTATTTCTACGAGCAATACGGAGGAGCGGCAAAGGGATCTCCATTGTCTCCGACCATTGCAAATTTCTATATGGAATTATCTGAAAAAGAAAGGCTTGAAGAAAAGTTTGGCAACATGATGTTGAACGTCCCCAAAAATTTCTATGGTTCATTTGAACTTACAACACCGTATGATTAGGTTTACCATAGAAACGGAAACCGAGAAACAACTACAATTTCAGGATGTCCTAGCCGCATGAATGACGACAGAGAATATAAAACTTCCTCAGAAATTTCACCATCCACAGCAGAAGAAATCAGTAATCCACTCTTTTCCAGCGAGCAGGAAGAATATGCGACGGTACGAATCTGGAAAATGAGGAGCGCTTCTTAAAAAATGTCCATTAGAAAAATGGCTACTCTCCAAAAGACATCTAACGAGCCATCAAACAACGGAGAAGCAAAGATGACAACGAATGCAAGCAACCTGATGGATTTGCATGTCTTCGTTATGTTTCTGGTATGACGAAACAGATTGCGAGGTGACTCAAGAAAAACAACATTATTATACGATATGGTACGGTCAATAAAATTCGGAGTGCACTTCCAAAAGGCAAGAACATACTAACTCCATTAACCCCTTGACATACGAATTAAATGGAACTTGATGCGACCGAAAAATACCATTTAATTTCGCTCAACTGAACGGTTACGTAAAACAAGCGCTAAGCGCTTGACGAGTCTGACTCGTCAGTCACATAATGAAAAGGTTGGTTTGAAAAATTCAAAAAGCGTTTTGCAAATCATAGCATAAGAATCCAAGGAGAGTCTGCGTGGCCTGATCATGAAGCTGCTAGGACGTATCCAGAAAAAATTCAAAACATTATAGCCGAGCAAGGAAACACAGCGTATCCGGATTTAAGGTGTCCAAAGATCGTCTAATGCTCCTTTTGTGCAGTAATGCATCGGGGTAATTCATGACAAAAGCCTTGGTAGTTTATCGATCTTTGAATCCTCGTGCACTGAAAAACATAAATAAAAACACCTTGCAGTTATACTGGACAGCAAATTCAAGAGCTTGGGTAACAGGAAATGTATTTAAAGATTGGTTTTCAAATTGTTTTGTGCCAAGCGTTGAGCGTTATTTAAGGCAGAAAAATTTGAGCTTCAAGACGTTACTACTGTTAGATAACGCTCCATGCCACCCACAAGATTTGACATATCCCAACGTCAATATAGTGTTCCTACCACCTAACATTATTTCTTTGCTCCAACCATTGGTTCAAGGTATTATTTATACCTTTAAAACATATTACATAAGAAGATCCTTACAGTGGATTTTAGAGGCAACTGATTCGAAATCAATTAGCGTAATGGAAGCTTGGAAGAAATTTTCAATCAAGAACTGTATTGAAATCATATCTTTCTCGCTAAAAGAAAAAAGAATATCAACCTTAAATGCGTGTTGATAGAAGATATGGCCCTCTGTAGTTGAAACAGAAAACATGCATGAAACATCTGAAAATGAAATTGGTGCCATATTAGAAGTCGCTAAATCAATCGGAGGCCAAGGTTTTGTGGATATGGCTACCAAAGACATTCAAGATTTATTAGTGGCAGAAGAAGTTGATGAAGCGGATTTGATGGAAATTGCATCCCTAGATGCAAATTAAATCGATTTTGAGGACCCTAGCTGTGTTGAAGATTGTGTAGTTAAGAATTTAACATAAAAAAATTACAAGAAGGCCTATGTATGCTTAGCGGAAAATCTCCAGCCATTTTTCCTGAATGAAGACCCTTCCATGGAAAGAAGTCGAAAATTCAAACGGGAGCTGCAAAACTGTTTAGCTCCATACCGGGAAATTTACAATGACCTAGTAAGAACCAACAAGCAAAGTTCAATTACAGATTTTTTTTAAGAGGAGAAAAAACATTCAAAACCTTCAAACAGCGAAAAAAGTTTTGAAAGTGAAGGCGATATCGTTCCACTGAAGAAACGTTCTCGGTTGATTATACTGAGCAGTGAGGACGAATAAATTCATTAAATTATGGTTACGTTAGATTAAAATGTTTTTTTTTTACTTTGAATTGTACATACATTTACATTTTTAATAAAAATTAAGTTGTTTATGTCGAATTAAAAAAAAAACATAGGTTTTTAAAAAGTTTTTGGAACGTAACCCCCCTTTTAGTACTAACTCTGGGTCTCATACAAGACGGTTTCACACAACACGGCACTTTCTAGGAACTAACTACCGTGTTATAGGAGGGTTACCTGTAATCAAATTTGATTGTAACGATTGTTTATAAAAAAATTTAATACCTGTACAAAGCAGTATTCTAATCAGCTAAACCGACAAAGGTATTAATATTATATGCCGAGAAATGCTTTTCTTTTTCAACTCTCACTTAGGCGATCAAAAAACTTCAGACTTTTACAGAGAGATGTTGTCTCTTCTAGTAGGTGCCTCTCAAGTGGTGAATCAAGATTTAATTCTGAAACTTTGGAGAAGTAGGTTATCATGGGCCATTTCTATCGCGTTACTTTCTTCTGCTAAAGAAGAGGTAAGGGATATTTTGTCAATTACCGATAAAATTTGGGACTCTATTAATTTCCCTTCGGTATCTCAACATACTATAAATTAGCAGAAGTCACTAAACATCAAGATTTAGATCCTTTTTCATCTGTTGATTATAATAACTCACTAAAAGCTTTTACCTATTTTACCGAAAACTCTAAAATACTACGTATCTTATAATAAATTATCTGCTCTTTAAAATGGTATAAAATGGTCACATTTAACTGGCATATTTGCACAAAGATTTCTTTGGCCAAAAACCATCTAAACGACGTCTTGTCGTAATAATATAAGCTTTAAACTTGAATGGGGAGAAATATACGAATAGTTATTATGTTACTAATCGGATACATAAGATATTATGTAAGAGTAAGTAATTAATTCGGCTACGCCTTGATCGAATTTGTTTGCGCAATAAGTTAAAGAAAGTTTTCCATTATCCACTTACGGTTCATTCCCTTTCATTTAAATCATTTATACTAATGATAAAGCGATTGATATTTTCTTAAAACCGTTTCATTTTCTCATATGTACATATAATACAATGTCATTTAAATGAACATGTCGTAAACGATCGTTAGTTGGTAGTTAAATAACATCAGTCGTTAAGTTAGAATTAAGAAAGACGGTTCTATAAAATCGAATAAAAGAACAAAGTGTATAAAATTGAAAAATGAGTTCTTCGGTCAACAAGGACACTTTTAAAGTTTCAAAAACTTATGGTCTTTATTTATTTGAATCCTATTTTCGGAAATATCAATCTTGGCCTTGTAACGATGGTATTCGAGGTTTAGGTGGGATGATTTTACTACTAATCAATCTGATTTGGGCTGTCTATCCACTAACAATAGAATTTTTAAGTAAGTGTATAATAATGCTTTAAATACTTTAAACAAAACCCTATTACATTTTTTTTTTAGATTATAAAACAATTTTCTCTGAATTTTTGTTTCATTTACAATTTCTAATATTTGGATTAGGGTTTTTAATAATGGATACCTTACTTCTCTATCGTAGCAATAATTTTTTCAAATTGATTGATGTATTAAGTGATTTTAATAAATTCGGTTATCCGAAACGAATGGAATCTCTTGAAAAAAAGAATAAAACTGCATTGAAAATTGTTAATTATATAGGTTTTATTGCAATCTATTTAATCTCATATAGCATTTTCTTTGTTAAAAATTTTTGCATCAATTCAGAATGGTTTCTAAACGAAAAAGAATTTACTTGTAATTTAATGGCGTCTTATTACGTTCCATTTAAATTAAAACCATGGCATCAAGCTATTATAGTGTTATTTCAAATATACTCCTTTATCGCGATTGCACGAATTGTTCTCGGTTTGGTATTATTTTATTGTTATTCGTTGGAATTATTAATTTTACGTTTGGAACATCTTACATCATCGATTGACAATACTTGTCTTAATCGAACGTGTAACTTTAAACTGAAAGAAATCATCGGGTATTATCAACACATATACAAATTATTTGAAATGGTTAATGATTTCATGGGAGATATTATTGTTGGACCAAAAGTTTCTATCATAATTTGTACCATTTTATCCGCTACAGGTTTCTTATTGGTTTGTAATAAAACTAAGCTGACCTTTAAAATTATTAAATTTTAAATATTTTACAGCGTCCAAATTTGGCAGACTTTATTATTATATGTGTGACAGTTTCAATGTTGTGTTATGCTCATCACACAACGCAAAGAGTTACGGATGCGGTATTATTTATTTTCTATTTTTTAATAAACACATTTGTGCTTTGTTGATTGTTTTAGGGAGATAACTTATCGAAAGCCGTGTATAATTTAAATTGGTATGATGCGGATTTGAAAACCCAAAAAGACGTTTTGATCTTTCTTATGATTAGTAAAAGAATATTAATGGTTGAAGTACCTTTATTGGGAAGTTTATCATATATACAACTTGCAAATGTGAATACCTTCAATTAGGTAAATAGGGTTTTCAGTAATATTGAAACTTTATTTTTAGGAATTGAAGAAGATTTATATTTGGATTAATTGGATCCGTACAATTTCAAAAAATAAAAGATTCGTATAAAATCACATTTTGAGTTACTTCACACGTTAGTTTTGAGCAACAATACTTATGTAGTCTATATGAAAATAAGTGTCTTGATTGATGTAACTATTATTAATAAAAAATAAAAGTTCTCTAAAAACGCACGACTTTAAATTATAGTGGAGGTGCCGGTGACCGCTCCGTAGATATAACAAGTATCTTTCCTTGCAAGGTACGATGTCCTATCATGCACCGATTTTGAAAAATTCAACAATTACGCAGTAGTGCACAAAAAATTTTATGATCAGAAAATCTCTAAATATGGTAGCAGGTTCGCGCCATATTTTTTAACAATTAGTATGCGTCACTCCTTAGTAAAAAATAATTGTAAATACCGAATTTTATAAACACAAGCAAGTATATACCTAAAGAGAAAAGAAGATTTAGAAAAACATAAATCCCTAAGTAAATAAACGATGAATAAATATCCTCTTACGCCCGTTTTTAAAAAAATTTCTCCATTGTGTTAAGCAATTTATAAAAATCATAGCAGGCAGAGAAATTTAAATTTTTTAGAAAACACCTTGTTAGACATGTTGGATGACATACCATACAACTTACGAAGTGATAAGTGGTTTATGCATGA
Source organism: Digitonthophagus gazella (assembly GCA_036711955.1). NCBI lineage: Eukaryota > Metazoa > Arthropoda > Insecta > Coleoptera > Scarabaeidae > Digitonthophagus > Digitonthophagus gazella. Next base: position 26,237,450 of record JASCIT010000006.1, on the reverse strand, counting down.
TGGGGTTCCTGCTTATTACAACATTCAATATCGGCAACATCTTAATATTGTATTTCCAAAAAGATGGATAGGCTGTGGAAAGCCTGTGAGCTGGCCTCCCCGTTCACCCGATCTAAACCCTATGGACTTTTTTATTGGGTTATTTAAAATCGTTGGCGCATGCCACATCAGTACAAAGTATTCAACTTTTAGAAAAGCGCGTAAAAAATAGATGTACAGAAATCCGAAATAAACAAAGTATTTCTTGGGACGTGAGGCGATCATTGATAAGAAGCGCGAAAAGTTATATTGTTATTGTGAGTTATATTGTTATATTAGTTATTGTGAGAATGAGATACTTTACTTACTACAATACAAATAACTGTACCTATAACTTATACAGGGTGTTTAAAAAATACGTTCGAATATTTGACCCACTTATAGATCTCATCAGTACAAACAAAAAAGTCAAAATAAACATAAGTCCAAAAATCAGCCGTTTCCTAATTACAGCCTGTTTTTCAAATTAAAATAATTTACACTCACAAGGAGACCTTACGACTTGCCCCTCACCGATTTTAACGAAAGTGGTACCAATCGATAGATATTGGTACATAGTACAAATGTATAAAATATTAGGGCGCACTATTCAGCGGTTCGCAAGAAAATTGGTGTTAAAGTTTGCGAATAGCGTCTGACAATGACAAGTCCCGCCCTTTAAGCCCCGCCCATTGTCGTACTGAATATGTATAGACTTCCAGATACGAGGTTCGAATTCTGAATAATACTTTCTTTTATTTCCATTTTTATTTTTAATGCAACATTTCACTTTATTTTTATAATATTTTGATATTACAAAATATAATCAATTAAGGACACTATTTCGTTATCCTACGTTTTAATTTCTTTACTTCTATGTTTAGGAAACTTACGGTACTTTTATTAGAATCATTCTTTACAATTTCTTCTTTACCATTTAAAATGATATTACGTTTTATAAAAAAAATACCCGCATAAGTAATGTAAAATAATTTATTATATTGCTTACATCTAACTTATACGTATTATAAGGGATATTATTATAAGAGATATAACACTAGGGATCGATATTATGATTATGTTGGTAATGATTCAAAGTAGCAAATCAACGTTACTCTTGAGTGATACTTATGTTAGTTGTATTTTGAAAAACTGCTAATGGAAAGTGATCTCGTGACTGTGGAACCAACTGTGGAAATTTCAAAAGGCGCTATGTAAATTGGCGAAGAAATACTTAATATCGCTCTCGACATCTTGACAAAGACAACATTTTTTGTGAGTACGGATAACTTAATACTCATGGACTAAACTGACGAAGAACGTGCTTCCGAATTCGTGTTTCCGTTTGACGCAAATTTATTTCCGGAACTACCGACAAAGCAAGTACAAGACAATTATAATATTCCCTTTCTTTTCAAGTTAAAAGTGTGAAACGCGCTAAAGAACATCCCTATTGCCTCAACGCCATCATCATCTACACAATCACATTAATTGTACGTTTTCTTGTGTTTGGAGTTTAATCATAATATGTTTCTTTTTAATCAGTTTTTCATCTTCCTTTTTGAGTCTTTTAGCTTTTTTCTTAACACTGGGTTCCACATGTTACCTTATCTCCCCGTCTTATCTCATCCTCCCCTAAATAAAGGAGGTAAGACTGGATGTTTACGTCGGTATTTTCATTATAAAACGTTTTATAATAAATAAAAAATACTATTTGAAATGGTAAAGAAGAAATTGTAAAGAATGATTCTAATAAAAGTACCGTAAGTTTCCTAAACATAGAAGTAAAGAAATTAAAAGGTAGGATAACGAAAGAGTGTCGTTAATTGATTATATTTTGTAATATCAAAATATAATAAAAATAAAGTGAAATGTTGCATTAAAAATAAAAATGGAAACAAAAAAAAGTATTATTCAGAATTCGAACCTCGTATGTGGAAGTCTATACATATTCAGTACGACAATGGGCGGGGCTTAAAGGGCGGGACTTGTCACTGACAGACGCTATTCGCAAACTTTAACACCAATTTTCTTGCAAACCGCTGAATAGTGCGCCCTAATATTTTATACATTTGTACTATGTACCAATATCTATCGATTGGTACCACTTTCGTTAAAATCGGTGAGGGGCAAGTCGTAAGGTCTCCTTGTCAGTAGGAGTGATTCGCGTATTTATGAAGTCATCCATGGAAATAATAAAACAAATTTTGTTCGTTTCTGTTAGTGTAGTTGCCACATTTGTTGTAATTATTGTGTGTCCGTTATTGTCAGTGTTTATTGAAGTAGTTGTTGCTGTAACCCATTGTTGAAATTTTCGAATATGCCTTATACCAACGCAGAAATGGCAGACATGCATTTTATGTATGGCAAAGCCGATGGAAATGCTTGTGAGGCACGTCGCCTTTATGCCGAAGCATTCCCAAACCGGGTACTTCCGTGTGACAAACTTTTTACAAATTTACATCAACGTTTATCCGAAGTTGGATCGTTTAAATCAAGGAACGGTGATGGTGGTCGGCCTAGATCAGTTTGTACTCCCGACGCAGAACTTAACATTTTAAGACGAATTGAAGAAAATCCTGGTACTAGTACTAGAAGACTCTCTACTGAAACAAATATTAATTTTTCCCTAATTTGGAGAATTTTACGGGAGCAGCAATTGCACCCATAACATATTCAAAGGGTACAGTCTCTAGCTGTGCCTGATTATGCCGCACGACTGGTGTTTTGTCGAAGCGTGTTGACAAAAGTCGCGGAGAACCCAAATTTTGTTACGAAAATTTTATTTACAGACGAAGCTGGTTTCACGAGAAATGGCATTTTTAATTTTCATAATAGCCATCCATGTTTGGGCCGACGAAAATCCGCATGCCGTTGTTGAATCGAATCATCAACACCGATTTGCAATCAACGTTTGGCTTGGTGTGTTAGGAGACCATCTGATAGGACCTTGTTTCCTGCCTAACCGTTTGACTAGTCAATTGTACCTTGACTTATTGCGGAATACATTACCACTGCTGTTAGAAGATGTGCCCCTCAACCACAGAATTAATATGTGGTTGATGCACGATGGAGCTCCTGCGCATTACGGAGTCTTGGTCAGAAATTATCTAAACGAAAATTACAATGGCAGGTGGATAGGGCGAGGAGGTCCAATTGCATGGCCCCCTAGATCTCCCGACCTCACTCCACTCGATTTTTGCATTTGGGGGTATTTAAAGACATTAGTTTATTCAAGTCCTGTGAATAATTTAGATGAGTTGCGAGAACGAATTGAACATGCCTGCCAGACTGTTCGTATAAATCCGGGACTCTTTGAGAGAGTGCGGCGTTCACTTTTACGGAGATGTGAAATGTGTATACAAATGGAAGGAGGACATTTTGAACATCTTCTTTAAGAATCATTAATTTGTAATAATTAAAATGTATTTATACTGATATTTGAGTGTAAATTATTTTAATTTGAAAAACAGGCTGTAATTAGGAAACGGCTGATTTTTGGACTTATGTTTATTTTGACTTTTTTGTTTGTACTGATGAGATCTATAAGTGGGCCAAATATTCGAACGTATTTTTTAAACACCCTGTATAAATATATGATTTTTGATTAAATAAAATTAACCTATTTTATAGTTTTTACAAAATCATTTTATTAAATTTATTCCTTATTTCTTCCACTTACTGTATATTATTTCCTTAACTTAAATTATTTATATTAACGACAAAGCTCTCAATTTGTTGTCAAGAAGTTCATTTTCTCTTATTTGCATACTTACGGCCGGTTTATTCACCTTTGGGTAAATTAATCTATCCGATATTTACCATGGTTACTGGCCAAATAGCCAATCATGGCAAGTGAAATTGCAGTAACTATAGAAAATATCTGATAGATTAATTTATCAAAAGATGAATAAACCGGCCCTTAATAACGAAAAACCGTACCGTAAGTAAAGTAAATCAAGTTTAATCAAATCAGTTGTCGAATGTAAGCTGAAAGGTATGGTTCTTATTGGATATACAAGTGAAGTGTATAAAATTAAAAATGATTTCTTGTGCTACAAATGAAACTTCTAAGGGATCAAAAACTTACGGTTTTTATTTATTTGAATACTATTTTCGGAAGTATCTATGTTGGCCTAGTAACGATGGTATTCGAGGTTTGGGTGGGATTATTGTAGTATTAATCAATTTTATTTGGTTTGCTTATCCATTAATAATAGAACTTTTAAGTAGGTTTATAACAACACTTAATATTTTAAGAAAAATATGTACTGTACCTTTTTTAGACTACAAAACAATTTTTCTTGAATATGTATTCCATCTACAAATTCTAATACTTACGGTACTGTTTTTAATAATGGATTGCTTACTTCTTAACCGTGGCAATAATTTGTTCGAATTAATAAATGCTTTAAGCGATTTTAAAAATTTCGGCAATCCAAAGCGAATGGAATCTCTTGAAAAAAATAATAGATCCGGCTTGAAAATTATTAATTATAGAGGTGTTACTGCAGTCTTTTTAGCATCGTACGGTATTTTCTTTGACAAAAATATTTGTGCCAATATACAATGGTTTCCAAATGAGAAAAGATTCACTTGTAATTTAATTATACATAGTGGCAATTTCTTCACGGGATATGAAGATCTTCCAAGAAAACCACATATTACACGTTTGGAAGGGGTTTATTGCTTAAAATTTTTAAATTTTCGCCAGAATTTGTGAACGTTATCAGCATTTAGCACTATCATGCACATTCTACTGTAGAATCGGCGGAAATGAAGAGCAAATCATGTTCCTGTAAACTGGTCTCCAGATCAGTAAACCTAACACCTTGTGATTTTATTTGTCAGGTATCATAAAAACAAAAATGCAACGAAAATAGCAAACTGTAAAACTTTTGCACATTTTATTATTTTTGTCCTGATGATGGTCAAAAATCCTGGCCAAATTTTGAGCAGTAAACTACTTGCACACCTTTAAAATGTGCTTTTCTTGAAAGAGCTTCATATCTCGTGAAGAAATTACTACTTTGAATTTTGATAATGTTACCTTAGCTTACAGATTTGGGCTTGCAGAGAGTTAGAATATGCTTTTTTGTGGCTAAACCGTTTGCCCAACTGAAATTTTATAAAAGAGAAAATAATTTCTAAATTAATGTAGCTGTTTAGAAAAAGAATTGATAGAAACCCATACAGGCTGGTTAAAAAGATTTGGATGGATAACTTGCGGTAAGAGTGTTTCTAAACAGCCTGTATGTTTGGAAATTAGAATTTGTTCTACCGAAAGCAGTAGCCAGCTGATATAAAGACATGGTCAAAAAATGAACAAAATCTAATGAAGATTTCTCGAGTAGTTTATGAAAAGCACGCGAAAAATATTATTTTTAAAGCCCTCTAGTGACAAAACGAAGCAACTTTTGATATAGATAAGTTAACTTAAATCGACCTATTTTGAGCCAAGAAATCTGAGGTCTTAGGTTGTAGACGCATTTCGGAGACACCTGTACCAAGCTGTGATAATATTATTCCAAATATACTCCATTATGACGATTACAAAAATTTTTCTCGGTTTAGTATTATTTTATTTTTATTCGTTGGAGTTATTGATTTTACGTTGGGAACATCTTACATCAATGATCGAGAATATTCGTTTTAATCGAACGAATAATTTTAAACTGAATGAAGTTATTACTTATTATCAACACATATACAAATTATTTCAAATGGTTGATGATATCGCGAGGGATATTTTTGTTGTACCAAAATTGTGTCTCATAATTTGTGCCATACTATCTTCTACAGGGTTTCTATTGGTTTGTAGTACAACAAAATTGGCCTAAAGAAAATAATTAAATTTTAAATATTTTACAGCATCCAAATTTTGCAGAGTTTATTATTATAAATGTGACACTTTCAATGCTGTATTACGGTCATCACACAACACAAAGACTTACAAACGCGGTACTATTTCTTTTTATTTTTTCTTTTTTTAATCCTAATGTATTCTCTTGATGATTTTAGGGAGATAACTTATGGAAAGCTATTTATAATTTAAATTGGTAGGATGCGGACTTGGAAACCCAAAAAAACGTTTTGACCTTTCTTACCATCAGTCAAAAAGTATTAGTGATTAAAGTACATTTTTTGGGAAGTGTCTGACATATACAATTGGCCAACGTGAATATTTTTAATTATACAAATATACGGCGTGACATTGAAATTGCAACACCTGGAAGTAATGGATAATTGTTGATCAAATTTGGTAGAAATGTTGCTCCAAAGAGGTATAAAAGATGATTAAAACTTTATGATACTGGACCGCTTACGTTTGACAAAATTAATGTTTATTTTCTGGACGTGGCGTAGTAATTTCTTCCCAATCTAGTAGTGATTTATCTATATCCTGTCGATGTTGTATGTAGGAAGCGGAATGGCACGCCGTACTTGGGCCTCATTGCGCTCCTTGTTCAACCTCCCTATCACTCACTCTGTCTATATCAACCAGCCTAGGGATTTCCCAAAGGTTAGGATACAACTAAGAGATTTGTCCCTGATTGCATCGATGGTTGGCCAGTCATCACCCAAATCTCTCAATCTAAAGTGTCTAAGTTTCGGGCAATTACATTGGATGTGCTTAAGAGTCTCTTCATCTTGTGCACAAGCACGACATAAAGAAGCAGCGGCAAGTCCTAAATTATAAAGGTGCTTATTAACCTTACAGTACCCCGTCAGGACCCCTGTGATTAAGCATAGGTCCTCCCTATTAAGATCTATAAAGAACCGGATCGCCTCACTCGAGGAGTATCTTAGTAACAACTTAGATACCTGGTAGCCCTTAGATATGTCCCAGTAATCTAAAAATTTAAAATAAGTAATGTGTTTAATACAACAGAGATGCGAAGTTAAAGAGAGGATGGTAGCTGTCGGCCAGTCTATTTCCCGACCAGTTCCCGTGTCCCTTCACCCTCTGAAGAGTTACATGAATGTGCAAAGTTGCTAATTCCAGTGCATAGTGATAATCCAATATTAGCCTGGAGATAATTCTCTCACCACTGACAGCTAAAACAGAGTGTCTACTGTCTGTAAAGATAGTGAAACACCACGTTCGTTACTGTTAGCAATACGGTTGGCGGTAAGCTTAATGGCGGTAAGTTCTACTTGAATTACAGTGGTACTGGCCCCAAGAGATTCCTGGCGACGTTTTCTATCACTATAACTTCTTATGAGTTTGCATTTCTCAGACCAAGAGAGCGCATGAATTACAATTTAAGAGAAACTGAAACGACATAAAAACAATATGACAGGAAGCAGTTTTTGTTTGGTGATATTACTCTTTGTGTACATTCAAAGTGTCGACCTTAGTCAGAAGTTTTAAAAGGAACCTTGTAATAGCCATTCCACGTGTAGATACACATTATCTAACTGAAAATTTGGATTCATCAACTTTCAGATGTACGAGCGAAGATTTGATTCCACCGGTCTCTGTATATATGAGACCTAAGTGCTTTCATTTGTCGTCAAAGGATTCCTACTGATATACCCGTTCATATCCCGGGCGCGGTTTACTGTCCTATTAAGGGTTTTAGACTCACAGAATACTGTGAATTATGCCCTACTCTCCAGTGTTGATCAATCGATCTAATTGTAAGTAAATTCATGGGTGAAATGGGCTTAATTGGACATGGAGAAGCGTAGGCTTGAGTTCGATAACAGATTCGAATCAGTGTGAAGGTGTATAGTAACGTTGAGCTAGTTACGTGCAGTTCTGCAAAGATATAGACTGCAATATAGTACTGAAATAGTCATGTACATTATCATACTGTTGGAGTTATGATGTGGAACGTCATACTTTTGACAGGACGTTGTCTTTGATGTGAAGTGTACAAATTTTTGACAACCAAGGGTACAAAACCAAGTTTTGTATCGTTAAGGGGTTAAAAACTCAATTTTACAGCAACAAAAATGCACTTACATATCATAAGTCTTTTAGGAAGGTTTTTCTGCAACATCTAATAGCAGTGGACCGCTTGCAGTTTATCCGGACAGTAGTTTTAGTAAATGAAAAACGATTCACTTTCATATCGTTATTCCCGTCCTTTCAATTTCTTTTAATCGACAAAAAAATTGTATACTGTTGATCTACGAATAGGAGCTATCTCTCAGAAGAAGTCAAACTGACAAGAAATACACAAATTACCGCCACAATAACAAGAAATTTGAGGAAATGAATTATTATACTCTTATAGAGTAACATTTCTACCAAATTGATGCAAAATTGAACACTCCTTCTATGTGTTGTAATTTCAATATCATCGGGTACATATTGTGATGTTTTTCGATAGCACTGAAATATTTTTTTTAGGAATTAAAGAAGATTTATATTTGGATTAATTGGATTCGTACAATTTCAAAAAATAAAAAAATCATATAAAATCACGTTTTTCTTTAATACGCTAGTTTTTACTAACAGTATCAATGTAGTTATAAGAAAATAAGTGTCTTATTTGATCTATTATACATTAAATAAGAATGATAATATAAAAATGCACTGGTTTAAATTATGATGAACGTGTAGGTAGCAGATAGCTGTTTCTTTATCTACTTAAATTATATTTTACGATTTGCTTTAACTACGCTGCTCGCTAGAAGAAAAAAAAACTTGAAATTTTGATGGTATGTACACTCATGGACAGTGAAATTGCACTCCAAAGCTCTGAGCGAAAGCGATAACTAGAACCGTGTCGGGAACAGTCGGTTTTCGAGAGAATGAAACCTGGCACGAGGCTAAAGATGTAGAACTCTCGGTGCGGTATTGGTAAATACGTACCAGGTACATGAGCAATCACTTGGATGATTTATTAGTGCACGATATTATTTGATGAATACATTTGAATTGAAGAGGATCTACCAAAAAGATATCTAAAGGTATCTATCAGATCTCTACTTACATTTCAACCGTCTAAAAAGTTTGTTCATGGCTACTGATTTCGGTTGAAAAAAAAACGATATTAATTTAATTATAATTTAGAGACAATAATGGAATAATATTCAACCCCAAAACCATGTATAATAAAATACACATTTATTTACACAAAAAATAATATTTTAATGGCGGAAATAATGTATTGGGAAACTAACAATTAGTGTTATATTTTGAAAAGTTATAAGAAACTAAAATTTAATATCTAGTAGACATGACTTTCTTTTTACAACTTCATTCAGTCAATTGAAATCGAGTAGAATAATTTTCTCGTTACTTCTGCACATATTTGTACTCATTCTTATTGCAAAATATTATTTAATTGGACTTTATAACATAAATATTTTTTTTAATTACAAACTGCCTTTTAAAGAATATTTATTAAACTAATCGACTAAACTAAAATTTACCAGACCTTTCACCATTATTGTTAGATTAAATTGTACACTGTGCTATTACAACTACTTTAATATACGCTAATGATAAAAACGTTTAAACAGTCGTTAAAATTTTAAATTGCTACTATGAGAAAATGCAATCATTCTCTCATCATAGCATATTTAATAACTCGTCAGCCCTATTATTATGTTCATCTAGGTCTTATTCAATTATTATCCTATATCTATAAAATAACGTAATTCTGGTATGACGAAGAAAATGAGGATTTCATAACTGACCGCTGCAAACAGTATCAGTCGTCAACGTTCAGTTGAAGAGAGATGTTTCACTCAATTGAAAAATGAAAAACAAATCTAAATTTTCAAAAACCTATGGCTTTCATTTACTTGAAAATTACTTTCGGAAGTATCAATCCTGGCCGACCTGCGACGGTTTTCGTGGCTTAGGAGGGTTCATTTTAGTGTTAATCAATCTTATCTTGTGTGTTTATCCCATAATAGTACAATTTTCAAGTAGGTTTATAATAGTATTCCGTTGAAAGAACAAAATAAAATAGGAGTGCATATTTGTTTTAGATTGGAAAATGGATTTTAATAGATGTTTGTTCAGTCTATAGTTCGTAATAACTGGATTAACTTTTATCATTATGGATGGTACATTTCTCACTCGTGGCAATTATATGTCTGAATTAATTGAAATCTTAAGCGATTTCGATCGTTTTGGTTTCCCAAATCGAATGGAATTCGTTGAAAAAACCGTTAAATCCGCCTTGAAAATTGGCAATTATATAGGTTTTTCCGTCATTTTTCTAATATATTATGGTGTTTTCTTTGACGAAAAATTTTGCACCAACTTAAAGTGGTCTGCAGACAAACGAGGTATCACGTGCGACTTAATGATTGCCTATTACGTTCCCTTGAATTTAAAACCATGGCATCAAGCTATAATGGTATTATTTTAAATATACTCGTTTATCCCAGTTACAAACATTTCTATAGGATTGCTGTTGTCGCATTGTTATTTGTCCGAATTATTAATATTACATTTGGAATATCTTACTTCGTCAATTAGCAGTATTCGTTTTGAAAGCAGTCAAACGGATAATTTTAATCTCAAAGCAGTTATCGAACATTATCACCATACATCCAAGTTATTTGAAATGATTAAAAATTTTGCGATGGATGTAATTGTTGCACCAAAATTATGCCTGAGATTTGCGCTATCTTATCTTCTACAGGATTTTTATTGGTTTGTAATGGATTAAATAGATGTATGAAATCGTTGTGTTTTTAAATCTTTTTAGTATCCAAATTTGCCAAACTTTATGATAATAAGTCTATCAGTTTGAATGTTATTCCTTGCACACCATTCACCACGAAGGTTAATTAATACGGTACTGAATTATTTATTACCAATTCGTTGGATATGTAACGTATTTTCTTGATTATTATAGGGGAATAACATACCAGAAGCTATTTATAACTTAAACTGGTACGACGCGGATATAACAACTCAAAAAAATGTTTTAACCTTTCTTACCATAAGTCAAAGAACTTTAATGATGGAATTACCTTTACTTGGCAACTTATCATATTTAAAATTTGGAAATGTAAGTATATTTTAAATAAAAAAGGAATGTTTGGATTATGTCGAAATATGTTTTTAGGAATTTTGGATGATTTATGTTTGGTGTAACTGGATACATAAGATTTTGAAAAATAAAAACTACACATAACAAAGCATTTATTTTTTTATTTGAGAAGTTAGTTTTTGGTAACAGCACTTGCCAATTTATTTATTGGAATATAATTGTCATAATTGATGTATCTGTAAATTTGTGACGATATCGTAATAAATAGTAAATATAGTACAACTGTTCTCCAAACTTTATTCGGACAAAATTTACTCAAGAATTCATCATGCAAAATCTATTGTGGAACATTTATATTTCTTTAAAAAAATGTTATTTAGATGTTGAATTAATTTTGAAACGTTTGTAACAAAATCCTTCTTAATTAAAATTTTTCTAACTAAACTAATTGTAAGAAAAAAATGTTTTTGTTATTGAAGTCTTGTTACAGAATAAATAAATTTCAAAAAGTTTTGTACATAGATTGAAAAGTAGCGAACATTTTCACTTTCAAGGTACATCTCATTTGATAAAGGGGTTGTCAAAATGGTCATAATTACTTGGATAATTGTTGATGTTTAAAGGAAATGTAATTTTAACTACCTAACATTAATATAATTTTATAGTATTACAGTAGAACCCGGTTATAACGACAGTCACGGAACTGCGAATTTTTTGACGCTATAGGCGGAGTTTTTACAAGTTCCATATTTACAAACAAGAATTGGTGGGAAACAATATTACGGGTGGTAAACAGATACATATATAAATTTAATTAATTTAATGTACTTAACCACGGTTATCGCGGTACGTAAAAATACAAACGTTTACTAAAGCAGGCTCATATTGTGCATGTGTTTCACAATTTTTAAGAGAACTCTAATATACATAGAACCTTACACATGTAGGTACATACCTAACTTGTTTTTCTAATGAAAGAAATCTGTAATTTTTCGTTGCACAGTTTTTGCACGCCAAAACTGTTTTTCTATATCCATTTCTAATTCTGTCACTTTATCAATAATTTGAGGTGACGTTTCTCGCTGTCTATAATAAGTTTTTATAAGTTTAATGGCACTTAGGGCTTCTTCGTTTGTCGGTACGTGTTCTTCTTCGCCGCATGAATCTTCCTCCTCTTCGATTTCTTTACCGTTTTCATTATTCCGCTGTTTTGTGTTCTCCACGATATCAGAATCTGAACGCATTCCCGACGTAATAAGGCAGTTGTCCGCGGATGCAAAGTCGTCGAAACAAAACTGGTTTTCGTCACTCTGGTTTTGCTGCCACTTTTTAATAAGTTCACATAACGGAACGTCATTTTCATCTTCATTTAAGTTGTCACAAACTGGATTATTGCTTAATCTTGAATGACTAAAGCAGTTTGCTATAGTCTCAGAGGTTATACTACGCCAAGCCTTCTCTAAAAAGTCCAACGCGTCGAGAAGTGAAACTGCATATGGTTCGTTCTTGTCCATACCCGTAATAATTTTCTGCAGAAGAAATTTTCTGTAAAAACATTTTAAGCTTCTTATTACGCCTTGGTCCATGGGTTGTAAGATGCTAGTGCAATTTGGGGGCAGGAACACCAAATTAATGTTTATTAAGTGGGCTAATGATGGATGTGCTGGGCAGTTATCGACTAGAAGCAAGATTTTTTTACCTTTAACCGCAAGTTCTTTATCCCATTTTCGAATTTCATTTTCAAAAAGTCACCCACGCTCTTTTCTTTGCGCAGCAATTTGTTGGGAGTGTTTTTATGTTTTTGAAGCAGCGTGGCTTTTTTGACTTTCCTATGACAAGAATTTTACGTTTCTCCGTACCGGTCATATTAGCACACACAAATGCAGTTAACCGTTCTTTGGCTAGTTTACCGCCTACACATTTTTCGCCTTTAAACCTCAGAGTCTTATCTGGAATAAGTTTATAAAAAATTCCGGTTTCGTCACCATTGTAAATTTCATTGTCTTCGTAGTCTTGTCTTAATTTAGGCCACACTTCATTTAACCACGTCTCTGCTTCTGTCATATTAACACTTTTCGCTTCACCGCTCACTTTTCCGAACGTTATTGAATGTCTCCGTTTGAAACGCTCCAGCCACCCATTGCTGCACTTAAAATTTGTGTCTCCAAATAAAGTCCCAAATTCTTCGGCCTTTTGCATAAGCAGTGGTCCATTAACGGGTAAATTTGCACTTCTACATTGCTTATACCACGTAATAAGCGCTTCGTCGATTTCAACCCTTTCGCACGATCGAATATTTTTTGCCTTTTCTTTCCCTTTCACAAAGCTATTCATGATTTTGACTTTATTTTTCACAATTGTACAAATCGTAGAATTAACTAATCCAAATTCTCGACACATGTCGGCTTTCTTCCTTCCACTTTCGACTGCTTTTATTATCGAGACTTTGTCGTCCACGCTTAAAATTTTTCGCTTTAAACCTGACATTTTCGATAAAGAAATCTCGATGTTTCACTCACAGGATTCAAATGCCAACAGATTTCTTACAAACGCATTGCAAGAAATCTGAATTCAACGAACGGTAATATTCTTGGAATCCCCGAACGATCGGTTGCAGACTAGGGAAATACCGGGAACATGTGATAAATATTTGTCGTTATATCAGGGGTTATTGACGCTAAAACCGGTTTTTTTCCTGTACGTTTGAATAGTAAAGTACGGGACCGCTTAAAATTTGACGCTAAAAAAGGAGTGTCGTTACAGCCGAAGTTGTTATAACCGGGTTCTACTCTATTTCGAAAACTTTGGACTTAAAAAGACGAAGTGTTTTATTTGGTTTAAAAAATGGTAAAAATCATGATTAGCGTATAATAAAGGTATTCTAATAACAAGAATATTTCAATAGTTCAACATGTATTAGTTACTTGAAATTAGACAACGAACTCTTTTAAGGATAGCTTCAAATCTTTCAATTTACTTAGTAGAATTCATTAAATTATTGTTACGTTTCTAGTTCTTTCTTTAAAGTTAAGGAGTAGATTAACTTGAATGCTCGATTATACAATTGGCTGTCGTGTAAAAAAGTAAAACTGTTAAAATTGGTACTTACCAACGATCTGGCAACGTCGCTCGCTACGCTCTCTCTGGATGGAGCTTGAGCCGGTTTGTTTTGTAATACACATAAACAGTAAACAAAGCGCCCTCCTATCCTCATGTTTGTAAACAGATGAGTGTTTATGGTTATGATCTCAGTTTTCAAACATAACCTATGAAGTCTTTTTTTAAATTTGCTTTTTCAAATATCGAAAATCCTTGATTTCACGATTAAAAGTTTTTTATTTCATTACGTTTCTAAGTCCCAAGTTATCAAATTAATGTTTGTAAGTAAAGCTATGGTGTTTGTAAACATAAAATCAGCAAGATGGCGGCATTCATCCTTGTTACAAAACAAACCGGCAGAATACAATAGCAATGCTCGATCCAGAGAGAGCGTAGCGAGCGACGTTGCCAGATCGTTGGTACTTACTCTTATAGTTGAAATAATTTGTATTCCTTTCATGTTTACTTCAAAAGTTTTTCTATACTAAAATTTCTAATCGTATCAAGTCCAACAAAAAATATTTAATTCCTTCTCATTCTCATATAAAGGTTCCTCAGTCTTTTAGTTTTCAATTTTGTTCTCGTTGTATAAGGGATTATTAACTTAAGGCTTAGATAGATGGAAAAGAATTTATATCAAAGGAAAATAAAAACAAAAAAAATACATTGTTAAAAAATTCAATAAATTATTAACTTAACGTAATAATTGGCGTAGTCGTGACCGTCACCAGGGCAAGGTTTTTAATCCAGTCAAACCTTTCAGAAACCGTTGGTCCTTGATATGAAACAAGTTCAAACAATAACGAAGGAACTGTACTTGAAAAAAGGACGACCTTTAAACGTGCGAGTGAACGATCGGTAATTTAACGATTACGAACGAGCTAAACTATCCTAATATCCGTGACTTATCCCTTATTCATTAACCGTCGAGATAGTTACTTGAACTTACAAATTCTTTAAACAATTCTAAACACTTGAAGACGTGACATCCTCGACATGTTTATTACACAAATTTACTACTTTGGGCCCGAGTTCCTACCTGAACTGAACAAATGCGTGTTACGTCATGCTGACGACGGCTATCTAATTCTTAAGCAAAGCGTGGGAAGGATCAAAGAAAACACCTTTCTGTGAGACATCTGCGCAAAGACTAACTTTATTTAGTATAACTCTTATTAATAAGGAGCGTGTATAGATGTCGCCACACATACGTTTATTGATATCCTACTTTTAACACTAATAACTTATTAATTATCTCAAATTATTGATAAATTGTCGCGCAGCTAAAATCGCTGTAGTTGTATTGTTTGTTTTAAGGGCGCTATTACACTATCAAAAATTTTATAAAATATCTTTGTCAAGGAAATTTTACAATGTAATAGTCTATATTTTATAAAAGATTTATTGCATAAAATATCTTTTGTCAAAATTGGCTGCATTATACCATACTTGATAAAAGAATTGGGGTACTTTGACAAAATGACGTCAAGTAAGTTTACGTGAACATTAACTGCTACCAGAATCTTAATTACCGAATACGAAAGTCGTGAATTTTTATGTAACGTGCAGCATATAGGTTACGAAAACACATATAAAAGATTGGAAGCTTATAAATACTGTTGTGCCCCGCTGGACACTTAATGGGTTCTTGGGATTGGGCGTCCAATTAATACTCTCATTTGAATTAGAACTACTTTATTAATTAATAATCGGACGACGGAACAGAGTACTTTATGCGGAGAAGGTGTTGCGCTCACGAGACCTAACGAGACGAATCCCCCTTATCACAGACCAATACATTCAAGACTGGACACGCAATGATGAAAATTTTGTGCTGCTTACAGCGCTTCCAGCGGCGTTAACTCTGAACTATTAAGTAACGCGGGAAGCTGGCAGGTTTAAATAATTTTAAACCTACACGTTCTTGTAGTTTCGTATTCAAAGAAATAATAATATAAAACAAATTTGTAAAATATAAAAAAAGATTTATTATTACAAAATGAATTACATGCTTAATATGCTGTTAATATAAATGGACAAGTATATACAAGGTACAAAAAATTAATATAAATAACAATACTAATAAGTAATAACATATTAAATAATTATAAGTATAATAAGTACTAGAAGAAGTACTGGGAGGAGTATTGGAATAAGTATCAGAAAGTTTATTTGGAAAAATGTCTTCTGAACACACAATCAGTTGTGGAAGTTGTTTTCCATGCAGCTTCATCTTGGCATTAAGTTGAAATGGATATCTCTGAAGTGTCATCCACAAACCCGATAACCTTTTCCCAGTAATTGAAGGTGACTAAACTCCAGAAGATCCTTTCCTCATCGGACTTGTAGTACTTGAGATATTTCGACTAGCTCATTTCGATGGGGTACCTGTATACAAGTATCGCAGTCATACATCCAATATTTTTTGAATTTTAAACTACTACTAAATTAAATAAAATTATTTTTAATTGACTTTTATATTTTTACTGTTGTAAATGTTGTAAGCTTGAGTTTTCTACAAACATGTCTGATTATATTACAATATTTACTCTTAGAAATGATAATTACATTGCAAAAATCATACATTTTCTTACGAAAGGTTAACATTGTTTTATGGACAATTTTTTATAGAGAAAATGATGTTGCTGGCAATAAACAACGTAAAGAGTGTATAATTAAACAATAATGTTATACTTACTTGATTTGATGGCATAGTTAGATAAGTTTAAAACAGAAATACACAATGCACAGGTATTATAATCTTAAAAATAACGTCTATAAACACGAAAAAGTCGAGAAATGATCAATCGCAATAAAGCGTGTTTGACATCACGGTCAAGAACAGTCATAGGTAAAGTACCGAACGGAACACGGCGTAAATATTATCATATTATTTAACTGTGGATTTTCGTACATTTAAATTATAACGATAAATGTTTGCATAATATCACTCTAATGTATACGAAATTAATTAATATGTCGTATTTACAATAATTATTAATCCGCGGAGAAACGAACAATGTAGAAGATTTCTGTATATTCGACGGGAGCGCTTCCAGCGGCATTAACTCTGAACTATATACCAGCTTAAATTATTCCCTATATCGTGTCCGGCCCCTGCCCCTTATCTACGCGTTTGGTATATTTATGCCTTTAGATACACCTACGCAAGTTCTATTCAAACGGTCACACCAAGGGTGACATTCCCAGCGTCTTTCATTACGCCAACTTACGCGTCAACAATTTTAATAGAGGAATACCAAGAACTGGTGATATCTAAAGACATAACTTGACACTAACCATTACAACATTACAAAATTAATAATAGAAAAGGGATTAATACAGGGGGCTACAACAATACATTTGTTATTCAGGTATTATAGCGCTTAATGTACATTATTGTATTCGAGTTGAATAAATTGGAATAACCTTCCCCTGTGACCAAAAACCGAAGAGTTGCAAAAACACGATCTTCTACACTAATGCAACTTTTTAAATAATTATTTTTTCGTCCAATAAAAGGAGCATCTTTCGATACAATCAACTGTAAGGTTGCATTATCCATTCTTAAGTAACTTCTGTAACATGACGTGTCTTCAATTCTGAGTTCCTTTAAGAGGTCATGTATATCCAGAACTTCACGTCTCGACACCCAGGGTTTAACCCATACACGTTTTCTCCGGTTGTTTTGCTCAATTTTTCGTTTTATTAATATTACACAAATTGCTAAAATCGAACTAATTGAAACCCCACAAACATAGAACTGTTGGTCATCCATTTCAGGTAAAAATATTATAACAACTGACGTAAAATATTTTATGTAGTGTAATACCAGGAGTCAAATCTTTGATCAATGAATTATTTTTAAATTTTAAAAATATCTTTTATGAAAGCTTTTATAAAAGATCTTTTATAAAATATTTAATAGTGTAATGGCGCCCTATGTGGTTTTCAATAAAGTTCTTTTTAAAAAAATAAAAGTTCTTTGCGAAAACTTAAGTTGCGCAAAGACAAAACTAAAAAAAAATGTTTAAACTAAAGCCCGCAATCGAAATAGGCAATCGAAGTTTCATTCACCGCTTATTTTTTATACATATGTATGAGGGTTGGGACATAAGTCATGGCAACTATTCTTGTTTGAATAGAGTTGATGCCAGGTCACAAAATTACGTTTGGTGCGTGAATGACATGTTGGATTAGTGAGTGTTCATAACAACAATTATCTCTGCAAGTATCTTTAATAGTACAGAGGGGAATGTCAAAGTAGATATCTGGCTACCGCCGTACGATTTCTTTTCTGTAGAGGAAACTAAAAGTCGTAGAGAATTCATTTGTGGTAAAAACAAAGATAGGATTTTAAACTAATTGTAAGTCCTAACAACAATTAGTTTTTTTTTTAGATATGAATTTTAGAAAATTGACTAAATATTGCTATTATAAAGAAGCAAAAATGATTTAAAAATGACCTGAGATTCTCAAAAAAAAAAGATAAAAATCGTCTCGTTAAATATATTGTCTCGTTATTTATTATTTTGTATTAAAGTTTATGAAATACCTTTACGAAATACAGTAGTGATCAAAATTATTCATATCAATTACATCCGATTATTTGTATATTTAAAAGAAAATCAAATAAAAATTTTTCTTTGAAGCAAATATTTATTTATTTTTACTTATCTTTTACTTATGTTATCCTAGATTACTATTTTCGGTTTTCGTCTCTCTCTAACATGTACAGGGTGGTTAACTAAGAATGCAGAGTGCTGTATCTCGGAAACTATTCATAGTAGAGGCTTGCGGTAAAAAATTTAATTACTAAAATTGCCAAGGGAAAATGCTGGAAATTATTTTCAAGTTTCTAGGATGGCCGCCAGGGGGCGCAATCACCACCTTGAATTACAAAATGTGTATTTTCTCGGAATTCCGCTATATTAAGATAACACAATAATATACGCATTTTAAAGTGGAGATAACCATCAATTTTTTTTATTACAAACTTTTTTCCGTAACTCCAAAAATAAACTGATGGGGGGCGTTCGAAGGTGCTTATAAACAAATGCCTATAATTTCAAAATGGCTGAACGGAATTTCATAAGCTTGGTGTCGTTGGAAAGAGCTTTTCTTGGGCAATAAACCATGTCATTTTGGTGGTGATTGGTATTTCACATGTAGCCGTTAGATGGCGTTTTCGAAATTTTTTTAGAAATTGCGAATTTTCTTCGAAAAGTTAAATGGAACGGCATCACTTTCTCTTCACGAAAAAATAGTATAATAAAGGCCAAACAGGCTAGTAAAAACCGCACTCCGATATCGTATTTGTAACTTAAGATATTGGTGAAAAACCATTCATCAGAAAACTAAATGGATTTCGCCCGGTTTTTTATTTTTTTTCCAAAAATAACAAAAGAATGCTATATTCAAAAATTTTGTTATTTTTGGAAAAAAAAGAATAAAAAACCGGGCGAAATTAGTTCAGTTTTATGATGAATGGTTTTTCACCAATATCTTAGGTTAGGAATACGATATCGAGGTGCGGTTTTCACTAGCTTGTTTGGGCTTTATCATACTATTTTTTTCGTAAAGAGAAAGCGATACCGTTCCATTTCAATTTTCGAAGAAAATTCGCAATTTCTAAAAAAAAATCGAAAACGCCATCTAGCGGCGACATGTGAACCACCACATGTGAATCACCACCAAAACGATAGAATTTATTGTCCACGAAAAGCTCCTTTCAACGACATCAAGTTTATTAAATTCCGTTCAGCCATTCTGAAATTATAGGCATTTCTTTTCAAGCACTTTCGAACCCCCCCACCACTTTATTTTTGAAGTTACGGAAAAAAACTTTTAACAAAAAAAATTGATGCTTATCTCCACTTTGAAATACGCATATTTTTGTGTTATCTTAACATAGCGGAATTCCGAGAAAAGCCACATTTTGTAATTCCAGATGGCGATTGCGCCTCCTGGCGGCTATCTTAGGAACTTGAAAATAATTTTCAGCGTTTTCCCTTGGCCACTTTAGTTATTAAATTTTTTATCGCAAGCCTCTACTATGAATAGTTTCCGTGATACAGCACTCTACATTCTTAGTTAACCACCCTGTACAATTAAATAAAAAAAATATTTGACATTATGTCGAGAAAACGGCGACAACTAACGACGCATGAAACATGTTTCGCCGAAAATAGTATAAGTTATAGCGTACCAGAAACTAAAAATTAATACCTAATTGACATGACTTTCAGTTTACGACTTCATTGAGTCTATTTAAAATCGAATGGAATAATTTTCTCGTCACTTCTGCACATATTTATTCTCATTCTCATTGCAAAATGTTTTTTAATTGGACCTTACAAGATAAATATTTTTTTAGATTACAAACTGCCTTTAGAAAAATATTTATTAAACTAATCGAGTAAACTAAAATTTACTAGACCTTTGACCATTATTGTTAGATTAAATTGTACACCGGGGTATTACAACTACCTTAATACACGCTAATGATAAAAACGTTTGAACAATCGTTAAAATTTTAAATTGCTACTATGAGAAAATGCAATCATTTTCTCATCATAGCATATTTAATAACTCGTCAGCCCTATTATTATGATCATTTAGGTCTTATTCAATTATTATCCTATGTCTATAAAATAGCGTAATTCTGGTATGACGAAAGAAATGAGAATTTCATAGCTGACCGCTGCAAACAGAATCAGTCGTCAAGTTGAATTGAAAAGGGAAGTTTCACTCAATTGAAAAATGAAAGACAAATCTAAATTTTCAAAAATTTATGGCTTTCATTTATTTGAAAATTACTTTCGGAAGTATAAATCCTGGCCGACCTGTGATGGTTTTCGTGGCGTAGGAGGGTTGACATTAGTGTTAAATAATTTTATCTTGGGTATTTATCCCATAATAGTGCAGTTTTCAAGTATGTTTATAATAGTACTTCATTGAAAGAATAAAATAAAATAGGAGTGTATATATGTTTTAGATTGGAAAACGGATTTTAATAAATGTTTATTGACTCTACAGTTCATAATAATTGGATTAACTTTTATGATAATAGATGGTATGTTTCTTATTCGTGGTAGTTATCTGCTTGAATTAATTGATACCTTAACACGTTCGTTGCCATGTCAGTCATATGTGTCTGACGCTAAGAGGTTCTCCATGAGCCATGTCAGACATATATGTCTGACGTACTAATACAATTATTTTCACATGGCCCATGTGAAAATTTTTCTGATATTACCATGGCGATGAACGTGTTAAGCGATTTCGATAGTTTTGGTTTCTCAAATCAAATGGAATTCGTTGAAAAAACCTTTAAATCCGCCTTGAAAATTGGCAACTATATAGGTTTTTTCGTCATTTTTCTAATATCTTATGGTATTTTCTTTGACGAAAAATTTTGCACCAATTTAAAATGGTCTGCGGATAAGAGAGGTATCACTTGCGATTTAGTGATTGCCTATTACGTTCCCTTCAATTTAAAACCATGGCATCAAGCTATAATAGCAGTATATCAAATAAACTCGTTTATCCCGGCTATAAAAATTTCTATTGGGTTGTTGTTGATGCATTGTTATTTGTGCGAGTTATTAATATTACATTTGGAACGTCTAACTTCGTCAATTAACAGTATTCGTTTTGAAAGCAGTAAAACGGATAATTTTAAACTGAAAGCAGTTATCGAACATTATCAACATACGTATAAGTTATTTGAAATGGTTAAACATTTTGCGATGGATATTGTTGCACCAAAATTATGTGCTATATTTTGCGCTGTCTTATCTTCTACAGGATTATTATTGGTTTGTAATAGATTAAATTGATGTATGAAATCGTTATATTTTTAAACATTTTTTAGTGCCCAAATTTGTCAAACTTTATAATGGTAAATGTGTCACTTTTAATGTTATTCCTTGCACACCATTCACCACAAAGGTTAATTAATACGGTACTGAATTGTTTATTACCAATACGGTTTAGTGATAATGTATTTTCTTGATAATTATAGGGGAATAAAATATCAGACGCTATTTATAACTTAAACTGGTACGACGCGGATTTAGCAACTCAAAAGAATGTTTTAACATTTCTCACTATAAGTCAAAGAACTTTAGTAATGGAATTACCTTTACTTGGCAACTTATCATATTTAAAATTTGGAAATGTAAGTATATTTTAAATAAACAAACGATTTTTTTTTGATCATGTCGAAATATGACGTTTTTAGGAATTTCGGATGACTTATGTTTGGTGTAACGGGATCCTTAAGATTTCGAAAAATAAAAACTACACATAAAAAACATTTATTTTTGTACTTGAGAAGTTAGTTTTTGGTAACAGCACTTACCAATTAATTTATTGGAATAAAATTGTCGTAATTGATGTATCTGTAGATTTGTGACGATATGCTAATAAATAATAATAGTAAATAAAGTATAGTAAAACTGACCTCCAAACTTTATTATAAAAAAAATTCCAAGATTCCAAAGTTCATCATGCAAAATCTAATCTAGAACATTTATATTTCTTTAAAAAATGTTGTAGTGGTTGAATTAATTTTAAAACACTTGTAACAAGATCCATCTTAATTTAAATTTTTCTAACTAAACTAATTGCAAAAAAAAATGGTTTTTGTTATTGAAGTCACGTTACAGAAGGAATAATTTCTAAAACGTTTTGTACATATGTGACCTGGTCTACAAAAAAGGGGCTTAGGCGTGAAAAAATCATTTTTCATTTTTTTTGGCGATTTGGATAAAGTAAAATATGCTCTTTTGAATGGCGCTAACCGAAAGTTTCTGACTGGTAGGGAAGTTTGTTAGAACTTCCCTACATTCGAGCAACCTGTACATTCGAGTTTGAAACATCCTCTGGACACACAAGTCCTGTATTGACTGACTTGCAACCAATGTAACAGGGAAAACTGTACGACATCCTAACTACACAGGATAACTAGTTGAAGTAATACAGGGTTTCTCACGCAACTGGTTCGTTAGAACTTTATTGGGTTCCACTATTAGTAGATTTTTGAGATTTTGCCAGTAGGGGTTGTTCATCCGGATCTTTCGATTTAAAATATTTTCAAGATGGCTGCCACTTCCGGTCGACCGGAAGTAGGATACAACTTCGTTATTTTAAATGGAATGGTATAATTTTTATTGCATATTTTAATTCTACGTACAAGAACAAGTAAACTTTGATAAGGGTTGTTGGTACTTATCGCTTTTCGTTTTCGAGTTATTTTGATTTTAAGATTTTTTTAACAAAATCTCAGAAATGTACTAACAGTGGAACTCAATAAAGTTCTAACGAACCAGATGCGTGAGAAACCTTGTGTATGAACTGTCTTTCTTAACTCAAACTTAACAACTGATGTTATTTAACTGTCAGCGACAGTTTACGAAATGTTTACTAAAGTTGCATTATAACATGGTTAATTATGAGAATACGAATGTGTTTAAGCAAGAGGTCAAATATTTTGTCATTACTATAAATAATTCAAATGAAAGCGTGTAGAAGATGAATGGATAATGGAAGTCTTTCCTATTTTTGGGTTAATTTGACTTCGATTTGATGTTGAAGGTTTTTAATAATCCGTTTATATAGTAATGATTTATGCTTTCATTAATTCAAATATAACAATGACTTTTCATTTTCAAATAAGAATGAATTTCAAATTGAGAATAATCAATTTCTAAATGGGAATAGAAGTAAACTTAGATTTAAATTTTAAATGGGTAAACGGAGTGGCATCAACATAGTCGAATACGAAATATAGAAAATATTATAACCAATCACCTTCGCTGTCTGTATTAAATTCATAACATATTGTTACTGGCTAATTTCAAATTAGTTAATTTTACGTGCACTATTGTGTGTTTCGATTAATTTTATTTCATCCTCAATTCATATTCATAGTTTATCAATAGTTTCCTCTACTTAAAAAAAACTGGTGGGGAGACATATTTGTGTCTGCCTTGAATTCGATCTCTATCATCCACCAACTCTTTTAGAGCGTATGACCGGTGGGGTTACGATCATGATTTTCAACATTTTCTTTTTTCTTGGTAAGTCTTTTGGAACTTTGAAGAGAAATAATAATTTCTTTAGAAAAGGGATTTACTTCATTTTTGGATCTTTAACTTTCTTTCCTTGTGCGGACGCTAATACATTCCACTTTGAAATTGTTTTGCTTTTGTATTTCACAGAAACCGGACAACGAGAAATTAAGTCATTGAGTTATACCTTTATAAGAATACTTACCTTTATTCTTGGGATTTCCCAAATATACTCTGTATTTTGAACAGTTTTATCATTAGTTCGGAGATCTTACAACTTACCTTACCACTTTTCCACCAACACACGGATGAATTCGAAGGGCAGCGCGGGATTAAACTGAGTGGCGCCTTTAAAAAAAACCCTCCCTTCTCCACTGAGGAAAGTCGAGGACCTCTGCTCGTCAGTTGCGAATGTAAATTTAATGAGAGTCATCAAAATTCTAAGTTGTCATTGTGTAGTTTCTATTATGCTCTTAATGCTCTCAATGTGGAAGACGCTAGTTCCTAATGTTCAATTTTGTTTTATTTTTATAATTAGATCACAATCGGACCTATGTTCATTAGGACTTTTTTGCTTTTCTTCAATCAGAGAACACGCCAGTAAAGAATTGGACAAACAATACAAAACCCTGCGTAAAAATAATTAACGAATATTACCAACATTAAATAACTACCACTATTTGTGTATTTTCTACATACATATCACATTCCCAATTTGAAATTGATTAGTCCCAACTTGAATTGACTATTCTCAATCTGCACTTGAAATAGTATGATTGTAAAAATTAATTTGAATATTAGATCTAATTTTAGTCGAAATTAACTGTTTATATCAAGATTTAACGGTCAATAGATTAACAAGCTTAAGGTGGACCCCGGATTCATTGCAATCAATCGGAAATGTTGCGAAACAAAGAATATAAATTAGGCCAACAACGATATTTTTTCTTTATTTTAAAAGAATTATCAGAGAAAGGTCTTATGATGAGACCTTAAAACTCGAATTAAATAAAGTTTAAGCCACTTTTTTGTTATTACTCGCTCCGCAAGTTTACACCTGTTAAACACATTTATCTATCACTCATACGTGTATTTGCGGAAAGACGCATTTGTTATTAGCTGCAATCTTACACTGAAAATCCGACGTTATCCCTGCAGTGATCAAGCTTTACTCTGGGTCTCTTCTTGATTTGTACACGACTGTCACTATCGTTACTCCGATTGTAAAAGGTGTCGCCTCAAGTGACGCGCGATTGGCTGTGGACGACACGGACAACAAAAGACAAGTAAGAAGTATTAATTTTCTTTTCATTGGGTTTGAGTTATTAGTTCTCTTTTCATTTTTTTTGAATCTACACCTAACTTAAATCAACCTTAGAGTTGCGTATTCAATTGTTGAAAAGGTACATTTAGTACAAACAACAAACCTTTCTTTCAGGGTTGCCTAAAGGCTTTTTGACATCATTTTTGGATTTTTAAATAGCATACCTATTTTTTTCTAATTAAACACTCTTAAACACTGTTTTGGAGATATTAACCACAATCAAAATAAAAATACTCATTGTTTAAATAAGAAGAACGACTAAATTTAATGTAAAGAAATACCAATAGATTGAACTATTTAATCTTTGAAAGCATTTTGGAATTTTGCACAAAACTAGTTTTGAAATTTGGTCGATTAAATGGTCTGAACTTTAAATTCGCTCGGAAATTAAACGCTCTTATCACATTTCTGAGCATTTCCATAGTAAATGTTTCGCAAACTACTCCGATCGGATTTTTTGACAGAGTTGTTGACACATTATTATACACTTTTTCTTTAATGCGGCCCTTACACGGTCAATAATATTGATAATACTAGTATTGACCATGTATTGACAATACTACTACTAACCAGTCTCAATACCACTCAATACTGCACTGCCTTACACGATCAATATTATTTGTCAATATTCTTGCCAATAGGTTTATCCAGCACTTATTTTTTGCCACAAGCTGGGAGAATCGACTAGGTTACTTGCCAGTTTTTCCCTTACAAATATGGATAATTGTACAAAAGCTTGTGTAGCTATTATTTTGGCGCTTGGAATTACTCGTAGAATAAAACGCAAACACTAGATGAAAGAGTAGCTGAAGAAGAGAGATATATATTCTCATTTAGTACTGTTGAAGGAAATAAGTCTCTGTCATGTTGAAGATTTCAAGAACTACTTTCGAATGGATGAAAGTACGTTTAATAAATTGTTACAGATGGTTGAACCATTTTTGAGAAGACAGGACAGTAATATGAGACACAGTATAAGTGCTAAAGAAAGATTAGCTTTAACTCTGAGGTACTTGGCCACAGGAAGAAATTTTCAAGACTTGAAGTTTTCAGTCATAATGTCTCCAGTAACTATCTTTGCTGATAGTTACTGGAGACATTATGACTAGGAGATAGGTCGTATTGCTCGATGAAATTACGAAGACCATCCTGTTTGTTATCACAAGAACTGTGTGAACTAACAGAATCTTCATCGTTTTCACTAACAACGTCACTAAGTTCGATCATTGTTCACCTACATGTAAACAATCATCTAGGTTAAAACAAAATAATATTTCACAACG
The DNA here is from genome assembly GCA_036711955.1 of Digitonthophagus gazella. Taxonomy (NCBI): domain Eukaryota; kingdom Metazoa; phylum Arthropoda; class Insecta; order Coleoptera; family Scarabaeidae; genus Digitonthophagus; species Digitonthophagus gazella. Next base: position 26,210,680 of record JASCIT010000006.1, on the reverse strand, counting down.
TGTTAAAACACTGATCATTGACGTAAATATTGACACCAACCTTACGCTGTCAATAGTATTGTCAATATCCCCTCCAATTTTCAGTATTGATGCCCGAAAATTAGAAAATCCGGATTTCCATCAATACTGCATCAATATCTATCATCAATATAGTTTTCCACCTTACACAGTCAATATAATTGTCAATATACTAAAGTATTGTGAATATTATTGAGCGTGTAAGGGCCACTTAAGATTACCCCATAGAAAGAAATCAGCTGAAGTTAGATCAGGTGATCTAACAGGCCAGTTGACTTAGCCATTACCAGTAATGAGAGAGCAGTAATGTATGTTATGGCGATTCACTTGGCTATAGTTGGTGAAAGAGAATTCGTCGGGAAAAATAAATTGAAGTAAAAGTTTTCATTCAATCTCAATTTTCCATTGCCCAGCTACAAAATTGCATTCGACTTTCGAAATCATTGCCATATGGTGAAGGGAAATATGATAAGGATACAAATTATTAAATTTCAAAATTCGATGCACACTGTTCAATGATTTGCTCGTATGCGTACGCAGTTAACGACAGCTTACACGAGGATTAACAGCTCTAGCTGCTAAAATAGCTATATGGTTATTGTCAGTCGTAACCGTTCTTGAACATCTAAGTTTTTTGCTTCACTGAACATCCTTCCAAAAATTTTATAATTATTCAGTATAAAGTTCACGGAGAAGAAAAGCCAGGATAGTTCCGAACATAAATTTGATAAACTTTAACATTGTTTTGACGGCTTTCACCAAAAATTAAAACTATCTAAATTCATTGTGTAGTAGACAAGATGACATTAGACCGGTTGCAAAGTGTTAACATATTAAGGACCAGGAAGGGAACGCCAGAAAACTCGTGAGGGATCCTTAATGTGTTAACTTTGAACTCAATTTATACCATAATAAATATTATTCTTAAAAAGAAAGAAATCTTTCTTATTCCGGTTCTTGCCGACATCTTTAAAACAAATTGCTTAACAGAGAAACTTTTTAGACAAAAATGAATTCGCCTATCAAGTTGTCTAATGGATTTAAAATACTTTAACCGTTTGGCTACCACAGCGCTCCTAGTTCCAATATGCTTATCTATTAAACTATCGCATGCTCGTACTCCGAAAGTTTTCGTCGAAAAAAATCGGGGTAAAGACTGTCCTAACCGGTGATCATTTCTGCGTAACATATCTAAAATTAAAAATCGTAGGTCGCGCGGTTTAGGAAATATCGCGATTTAAATGAAAAAAGGACCGGTTTTTTAACAGGTCTGCGAAGAGCGCAGACTTTGGGATTTTTTTTCTTGGAAACCGCTGAAGAAAAAAATTCGGACCTTTTGTAAGATGTAACCTCATCTGTTTTCTATAACGTGATATTTTTTTCTTTTTGAAAAATTTCATCTATTTTCGCCAAAAAAATCAATTTTCGAAATAGTCGATCTTGAAAACCGCTGGTCGCATCTTAACGAGATTGATACAGGCCTAAAGTTTTTACAATCATTTATATCACGTTTCTTGTAAACGAGTATTACCTTAGCGACTTTTAATTCATATTTCATTGACTCCTTATGATTAATATTACGAGTTGCCTAATTTAAAATGACTAACTTAATATTAACAACGAAAGCTGGTGTTGTATAATATCGCCAACATTAAGTGATTACTACACCCTGTATTAGTCTTGAAACGCAGAGTAAGAGTTATTTTGAAGAACTTTCGGTTTACGGTGAAAATATTTTCCCACAACCGAAAGGAAGGAACAACAAGTGGTACCTCCACCATAATTTAAACTCTCCATTTACTATTCTCTATTTCCTTTATTAATTACTGTTACAAGAAACTAGAGTGTAAAGTGAACAAAAATGTGATTTTATGAAAATCTCTTATTTTTTGAAATTGTCCGAATCCAATTAATCCAAATACAAATCTTTTGAAATTCCTAAAAAAACATTTCGATATTATCAAAAAAAAATCAATTTATCTAATAAAAATATTTACATTTCTCGACTGCAAATGTGATAAGTTTCCTAATAAAGGCACTTGTACTATTAATAATTTTTGACTAATAGTGAGAAAAATTAAAACGTCTTTCTGAGTTGGTAAATCAGCATCGTACCAATTTAAAGAATAAATATCTTCCGTTACGTTATTTCCCTAAAATAACACGGAAAATATAAATAAATTATTGATAATAGAAAATTAATACCGCATCAATAAGCCTTTGTGCTGTATAATGTACGTAACACAACATTAAAGATGACGTACTTCCTATGATAAAATTCCCCAAATTTGGACACTAAAAGGTATTTAATAAAACTTAATTAATATAATTTCTTAGGCTAATTTGTTTTATTACACACCAATAAAAAACCTGTGGCGGATAAAATGATACAAGTGATGATAGAAAATTTTGGTGCGACAGAAATATACCTTATAAAATTATTACTCATCTGAAACAATTTATATATATCTTGATAATTCTCAATAACTGTCCTCAATTTGAAAATATCCGTTTGACAACGTTTAAAATGAATATCATTAATCGATGAAGTTAGATGTTCTAAACGTGAAATTAATAACTCCAATACATAAGAATAAAATAGTACTAAACCGAGAATAATTTTGAGTGCAGCGATCAACGAGTACATTTGAAACAAAACCATTACAGCTTCAATCCATGGTTTTAAATTAAACGGAATGTAATAGGCTATCATCAAATCGCAAGTGATACCTTTCTCGTTTGCAAACCATTTTAAATTGATGCAAAATTTTTTGTCAAAGAATACACCGTACGATATTGAAAAAACAACCAGAAAGGCTAAGTAATTAGCAATTTTTAAATCGCGCCTGGTCCTTTTTTCGAGGGATTCCATCCGCTTTGGATAACCTAAATTTTTGAAATCGCTTAAAACGTTAATCAATGCGAACAGATTATCACGGTGATATAAAAATGAAACGTTCATTGTTAAAAATCCTAATGCAATAATTAGGAATTGTGAACGAAACAAACATTCATTGAAAGTTATTTTGTAATCTAAAAAGTAAAATAAATTTAAAAAAATATTAAACGAGATGATACTAACTTACGTAAAAATTCCTGTATTAAAGGATAAAGAGCCCAAATAAAATTGACTAATGCTAAGATAGTTCCACCCAAACCTCTAACACCATCATTAGTAGGCCAATTTTGACATTCTCGAAAATAACTTTCAAATAAATAAAAACCATAAGTTTTTGAAACTTTAAAAGTATCCGTTTTGACGAGGGAAATCATTTCTTAACTTTATGTACTTTGGCTCTTGTATTCGATTTCATATAAGAACTGCCTTTCTTAACTGAAACTTGACGACTAACGTTATTTAACTGACATCGGATACGAAATGTTTACTTAAACTACATTATAAAAGGTCACACGCTTTATCATTAGTATAAATAATATAAATGAAAGCGGAGGGAGCTTACGTTGCTAATGAAACATTATCTTATTTTAATTTCGTTTTAAGGTTCGATGTAGAAATGTCTTTCAAGGTGATTTAACAAGTATTCTTTTTCAAAAATTATCTTATAACCCGTTTAGCTATTACAAAAATTTTAAATATGGTCTATTTAGAAATAATCGATAATACGCAGTAGTCTTTTATAAAGGTATAAAAGCTTTTGCAGAGCAAAGATTAAAGATTCTCTGGACTGTGGAATAAACAGGTCTTCCAAGTAAACGTGTTTCTATTGTTGAAATAAGCGTAAAACAAAGTATTTCGTACAACGCTTGTCACTTTCTAACTTAACGCTTAACGAGTAACGCTAACCTAACGAGTATTGCGTGCCTAGTTCCCTTTTTACTACCAACCTGACAACTACAAAATCCCAACACTCCCCCTCGATTTTAATTTTCGCACAACAAAATAAAAATCGTTTTACAAAAGTCGCTACTATACTACATTGCAGAATGCTTGCCTGATGTATAAAATATAACAGCTTTTTCCTATTTAGCGGTTTTGTTAACATATCAGCGACTATTATTTCCTTGTTAACAATGTCTTTTATACAATGTTACCTAATGTCAATATGTTCCGACCTTTTCCAATTTTCATATAATCGGATCATCGCTAAAACACCAGTATTATCTACACATAACTTAGCTTCACTTTCTGTGTTTAAGTCCTTTAACAGTTCTTTCACGAACATTAATTCTTGAGCGGATGCTGCTGCTGCTATATATGCTGTTTCTGCAGTTGACAACACTACGCACTTCTGTTTTTGAGAAAACCACGACACTGGATTCTGCCCATAAAACACTATGCTTCCACTCACACTTTTCCTGTCCAGTTTGTCACCTGCCCAGTCAGCGTCAGTGTAACATATTAATTCTGAGCTTTCCCTGAATACTAGTCCTGTATTTCGCGTTTCTTTTAGGTATCTTACTCTTTTGGCTGGTTTTCATGTATTTTCGCTTGGTTTGTCCAACACTCTGCTTAAAAACGATGTAGAAAACATAATATCCGGTATTGAAATTGTTGCTAAGTACATCAAACGTCCATTTAGTTTTCTATATGGTACATCTATTACTATATTTACGTCATTTACTTGAAAACTAGCTTCCATGGGTATTTTGATCCTTTTACAGTCGTTCATGTTTAACATAGACAATGTTTTATCGATCATGTGGGTTTGTTTACTCGATAATGTTTCTTGGTCTCTTCTGATTTCCATTCCTATAAATCTTCTCAATTCTCCCAATTCTTTTGCATTAAAAACTTATTTCAAGAGTTTTATTGTATTGATTATTTTACTTTCTTTGCCAGTTATAATTATGTAGTCGACATAAATTAAAACATATAAATCATCTTTAAAATACAAACAGAAATCATGTTGAGATCTCTTGAAATTTCTTTCTATCATTTTCTCATTGAAAGCATTGTTCCAGCACCTGGGGGACTCTTTCAATCCATGAAGTGCTCGTTTCAGTTTTAAAACTTTACCTTCAGAAGCTTTATCGACCTATGCAACGAATACTATTGTAAGTCATTTTTGATAGAACTGAGTGAGATGTAAACGTTTAAAGGTTTTGAACATATTGCATTTTAAGAAATAAATCTTTCTATGTAAAAATTACTTACTTGGTTGCTATAGATCTTATATAGAGGGTTCCGAAAGGATTCGCCATAGAAAAATAGCAACTAATTCTGTTTTCGTTTCAAATTTTTCAAAATCACCATTTTTTGACTTACGACAGTTTTCGTTGGACAGGTCGTTATAACATTCAGGTGGGTTGATATATATCTCGGATATAGGTTCTCCATTAAAAAAGGCTGATGGTACATCAAGTTGTTGTAGCATCCAATTCCTTTGTACAGCATGCGCTATCATAATCCTAATTGTTGCCATTCTTGCTACAGGGGCATATTGTACGGACGATAGTTCATCTTTAATACCCATCTAGTATATATTGCGGTTTTTCCTTTTGGAAGTACGCTTTCTTCTCATGTTTGTAGTTTTTCCAGTGTATTTAGTTCCTTATTGATCACTTCCAGCCAGTTTTTATCTTTTATTGCTTCAGTATAGATTTCTGGCTCATTATTTTCCTTGATTAGTGTACAGTAAGCAAAATATACCTCGTAGTATTTTAAATATTGCGGAGGTTTTGTCAATCTTTGTTTCTTCTTTCCATTTCTTCTTCGATAACTTCTTGTTCTTCTTCAAAATTTTCTTCAGGTTGTACTGTTTCCTCTTCTTCTTTTTCTTCTTCCTCGTCTGTGTCTTCAATAAACGTTCTGGGCTTCTTTGTTTCGAACTCAAACTTCCATTCATTGAACACAACGTCTCTTCCCGTATATATTTTATTTTCTTCCATATCATACAGTCGATATCCATTTGGACAATATCCTACCATCCGTACTTTGATTGACCTTGTCGCAAATTTATGTCGTATCAGTTCATTTGGAATCTTTAGAAAACCAATACATCCAAACATTCTTAGCTTTCGAAGATCGGGTTTCTTCCCAAACCAAAATTCTGCATGTACTTTATTTTTCAAAGCTTTCGTGGGACTTCTGTTTATCAAATAAACAGCTGCGAAGACTGCTTCCGTCCAAAGACTTTTCGGAAGTTTTGAATTTAGCAACATACATCTTGCTTTCTCTGTTATCGTTCTATTCATACGTTCCGCTACTCCGTTTTGTTGTGTTGTATATCTTATAGTAAATTCAAATTGTATTCCTCGCTGTTCAAAATGATTCTTCATATCTTGATAAATATACTCTCTTCCGTTGTCGTATCTGAACCTGCTTAATTTCCTATTAAAGTGAGCTGTAGCCGTCGATTCATACATTTTAAAATATTTAAACGTTTCACTTTTTTGTTATAATGCATATACTAGTGTAAAATGCGTGTAGTCACCTATAAAAATGAGTATCTATTTTTTATTGTCATAATATTCTTTAATTGGATCAAAAAGATCCCTGTGAACTAGTGATTGATCTTGCTCTAACTCTTTCTTGACCATGAGCACCTTTTGTTTGTTTTCCACTTATATATATTTCTCACATTTCCGTTTTCATTTCAGGTTTATTTTCCATCGAAATGTTTATTCCTTTTACAATATCTTTTAGCTTTTGTAAATTGCCCACACTTGTGTCCACAAATGTATCCCATTCTATTATGCCATAAATCAAAATCGACAACTTCTTTACTTATTTTCCCATATTCTGTTTCTTTTTCAAAATGTAACTCATACAATTTGTTTTTCCTTACAGCTTGAGCTAAAATTTTATTGTTTTTGATTACTTTCCCTAAACCATCCTTGAAAAGTACTGAGAATCCATTTATTTCTAATTTACGTACTGACCACAAATTAATGTCTAAATTTGGACCTATCAAACCATCTTTAATTGATATATCATACCTTTTATTATCTGCCACTGATTTTACTTTCAAATCTCCTACCTTTTTAGCAGTTAATAGTTCTCCTGATTTAGCTACCTTAATCTTTATTACCTTTTCTAATTTCCTGATATTCTGTAAGCCGTTTTCATTTTTCACCAGGTGTTCCGACCCTCCAGAATCCAAGCACCAAAGTAGATTCACGTCTTTTTCTTTATTTAGTGCTGAAAAGCTGTACACTTCCTCTTCGGTGTTAGCTACATTCGCTGTTTTCTTAGAGTGATCCATCGATGTCTTAAGTTTGCAATCCATCCCTTTGTATCCTATTTTTCCGCAGTTATGGCACTTGTATGGAAATTTCTTTGTATTATTCTTTCCAAATGTTTGTTTTTCATTTCCAAACTTGCCATGCCGTGTTAAAAAGGCCACTGATTGTGTATCTGGTTTGCTCTTTGTCGTTTTCTTTTTACTTCCTTCATCCTTTAACCTTGCTTTAACGAAACTCAGAGTTAGGTTCTCAGGAGAAATTATTTCCAAAGTGATGACTACCATGTTGTATTTCGAGGGCATCGTCAACAATAAATTACAGACAATGTCGGTTTCTTCAAGTGTTGCACCCGTTGCTTTTAGTTCTCGTACAATTTTGTCGAATTCTGTTGCCTTGAAAACCCTATCAATCGCTGGTAGGTATCTCACGAGGGAAATTAAGTGTACTCCTATTAGAAAGTGAGGAAATTGAAAATATTGTAGCAAAATGCTAAGAAACTACGGTAAATGAGAAGAAAATGAAGGAAATGAGGTGAAATTAGATATAAAATAACGAAACAGAGAGAACTGATTGAGCAATTACAGGAATTGTAAGAGAAGATAAAGTGTTTTTCTTCTAAAAAGGATAGTTTAGCATACAAATTTCAGTTTGTAACAGCCTCGACTAAGGTTGCGCACGATGAGTTTCATCAGCTGCATCTCGTTGTTATTTGACTTCCCAAATCACTCTTGGCACACGACTATCGCAGTAAGCTAAAATGACATTTACTTACATGGTCCAAAATACTCTAAGTGCACTCAAGGTCATAGTTCAAACGTTATTTTGTAGAAACAAAAGTCCAAAGTGGACAAACAGTCATAATTTTCTCTATTTGTTGAAGTAAGTACTACAATTGTTTCGGTATAAATAGCGTCTTTAGGGATGTCTGTATAAAATTATAAATTACAATTTAGAGGGCGACATGTTATAAAAATATATCTTTAAGAATTACTACTTACCGTCACAAGTTTAAAGGTGTTATAATCATTTGATTGCAAAAAATGACAAAGAAAACGGTGAAAACTGAAGGCCTTTTTTTAAAAATATAACGGCTGAAGGCTTAACACGTCTTAAATTAATACCGAAGGTGTGAAAAGTTTTAAATATAGAAATTGGAGAAAAATTATGTTACGCTTTATTCGATCTGAAAAACATGTTAACAGAAATATCAGTCCCGTTTCGATGAAATATCGCAGGACTAAGCTAACTCCGTGAAGAAGGGTTGGTTCAATTTATAAGGCGCTACGTCGGTTTCCCCTGTGACGGATTCAGTAACCACAAACTGACGATGATTTTTGTTAAGAGGTTGACATAATTACTAATTCCTTGGATTTTTTGATTGTATACGAAATGGAAACTCCCAAGAGGGTTTTAAAAGGAAAGCCGAAAATTTCTATTTTACGGCAAGGTAAACGAAAAAGGCCTACATAGAAAATGAAAAGAGAAAATAATATATAAAGGGATATAAAACGATATAAATTAAATGTAGGCTAAGTAGTTAGATAGTGTTTGTGAGAGTGAATGGTTATTTTTGCCTAAGTGACTGGATTAGGTTTAGGTTTGTAAATAGACGAAACAAGTAAAATAAACCATATCTCAAGATGTTATGAGACTTTGGCACCAAGCTGAAGATAGTTTTTTCAAAACGAATCCTAAAATTCTGAAAACCCGTGTTTCGTTGTTGAATTTATTCATAAATGAAAATTCTTAACACCAGTGATTATTCCACAATTAGCAGACTAACTTTCTTCGACTCTAACCAAAGTATACTACAGCAAAATATCGAGCTTGAAAGTTTAAAGCACTAGATGCAAACTCGAAGAGAGTTTGTGCGAAAAGAGAACAATATCCATCCGAAGAAGTTATAAAATCCTCCACACATCGAAAATAGAGCTCAAAAAAGATCACCGGTTAAATTAATTTATAATATATTAATCCATTCCTTAAAACTAAGTACCCCAAAAGAACACTGTGTTACCTTATGTGTAATATAAAGTTTTATCAACATGTAAAGGCATTCACACTTACCATAGAAGATCTAGAAGAATTTCAAGAATTAACCAAGATAATTAAGGGAAAAAGGATAACGCCATCTATTTCTGGACGATTACATCAATAATAAAGGACAAAAATAAGAATTTAAGAGGATAGAATCCAATTCTAAAGTACGCCGCTGAAACATAATAACAGAAATATAGCTGTTTAGGGGAAAAAGTATGAACTGAACATACGGAAAAATCAACACGTAAAAATTATTACAAAACGTGTTAAAGATAGTGGTTGAAAATATTTAAAGATGTAGGTACATTATATATCTGACTGAGATTATCTATATCAATGAGAAACTTTCGAAAAAATAAGGTGAAATCCATTACAAAAAAGAAAAATATAACGGCAAATGAAAAGAAGATAAAATTATGGCAAGTTATGATAAAAATTACGTTCATCTACAACGTAATCGTAGTAATACAAAGAACATAGCATTTAAGACAAAGTAGGTGCATCATCCATATCAAAGTTGAAATGATAAAGCAAAACGATACATGTGAATTCTTTGAAAATTAACTTTGTACTTGTACTTCGACTCTAACCAAAATATACCACAGCAAAATATCGAGCTTGAAAGTTTAAAGCACTAGGTGAAAACTCGAACAGAAGATAAAATTATGGCAAGTTATGATAAAAATTACGTTCATCTACAACGTAATCGTAGTAAAACAAAAAACATAGCATTTAAGACAAAGTAATACGTATTCGACTAGAGCCACCATTTATTATTATGAGTTTCAAAGCGATTTTGAACAAAAACAGCAAATAATACCAAAACATGTTTCCTATAAAAATTATTTCCTTTGGAAGCTCTTTCTAACAATACTAAAATTAACCCCACTTCCCACATGAAATTATAAAATGACCTTCAGTTCTTTATGCATCTGATTACTATTAGATGTTACGTTGCCATTCATAAGAAAGTTTATACTCAATTTGTTTATCAAATATTTTGTTTCAAGTTCCTAGGACTTATAGCTTCTGTATAAATCAGGTGGTACGGGTGGTTTGGAACACCTGTATATTTGAATATTATAAAAACACATTCATTCTTACTTCTTATATTGTCTCTTTGTTTATTTACACATGATAAATTTTAGACTGACAAGCGAAAGGCAATTTTCTGGTGAAATTTATTACTAAATCAACTTTTTATCAATGGACTTTTCAAATTCGGGTTAGTCGGTCGTTATATGCTAGAAGTTGGTAGTTTCGGTTTTATGATAAATGTCTTTTCAATAAGTGTTATTAATCTCTTGTTTTGGATATTTTTACATTCTCAAACCGGAAACAAACAACTTTCTTTCCGGAGTAAAGCAGAATTGCAAATGGAAGAGTGGACAATCTCCTTAATTAATTGATAACTATACCTATTTTCTCCACACGCATTCGAGATGGAGGCCGTAGATCACTCGGCGCCAACTCGAAACGGGAAACAATTGATGTAGCACAAAAAGAGGAAAACAAGGTTTTATGTTATATTTAATACATACACATACCAATTTTTGTTTAGATTCGGCAATACAAGGAATACAAAATAATTCGTACATATCTTTCGGTAACCACAATATGTTATGTATAAAATATCAATTAACTAACATTTAATACAAACTTTTTTTAGTATTCTTAAAGACGTGTATCGTTAAAAGTGTCCGGTTTTAACCTTTCTAGTCATATTTGCGTTGTATTAGTTGCAGGAATGGCCCTACAAAAAAAATCCCTTTTAATAGTACATAATAAACCTTAACATGATATTCTAAGAAAAACCGCAGTAGTGTCGTAAATATTATTCTTTTCAAACAGGAAACGAATAGAACAAAACAACATACAGAACAAACACTTGTCATACGTACATTGTGTGGGCATCTGAATTCGCTGAATTTGCAATCAATTTCATTATTTGTTTTCTGAACATCTGTCCGAACATCACTCTAAACATTCTGTTCATTGAGCAGTACAATATGAAGTTAATGGAACCGTTTAATAAAGCCAGTATATCCATAATATCTCCAAATTCCTGGTAACAGCTCAAAAAAAAGCATTTTCCCTTTAATCCGCTCATCAAACCAAATATCCCCTGTGGAAACTCGGTTATTAGAAATAAAATCAAAACGGTTACCAGCATATTTGTAGTTCTATCTGCCCTTCTCTCTGCTTTTGACTTCTTTTTATTCTCACTGTTGGAAACAGCATTTTTCGGGATCTGATTATAAGTTCTTAAAACTTTTTTTCTCTTCTTGGCTTTGTAGAGCGTTTCAATCAAGTAAGCGCTAATTACCGTCAAGATTAAACACGGGAAAAGTTTCATTACCACCGCATACGTCCATAAATTACCGATAATAAAGTTTTCATTAGCGGATATACTCGCTGTGTACAAATCGTGCAGCACTCCATCTTCTTCCACACGAATGGTTTGAATAGAAAAAGCGAAATACGTCGGGATGCACAGGATAATCGGAAGGATGTAACTTAAACATATTGCAATGGTACATCGTTTTTCCGAGCAGAGGACGCTGCTCTTTTCGGGATACCTACAAAGACGAAAAGATTAAAAAGGAGTAGAAAGCAATTCTTTTTAGAGATTCTCAAGTGTTCTTTATTTTTCGCTTTCTCTCTCTGTTTAACTCACCCACCTGAGTACTCACGTAAAGGATTAAAGCATCTGTATTATAATTTTAGAAAATTATGATTAACATAGAAATCACAAATGGAGTTTATTGAGGGTTAAGTTGCTATGTACATTTAACACTAAGGTCTAGTATTGTCATATTTACATAGGAAAAGGGGAATTTTTTTGAACATTTCAAGTTCTTTCTGATAATTTATTTTGAAATCAATCTACGTTTATTCGTGTCCCTGTATTATCGAATCATTTTTATAGATGCCCATTACACTACATTGAACTTTCTTTGAACTCGTTCGAACTTCTAAAGAACGTATGAGAGCCAGCAACCAGAAGTTAAGCCAAAACTTAAGGCTACAGGATTTCCTTTTCTCGTATAGGAACACAAGACGATCAACGAAAAGAACGCCAAGCCAGTTGTTGATTGGACGTTATTTGCGCTCTCGTATTGATCTGTTGAAGCCAGACGTTACTAGAAATATGGAGGTGGGACAGATTATACAAAAGCAATATCACGACCGGGGGACTGTGAGCCAAAATTTCAAAGAGAGCGATGCAGTATGGGTTAATAATCCTTTAGATAAGGGCTCTAAACCAGGTATTATAGCGAAGCGGACGGGACCACTGTCCTTTATTGTTGACATGGAAGGTGCTACACGAAGAAAACATAGTGAGCAGCTGCGTAAACGTTTAACGACTGATGTCCCTAAGAACACGGAAGAACTGCTTATGGATTCTTTGGATTTAGTCGACAAGATCGTCCCTGATAATTTGGAAGACAAATACATACTTACATACGAACAGACGAAAATCTATTGTTATTTGCATACTATTTGTTAATATACAGTTTGAGTTGAATAAACAAAATACTACAGTCAAAATTTAAGATCTCATTTTTTGTAAATTTAAAATAAAAAAATGGACACAGAATACTCTGCTTTTAAGGCGACGATTAGTCAATCAATTCAGCTACAAGAAGGCTTAGCAATTAATAGTTAACTAATAGTAACTGTTACGTCTATTTCAGTTGACATGATTAGTTGATTAAAATTAATCTGCCTATTAATCTGCTTAAATATTAACTGACCTTTATAACTCGGTTAAGGTGGACTCCAGGTTCATATTTGAATCGTATAATCATAATATAGAACCCCTAAATTAATCTAGCAATGAAAAACTATTATTCTTTAAATTGTAATAAGTGCTTTGTGTTTCGTGGGAATTCACGTTATCAGGAAAATAGTCATAAATTAAAGAGTAATAGATGCATTGAGTCGGTTAAGAATCGTTCAAAATTTTCAAGACAAAAAATTAAGTAAATCCGTGAAGGGTAAAGTCACGTTAAAGTTAGTGTGTAATTACTTAAACATAAGAATGAATAAAAATAAAAATTAAATTAAATTCTAATGAATTTAATTCTTCTAACTTCTAATGACCAAAGATTTTTAATCAAACTTGAAGTAAGAAAGTAAGTCGTTCGGGAGTTTATTCAGGAAAAACGACTTCATGTTAAAAGAGATATTACCGTTTCGAAAAATACTATTAATTCCACGGAGTTCATCAAAATCGTTTTAACTTTATATAAAATGTACTCACCTGATCGCTAAGTATCTCCACACAGCCAAAGCTAACGTTAGACATACTGATACTGTATGAGCTATTTGTGTAAAGTGAATGTGTACCAACATAAATACGGCTCCCCAATAAGGAAAAATAAATTCTTTCATAACTACGACGTGGTAGTAATATGCAAAAATCATGTACTCCATCATTAAAAGCATATCCGTGACTGCTAAGCCGGTTAAAATCCTATTTATCGGAACACAAGCCATTTCTTTACTTGTTAAAACCATTATGTTGAAACTATTCGCCACGCTTCCGAAGATACAAACGACGATGGCCATATAACCGTGATATTCCGCATAGACTCTCATGTACGCTGTCGCAGACATATTACAAACGTTACAAATTCTACCCTCGTTATCCGACTCGTTGTTGAACTCTAAGCCATGAATTTCGTAAGTTTCGTTCAAGTAAGCTACTACTGCTTTGTAATTTTGCGTCATGTTTGTTAAACTTTTGATGTAAAAGGGTTTTAAAAGAGTTTCTTCGGGCATTTCTGTTTCAGATACGACCAAGGTGAATTGAGTTTTATAATACTTCTTGTAGCCCTGAAAAAAAAAACAACGAATTAAATCAGAATTATGATATACATATATAATAATACGCGTGTATAAACTAGCGTTTAAAGCACGCATGACAAAAGTTTTATGTCTTAATTCCCATAAATAAAGCCAGTGTGACTTTTTACAACTGATCAGAATTTCTTAAAATTATATTATGTTCTATGAAAAACGAACACTATTGTTCCGATTTCTTTAGCATTTTTGATAAAAAAAGTTTTAATTGTTTTAGGGAAAAATAAATATTTTAGGCTATCTTTCATTATTTGTTTATTTAACTAGTTGTACATTTCTTAATTCTCTCAATTCAATAAACATCATTTTTATGATTCGAATTTCATCAACTTGGTTAGTTTTTTATTATTCATAATTGTTTTTAGGTCATTTATAAATTAACAAATCTTTAGAAACTTAATTTCTTTAGATTTAAACGTTTTTAAACTTGTTTACGATCAGTTTAATTTAAAATTTGACATTAAAACACTAGGTATCCTTCCACTTTAACGATTCTTAAAGCAAACATTATCGATGAACTCGTACTTTGAACATAGACTCAATTCCAGATGAAGTCATGTGAACGGGAAGCTTGTTAAAACTTCAAAATATCAACAGGGCTGATCATCATACCATATGCCAGGTTCGTTTTTACTCTTAGCACATATATATTACTGTCAGATATAAAGAGCGAAGCGGACCTAACGGCTTACCTTGATGAATTGAAAGTTTGTAATATCAGTAACGCTTTTTCAGTTGAAAAAAAAAAAACGTTCGCACTACCTGCAGATGTATTATAACCTGAAATGGAGCTGCACCATGAAGAGAAAGATGAAAGAGTACTCGGCTATGTTATGGAGAGGGGACTTACTCTTTCATCTTTCTCTTCATGGTGCAGCTTCATTTCGGGTTATAGTACACTTCTATTCAACTTTGTATTTACATCAAGCATCCGTTATAGGTGGTCCTTTTGTGTTCCAACACGTGCGGATTCTCTATGTCGCATTCGGCTTTAGATAGAGAGCACATTCACTTTCGACTCACTTTAAACCCTTTAAAGCATTATTATGCACACTTGCGGCACAAGTAATAAACTATATCGCTAGGCAGCTTTATAGACTTATGGTTCATTTCTCGTAATCATGACTGAACATATTAAACAAGCGCTTATGATTTGAATATTGTATGGTTTAATATTAGTTTTATTATAAAATATACTTATTTTTAACTGAAAAAAAAAACAGATAAACATTTCAAGACAAATCTCTAGCATTTTGTCGTGAAAAAAGAGTCCCTCGTTATAAGGTAAGTGAAGAAATAATTACGGCTATGTTTTTTTTTAATGCAAGTGGCATGCATTCGCTTTTCTTGTTGGTGATAGATAAAAGCAAGACGCCGCGGGTCTTGCTGTCACTTACAGAGAACAACAAAGTGCTGGGATGGAATCTGAAATTTTCTTGGAATGAGATTCTAAGCTTTTATCTGAAGTAAAAAAATGGAGGGGAAAAAAGGGTTGAATGGGCAAGCATTATTACTCATTTTCAATGTACCAACCCATCCCGGATTAGACCCTTTAAAACAGTAATTAGGGAGCCATTGTAAAATGTAAAAAACAGTATCGAAAGCAACTGCTGTAACGTCTATTTATTACTGAACGGACGAACACTGCGTAAATACCTTTTTTGAAATAGTTAAATTTAAAAAAAAACTGTTGTTATATGAAGGCGTACTCGTGGAGCAGTTTGACTAGATCTAATTAAAAAAATTGATGAAGTACTATTTCAAGAAGTTGCCGAACAAAATAAGGTGTTCAGGATACACCTACAAAATTGACCATAATAAATTATCGGTTTATTAGTTGGCCTGAAGAATGTGGAAGGCAGATTGAGACAGTAGTTCACTATGAGATTTCCGATTATTTTAATGGGTGTTGTTAATTATGAATTATAAACTTTACTTTAATACTTGATAATCCGTACAATTGATACTTACCCATCTTTACTCCCAATCAGTTCGAATTTTTGAGGCTGCAATATACTCAACTCTTTGAGGACAGAATTAAAGATACTTAGGTAACATCTCTTTATTTTCATAAACTATTTCCACATAGATACAAAAATACAAATTATGGAAAGTAAGAACACTTAATGAAACGCCAATGAAATGCTCCGGTTATTCCCCAACATGTGGTTAGCGTTGGGGGCCACTAGGCATTTGTAATACCTAATTATTTCCTGATTTAACGTTACTTGTTAGTTTCAATAACTTTAAATAAATAGCTGGAGCAATCAATTTAGATTTTTAATAACATTGCCTCGCTTATTACATTTTCGAAAGCAGATAAAATACAGAAGTTTTTCTAATAAGTTGTATGCTTATTGTGCTATAAAATTTTTAAAACAGATTCTATTAAACAGATACTGTTTGAAAATCAATTTACAAACCAAAAATGTTATGCCCTGTACCTACTTCTAAACTATTAAAGTAATACAAACATTTATTGAATTAAAATGTGTATTAGGATGTAATCTATCCAGACTTCTAGACAAATTGTCAGAGAAGCTATTAATAATCCCAAAATTTCAGTGTTTATAGGAATATGTACTGCATTTATATAGAAAAAGCTAAAAAAAAATAACTCCTATTTTTTTTTACTTTTCTATAAGGTATATTTGGTTTAATCAATTACAAATGGACTATATAACAAAGCATTTCAATAGTCACGTTTATGTACTAGTCACCCAGTGAATGTAGTGTAGCGAATTGCGTTGCGAATTTCAGCTCTCAGTACTTAACTGAAACGTCGTAATTGCGACCCTATCCAAATTTCAGATTGTCACGAACTTCTTGCAAAAGTTACAAACTTATCTATGTAACAAGCCAGCAGCAGCTCTCTATGTCGTAGCGGGATCTTTCTGACTTGCAGATTGCTTCGTCGGATCCGCGGAGCGGCTCGCGTCCCAGCTGAGCAATACGCAAAATCTTTGCTGCTATTTAGGGGGTTGTTATCGTTTGGTGGGGTTCGGCACACTGCTTTAGCGTTCGTTTGAAAACGAACAGCAGTCGGGGTTGCTTACTTTAATCTCTTTCAACTGCAAGTTATTAAATAAAATAAAGGCTTTAAATTAATAGAAAATTTATTAACTAAGACAAGAATTAAATTTTACAAGTACAAACGATAACAATCTAAGAGGGAGAAAAACGGAAACTAATTAACGGCGTGGGCAAACTGAATTCTGTAAACTAGTAGCCAATGTTTAAGCTAGGCGGTTATTGACAATCAGCTAAGCTACGTTTAACTTACCCATTCCACTCTCCTGGGTTTGGGTTGACAATTATTTCGTTACTTTCACAATTCGTATTAATGTCCGATTGATTCAAGAAAAATTTAATACATAACAATTTACGGCGATAAAAAGAAAAGAACAAACTTCCAGTTACTCTTTTTTTTTTAACTTTCAATTTAACTCTTTAAGATTTCGCGGTCTTTCTTCTCCCGTGTCCCGGCACACTCTCTCTTCTCAATCATTCTTTTCTTTCCATCTACCCTCAGTTCCGGTAGTGGGACCACATATCTTGAATGACCCCATTACCGCCACGTGCTAACACCTCAGCGTTTCCCTCGTTCACGTATCAGCCCTAGCCTAAACAAGCTCCCAGTTCGGCACCAAGCATTTCAGCTTCCCACGCCATTCCAAGAAATAAACTTACCACGCAGCATAGCTGGACGATAACATGCGTTACGATAGCGTGGTTTGTTACCGCAGCAAATCCGACCGATAATATTCCTAACGAAGAATGCGGTTTGTTACATCTAGTCGGTTCGTTAAAATGTTCTTATGCACCTAAATTGTATTGCCTTGTGTAAGTTTAGTTTCTTCAATTAATTTGTTGTAAAAATCGGTTGCTAATTAACAATTTCCCATCTTTTAAGTTAAGCAAGTTTTTGTTATTACGTTATGTTCGATTAAAGGTCTTAGATTCACAAAGTGGGGTATTTATAGATTCTGTGATTTTTATGTAATTTATTCTAAATGATGTATTTTTCAGCATAGTTTAAATCGTTCTCATAATTCTGTTTTGTCTTTGTGAGAGTGGAATTGTTTCGAATAATTTGATTCATATTGTTTATAGCGGCTAAATAAACCATTGCACTTTGGTAAACAATTTTCGATGCTTTTGAGTTTCTGTTTAAATATTTTCAATAATAACAATACCATAAATGGTTTCATAGAAAGCAGTTATTTAAAAATTTATATACCTATCTACTAACAAAATTTTTGCGCAGTATGAATGAAGTGATGAAATAATTCATTTTATATGGGAAATACATCACGATTTTCAATATATATAGAACAAATAAAAATCGAATTTATTTATTTTAGAAAAGCAAACAAAGCATATCATTTTCTTCAGCTGAAGTTGAAGTCTAAACATGAAAAAAAACGACAATCTATTTTTCTAGAAATAGTCGGAGTATTTTTTTAATTCTAGCAGTCATTTCAAACTGTAATAAATATACTCTGTTTTTTATAAAAAGCAAAGTGCATTTTTGTAAGAAATAATAAATAATTTATATAATATTAAGTTCATAACGTTAAAAAAGTCGACCGTATCGAGATACGATCTCCGATCGATATGGTCCACGCTTTAATTTCAAGAGTTTTTTTCTCGAAAATGTCTGCTCCGCTTTACTTGAAAATAAATTTTCGTCAAAATTTGCAGATGACTTCCTTGCAAGTTCAGATTATGGAGTTTGTTTTGATAAAATCAAGACTTAATATGAATCCTCGTAGGATAAAGTCACAAAGAATCGAGAACTTTTCTTATCGTGAGTAAATAAATTCGATTCTTGGTATTTTCAAATCCAGCGTTCCCTTTGACGCATTAAAATTATGATTAAATGAAAGTTTATTATTAATCTATAATAATGAACTCCACGGAAAGTTTATTAACATAAGAAAATGCATATTGTTCATATTTGTGTTCCAGTAGAGTGAACTAAATAATATTTTAAAGGTGTAAATTGAAAAATGTACCTTTCTGGTTATGTAAATTATTTTATTTTGCTTGACTAGTTTCGACCAAATATGGTCATCTTCAGCAGCAAACTACAAGATTAAATAATTTCTATTAAAATATGATAAAGTTTCAGTATAAAAAAATTAAATCTAAAAATAGTAATACGGATCTAAAAATACTTACAAGGTCAATTAATTGTAGAAATAACAACCATTATGTGAAAAATTTTAAAAATTAATAATGTAGTATAAGTAAAACTTCTTTAAAATACAATAAAATTATTAAAATTTGCAGACGGACATATTAAAAACGTGTACAATAAGTAAAACTTAACCGGTTAATGTGATGTTCGACTAAAATTGTAACAAAGGAACAAGTTTTAACTTCGACAGCGCATGTGTAGCGAAACAGAGAAAATAGTTATAAATACAAAATTTGGATATTAAAAATTAAAATTAAAAAAATTTCTGTAAAAAAATTTTTAAGTCTATTATAGGTTCAAATTAATTTTTATTTTTTAAATTAAAATATTGTTGAAGATTTTTTATATTTAAATTTAGGAGTGAATTGGTCGGGGTAAGGAGGGGAATTGAAATTTTGATTTTAAGTAATTTAAAAAAGGGGGTAGGATATTAATAAGATGGGATTTGATCCATAGCGGAAACCCACACATGCAGTCCATTAGACTACACGTATGTGCATCCACCACGGATCATTAGGATCAGGGTAAAAAGGGGGATAAGGACGGAATAAGGAAGGGATTGGTGTCTGCTAGGACCCCATACAGTGAGGTTGTGGCACGCAGACAGATGTCACAACCCTAAGCTGTATGGGGAAGGTTTATGTGGGATTTTGGTATGGGTTAGTGAGGAATTTATATAATGGTGTTTTTACTGTATATGTTTGATCGTTCAAACATTCGACAAAAGTGTTTGTATTTTTGAATTTGTCTATCTCGTAAGTCTCCAAAAGATTCAGTTTGAAACCTCTATTATGTTTGTGTAAAAGTGTTACATTTTTGGTGTAATCAAAATCATGGGAGTAGGTCAACATATCGCTTATTAAGAACAATAGTGGCGTAAACGCAAATTAGCGCTATGGAGATAATCGCGTTCAAAATTTTGGTTGAATTTTAATGCAAAGTAAAAAGCAACAACTTGTCGTTTTAATTTTTTTATTTTTTATTTCGTTTTACTGTTATTATATTTCACGCAGAGACGTAGATTTATTGTAAGATTTCAAAAATAACATTTTTTTTTGTGGTTTCGCCACTATTGCGAAATAGTGGCGAAATCGAAAATATATATCGAGTGGCGTATGTCGCGCTCTATCAGCAACGGTTTAAGTTATAGTTTTGTCATTTATGCACATAGAAGTACGCTGATTTTTAAACAAGTTGCCCTTTAAAAATCAATAATCAACTTTTTGTAGTTTCGCCACTATCATTCTCAACAAGCGATATGTCTACCAAAATTAGACTTTGTGTTATGCTTACGTTCTCTTATTCTTTGTTTAATTGATCGACCTGTTTCTCCTATGTATGTGGCTCCGCATGTGTCACATTCTAATTTGTATACCCCATTATTGTCTAAAAGATCTATTTTATCTTTAGCATTAAGGAAAATTTGTTGTAAAGTGTTATTTGTTCTAAAAGAAATGTTTATATTGTATTTTTTGAATGTATGTTTAATATTATGAGATATGTTATCGGCGTAATTTATAGATCTATAAATTTTATTGTTATTATTATTATTAATGGACTGTAATGAAGTGTAATGGGTAAGGTTGAATTTCTTGTTGTATTCTTTAATAATATTATGAACATAATTATCAGGGAAATTGTTATTGTTAGCTATGGATTTAATAGTTTCTATTTCTTGGTATTTATTGTTTTGTGACAAAGGGGTATTAAAACAGCGATGTATGTATGCTCTAAAAGCTGATGACTTATGTGTTTCATGGTGGAATGAGTCATGTGGTATTACTGAATCTGTCTGTGTAGGCTTACGAAAAATATTAAAGTTAATTGTATTGTTATTTTTATTCAACGTTAGGTCAAGAAAATTTAAACTATTATTTTGTTCTAATTCTATGGTAAAGTTGATATTAGGGTGTAGGGAGTTAATGTATTTATGGAAAACATCTATTGCATTAAAGTCGTTAGAATTCCAAATCACCAAAATGTCGTCCACATACCTTCGCCAAAGCAGAATATCTTTATTGATATTATTATTATTATCTAATATTATATTTTCTAAATTGTTAAGAAAAATGTCTGAGAGGAGACCGCTCAAGGGTGACCCCATAGGTAAACCTTCATTGTATTTATAGAATGAACTGTTAAACTGACAAAAATTCTGTTCTGTACTAATTTTTAAACAATTGTAAATATATTGACTGATGTGTCTAATTTTGTTTGTAAGTAACTTTTAGTAATATCCAGAGTTTCTTTGATAGGAATATTGGTATACAGGTTTGTTACGTCGAAAGAAAGCATAAAGAAGCTGTTAGGTAATGTTATGTTTTTGATTGAGTCAATCAATTCTGATCTGTTTTTCATGGTATATGAAGGTTTAAATTGAAGGTTGGTTTTGAAAAATTGAATTAAAAATTTAGTTAATTTATATGTACTAGAATCAATAGAAGAAATAATAGGTCTTATGGGGTTATCTTTTTTATGCAATTGAATTAGTGAATATACCAATGGTGGTTTAGGGTTCATAGGGATTAATCTATTAATGTTGATATTGTATTTATCAAAGAAAACTTTTGTAACACTTTTACACAAACATAATAAAGGTTTCAAACTGAATCTTTTGGAGACTTACGAGATAGACAAATTCAAAAATACAAACACTTTTGTCGAATGTTTGAACGATCAAACATATACAGTAAAAACACCATTATATAAATTCCTCACTAACCCATACCAAAATCCCACATAAACCTTCCCCATACAGCTTAGGGTTGTGACATCTGTCTGCGTGCCACAACCGCACTGTATGGGGTCTTAGCAGACACCAATCCCTTCCTTATTCCGTCCTTATCCCCCTTTTTACCCTGATCCTAATGATCCGTGGTGGATGCACATACGTGTAGTCTAATGGACTGCATGTGTGGGTTTCCGCTATGGATCAAATCCCATCTTATTAATATCCTACCCGCTTTTTTAAATTACTTAAAATCAAAATTTCAATTCCCCTCCTTACCCCGACTAATTCACTCCTAAATTTAAATATAAAAAATCTTCAACAATATTTTAATTTAAAAAATAAAAATTAATTTGAACCTATAATAGACTTAAAAAACTTTTTACAGAAATTTTTTAAATTTTAATTTTTAATATCCAAATTTTGTATTTATAACTATTTTCTCTGTTTCGCTACACATGCGCTGTCGAAGTTAAAACTTGTTCCTTTGTTACAATTTTAGTCGAACATCACATTAACCGGTTAAGTTTTACTTATTGTACACGTTTATAATATGTCCGTCTGCAAATTTTAATAATTTTATTGTATTTTAAAGAAGTTTTACTTATACTACATTATTAATTTTTAAAATTTTTCACATAATGGTTGTTATTTCTACAATTAATTGACCTTGTAAGTATTTTTAGATCAGTATTAGTATTTTTAGGTTTAATTTTTTGATACTGAAACTTTATCATATTTTAACGGAAATTATTTAATCTTGTAGTTTGCTTCTGAAGATGACCATATTTGGTCGAAACTAGTCAAGCAAAATAAAATAATTTACATAACCAGAAAGGTACATTTTTCAATTTACACCTTTATACAATACTGGTTAAAATGGATCCTAACTTGTTATCTTCAAATATAAATAATATTTTGTTTAAAAACTTTGTGGCGTTGAGCTTTCGATAAAAGTATAATAAATAAAAAAAAAAACAATCTGCAAAATTATATTTTGCGGTTAGTAGTAACAATTCAAATCGAATTGTAAGCTTGTAAATAACGCTATTTCGTTTCTATCCGATGCAGATTGCAGTTAGTACAGATGATTAGTTGGAAATTGCTTCAATCTACAAAAGCTTATACAGGAGGCGAACTTTAACCCCGAAGTTTCTCCTCTAATTTCATAATATGAACCGTTTTCAGAGCTTTAACTATTATTCAAATTGGAAGGACAGCGATATACATCTTTATGTTACTTCTCGTGTTCGTAGTGCAGTTATTGACTATTAACAGCAAATTGACACAAGGATCGTCAATTTACTTACAATTAGTGTGTTGCGTGCAATATCTGGTGAACCAGTTATCTGTGCAAAGCGAGATTTTAATTAGCTGAAACGACGAGACAATTAATACAATATGTATTGATGTATAATATCAAAGATGTATTGTTACCATGAGACGTAACGGATGCGATATCCTTTATTGTATGAATATAAATAGCTCCGAGCTTGTTGTGCGAATAAAATTGAAGCAACTGAATCTATTTTTCAATATTTAAGTTCAACACCACCTCGGCTCGATTTCAACTTCTTACTCGCTTCGAAAAGTCCTTTTCATTTATGAATACAAATCACTCATTGAAAACTTCCACTCAAACTAGCTCTACCTATTTTATAAATGAACATTGTTTTCTTTTTTATTCTTACTATTTTACGTATTGCTACTACTGATTGTGAAACATAGCTTCTTTTGACATATATTCGTTGAACATAGATAACAGCTTTGATTACACACATGTTTCACTACGAACCACTGATTAGCAGCAAATATCTAAAATATCAAAGTCATTGGACGACTGTATACTATTGCTGGGTTTAGGATGTGAAACATATAGACCGTACCCGTAGCAGTACTCGTAGCAATTATTAAAGATCTATTTATTTAAACAGTATCGTTTTGATAACGGCTTACGATCGTTAAAAATTACCACACATTTAACCGTAAGCGTAAACGTTGACCATTTTTAACTTTTTACAGTTACGGCTAAATACTTGCTGACAATTTTCTATCAATGGATTGGCAATAACAACATCTATTGGATTCGTTGCTAAACTTGTTAGTTCTTTGTAGGTAGGACCGTGATATTATTTCTAAATGTTTAAGATGTGGACTGGATAATCTTGTATATCGATTGTTTATAGCACGAATGTAGTATGTCCAGTTCTTTTTAATTTTGGTGGGGGTTGATATTTTATACCAGCAGGACTTAATTCACCATTTTTTTAGTATTTTATGGTGAAAAAAATGTTTGAAAAATGTTAAGTCCTCTAAATTAACGATATCTAGAGAGGTGATAATGATCTCCTTTACATAATTTATATTTTATTAAGATCAAGAAACAACCCTCCAATTCTCGATTTCGGTTCACAGATCTCCTGACAAACCACCGACGTCTTCTAATTTTTCATTTAGCCGCAATAAAAGCCGCCGCTAATGATAAAATTACTCTTGTTACACCAACAACTATTTTTTTCTCATTCATCGCAACCGTATCGAATTCGTAGATAATAAATGAATTGCAAGCGAGAAAAGGGGAAATCTCATTGATCATGAATGTCTTAAAAATTTAACTACATTCTACTCCACATTATTTTATTGGCTGATTACTAAAATTTTAAAATCTGATGGATGTCTCCCTAATCTATACGTTTGTAAGCATTACATCTTTTATTGTTATGACTAAAATTATTGTTACAGTTAAGTTTGATATCGTAAACCCACCATATCAATAATATTGTCAACCCACCGGATTGTATACACTCTCCGGCGAAAGATGTCTCATCAATTAATTGGGCTATCATAGACCAACAGTTTAAGTTTTCATTTTTTTCTGTCGTGTACAATTAAATAAAAGAAAAATATTTGACGTACGTCGAGAAACGATGTTACATGAGTAATGACGAATGAGACATCTTTCACCGGACAGATATTAATTTTGATGGTTTTTGATAAAATTAAAACTGGAAACTCTCCAGATAAAAGAATACTATATTTTCAAGATATTATTGTGTCTTAATTTGATTTTTTTTTTAAATTGAGTGTAATATCAGAACAAAAGACATTTTGAGTATATCCCAAACCAGTCTAAAAAGAAAAAAATTGTTTGTTTGATTTTAGAAATTATTTCTGTTACATGAAAGCCAACAAAATAATTCTTAGAACTTCATCTTATAGTATAATCTTCAAATGTGAAATAACCTTATTTTTGCCATTTTTTCACTCTTAAATTATTATTGTCTATCTAATAAATGGAAGTATGTGTCAAATGCTACTTACTAACGTAATAGATACTCTTTGATTCGGTGCAAACAGAGAGTTTTCTGATTTTCGAATTTTAACCCTTTCGCTTCGGCTGACTAGTCCGCCAAAATACTGTCACTGAACGGAAGCGCGCCTACTAGCCATACGTCTACGTGTTGTCTACACCGCTTATAAGCGGCGCTCGTACCCACAGGTCATTTTTTGTCCGCCGCCTATAAGCGGCGCTTGAAGCGAAAGGGTTAAAGTACTAAATTGCTGTAGTACTAGTATTTAAATTTGTAATGTTGTGGAGTCGATGACTCAGCGTGTAACTCTCGAGTTAGCACGCTTGGCGTTCCGGATTCGAGCCCCGGTCATCCCAACACCTAATCGCTCCACCGACCTTCGGAGAGGTCGTTAAGTCGTCGGTTCCACAACCAGTCGAATATCTCTGGTTGTGTATCTTCCTTGTGCGTAGGAGGTTTGTATAACCAGATGCGCGTTTGCGCTCGCTGAGCGGTACCTCGCAGATAAGATGGACCCGAGCCAAGGCGCGGTTCGCGTCGCCTTGGTTGCGGGGGCCTGCGAGGAAGCGGTACTGGTTATTTGAACACCGACAAATCTCCTGGGGTTTAATACAAGGGGCCTACTGAGGCCTAAGTGTTAGGGTGATATTGCCCTGCCCCGCACTCCTATGACTTATTAATGACTTATTAACATGACCAGTAGAGCTGATTCTAATATTGCTGTGAGATTGTAATAATAGAAAACATTAATACAATCGAGTTGTAGTTCCTCATATATCAGGTGCTGATTTAAATTTATGCTCAGGTAGTCCACGAATGTTACTGGCGTCTTTGTCGTATACCTTTCTTAGGTATATCTCCGTCTTCATCTAACACGCTTTCAAAACACGCTAGAGCATGAATATAAATGAACACC
Source organism: Digitonthophagus gazella (assembly GCA_036711955.1). NCBI lineage: Eukaryota > Metazoa > Arthropoda > Insecta > Coleoptera > Scarabaeidae > Digitonthophagus > Digitonthophagus gazella. The sequence goes on along the minus strand of JASCIT010000006.1, from coordinate 26,184,449 downwards.
TGTTACATCATTGAAAATTGCCGCTTGAATAGAAATTAATGAATACATAAGAAATTTGTTTCAATCGTCACTGACGTTTTACCTTTTCTTTCTCTCGAACCTTTCTATTGTAGCGGAATAAACAATGGAAACATTACCTTGTATAAAAATGGGAATGAAAACCCCGTGAAAAGCTTCTTTGGCATCACCATCACCCCACCTCTTCAATTCGCGCTCTTTTATCCTCATGTAAATGCGATTATTTTGTATGCATGTAGAGGGCGTGTTGTCACCACAACGATCTATTGAGGCGACTGAAAATCTTTTTAATCTTTTCTCCGGCAAACACAATGTGCTTGCCGGGTAAGCATAGAAATGCCATTGTATTTTCTTTTATTACAGATGGAAACATGAAAAATAGAATTTATCTAGAGATATATCTACTTTTTCCATGCCATATAAAGACGGTTTCTCCTCGGAATCTTGATGGCATTGTACCATATAAACTCCTGTATAAGTACCATATAAGTGCTCTTATTGGGATCTCGCGGAAATAATGCGGAATACGTAGAAAAATATCCGGAAAGTTCCTTTGCTCCTTTTCGTTTTATATGATTATATTTTCCAAACCCAACTCGAACTAATACGGTTGAAATAAATCATTAATGTTTGTGTAGACTCTATGAGAGTAATTTTAACTGTGTGAAAACTAATTAAAAAACAGATATAAACATTTTTTTAAAGATAATAACATTGAAGACAGAACCAAAGACCCCATCATTAACTTTAGTAAAATAGTCAAAAATACCTTTAAAGATTGTCAGGACACTTTAAAAAAACTTTACACAAATATTTATAAACTTTCCAATATGAATCTACAAGCTCCCACGTTGTATAGTTTAATTCAATTGCATAAAGTTTATAGGAGTATTCGACCAATAATCTCCATTCATAATACACCCACCCAGAAAATAAGTAAAGTTTTACATAGTGTTTTAATTAATTCTTTCAAATTTAAATATAAATCTTCTATTCCCAACTCAAAAACTTTGATTGACCTTTTAAAACCTTTCAAGATTAATAAAAACACTAAATTAATTTCCTTTGGCATTAAAAACCTTTATAGTAATATTCCTGTTAAAAAAACTTTAAATATAGTAAAAAATTATATCACAGATAAACATGATTTAATAGAAAATTTTACTTATCAAGATATCAATAATTTAATTACCTTATTAGACTTGGCAACTGATCAAAAACATTTTATATTTAACAATAAATACTATCATATGAATGATGCTTTACCCATGGGCTCACCACTCTCTGGTTTATTACCTGATATATGTATATGTTGACTTTTTAGAATCTAAACTTTTCTCTGGTAAATACGAAATTTTCCCAAAATACATAAACTTCTATTGCCTATATGTTGATGATATATTAATTGTTTTTGATGGTAATGATGCCATGTTAATAGCATTACATAACATTTTAAACAATCTAGGAAACCTTACATACACAATTGAAAAAGAACATGACAATAGTATAAACTTTTTAGACCTCACTCTTATTAAAAATTTCAATAATAATAACATCACATATAATATTTTTCATAAATCTACATCTACAGATATTTTAATACCAAAAAAGTCTTATAACAGTCATAACCATAAAGAAGCTGCCTTTAGATATTTTATAGAACGTATTAACTCCATTCCTCTTTCCAAACATGGTTACGACATTACCTTTCTTCAAAACATTTTTAATAAGACACATAATAGAAATTTAATATAACAAATATATCCTCATTATTCCATTAAACGAACTTTTATATCGGTCAACTATCATAAAAACTTAGTACTCCAAAACAAGTTAACTAATCATAATATGAACTTAGCATACAGAAACAATAATAAAATTCTAAATATTATAAACAATTCTAAACATAAAATTAAACAACTGTCTGAAAGTGGTGTATACAAAATTAAATGTAATGATTGTAATAAAATATATATTGGCCAAACTGGTAGAAGTGTTAACGCTCGTTTTAAAGAACACATAATGACACCTAGAAATAATAATAATAATAACAATAATTCTGCGGTGGGTAAACACATTTTAGATACTGGTCATCACATCGATATTTCATTCTTAACACTTTTACACAACATACCTAAATCTAAAAAGTTGGACTTATATGAAGAGTGGCAAATATATAGACATAATTTAGTGGATAGTAAATGTTTGTTAAATGAGATTACCGAAATTAATTTCAAACACATGTTCATATCAACAGATAAATATATTTCAAATTTACCGCCTAACTTACAGGCACCTCAACCTGTTTCCAACTCTGCGTCGTAGTTTATTGTCTGTCGTCGGGGAAATAGGTTGAAGATATTAATCGTAGGTAATCTCATCACATATTAATTTTAACTTTATTATACTAATTTTAATTCAAATTTTTAGTCGTTTTATACATTTTGGGTGATTACGTTTTTACAATTTCAATATCATATGTCGGCTTCCTTGAATTTTATTGCAACGTGTTGTTGTTAATGGCGGATTTCACATAATATATAATATTTTATATTTTCAAATTAGTCTTTTACAACTTCTTTAAATGCTATTTGGTTCTGGATATTGTTCTTGGAAGATGGCGGTAATTATTTTTAGATTAATAATTTTTTTTTAATGTTTTAACTTGTTGTATAACGTATTTCGTGGTTTTGATGACCTTTTTAGCGATCGAGAACATGGTGGTCGAGAACATATAAAAAAAATCTATATCTTCAGTCAATCTTCAAGTCTTTCATTTGTATTATCTAACTGAAGAATGGAATTATTCATATCAAAAAAACATATAAACATATTGTTTTACCAAGAATTGATAATAAGAAATTGCGTAAGCTCGATCCGCACCATAAAACAATACTAAACAACTCGTAATCACTGAACACTCTATTAAACAAACACCACCAACCAGCTGTTTACGGTTGCTGTCTATCAGAACTTGAACCGACGCGTTCCTGTATTGCCTTTCTACTTACCTCCACGCAAAAACCTTGTTAATTAGTAATGTCAATTCAAAATTAGTAATTTTATTGTTGAAAATAAACTTTATATATTTCTATCCTAGATTAAGTAACATCCTCTATTTTCGTCTCTCTCTATCACGCACAATTGGACATAAAATTATTTGATGTACATCGAGAAACCGATAACAAGTAATGACGCATGAAATGTCTTTCGCTGAACAACATATACTTTAAACTCGTATAAAATAAAGTAAACGAAATAACGTACAGATAAAAAAAAGTAGTTTTAAAAATAAATAATAAGGAATAAAGCAAAGCTGTGCTCATTTTCGTTATTAAAGTACTACTTAAATAATCTGAATAATATTGGTACAGAGAAATTCATCAATTCCTTTGAATCGTAAATTGGCACGCATGAACAATTCCATTTTTAGATCTTGTTCTCCACTTTCTCACTATTCTACCAAGCAGCAAAAAATTTTTATTAGAAAAATTTAGTATCTGAAATATCTTCTTATCCTTCACTCAATGAATGTTGTCTGCAGGATTATACCTGCTTACAGCATTCTTAAGAGACAAACATGTGACAAGAAGGACATGAAATGGAACATATTTAATTTCTAATATTTCCCTGTAAAATTTTGGTTTGCTATTCAAAAGTGAGGCGACGTGCTATGACGGGAACAGAAATTTTCTAATGGAATTTAAAGTGAAACTGATGTAAAGTAGTTTGCTGAATTTCACGACACAACGAATAATATGACTTTTTAATCCAAAGTAGACGTTCTTCAGTTCAATTTAGTGCAAAGGTTTTTTTTTAAATTGGTAAAAAATTGAGCTTGTTCAAGGTTTACTAAAATCGTAAGTCACCTTTTCATTTCTTGGGTTTGTAACGCCTTAATTCTCAAAACAAACAAAGAACAAAATTTCGCACACAAGAATTCCCTGATATTCGTCAGTACCGCAGGAACTCGGTCAGCCCAGTGAAGAAGGGGAGGCTAAAGACGTAAAAGGTAAGTTTTTCACAGAATAGAACATAAATAAAACAAAAAAAGAATCGTATCTGTAGTACCTTTCACAAAATAAATTGTTCAAACTAAATTTCATAAAAGTAATATTAAGTTCCCTAATTTTCACCTAACTTGATAGATTTCAAAACTAATCAAAGTATTAATAATTTTATATCAAATTCAAAATTAAACTGAATTTTATTACAACAAATCCCTAAATAAATTCTTCTAATTTTCTTCAAAGTAGTATAACGTTCGATCTTCCGCTGATAATTATATAATAAAATTTCTGACCTTATAAACGGTGTTTAAAAAATACGTTCGAATATTTGGCCCACTTATAGATCTCATCAGTACAAACAAAAAAGTCAAAATAAACATAAGTCCAAAAATCAGCCGTTTCCTAATTGCAGCCTGTTTTTCAAATTAAAATAATTTACACTCAAATATCAGTATAAATACATTTTAATTATTACAAATTAATGATTCTTAAAGAAGATGTTCAAAATGTCCTCCTTCCATTTGTATACACATTTCACATCTCCGCAAAAGTGAACGCCGCACTCTCTCAAAGAGTCCCGGATTTATACGAACAGTCTGGCAGGCATGTTCAATTCGTTCTCGCAACTCATCTAAATTATTCACAGGACTTGAGTAAACTAATTTCTTTAAATACCCCCAAAGGCAAAAATCGAGTGGAGTGAGGTCGGGAGATCTAGGGGGCCATGCAATTGGACCTCCTCGCCCTATCCACCTGCCATTGTAATTTTCGTTTAGATAATTTCTGACCAAGACTCCGTAATGCGCAGGAGCTCCATCGTGCATCAACCACATATTAATTCTGTGGTTGAGGGGCACATCTTCTAACAGCAGTGGTAATGTATTCCGCAAAAAGTCAAGGTACAATTGACTAGTCAAACGGTTAGGCAGGAAACAAGGTCCTATCAGATGGTCTCCTAACACACCAAGCCAAACGTTGATTGCAAATCGGTGTTGATGATTCAATTCAACAACGGCATGCGGATTTTCGTCGGCCCAAACATGGCTATTATGAAAATTAAAAATGCCATTTCTCGTGAAACCAGCTTCGTCTGTAAATAAAATTTTCGTAACAAAATTTGGGTTCTCCGCGACTTTTGTCAACATGCTTCGACAAAACACCAGTCGTGCGGCATAATCAGGCACAGCTAAAGCCTGTACCCTTTGAATATGGTATGGGTGCAATTGCTGCTCCCGTAAAATTCTCCAAATTAGGGAAAAATTAATATTTGTTTCAGTAGAGAGTCTTCTAGTACTAGTACCAGGATTTTCTTCAATTCGTCTTAAAATGTTAAGTTCTGCGTCGGGAGTACAAACTGATCTAGGCCGACCACCATCACCGTTCCTTGATTTAAGCGATCCAACTTCGGATAAACGTTGATGTAAATTTGTAAAAAGTTTGTCACACGGAAGTACCGGGTTTGGGAATGCTTCGGCATAAAGGCGACGTGCCTCACAGGCATTTCCATCGGCTTTGCCATACATAAAATGCATGTCTGCCATTTCTGCGTTGGTATAAGGCATATTCGAATATTTCAACAATGGGTTACAGCAACAACTACTTCAATAAACACTGACAATAACGGACACACAATAATTACAACAAATGTGGCAACTACACTAACAGAAACGAACAAAATTTGTTTTGTTATTTCCATGGATGACTTCATAAATACGCGAATCACTCCTACTGAGTGTAAATTATTTTAATTTGAAAAACAGGCTGTAATTAGGAAACGGCTGATTTTTGGACTTATGTTTATTTTGGCTTTTTTGTTTGTACTGATGAGATCTATGAGTGGGCCAAATATTCGAACGTATTTTTTAAACACCCTGTATGTAGCCAAATCTCCAGTGTTTCACGTAATTTGTTGCAGAAGCGAATGAAGTCCTCCAGGGGTAAATGATGGGATCGACCAGCAGTCCGCAAACAGCCAGCGATCAGCGATGTCCTCTGGAACTGGGAAAAAGGAGGTCGGGAAGCCAAAATTTGGAAGTTTTTCTTCGTTTCGAAGATTTGAATGCTCTCTTAAGTTGAGAGCAAAGGACTAATAGCACGAAAAGCTAAAGAAGTGCCCAAAGGCCTAAAAAGAATTATTATTAGGTTAAGGGAGAATCCTATTTTATTTACATTACTAGAAATTAAGGTTTAGGATAGTTTGGTATGAAAGGTGTTTTGTGCGAGTGAGTTAGATTCAGGAATTAACGTACCTCAGTTCTTCGAGACCTCGACTAGATGTGAATCAATCTTGTGTATAGAAAATATTAATAAATCGGGATGAACCGAAGTTCAGTCTAATTTATAGAACTTTAAAACAGTAGACAATAGATGATGAACCCGATTAAGGGGGCTTTTCTCAACACTACCAAAATTCAGAATCCAAAATGTCGCAGAAAAATTAACCCAAGACATCAAAGTCTTATCATCACAAGAGCTAGTCGTAAAGAGAACGAAAACCCACTTAACTTGTGGTAATATCCGTTCAAAACCGGAAAATGATGAAATTTCACTGGTAAAACAACCCTAAATTTCTCAACAACTCAATGCCCTCTTTGAGAGGATAGAAATAAGCAAATTTAAAAGATAGGGGACTGTACAGAAAAGGAACGTTCCAAAGTCAATCGCTAAAATAAAAAAAAGTATTAAACGTAGCAACCAAACAACTGTTTGCAAATGGGGACAGGAAAAGTGGATAAAATTACAAAATTAAAAGTTACACGTAACAGATTATTTCTGCAGTTTTATGTTGTCATAAGTGAACAATATTTATAAATATATACTTTATACTTTACAACTTGACTTTCATATTTTTATTTGGATCATTACATAAAAATGTAAGAGGTTCCAAAAAATTGTTCACAAAAGTCGTAACAAAAATAAGTTAAACATCAAGTATCAATTTTCTGTTTGATTACAATTCGGTATTTCTTTAAGGGAGTAATGTGCACGTCATGTGCACAGTGCACTGATTGTCCAAGGCACGCTGACCAGCACTTTTCTAGCATCTCAGTCTATGTACTAACTACTCTTGATGCTATAAAGACTATAGCATCATATGAATGCATCACCACACATACAAATTTCCCTTGGTCACTTCCCCAGACATTCGCGACGTAAAGTTTAGAAGTCCCGTTCGAATAAGTTAATAGAATTCAAAATTCATGCCCAAGTTGCACGACTTGCGGTGTGAAATAGATATGAAGCCATCAAGAGTGTACGCAATATGCAGTACGTTTCATTGAGAAATGAGAAATTATCGCTTAAATTAATCACTTTGTGCAAGTTTAAAAATTACGCCCGTATCTAAATGAATGTCGAAATATAGCATGGTTTATTAAAATATTGGAAATGAGAGTATATTGTCCACATGTATTGCAGATTTTCAATATTCTTAAAAATTATAAGGGGCTTTCATTCAGGACTACAAGGAATACTCCCCGATTGTGTTCGGATCTTTATCTTGAAAATAGCATTGAACTTTTTATAAGGGTTTAAAATGAAATGGTTTATTGGAAATTCTATATTCTATTATATCGAAAATTCTATAAATTTGCCTTTTCGAATTTATTTAAAATTAATTTATTTTCCGTAATAAGGGTACCTTTTCAAAGCAAACTTCCAGGAAATGTTCTATAACGCCGAATAAATTTGGAAAGCTACTTAATTTATAAAATGAAATTGGTGGAGGCGTCAGATAAAATACAAAATGACGTTCTACTTATGTTCCATAATAAGTAAATCATTTCAATTTTGTTTGAAACTTGTTAACAATTAAATATTTTTGCAGCAATAGTAAATTTTTGAAAATTATATCTTTTCAATGGCCATCACGATTGTTCAAACATAATACAAGACGTGTCTAAATATTTTCGGTAACGCGCAACATCATCTGCCTTTTATTTCCTTGTTTCTTGTTTATTGCCCTGATTTCTTGAGTGATGTGATTTTTAAGCGCTTGTGACTTGGAAAATCCCCAGTTATCATCTAGCCCCATAAGAAAAAATCAAGGCTAGTTAACTCTGAAAACCATAGCGAACAATTATAATCACCATCTTATCACCAAACCCGTGGCTTCTAAACTGCATTTTTGCGTGTGAAAAAAGGTCATAATAAGATCACCAGGTTTAACCAGTCCTGATTTCTTCTTATGGGAATATTAAGAACTTAATATTATGGTTTTCGTAAAAAGTCCGCAAATAAACGCTACAAGTACTAAAAGATAAGACCACACAAAAAATTAAAGTGGCCAGATAATGCTGGAACGAGTTACTGAAAATGTTGAATTATATTTGAATAAACGTCATGACCATTTAGAAGATGTTATTTTTAAAACTTTATTGTTCTTCTCAAACTGCATAATATGGATAAGAAAACTATAGGCTTTTGGATTTGATTCTTTGACTTAACTATTTTTGCAAAATCATGAAAACGGTTGACTGACAAAAGGAGTGGTAATTTTGGCCATTGAAAAGTTTTAAACTTTAAGAGCCACTATAAAAACAATTTGAAAATAAAACAAAGGCAAGTTGGGTTGAAAAATTTGGGACGAAAAAAACAAGTTGCCAACCTTGGATTAGTTATCATTTGCAGTTGGAATTCCACCTCCCGCATTATGGAGAAATTATAAAGTATTCCAGTTCCTTGAAACTGTTAAGAACAATAAAACAGCATGTCTGGATTATTGTCTGTCGTTTGTGAAAAAGAATGGCAAGTTTGAGGATTTAATGAATTACATTCACATCCATAAAATGCGGTTTTATATTACTAGTGAACCAGAAAGTTAGATATGACTAAAGTGATGTTTTTAGCAACTGTTGCCTGACTACGATAGGATTATTACCTTATGCATTTTACTTTAATGGCTAGAGTGGAATATGGCCATTTACAGTGCTGAAATAATAGCTAAAATCCAATCAGGGATACAATAAATTAATAAAACAGGTGTTAACGATGAAAATTCTTTATTATTTATTTTGGTGTAATTGGAATTTCGGATAGCGGGTGTCCGTCTTCAGGCACGACGTCAAATATTAAAGTAATGTGAGTCGATAATTAAAACTCATCGACAGGTGTCCTACATTGAAGAATGCCGCGATTTTAACATATTTGTCGAAAATTATATAGGTAGCGGAAATTGAAAAATGTTAAAACTTGCTTCAGCATACATATTAGTCCTTCTTTTTTAATGTTTAATTCCTGTGAAAAGTATAAAATAACTATTTAGTACATATCTTTTGCTCTTCTGGTTTGGTGGAGGAGCCAATATTTAATTAATTTAAAAAAATAAGCATCAATATATTCACTCGTGGGTAAATTAATCTGTTTAGTATTCACCATCCTTACCGGGCAAATAGTCAATCGTAACAAGTGAAATTGCAGTAACCACAGATAATATCAGATAAATCAATTTACGGAAAAAGGAATAAACCGGCTCTAAACCTGCAAAGTCTATTTTTACATCCGACTCACAAAACATACCATAAATGTTACAAGGTCGCAAAATATTGACATTTTGAATAATTTATTATAAAACCCCGAACGTTCGTTGCTTTGATGTCGTTAGATTAAATTTGTAAATTCCAGACGTTACAATTGATTTTATAACTCAGTTTATGTTTATTAAACTAAATAATATAAATAATTTCATGGCAAAATTTAAAACTTTATAATCATTTCGGTTACAAATGACACATTTAATCAGTTACATGCGAGTTGATTAATTTTTGTCCTTTAATTTCGATTTAATTGGACAAGCGGCTAAAGTGACGGGTAACTAAACAATTAATACATAAACAAATTATTGGAATTTAAATTAATTATTAACATTTTTTCGCTGGATGTATTGAACACGATCACTGGTTACATTCGGATCGTGTCAATCCAAATATACAGTGTGCACAAATTCGACCCGCGGATAAACGCATTAGCAACAGTTGAGTGACTGTAAATTTGCGGAACTTCCGCTCTCAGATATATCGAAATATATCGCTTTAAAGGTTTGAGAACGAGTGGTGTTTGTTAAGGTCGTTTTATCAATTGTTTTCACTAACAAAAAAAATGTAAAAAAGGTTTTATTCTTTACATATTTTTTTCTAATTAAAACGAAATAAGTCCCTCGTACACTGTACTAGCCATTTCTTTAGTTATCAAGCATCAGGTTATGTCACCGCAAAAAGTATTATAGCAAGAAATTTTCATCACAATTCGATACTAATAAAGGAAAACATGAAGAACCGAAATGAAAAAAATAACTGCTCATTTATTTAATAAATGCTCAAATAATCCATCCTCTTGAGCTGAATAATAACCCAACCTGTTGTAAAAATTCTGTCGGACGTTAACAAGTACAACCAGCATAATCGTATTGCTTATTTCAATAATTTTTGTTTGTAACTGCTCTAAATTTGCTGGACGGTCATCTCCATATCAGTAAATCGAATTATTTAAAAAGGGCCACAAAAAGTAATCGTTGGGGGCTAAATCAGGGGATCGTGCTGGCCATTTAATAGGACCTGAATTACATATCCACCTATTTTGAAAAGTCATATTTAAAAAATTTGCCACGTTATGGATATTATGAGCCGGACAGCCATCTTGCTGAAGCCAGATATTATTAATATCATAACGTTCCTGAATTGCAGGAAGAACATTGTTCTGCAATAAATCCAAATATTTGTTGCCGTTTAAGTTTCCATTTATGAAAAAGGTCCCGATTATTCCATTTCCAATAATTCCAGTATGTATTCCCATACATTTAATTTTTGAGGGTATTGTGTTCTCGTGGGAATAGTCAAATGGAGGTTTTCACGGAAACAATACCGGCAAGTTCCTGAATTATGACGACCGTGTAAATATTTGTTTTTCGTCCGAAAATAAAACGTTATTTAAAAATAATTAATTTTGATGTCATTGGTTAATCATTATTTCGCAAAAGTCCATACGCCGGTAATAATCATCGGGAAAAAGTAGTTGAGATGTTGAAATTTATATGATCGGTATTTACACTTATGTAAAACTTTTATCACTGTTGTTGCGCTAATACCAACTGCACGGACAATTTCGCCAGATGATTTGTGACGATCTAATACTGCTAACGCACGTATTTCCACTCCCAATGTGTTAATATTATCGTCTACTTCATTTTTGTTCTTTTGATTTATTGATGTGAAGTTTGACTCAAAATACTTCACCGTATTTCGAATAGTATTTGTAGAAGGAATTAGTCTTTCCGGATAGTTCAAAGCAAATAAATCGCGACATATCTCTGCAGAATTTCCACCATAAAATTGCTTTACAATAAATAACTTTTCTTCCGGCGTATAGTTCATTTTGAAAAAGTCAGCTACAAATTTTAACGAACTCACCATGTACCCAAGCCCAACCAAAATCGCTAAACAAGTGGAGTAAATACGAAAAACCAGATTTTATCGCAAGTCTGGATTGATTCGGCGCCTGTCTAGGAACAATGTCATAGTTCAATGTAAAAAAGCAAGAGAATGCATGTTTTTTTTTGTTAAACACGGCTAGGATGATGCGGTTGATTACGTCTGTCTTCGTCGTACTTCGAGTTTCGTCTGGCTACTACAACCTGCGGATGGCGCTTTTCAATGTGTTAGACAAGACATTGAATTGCACACGATTTTAATGAGTTAGATAAAGACACATATCAACACCAATCGACCCGATAAGTAAACGTAGTATATCTGTCCTTTGTTAACTAATAGAAGTCTTACTATCGTCCTTTTTCCACTTACTTTAAACGTATCCGCAGCTCACCGGCGTGCACACGGTATAATGAAATTAATTTTCCAGTAGTTATCAAATGTACGCATCAAATAAAAATATAAATACCGTAATTATAATTTGTCGAAAAAGAATCGCGGTAAAGACTCACGATCGATGATCATTTCTGCGTAACATATCCAAAATTCAAAATCGTAGGTCCCATGGTTTAGGAAACATCGCGAGTTAAATGAAAAAATATTATCGCATTGTCTAAGCCGCTTATAAGCGGCGCTCGTACCCACAAGTCATATTGCGCCGCCTGTAAGTGGCGCTCGAAGCGAAAGGGTTAAAACCTGTTGTCCGATCTCTTATCGTTTCAGAGACGTTCAGTGTTAAATTTCTTTCTACTTATAACAACTTTTCATAAAACTTCAAAATTTTACACGATTCTTCGTATTTAACCTCGATGACATGATAATACTTTCAACATTTTCTTAACCTCATAACATGTTTTCCTGTGGGCAAAAATGTGTAAAATAAACTGTATTAGTTTAACTTTGCGAAAGATTGACAAAAGAACACGTTATGACGGTAATAAAATTTTGAAATGATTATCATGTAGTTAAAACCTAAGAATCGTGTGAAATTCTGAAGCATGTCCCGCCAAAACTAACAAAGTTATTAAGAAAAGTTGACATAGTGGAAAAGACTTTAACCTTGAATATCTGTGAAACTATAAGAAATTCGATAAGGGGTTTAAATCTCAATGTACATAAAATGACCAAAGGAATACGTTCTAACAGTTTGTCGGTATAATTTTGGGACACCTGTATACCTCAAAGTTGAATACAATTTTCCTACATATCTTTCCAATATTGGAATCTCAGATCTTCCCAGTTATTCACGATTGTTCGAGTGTTAACTATGCGTTCTGCTCGAAAGTACAAAGCACAGTAGATTTGGGTTATACACGAGCAAACATGATAAAATATGAAACGTTACCTCAAATATATCTGATAGTATGTAATTTAAAAAGGTTTAGTTGCAAAGAGTTTATTTCTGAAAAAAAACATACACAAGGTCATTAAAAGTTTTTTAATTAAATTCTACACGAAATTATATTCCTACTAAAAAGAAAAGAGGTTAAATATATCAACAACTTCGGATCTATCCTAGCTAGATAGGTTGTGCTTGAACTCAAGTTAAAAAAATAATTTTCTGATGTTTTCGAATGAAAACTTTCGAACAAAATTTAATTAAAATTTAGAATGTAGCAATGCTTTAATTAAGTGAATAATAACGGTGTATTTCTTACTATAAAAAACAACCTGAATATTTAACAATTAGTTTTAAAAAATATCTTCTTAATCAACAAAATCGAAAACTGCCTTCTAAATACTCTCTTAAATTAAATTAAATTTACTAACTCAAAATTAAAGTAATGCAAAGTGTTATACTTACATAATCTAGAAGAGCACCATTAGGGGAAAACAATAACTAAAAATAGTCACAACACATTTACCAAAAGAACCAATAAATGTTTGCTGAAACCATCGGTTTAATAGTACCACTTTAATATCAACAGGTTTGTACACGACCTGACGTGAACTGATGGAAGAGATTGTGTTCCTCCAGAGAATCGCAGCATCGTACTGATAGCAGGACGCCGGTTTGGGTTCAAGCGTAAAATAGTTGTGTGTACGAAATGGCGCATGTCAGATTTTCAAATCTAGCAGATTACTACATAGATTAAATATAATAATATGCCGATTACTATGAATAGAAAAACACAGTTCCATATTTTAATAAAAAATAATAAAATAAATACATAGATAAAGTAAATATAACATAAAAATAATGAACGGGGTTGAATATTTTTGACACAGGGAAGATGCACTTTCTTATTTAGCCCTTCATATAAAAGTTTAAAACTGTTATTTTTGAAAAATCGAAAATCAAAAAATCAAAACTGAAAATTCTTGAACATTCCCAAAAATCATTTAATTTGATATTAAACCTTTTACTTGACGTAGTGGTTCCATATCACCATCTGGTATCACACATTTGCTATAATCTTAAGAATTTCAACCTTATAACGTATAATTTACAAAAATGTCATTTGGATATGTTACACTTTGCAACTATAACCTTCACATTATTTATTTATGTATATTAAAAATATAACCTCATACGATTGAATAATATATGTTATACAGGTATCGGATTTTCATGAGCAAAGTAGCATATCAAATGGTTTAAGGAATACTGTAGTTCGGAGTTCATTTCAATTTTTTGTATGACTTTTGTTTTTCGTATTGTTAATATATACTTTCCTCCTCGCTATTAAAAAACCTTCTTTTTCTGAATTCAACGATAAACAGTACAATCATTTTTTATTACAGTGCTACTACCATGTACATACAATACCTTTATTAGCTGTTTTCTGCAGAAAAATAAGTACCTTAATTCCCTCGCGATCGTTTTTAAGGAAAGTAAAATTGATCGATTGTAAATCATTTCTTATTAGACATGTAACGATTTCGAGGCTTTTTGAGGAAAAAATATAAAAATTAAAATTGGCGCTATCTGCATGTTCCTGACGAAAAGAAACGATCGATTTGACATTTGCAAAATTTTTAACCAAAATTGAGGCGCCAGTTAGTTTTAGCGTTACACACAGGGTCTCAATTTAAGACTCGAAACACAACGACAGGGTCGAAGTAGCCCCAGATCGTTAAAAAATCGCATTTAAAAAGTTTAACAAAAATTTGGTTAGTTGGCTACTCGATTAAGTCGATGTACACTGCTTAAGAGAAGTATACACCGTTCGAGGAAAGATGTCTCATGCGTACCTGTCACCGTTTTCTCAACGTATGTCATTTTTTTAATCTTAATTAATTAAACTGAACTCATTTCGCCCGGTTTTTTATTCTTTTTTTTTTCAAAAATAACAAAAGAGTGCTGCATTCTAAAATTTGTGCTGTGGATTTTAAGAACTTCAAGAGAAAACACTTCATTTTTGTCAAGACATTATGTGAATTAGTCGATTTTCTAAATATGATAAGGAAATCCGAAAATGGTTGTTTTACATGAGTAACCCGATTTTCATTTAGACAATTAGAAATCATAAAAAATATCGAATCAATTTACTACTTTTAGAGTATATTTTTATAATTTGAACACTTAAGGGGTCATTAAATATAGCTTTAAAGGTTTCTTGTGGGTGGGTTTCTTGTCTTTGTATACACAGTTGTTATGTACCCGTAATGGTGTTTACTTTTTCGATATGCTACATTTTTGCTTCTAATTGGACAAAAACAATAGAAGGTGGCCAGAAAAGAATACAAATAACTTTACATTATGAAATAAAATTTAAATTTAAACCACGGAATGCTTCGAATTACAAACGAAAGTTTGGCATATTGAAGAAATAACCACAAATTTAAACAAATAACAACTGTTTTTATTTGTAAAGAATTGTTCGATTACGATGTTAGATTGTTCTTGTGTCGTTAGCCATTTATTCTTTCTCTTTTGATCTTTACCCACGACCTACCACGTTTTACCCTTTTCTATAAAAACCTCAAAACCTTAAAGTGATACCGTAAAAGTGGTAAGCTGATGACGATTTATCTGTTTATATTTTTTATGATTCTTAATTGTCTAAAAGAAACTCAGGTTACTCATGTAAAACAACTATTTTCAGATTTCGCTGTTATATTTGGAAAATCGACTAATTCACGAGATGTCTTGACAAAAATGAAGTGTTTTTTCTTGAGCTTCTCAAAATCCACGGCACAAATTTTTGAATATAGTATTCTTTTGTTATTTTTGGAAAAACAGAATAAAAACCGGGCGAAACCCGTTCAGTTTCCTTATGAATGGTTTTTCAGCAATATCTTAGGTTAGGAATACGATATCGACGTGCGGTTTTCATTAGCTTGTTTGGGCTTTATTATACTATTTTTTCGTGAAGAGAAAGTGATACCGTTCCATTTAACTTTTCGGAGAAAATTCGCAATTTCTAAAAAAAAATACGAAAACACCATCCAGCGGCGACATGTGAATTTTTAATCACCACCAGAACGATAGGATTCATAGTCCTAGAAAAGCTCTTTTCAACGACACCAAGTTTATTAAATTTAGTTCAGCTATTTTGAAATTATAGGCATTTGTTTAGAAGCACTTTCGAACGCCCCCACCACTTTATTTTTGGAGTTACGGAAAAAAGTTTCTAATAAGAAAAATTGATACTTATCTCCACTTTAAGATAACTCACATTTTGTAATTCAAGATGGTGATTACGCCATCTTAGGAACCTGAAAATAATTTCCAGCATTTTCCTGTGGCCACTTTAGTTATTACATTTTTTACCGGAAATCTCTACGATGAATAGTTTCTGAGATACAGGACTCTGCGTTCTTATTTGTTCACTCTGTTACATGACAGAAAGAGACAAAAACTGAAAATGCTGGTCTAGGATAATACAATTACTTGATGATGCATGAAACATTTTTCGCCGAACGGTGTATACTCTATTTTTTCTGCAGTATATAGGTAGTTAATAAAAATATATGTATTTTACATCGTTATATTCAGACAGATAATGTCTGTCAAATAGCGTGGAGAAAATATGCGTAACAATTTATAAAAAAATGTTATAGTTGACTGAAATTGAAGGTGACGCTCGAAATAATTTTAATTGCCGCCGAAAAGTAGTATTCGTTAAACAATCCCAACAGAAATAACGGTGATATGGCTTTGAGCGTCTTTGGTCTAACTCCCTGTAAAATATGTCGCGATTCCAACCAAGTTGTTCCGCATGTGGGAGCCGGTTTGTGGTCATTCAGCAAGGGGCGGTTTAGGGAGGAGCCCAACCACTGATATACAGATATTAAGAAAAGTCTATGGAAAATTAAAGTTTACATGTTTTTTGTTTTGAGCGAAAATCTTCAACGGAGATAGTTATAGGGATGAAAGTATTTACGTGACATGGCGTATGTTCACTATTACAATTTTACGTTATACTTTGCAGTTCGTTTATTTTGCGCTGATTGAGATTGTAAACATGTTCGTCTTAACAGTAAGGGTGTTTGTTATTTACTTATTGGGGGGTTGGGGATGAATTTACTAATAATAATTTCAACGATAACAAAAAAAAACGTGGTTTCAGGTTAGCTTTACAAAAGCAGGTGCAATTTTATTTTTTTTTATTATTATTATTCGAAATTTTCAATATTTTAAGTAAAAAAGTACTTCTGAGTCTGTAACATTTAGTGTTCTTGAAAGAACTTCACACCGCTTAAAAAAATTGCTACTCTGAACTTAGTCAATGGTACTCTAACTTATCAATTTGGGCTTGTATGGATTTAGAAAATATTTTTTTTGTGGCTAAACCGTCTGCTCAACTGAAATTTTGAAACAGACAATATAGTTTCTAAATGAATATAGCTATTCAGGAAAAAAACAGATAGAGTACTATACAGTGCAACTAAAAAGATTTCGATGGATAACTTGAAGTAAGAGTGTTTTTAAACGGCCTGTAATTTCCGAAATTGAAATTTATTTCCCAGAAGGCTGTTGTCTGCTAATATAAATGAAAACTCACGAAAAATATTATTTTTAGTCCTCTAACGACTAAAGTAAGTAACTTTGTATATAAATAAGTTGGGTTCAATCATAATACTTTTAATCAAGATATCTGTAATATTCCGTTGTACACGACATTTCCGGACAGTCTGTATAAGTGGCATGGCATTTTACACATTTGTACTATGTACTAATAGCTATTGATGGGTACCACTTTCATCAAAATCGGTGCATACAAAATCGTGTGGTCTCCTTGTTATTTATAATTTACTGTTTCTACAAGACAGTACTGTTTTCTATATATAAATTAAAGAATGGTTAATCTTTAAAAATTCACATCCATGAAACTAATTGCTGTTGAGATTTAAAATTTCATAAGTGTTTAGTTTGATACATAATTTTTATTTTTACCAAAAATGAAATTTTGAAACTTTATGACTACTTTTAATTAGTTTGAAACTGAATTTTGAATAATCCTGGATGGATTATTAGAAGTCGTCTCATGTGCAATCTGCTTTTAACGCGGCTTTAACTT
Source organism: Digitonthophagus gazella (assembly GCA_036711955.1). NCBI lineage: Eukaryota > Metazoa > Arthropoda > Insecta > Coleoptera > Scarabaeidae > Digitonthophagus > Digitonthophagus gazella. The sequence goes on along the minus strand of JASCIT010000006.1, from coordinate 26,166,533 downwards.
TTTTTTAATTTAGCGTGGTGCTACGTATAGTATTTTACAACCTTAAGAAGTTAAGTGATGATTGTTTATAGAGGGTGTTACTAAACATGTTGATTTAATTCATTCGAAAAGTTTAATCTAATGAATCCTCGGTATCAAAATGCAAATACAGTACGATTAGTGCAATTAGCGCAACTAGTGGAATTTGTTGTTTGTGTAAAGTAAGAAAATCTTTATTAAATAGGTACAATCGAGCAAACGCGTTTGATATGACGGCTTAACGGTTTGGGAGTGGATCAACCAACTAATTAATTGGCACGTTATGACGAAACCGATTATAGTGAGCCAAACGTTCAAAAATAATTGTATGCCTTTAATGTAGTTCATTCCGTATTGATTATGGAACTAGTAACAGAGTTAGTTGATTACTTCAATTTTTTTTAATCGAATTTTTTCTTAATGGGTTTATCCCAAAGTAAATACTTTTTTTTTATTTTTTATAAATGAATAAATATTTTTTTTAAATTTGAATCTATCTTTTTCTAGCTTCTGTCTTTATACAGTAGAATATCGATAATCCGAATACCTGTAACTCGAATTTCCACCATTCCGAATGCTTAAAACATTTCTTTATTTGACGTTCTTATTTAATATTGGTGATAATTTCAATGAATTAAAGTTCCAACCCGGAATTGTTGAGTTGAAGACAATAATATGTACAAGGACTTCTTACTTCCAAAGAAAGATATTATTTTCCATACATATCTATAAATCGTAAATAATACCTAACTATCTACTTATTAATTTTATTTCATAGAACGAAAAGAAAAATAATTTTGTTCAACAGTTATGATTTCTATTCATGATTATTTTAAACCCAGAATTATTACTTTAATTGCTCGACTATCAAACAGAGCACATAGTTACAGAAATTAAAGGATTACCTAAAGTACAACAAAAAATTTTCATACCGTCAAAGTGTTTGTACCTACTAGGGAAACCCTATTATAAACCATACGAAGTAACGTAATTGCTTTTTGAAACAGTTAAATTAAAAAAAGCTGTTGTATGTTGTCGGACAAGCGGAGCAGTTTGATTACAGTTACACAAGAAAATAATTGAGGGAACTTTTGAGAGAAGCTGTCGAAGAGAATGAAGGTGGTTATGGTTGCACATCGACAGACATTATAAGAACCTGTCAGACAATACCTGTATTGAAACAATGCGACGAACAAAATGTTAATGAATGCTTAAAAATTGATAGTAATTTACATGGACAACAAATTTTTGAAAACGTTAAAATTGTTTATCTATTAGTTGGTTTTAAGATTAACAATAACGTCGAAGCGAACAGTGATTATGACAATGATAGTAATCTAGGCCTTTCATTTAACTCACTGTTTAATGCTATAAAATGGTTCGAGAAGCAACCCGAGTTTATTTCATTGCAAATGTTAGTACTGAGATAAATCTAGTTTACAAGAATATTTCTGACAATTTTAGTGTGTGTTTTTAGTTAAGAATAATTAATTTTTATTTTCCCTTTATATAAATATATTGCTTTTGAGTTCTAATATGCGTGTATTATACAGGTGACTCTGGATAAGCCTTCCCCAAATTGTTGTAAAACTTCAATAGGAGTTGCAACGTTCTACTTTATTAACCACAAAGCATTTATACAGGACGTTCCATAATAGAACAGTTACACAATCGAATGTTTTTTTTCCACAGAGAAGATAACATTTACAATTTTCTAAATATGACAAATTGACGCTGATTAGAACCCACGCAGGCTGTACTTACTTAAATTTTTATTAATTGGTTCACGGTAGTGATGCATTTCGATCATAGAAGATTTTCGTTCTTCAAAAAATGAATTAAAAGTTAAACGTCCTATTTATTTTTCAATCTACTATCTAATACGCTTAGAATTGGCATAGCGTTTTGGCACAAACAACATTCGCTTATGTTACTGCTCTGTTATGGAACGCCCTGTATAAAAGTTTTTGCTTGAAAAAGTAGAACATTGCACGCCCTATCAAACACCTATAACAATTTCTGTAGAATTTCTAACGGGTTAGAAATTACAGAGAGGGGCGCTTATCTAGAATCACCCTGTATATCTTACATCCAATACAAGTAGATTTAGTTATTTTGCAGCAATTGTTTGATAATCCGAACCGCCTTCGATTCCAATTACCTCAAATTATCGAGGTTCCATTATAAGTACGAAACTCTACGATTTTTTTTTTAATTGTCAAAAATTTAGAAAACTGTTAAGTCCAAAGTTAAGTCTCGTAATTTATTTTCAATCTTATTTTAAAATTGGCCAAAAATGTGAGGAATAATGTTAGGTGCAAAGAGGACTTTTAGTTCTTTTAGTAATTCTTAAGAAGTAGAACAAATTTGATGACAAGTACTTGATTGGTATTCTAATTTGCCCTTATTTGTTAAAGTTCTTCGTAAATCATCTAGGTGATAACTAACAATGAATCTATTATTAGAAACTACCGTAGATGGATCGATTTCCATCGAAATAGCAGCAAAAAACCTTTCAAAAATAACTTATCAAAAATTTTGATGAACTAGGTATAACTTCTCTGATCAACTACTCTTTCGTTAAAATTCGACTAAAATTCTAACCATAATTTCACTACAATCGGAGAGCCAAGTCTTTTCAGCACAAATTTCCAATTAATCTGGAATAAATTGCCTGCAGTCGATGAATTTTCAATAAAACCTCTTTTACATGGGGCCATTGTGATCTCTTTTAAGCGGTTTGTTATGTGAATTAAATTGATTTGTGTTATGAAGACATTTTAAAATACTTGTCGGTGATAGTAGTCGATAGGTATCAGTATACGGTACAAATGTGTAAAATATTAGAGCGCACTAATAAGCGATTGAGAAGTAAATAGGGATTAAAGTTTGAGATTTAAGGCCATGCTGGTTTACGTCAGTACTTTGCCACTTCTCTCGAGACTGCCCTAAATAGATTCTTTTTTAACATTTGGCATGCGGGCAACGTATTTTTAGGTTTTTTTGAAAACTGTCATTAGCGGGCGAGTCACGTAAAAATACGTATACAGTGAAATTCCCCTTCGCGGACACCGCCTTAGACCGACAGTTTCTCATGGAACGGACCGACTCTCATACAATTTGCATTGCGTTAACTCTCTATTGGACGGACATTCATCTTTAATAAAAGATTTTCCCTTTAACCGGTGTTTGGCGACTTCAATATTTGCAAGGTACAAGCACAGCCTATGTCATGCCTTTCTGCTTAGCTTGAATGAGGGACTTCCCCGAGTACAACGAAATTTAGACGTTCTCATTTTTTCGGTACATACGGGGTTCAATACTAGTGTGACGTCTATGCAAAAAAAGATATGCGGATGTATTGTACTTTGCAAAAACCGCTTGGGCCCAAGTATCCATGGAAAGAGTTAAAATTGCTCCCTAAAGCAGGATTTAAGCACGACAATATGCAAAGTGAAGACCAGCTAAATGAGGCTTTGACATCTGATCCAGAAGATGATTTACCTCTTAATAAACTTACAGATATCATCAAAAATAAAAAATTGTTAGAATTGACTGACAACGAAAACCTTAACGATTTTTTAGAAATGGATGAAAATTTATATGTTGAAGATCCAGATTCAGGACAAGGAATCGAAAATCCAAAAGTCGAACAGCTGTCTGAAGATTTTGATGTACCAGTACCAGGTACCAGTTCCAGCGGAGGATATCAAAAATTATGGTGAAGCTATTACCCTAACCAATCAGCTTAAACGTTTTGCCGAAAATCACGGAGATGTAGGGTCCTTGTAACTGCTTTCCAACTTAGAAATACGTTTTCTGCTCGCCTGTTATTATTATTACAGTTATTATTTAGTTCAGAGCGAAAGAATACTCTTAATTCTACTTAATGACTCTTAGTTTTTTATTTATTTTAAAAACATTCACATATACACTTTAAATAACCGAATTTTTTAAATTATAGTTTTCATTAAAAAACCGATATTTACTGCGCCCAAGGGAGACTTCACTTGTAACGGTTTTATTTTTCGGATTTAATTAAATTTAAATTATTTGGTTTGGGCCATCTGTTGGAAGGTGTCATTTTTAAGATCTCTTGGTTTTATTGCGAAATACAGGATATTGGTTCGTTTCTTAGATTAGTGGGATCAGAAGTGGTGGGGATAGTTCCTTCCTGCATCGTAATTTATGTAATTTCGTCCTCTTCGTTGTCGATCCTTGGAAGAGCGCGGTTGACATTTGGCTCCGATAGTAACTGCGTGGGTGGCGAAGCATAGTAGAAGAATTCTCTTTGGTGTTTTTGGGAGAACTTCTAATCGCAATTTGGCGGATCAGCTTACCTCTCCACAGATTTTGGGCACCTGTTTGTGCTTTATCGGATTGATTCCGGATTAATTTGTTTCTATCAGCCAACACGCAGAGCCGATTAACATCGTAAGGTATGTTTTACGTTTGCAGAGAACTTGAATCTTTTTTTTTGTTTGGTGCGTTTTGTAATTCGTGTTTCCCTTAGGCTCCTTTTTCTTTTTGGTTTTTTTTCGTTTGGATTTGAAGTTATTGCGTCGAAATTTTTGAGTCAACCCCCCCCTGGCGACCATCGTTCATCATTATTGAAAGCCGTTAGAAGAACAGGGACGGTGGAACATCGAACCGACTTCGTCGCGACGCACGTATCTTGAGAGAGACACCACTCCTGGCAGACCGAGACACCGCAACAGAGATAAGCCCACGCTTTGTATTTTCTTTTATTGAATTATTTTGTTATTTAATTTGGTTATTGGGGATCCTCAATCCTTGATAATCTTTTACTTGCAGATTAACTTGTGTTATTCTAAATTTATTGAATATCATTTCACGAAACTGTTTTTTGTACCTAATCGCTCAGAGAATTTTTTTATCCCGGTTTAAAGTTAGACACTAATTTGAAAGTGTGATATATATTTGACAACAGCTGTTATCATTTCTTTTTTTGTGTTCGCGTTGACATTTAGATTTCAGGTTGTTTGTTTGTTAATTCTTTGAAGCAACTGCAGCGATAGGGGTTTATTGCTATTTGTGTAAGTTTTATGGATACATTTCGCTTGAGCATTCTTTGTTTTTCATCTTTGTTATTTCATTGTTTCTTTTCAATACAAGTACATTTTTGGGTTTTTAAAATTGTCTTTTATTTTGTTGTTCTCCTTCGATCGTGGATTCGGACTTGCCTGATCCTAGGATAAGTGAGGGTTGGTAGGTATCGATTTAAGTTCGTGGCGCCCTTTCATTTAACATCTGAACCCCCCCTTCTCCGCAGAGTGAATCGGAGCCCGGTCCTATCAACGGTTGTTTTGGCTTTGAATCGAACTTATTTTTATTTCGTTATAACTTGAGTTTGTGCGCTACACACTGCAGTAGATTTGTGGTTTCAACGATTCACACAAAACGCCCGCTGCACGCGTATGTTGGCGGCTAAGTATACCCGCATGCCAAGTGTTAATTAACTTAGGTATGCTTTCAAAAATTTTTATAGCAACAAAATATTGAAGAAAATAAATCTGAATCTGAATGTGGAAGCGGGTTCGGAGTGACCCAATCAGAGACGGTTCCTGTCGTGCTTTCAAGCAAAATGATGAGACGATTAAACATGTCCTATGTAATTGCCCGAATCTCACTTTGAAGCGGAATATTTTCGCAACCACTTATGGATCATTACTCAACTACGTCGTTTTGAAATTTCCTTACTATTTTAACGTCGTTTAAAACCAATTAAAAAATTGGATTTCTATAAAGTTAATATATGGATCAAACCAAAAACTTTGAAAACTTACTTTGGTACTTACTATCATACCAAATTTGATTAAAATATGTTCAGTTGTTTCCGAGATATAAGCATATATTCGGCGTTTCAAACAAATCGCGATTATCGTGAAAATAGTTGAAATTTTTCAAAATGTAAAATACCTGAAATACCATTGATATATGCCGCTGTTATATGTTACAATCCGACTTTTTTTCTCGGATTGGCAACCCGAATATCGATCCAATACTGTGGTGTCGATTATTTTAGAATATTATGCAATACAAAAATGTCTACGGAATACGATGAACTTTATCCCGATTGTTTTCGACAGGTGGTTGTAAACATTTTCCGGTTCGATATAAGGCACTTTTACTTTTGAGGGAATGTTTTAATACGTGTTCGTTCTAAGGCAGATCAAAGCGGCAATGAAGTAGTTTTTAGCGAAAAGTTGCTTTAATTTTAACATGGTAAGAAAAAAAAAGAAATAACTATAAAAAGTCTACCTTTTAAAAAAGCAGTTAATCAAATTAAATTTCCAAAACAACAAATCTTAACAATATCCAATAATATTTGCCAAAAGTAGTAAAGCTATAGCAGGCAACAATACATTTGAACCTCAATTTTAATTATTGAATGTTATTGCTCAAATTTCCCGATACCGGGAGCGTAGCAATTCATTGAACGCTAATGAAATCAAATCCGAAGGCCATACGGGTTTTTTGGAAGTAAATCCGTTGTTGTGTAGGGCAGCAAACTATTATAACGCGTTACCAGAAAGGTCGCGTTTGCTACTAAATTATTCATGAACAAATGCGGATTAATTCATCACAACAGCTATAATTCGAATTCTGATAACTCAAAATCGAGTAAAACATCGTTATGCAAACTGAGAGAATTCCGTGAAAGTCCTCGCCGATTAAGCTGTTTATATCCAATCAATTTTATATAAGTTCACATTTAATTTTGGTTATAAATTTACCAGGAAATTCCTATTTATTTATACTGCAAATTACTGCTAAATAGTTTGCGATGGTAAAATTCGCATAATAATGGCAGTGTTAAGGAAATTTTTAATAATATTTCTAATAATACCAAATCCCGAAATAATACTGTTATGCGAAAATTGAGATACCCCAATCAAATACTCACAAATTAAATGGTTTATACCCAATTAATCTCAATTTATATCTATTTGCGATACTAATCCGCAATTAATTCCCATTTCTTGCCAAAATTTCAAGGTAACAATCGCAAATAAACCAAAACAGTGGGAAAATGTTTATTAAGGACTATCGTCCCAAAGATCTTTCCGCCTACTAAAATAATTTAATAATATGAATACGTTTAATTATAACGATTCGAATCGGCTGTAGTTCTTGTTTATACGAGTGCGACAAAACCGATCGATCCCGATTTGTCTACATGACCTCGGGATTTGTAAATTATGAAAAATTGAGTTACAAATTCTACAGGATCTCGAAGGTTTGTAAACATAATCACTTTTAGATAATTCTAAAATATCTTTTGACTAGCTGAAATCAACTTGTTCGAGTTAGTCATTAGCTAATGAAATTCTTTTAAGTAAATGTGTCTGAGAATTATTGGTACGTGGGTGTACAGAAAAAGGATTTTTGCATTAAAACCAACCGCAAATGTTATTCGTAATGTTTTCCTTATAATAACCACTGTCGCTTAAGAAAGTACTACTGTGCCTTCTAGAAAATTATGCAGGTTTGTAAAAGAATTAATAGTTTTTGATTGGTTCTTCATGGAGCGTGCAAATCTAAGACATTCAAAATAACAGTTTAATTATTTAAGTAAAACAAACCAAAGTAGTAGTTTTTATGAAAAGTTTTAACAAACTCTAACGTTAGAATTAGAATTCTTTCGGAAGCAAGAAATGACGCGGAGATAACGCATACTATCCAAAGTAATTGTATCTCGTTTTTGAAAACTTATTGTGTAACTTCTAAAATAATAGTTTTGTTCGTGTAGGCGATTTTCAACAGTTTCTGATTTTTTCATCCAATCAAGAATTAGGCTTTTTTGCATGTGCACAAAAAATTAAGCAATTTGATTGGATGAAAAAATCTGAAACTGTTAGAAATCGACTGCACGAACAAAGCTAATAACTTGCCAGTGATTTATAAAACCCTATCTTCGCCCATTCATTGAAATAATGGTGTTCAGAAAAATCTTAAACGTAAGCGGTGGCAAACCCGTTGTCTTTGAAATCTTTCCAAACAAAAGGATAAACGACAAAATACTTTTTATTAGGGTTATCAAACCCCATCCGATATATTCTATGCGAATTTTGTGTACATGCAAAAAATCTTAAGTTTTGACTGGATGAAAAAATCAGAAACTGTTGGAAATCGCTTGCACAAAAAAAACTATTATTTTAGAAGTTACACAGTGAATTTTCAAAAATCAGACGGAGGTACTTTGGATAATATGCTTTATCGTACCGGATCATTTCTTATTGTTAAAAAAGGAAGCATACTTTGAAAAAGGTCTCTTCAAACTGAATTGTAAGTTTTAATATTTAAATAATTATTACTTACCAAGAAACTATGCGTGTTAAGGAGTTGTCTTAAGAAATTATTTTGAGATAAGCTATCAGTTACAATCGGTAAAACGGTAAATCCTGAAATCAATGCAATGAAACCTCTATTTTCTTTAATTTTTAACATTTCAGGGATGAGTTATACCTGAATATCTTCGTAAACTTTAACCCTTTTATTAACCTTAACACAAACTGTTATAAAAAAAATTAAGTAAAAAAATTATATGTTTAAAGGGACTAAAAATGTATCAATCTGATTTATCTGGAATTGGGCTGGAAAAATTCCTACCAATATTACTAACACCACCAGCTAGTTTTCAAGAATTGCTGATTAAATTAAAATTATTGATAGCTGCTTACATTTTATCGTCGATGGTATTGAGACAGACCAAACGTTCCTTTTCGGGATAAAGAGCATAGGATTTACTTTGATATCTGACCCGACAGCATAAAGATCAAAATATCAAAATAGGGTACATTTTCGATTTAATACGTTTTATCGGAGTTGGAAAAACACGTTTACTCCCTTAATACCAAACGTTTACACAATCCCTATCACCTTTAACCCTCCGGTGGACGTGTATGCGGCAGTTAGCCGCATTTTTTTTCCCAAAATATTTCTAAGTTCACTGGGAAACCATTAAATATCCTATTGCGGTGTAAAAACCGCAACGCGCCTACTCGTGTAAGTCCGATAGGCGCGCCCACCGGAGGGTTAACGTATTTTGAATTTCTTTTTGAATATAGATAATTGAGAAGAACAAAAACTTTACTACATTGTTAGTATGATTAAGATTGATTTACATAAATCAAATTAACCTGTTTTCAGTCTGATATTATGACATTATGGTTCATTTCAATGTCACTTTTGACCCTGATAAACTTAAAAAAAAGTCTGTTGCGTTATCAATTAATTGTGGTATCCTAGACGAACATTTTCAGTTTTCGTCTCTCTCTGTCATACATAATTAGATAAAAGAAAGTAATTGATGTACCTCAAGAAAACGGTGACAAGTAATGACGCAGGAGATATCTTTCGCTGAAATCCATATAGAAAAACTCGAAGGTCGACTATAAACCGAAAGTTTTTCAAAACAAAGCTTTCACGGTACCCAGTGTCACAGGACTAATATTGGGGTGGTACTTACTTAATTTATGTGATATTATACAGCACTAGTATTTCTTTGCTAAAGTTAAGTTATTTGTTTTAAAATAAAAGACCTTTTATTATTAATAAGGAAATATTTGATTGTGATCCATTTTTCCACCAATAAATTAATATGTGGAACGAAAAGTATTTTATCAACACTTATCTGGTTTATTGAATTTTTATTATCCTTACATGTTTCGATCTAATGTCACCTTCAGAGGTAATTTGTCGCTAATTAATTTAACCAAGGTTAGTTAACTTTAATTAACTAACCAAGTTTTTAATTAGAGACAAATTATCTCTGAAGATGGCCTTATGCCGAAACATGCAAGGATTATAAAAATTTAATAAACCAGATAAGTGATGAAAAAATACTTTTCATTCCAAACTTTTATTATTACTTACATTAGTATGTTAGAAGTGTGTGTTATGAAAATGTTACGGAATAGAAAAGTTACAGAATAGAAAACTTATAACAGAAATAATCTTATCTAATATGACTTTCACTGTTCAGTTTGCTACAAAAATCCGGGCTCAAAGACGGACTTCAGTTTTCAAATCAGTCTAATGTTAAATAAACCCTCCGTCACACATTTTTTTTTTGCACATGACTCATTTCTGTTGTCAATATAGGGTAAATGCACTGGTTAGCCGATCGGCACTGGATCTCGACCATTTTGTCATTTAAAGTTAAATAATAAGAAATATATTCGCTATACTTTAAAAGGGTGTGGACATTTGGTTTTGTACTTCTATAGCACTTTTAAAATTGTTCTCAAAATGGAACTAAAAATCTGCGTTATTCCGTGAAAAATCAGTAAATACATGTCTATCGCGATGACAATATAGTTTCATGTATAGTGTAAAAAAAGTGTTAAGCGAACCCGGCCAGAAAATAGTAAATAATTTTGATTTTAAACACGTTAAGTGATTATATTATGGTTTATATCTATTATTAGTTATAGTTGCTTATATATTTTAAGAAAAAATAGGCTCACAGTAAGTTTTTTGTTTAATATTTGATGGTCGCCAGCCAATATTAAAATAATTGCTTTTTTCAGTTCTCGACCAAAATGGTCGAGAATCAGTAAGCTTTTAAAAAACTAATTGTTTTGGTAATATCATCTATTTAAGAATTGTTGGTATTTTTGTGTATACTTCAATTAATTTATATATCTACTTTTTAAGTTTTAGTTTGCGACCATCAAATTAGACCTAAGTATTCTTTTTTTACACTCGTATTATAGGTGGTCGAAAATCAATTAGTTCTCGACCACTGTGACAAGAAAAATGATTAATGTCACTTTCTTTATTAGTAAAAAATAATAATCTATTTTTTTGTAAGTTCCTATTTATGTTTGTTTAGTGAAAATATGTGTATACATACATTAAAATTGTTTAAATTTATGTTTTTCTCTAATGGAATCTATTGTTCTAAATATATTTTCTTAGAAATTAGTCCAATTTGTGGTGGTCGAGAACTAACATAAAATGGTCGAGAACTCCGCGGAGTGGTCGAGAAGTAGTGATATTGTACTTTTTTATTTTTATTGAAATTTTAATAAATATTGTTAAAAGAAAGGAAAAAGCATACTTGCACACTGTTAAGAACTCATTGAGGAATCGTTGAAGGCTAGGTGTAATAAAATTTGAATAATTTTTCGATATGTAAAATACATTTAAAGTCAATTTTTTTGTTAACTGGTCGAGAACCAATGCATTGGCCCTATCAAAAAAGTACAAATTTTGCGATGTTGCCGCCTTAAACAGCAATTTAGTTGTCTATTAACAAATAGTAAGTTAAAATGAAACCATGCATACCAATTTTTAAAATGGTTTTAATTACAACTATTGGTTATTAGTTAAAAGCATGCTAAAAGCGTACTAGACGTATAGTTAAGCATATGGTTGTTGTAGTATGGTTGGGTTCGGTTGTTCGTTATAAACATGACTAACTACTAACACTATTTATTTCGAATGTTTAATACTTGTACAGTTTGTTAAATGTATATATAACAGATTTGCGACAACAAGCGTTCGTTATTAGAGGTTCGATCCGCACTCGCTCGTGGTTGTACGAAGACTGCTTTTTATTTTTCCATAGATCCAATATCTCTTTTGTGCATCCTACGCACTCTCCTTTGATGTACGCCACAAATCCGCCAGACTGCCGCCGCGTTTTTTTGTGATTATATCACATACCTCCCCAACTAAAAGACACCAACCACTGTCTTCTGTGGTGTAGGACAAGGTTCGGTTCTAATCTCCAATCTAAGGCTGATCCCGTCGACACTTCTTCAGATTTTTGAAATAGAAATGCAACACTTGGTTTCAATGGAACTTCTAAATGCAGTTCTTTCTTCGGGCGTAGTTGAACGGCATGTTTTCTTTTCGGCGTGCCATTTATTTCTACTAAATATGAACATTTCATAATTTTAGAGAACATTTCCATTAGATTTAATCGTTACTACTACTGATGACGCCGACCCTATCGGTGTAGTTGCCACGTCTACCGGTTCTAAAACATCGCTTTCTAACATACGATTGATTTCTGCCGACACTTGTTCTTGTAGGGGTAGTGGAACATTCCTCGCTCGAAATACTTTGAGCCGGACATCAGGGTCGATATGAATCCTGGCCATGTGACCTTGAATCGTACCTAAACTCCCATCAAATAGCTGTTTGTAATTTATCAAGATTTCGTTCGCACTGTTTATTTCCGGTCCGTTCGACGTTAACGAAGAAGCTGGTCTTTCTTCCTCAGGCTTTACCCTGGCGTTGCGTAAGTTTGCTCCAGGAAGCAAAGTAAGCTTAAATTTTAAACTCCAATCTATTCCAAATAACGGTGTTGCTTTTTCTTTAATCACGTAAACTGGGAGACTTTTTGTTTTCTCGAAAGCTTCGATTGTAACGTTTGCGATTCCTAACGTCGTTATTTCGAAATTCGTATAAGCAATTAAGTTAGCCGTCGGCCTAAGCTTCGGTATTCCTACTTTAATCCACGTTCGTTCGCTAATTACTGAATGAGCGGCTCCTATGTCGTATAACTTTTTTACCTTTGTATTATTTATGTACGTGTTAATCATAACTTTGCTATACGTAGAAACGTTCCGAATATTCGCCGTATCGGTGCCTTGCGACTCGTGTGAACTGTCGCTGTTAACGCTTGTATTGCAAACATCATTGCCGGTACATACAAATCTCGTGTTTCTATTCGTTTTTCCGTCTAAAATTGTGACACGGCCCGATTTGACACAAGCTCTCGCAAAGTGATTCTTTCCAGAACATTCCGCGTACGGCTTTCCTAATGCCGGACATTCCTTTTTGTTGTTGTGCTTCGATTTGTCGCAAAAGAGGCATTCTCTTTTCGGATCCAAGGTTCGTTTTGATGTCACCGCGTGTTTTTCTGTCGTGTTGTTTTTATATGAATCGGCGCGTTTCCGCTGTTTGTTAACGTAATTTAAATCGTTGTACGGCGTATGGGCGCGCGATACCGAGGCGAGCTGTTTTGCTTGTATCGCCGCTTGTTCTAACACGGTTGCCCATGCTTGAATTTGTTCTAACGTAGCTTTGTTTGTCATATGTAATCGAATTATCTGTTCTTACCATTCGGTAAGAACAGATTTTCCTACGATTAATTGGTCGCGTAGTCATTCGCTTAAGTTTTCAGTGAAATCGCAGTTTTCCCGACAAGCCTCCTAATGCTGACACGAATTGATTGATTGTTTCGTCGTTTCTTCTAAATATGCGCGCAAAATTGATTCGTTCTGCAAACAAGTACGTTTGTTTGTCGTAAAACGCGTTAAGTATCACGCGTGATACGTAATACTTAATGCGTGAAATGATCAACGAGAATTTTGTACGGTTCTGGACCTACCCTCGTAAGCAGCAGGTTGTGTCAGGTCGTTTACGTACTGTCGCTTACGAACCCGTGGATATCTAACTCCATTTCATATCGTTGGATGTGGTACTCCCATGCTTCGTTTTTTTGATCAAACCTCTCGAATTTAAATCCTCCGGCGTCCGTGTCCGATGTTCGGTTCGGCTGCCGTCGTGTCGTGCATGTTGATGTCTCGTTGTCTTGTCGTTTCGTTGTTCTGTTCCGTTGTTCCGATCTTGTTTTCCCCATCGCGTCGTTTAACGAAATCCCATCAATTCGCACTGTTTAATGAGATCCCATTCTTGTCGACAAAAATGTAGTGTTGTTGGGTTCGGTTATTCGTTATAAACGTGTATAACTACTAACACTATTTATTTCGAATGTTTAATACCTGTACAGTTTGTTACATGTAAAATATAACAGATTTGCGACAACGAGCGTTCGTTATTAGTGGTTCAATCCGCACTCGTTAGTAGTTGTACAAAGACTGCTTTTTATTTTTCCATTGTCCAATATCTCTATTGTACAACCTACGCACTCCCCTATATCTACGCCACAAATCCGCCAGACTGACGCCGCGTTTCTTTTGTGATCATATCGCAGTTGCAAATGTTTGACTATTGGAGCGTTTTTAACCCTTAACGGATGAGTATTGTACCGTGCGTTCAGAACTGATTGTAGATCGTTTGAATTTGGCGCGCTATAGATTAATTTTTAAGGTTGGTATAAATACAATAATGTTAATCATATCTCATGGGCGTGTTATAGAAAATATTGAAAGCTGTCATAAATCGTCAAAAAACCATAAGGGAAGGGTATTTTATTGAATTTGTTGACATATGCCATTGCAATTTATATCCGATCTCCAATAATTATGGGCACGTGTCGAGCTTTGCCGTCGTTTACATCGGTGATCAAGGGAAATATGTAAATGTGGAGACGCTGCGACACCACAAGTCTATCAAGTCTAGACGGTCACTAATACAGGATGTCTTTATAACTCCCAGGGTAGTAGCTACATTGATTAACATGTTAAAAAACAATTAGTGATATAATACTAATTATAACTTAACAATTGAGTGATAATATACGGGAGTAGTAGATTGTGTTGAATGATTCCTTTTTTGTATATTATAAAACAATCGATAGAGTAAATTGGTAAAATCAGATGTAAAAGACATGGAATACTATAAATTTTCTGGTAGATTAATAACATGGCGCAAATAGGAGAAATTATAACAATATTCCATCCGGCAAAAGATGTCTTATCCATAATAAATTAATTGCATTACCCTAGACCAGCATTTTGAGTTTTCGTTTCTCTCTGTCCTGAAAATTAAATAAAAAATTAGTTGAAGTACGTCGAGAGAAAACTATCAAGTAATGACGCATGAGACATCCTTGGCCGGACAGAGATTAGCTAAAATTTTTATTCAGTACAATTTAAAGAAAATTGATTATGAGGGTGACCACTAAAGTCACCCAGCGGCTTATTCTGTGATTAAGATTTATTTAAAAGTGAATGTATTAAAATTATTGTAGAAGAGTTGTTTAAAAAAAGCGCAGAAATTAGGCTAATTATGCTAACATATGGTTTAACGTTAACAACGAATGGTCATTTCATGTTTTTTTCCTATTTTTGAACGTACAAGGTAGTGTCAGTGTAGTACAATGTCGATCACTTGACATATAAGTTATAAATATGGTGAGTACAAAGTGATTTAATGTAGACGTTGTGAATCACAAAGGTCCAATTTAACAGTTTAATATTGTAATCCATAACTTAATTCTTTGATATCAAGATCTCCCACTCTTGAGAGACGAAGGCTCCTCGTCTAACAGATAATAACTTTGTTTATATTGTTAGGCAGTGGAACTACTTATGATTTATAAGCCCTTATAAAACAAAGGCAAGTATTCTGATTCCTAGTCTAGTTTGAATTTGTTCACAATTAATTTTGGTTTTGGATATTCACATTCTCTACTGATAGGTTAATTTCGGTTTTCGGAGTGAAATCGGTTATGGTCTGCGGTGCGAGTATAAACAATTTCTTACCAAGTAGATACATATAGATAAGATAATTTTTTCTTTATAGTTCAGTGTTGAATTTCGATATTATTATATTACAAATATTTTTCTTTTCGTTTTATTATTAAATTTTAGTTTATTGTTTTAACCCCTTAAGGACCAGACCCGAGATATCTCGGAATAGAGTATATGGTTTCAAATGACCGTAAAAAAATCGGTCCTTAAGGGGTTAATATCTATTTCATTTCATTTGATTTTTTGATATAGATTTATTGGCAGAACCTTAAATTCCAAATATGCTATGTATTTCACTCAAGGAATTTGACGAAATCTTCAGTACAACTGTTTAGCATCGACTACACAGAAATCAACTCAAGAAAAATACGAGGTTATTAAAATTGTTATTAAAAAAATAATATAAAAAGTTAAAAAAAAATCTTTCAGTACTTCTCATTTTGAGTTTTTAACTTATTTTAGTTATAGTTTTTTAATGTATCAATTATAAAATGTTTAACCGTTTGACTGCTACGAGGCGCGAAAGCGCTGCGAGTTTCAGTGTGCCTTAGTTGCACCATTGGAATAGACGTAGTCTGACCTCACGGGTACTTTGCTAAAGTCAACATCAAGTCAAATATGTCTCGCAGTTTTCGAGCGTTCTCGCAAGAATTGCTTAGTAGTCAAACGGTTGAATTGGGTGAAGTTTATTTTTTCAATTAGTTTACTTACTTATGCAGTTTACAACAACTTCATTTTTCCATTAGAAAATTTCTAATAGAATAGAATAGTCGTTTAAGGGATGAAGATTATCCCTGTGAAATAATATTTCCAAATGTTGATGTCCAACTTTGAATTTTTTCAATTTTTGGATATGCCTCGCTGTACGTACGGACAGCGCTAACTTTGGGATTTTTTTAACGCTTAACCCGGCGTATGTATACCATATTTTTTGAGACACGGTGTGTATACTGGGTCTTTTAGGGAACAGGCATGTTTTCAAAGTTTTGTAGGCTTTCAAAAATTCTAGAAAAATTCTGAGTTTCTTATTGAAGCGTCTACTACATGGCCGAGCAGTTACCAAATTCAAAAGTTTAAAACTGTTGTCAATAAAAATGAAACAATCGTCTGAATCGTCTGAAAAGTCAGAAAAACGGAAATTTTGACTGTTCCTTCAAAGACCCAGTGTACACACGGAAGGTTAATTAAAAAGGTTATCACTTGAATTTTACGGATTCTAATCGTTGAAGCTGTGAAGAGATTAAGTCTGTGAAATAAAATTTCTAAATTTCGATGTCCAACTTTGAATATTTGTACATTCGGTATTCTGACGCCTTTAAGCGACTGATTAATGGATAAAAAGAGCGAACAAGTTATTGGTTGCGTTAAATAGTCTTATTAACGCTGAATTGATCGATTTGAAACACTACCGCATAATTAGAAATTTTGCAATTAATCATTTTATAATGAAAAGTATATGGCTGGAATGTAAACAATAAGGGATGTTCCAAAATTCAACATCCTACTCCGTAGGATAAGTGAAATAATTTAAAAAAACCACACCATGAGTATCAACTTCAAAGAGCTGTAGCTCCTGTGGGAAGCATTTCCGGACACATGTTCATATGAACTTTTCTTCATATTTTTAGCTGTAGAATTACCCTCTTCAGTATACGAACGTTATTTCCGGACACCCTGTATAGCAGATCTTGTTTTGATTGCCCGATCCTTGACTGGCATTACTTGATTAAAAACAAGTAAAAGATCACAAAATTCAGCTTAGTAATAAAAATTCTGGCTGTTTGCAACTTTAAATCGTCGAATAAATTCACTTACATTCCAGTTATTACAATGATCTATTCATAAATAAACAGGTACAATACCACCTCTGTAAACGCAACCAATCGAAATTAAGATAATCGCACTTGTTGAGATTTTTGTACCTAGTGGGACAAAATACAACAGAAAGCACGAAATCAAAGCCAGTCGCAGTTACTGAGGTAAAGTTTTTTGTAAGTTGTCTTACAAAGTTTAAAAAACTGTTTTGTGCTGTTGCAGAAATCGAGGAGTTGCCTGTATCAAGCGTTGCGATTACCAAAGTAATATTTTATACACGGGATGATTTAAATTAACTGTAATATCGATTTCCACAAAATTTCAAAAAAATAATCCATTAAAATAATTAATAATATCCGTTTGCGCCCAATTAGAGAGTACCTATTAAGTTTATTATTATCTTGAAGGTAACATTAGTATAGTTATCTCATATTTAAAAAATTAAATTTGGGATTTTAAGGTAAAACCTCATATTATCATTTCATAGTATTAAATTTACTGATTATGAGTTGAAAAGATCGGTCTCATAACAATTTTGTTAAAAGATTTCCATAGAGCAAAAACAATTTCTAAAATGAAATAATTAATTATTTTCTTATTTTAGGTTGGGTTCTCATTTTTCCCAAAATCTTTTATACAAGTTTACTATAGGATGAAAAGATAAGTTCTCACTGGTCAAGTCAATTACGATTGGAATATATTTCAAGATGATTTTTCTGTTGATTGTTAAATTTAGTAAAAAGAAACCGCAAACTAAAAATGATACCTTTCAAATATTATAATATTCTGTTATGAAGAGTATGTAATTTCAATTTTATTAAAAATCAGCAAAATAATATGGAATTTTATTAACGTTGATATTTTATAATTTATGCTGTTACTCAGATGTTCATAATGGTACTCTTGGGTCTCATTGAGCACTCTTTTAAAATGTATATTTTTACACTAAAATCAACAATATTAATATTAAAACCCACAATATTTAATCAAATCTTATTGTTAGTCTATTCTTTGCTAATTTTTAGGATACTTTAAAATTTCTTTGACAGATATTTTATAAAAAAAACTTCTATAAAATCTTTGATAATGTAATACCGCCCTAAACAAAGCATAAAAAATTGGTAAGGTTTATTGTTTAAACCCTCACTGCGTAACTCCAATTACCAAACTGTTGTATAGTTAAATGTCTTTTCCGGGATTTAAATCTACGCTATACTACGCTGTGGAAAGATTGCTGAATAATGCGGTTAGATCAACGGGCGCAGATTTACTCAGAACATTATTCATCTATATTCGAACTGTCGAAAGTTCAATTTTCGTTATGATTGAGGGTGGCAGCTGGAATTCGTGGATCGTCGCGTCCCAGCTTTTAATCCCGCTGGAAGTTAGTAAAATCAATACACGGAAAACCTGTGACTACAGGTTGTCCGTGTATTGATAACAGATACAGTTTCGAAATGCAGTGCCTCCCTTTCAAACAGGTTTCAGTAAGGCTAAAATTACTCATGTCAGTTACAACAGTTAATTCGTGTTTTAAAATCGATAGTAGATGGAATTTAATTCTCCAACAGAAAACAACATAAAGTAAACGAAGAAAATAATAATATTATAAAAGGAAAGCTACCTTCTTTTATTAAATAGGTAGAGCTAGTTGGAGTAGAAGTGATTTGTATTCATAAATGTAAAGAACTTTTCGAAGAGAGTAGGAAGTTGAAACCTAGGCGAGGTGGTAGTGACCTTTAACAATGAAAAATGGGGTGGGTTGGTTGAGTTTTATTCCCGTAATAAGCTTGGAATCAATTATACTTTATTACGTTCAATAAAGGAAGCTTATTATATACGCAACGTCTTGCGGTAACAATACGGCTTCGACGTAACATTTTTTATGTGCTTGCCGGGATATTATATTAATGGCCTCGTAGTTTTTAGCTGATTATAATAACATTTTGTACGGAGACTGTTCAGCCCGCAAGTTCACCTTTTGTTCACCTATGTGACGCACGCGCGTATTTTGCGCTTAAGAGACACATGTTGTTAATAGATTTTTACTTATCAGCCGACATTACCTTTGTGATATTCGAATCATTATTTTTGCACTTCGCACACGACTATCGTTATCGTTTTCCGTTTGAAACGTGTTATTGTCGCGAATGGCGTGCGATCGCTTATGATCAGTAAAGCAATAAAGGACGCGTAAGAACTGTTAATTCACTTTTATTTAAATAAGTTCTAAGAGCCGGTTTATTCACCTTTGGGTAAATTAATTTGTCTGATACTTACCATGGTTACTGGCTAAATAACCAATCATAGCAAGTGAAATTGCAGTAAATATGGAAAGTATCGAATGGATTAATTTATCCTGAAATGAACAAACCGGTCCTAAGTCTTACCTTTTCTTTATTGTTGAATCAACACCTAGTTTGAGACATCAACTTCTTAGTTTGTGTGTTCGGAGATAATTGGTTCACAAGGTAAATGCGTAAATCCACTAAATAAAGTCCTAACGTTCCTTCTATTATATCAGTTTGCGGTTATGGTACGTCTCACACTGAGGCAACTAGTAACCAATAACGAGCGATGTTGCCATTTAATGACATTTTACGTAAAATCAAAGCAGACGTCTCACATTGGAGCAATCCGATACCACTTCTCTATCTACGATACCGAATTACTCCAATGTAAGAGACATCATTTGATTATGTATATGTAAAATATCATCAAGTGGCAATATGGCTTGTTGATGGTTGCCTCAGTGTGAGACCCACCTAATGGGTAAATATTGCAACATTTCTCTTCTTTTCTCGAAGACGAAAAGTAATTTAGAGGATGTGAAGCTTGTAACACCTCAGTTTGTAAATGTTACCAAAGTTATTAATCGCGGTCATTCCAATTTCAATAACAGCTTTGAAAACCATTCGTAATATGGAGTTAGAGGGCAAACTTTGGACCGGTATTAAAGTTCACTTCCTGTTAAGCTTTCGTAAATTAAAGCGATTTCCGACTAATCTTCTGCAGCGGATAGAATCGGAATAGCAATATTTACGAGCTTACGATTCAATTTGAATATTTATTACTAACCGCGGAAAAAAATTTTCTAGACAATTTTTTTTTATTTACTATATTTTTATTGAAAGTTCAACGCTACAGTTCTTTATATAAATTACTGCAGTTACAAATATTGGTTTCGTTATATCATCCATACACAGCCCTAGTGTTGTACACAATATTCGTGATCGCAACTAATAGAAATTGAAGGAGTTGCACTTATCGGGGCTATTGCATGTTTTCCTTTGTGAGGAAAAATATGTGATAATAAAGACACAAATTAAAACCACTTCATGAAACAAAGTAATAAACTGACATTAAAATCAATTGAAACATACCGAAGCCAATCGGAATCGTCGAGGTAATTTTTTTTTTGGGGTATTATTGTACTTATATTAGGGGGACCGGAATGTAATGTCGTATCCGCGCGTTAGAACTTAACGTGCGAAAACGACATTACTACTTTTAAATAAGCTATAACTTGTGATTGAAGATAACTAACCCCACACATTGATACTTCTTTTTTATGGCTAATTTGTTTTTTATCCCAACCATACATAAATAATTGTGAAGAATATTTTTCTCTGAAACTACAGGTGATATAAGACACTGTTTCTAGTAAAATTATCTCCAAATTAACCAACTCAGCGAAAAATAAATACTGCGTTAAAAAATTCAACATCTTTCGGTATAACTGGAAGTCATGGATCACTGAAAATACTTTCACAATGTAGTTTACCCTGTAGTAAATCTATGCATAACATTTCAAAATCATCAGAATTGTATTTTTCGAGATATATCGAATAGTCTCCTTCTTTTGTTTCTTACATTACATTTGTAGCTTTAATGTTGAGAGCCATTGTGGTTGCCTTTATTACGCATATTAGTTGACTTATTTATGGAGGTTATTCACCCCTTTAAAGCATTATATCGCCCATAAAAAAATTGTTGTGTTCATCCTCTATGTTTCTACCAAGTTTAATTATTTTTTTAATTGACAGTTGGGAATCTTTCCTTTCTGGTTTTAGTACAATGTATTCCTGAAACTACGACTATTCCTCCCGATTTAGCCTATATAATTCAACAGTATGTGTAATCTGCGGTTATTAATATCTAAGCTTAACAGTGAAACCTGAATGAACCTAATTAGGAATTGAATGGAATCTGATCAGTTTAATTGGATAAACATGAACGAAACGGCCAAGCAATCAGAAATTGCGATTTCTCAACGGAAAGTGCCAAGTAATGAAGTTGTCATGCTTAACTTAATATCTTACAATAACATAGAACCTATAGTTCTAGGCTAGTTCAATGTTTTATACTCGGCTCTTTCTTTCTTTTTTAAATACTCAGTAAACAGTTTACCAGCATTTCCATCTTGCAACCACAACGGCGGAAAATTTCAGTGCTTAACAGTGTCCCTACAAGATATAAGGAGATTTCATCAGAACTTCTACTCCCAAAACGAAAAGATTCGCGAAGACAACTTTATTTTAAAGTTTACTTCATCAGTTGATATTAAGAGAAGGAGATCAACTTCTGGACGCTACGAAAAGCAGTCCTTAAGAACCAAATACTTTATAGGCTCTAAAAACAAATCAATGATACCAGTATGTATCATACATTTTTAGGTGTTCTAAAAGTTTCAAGATTTCGAGTGAATGGTATTTTAAATCGTTTTAGACGAACAGATCAGCTTTGTAAAGAAAACAGAGGGGGTGACAGGATTTCAAATAAATAATAGTTCGCTCACAGAGGATCAGAGTGATTTAAAAGTAACACAATGGTACTTCAGAACTATTTTTAACACGGAGTACAATCTTGGATTTGGTTCACCAAGAGTTGACGTTTGCTCTACCTGTCTACAGTTAGATGAACAGATAAAACATACCTACTCCAACATTGAGGACAGACAGAAGCTTATGGTTGAAAAACATATTCATAAATTGCGCGCTAAAGCTATTTATGCAGCAATAAACAACACCGACCCTAATGTTTTGATGTTAAGCTATGACTGTCAAAAGAACTTACCATTACCAGAATTGCCTGACCAAGCCACTTACTACAGTAGGCAAATATATTTAAACAACTTTACTATAGTTAAGGGAAATTCGAAAAGTAGACTCAATCCAGAAAATGTGACAGCTTACATTTGGACAGAAAACGTGTTTAAAAATGGAGCCAACGAAATTGCTTCGTGTGTTTTTAATACACTGTTAACAACCGAAATGGAAGTGCCCATTGATACAGTTCGACTAGTGTGTGATGGATGTGGGGTCAAAATAAAAACTCGATAGTTCTCGCCATGGTTTGTTTCTGGCATTCCAAACATGCACCAAAAAATATCAAAAAAGTGGAGCTCTTTTTCCCTGTAACAGGCCACAGCTTCCTTCCCCCAGACCGAGTATTTGGAATCACCGAAAAGGCTACAAGGAAAAAAGAAGTGATTTACAAACCATCAGAATACATTGATATTATTAGTGAGCAATCCAAGGTAGTAAATGTTGGTGTTGATTGTCAGGTTTTTGATTGGAAAAAAGAAAAAGAAACTTTTATGATCAAACCTGCTAAATTTCATTTTAAACTAGGAGCCTGCAGAAGAATAATTTTGACAAAAACCAATCAAAAGAACGTACTCGTTAGAGGAGAGTACACATACAAATCCGACCTTGGAGTGCCTAAATCTATAGCAAAGCTTGGTAAACAGTTTTTAAATATGAAACCAATTATTATCCCTAGGTCAAACGCAATAAAGCAATCCAAAAAAGTTGACGTCAACAACTTATTAGAGAAACATTATGGGGATCAGTGGAGAGAGATTGAAGATTTGGTATTTTATAAAAATATTATTGATGGCGCTGAAGACAATCAAGAAGATGAGCCAATATCTTTAATATGTAAAAATATTAACTTACCTCTACTTCCAAATTATATTTTGCAATAAAGTTAATTCATTATAGCTAATGCATTTACTTCCTTTGTTATCAGTTGATTCCAAGATGTGATACTGTTTTGCTTCAAAACTAACATTATTCATGTGAATTTCTTACAAAACCCACATTTGCCCATATTTTGGCTCAAAACTCACATTTTACTAGTTTGAAAATAAAATTACAAAAAAACCTCTTCAACTAAAAGGTTTGCAGTGCAAGTAAACAGTTTATTTGGTTACAAAATTTAAATTAAAAAAAAATTCAGTAATACAACTTGAACTTCAATACGTCCTAGTTTTTTACGTTTTTCCGAAAATTTGGAAAAGTGGAGAATGTGAATTTTGCATCTACACCCCTCAATTGATACTGTCGTTATTTTGCTGAACTTAGATAAATAACAATCTTTTTTTTATTCCTTAGAGAGAATTTCCCGCAACAATTTCTTTTCTTCGTTGCTTAGGAAGAATTTCCGACAACAATCTATTCCCCGTTGCTTAGGGTAAATTTCCGGCAACAACTTCCGTTATCCCTGGTATTCTGGGACAATCTTTCCGCGTTATTCATAATTTGTTCATCTATTAAAAGTCTCTACTAGCGCCTTATATCAGCATTTCGTTAATTTTGTTTTACTCCGTTTAAAATAAAGATCATTTCGCCACTGTCCTACTTTATTAACAAATTTTGAGTTTGCTGAGTTGTGTAAATAAATTGTTACTATTTCATTTATACCCGAATTTCATTTCTCTTTTTGAAAAATCCTTTTTTATTATAGCTTCGAAGCCCTGGACAATATTATATCTCCACTGTCTAAAAGCGACCCGCGGATAAACAAGACGTTACTTCTATAAAATGTGGCGCCCGAGAAATCTTCTAATTTAACGCGTAAACCACGCACTGCAATCGGAGTACGCCACAACACTTCAATACAATATGAATGACATATTATAAAAAAAGCTTAAGAAAGTGGTTTAAACCAAGCAGTGTAATTGTAATAAATTGGCATGGAAACACCAATAGAAATTGGCGCCCATTGACTTTTCTGTCGATCACCTAACAGAGCAGCCCACTTAAAAATATTATTTTTAAAAATGGCCTGCCATGTAGAAAATTGTTGCCGAGCCTTGCTTTAAACTATCGAAGTATACAGCTGTCCGGAAATGTAGTGTACAACGGATCACCAGAGACACTTTGATTAAAAATATGATGATTTAACCCAACTTGTCTACATACAAAGTTACTTAGTTTAGCCGCTAGAAGACTAAAAACCATATTTTTCGTGAGTTTTCCTTAAATTACTCGAAAAATCTTTATTATATTTTATTCATTTTTTGACCATGTCTTTATTTCACCAGACTACAGCTTTATGTGGAATATATTCCAGTTTCACAAATTACAGGGTAAAACACTTTCACGACAAGTTGTCCACCCAAATCTTTTTAGTCAGCCTGTATAATACTCTATCAAGTATTTTGTGGATAGCTACATTAATTTAGAAACTATTTTCCATATAACAAAATTTCAGTTGGGCAAACGGTTTAGTCATGAAAAATAGTTTATAAATCCCTGCAACCTCAAATTGAACGGACGCGCGCCTACTAGCATATTGTCTACGCCGCTTGTAAGCGGCGCTCGTACTCACAGGTTATATTGTGTACGCCGCCTATAAGCGGCGCTCGAAGCGAAAGGGTTAAGGTGCCATTAGCAATGTTCAGAATAGCAGTTTTTAAGCGGCATGAAATTCTTTCAAGAAAACCAGGTGTTGCAGGTTTAGAAGTAGTCTATTGCTTAAAACATTCAAATTTTCTCCAGAATTTGTGACCGTTATCAGGATTTAGCCCTGATTGGCCACCAAGGTCACTAGAATTAAGACTTTATTTGTGGGGTCTCATAAAGCAAACATGCAACGACAAAAACAAAATTGTGAAAATTTTGCAGTCTATATTATTTGTAGCCCTGATGATGGTCACAAATTCTGTCGAAAGTTTTAATATTTGAAACAATAAAGCATTTCTAAACCTGTAAATTTTTTTTTTCGTGAAAGAGATTCATATCGATATCGTTTAAAGAAATTGCTACTCTGAAATGCTGATGAATTTGGGCTTGCAGGGATTTAGAAAATATTTCTTTGTGGCTAAACCATTTGCCCACCTGAAATTTTGCAAGAGAGAAAATAGTTTCTGAATTAATATAGCTATTCAGAGAAAAAATTGGTGGAGAATTGAGCGTGTTTTTAAACACCCTGTAATTTTTGTAATTAGAATTTATTCTATAAAAGACTGCTGTCTGCCAGTATCAAAACATGGTCAAAAAATGAATAAGATCTAACGAATATTTTTTGAATAATTTATGAAAAACACACGAAAAATATGGTTTTCAAAGTCTTCTTGCGGCTAATCTAAGTAATAGTAATTTACTATCATTTTCAAGTTCAAATTGGGACTAATCAATATCAAGTTGAGACTAATCAATTTCAAATTAAGAATAATCGATTTTAAATTGGGAATAATCAAATTCAAGTTGGAAGCGTTATATTTGTGCCAAAAATACGAAGGATTGGTAGTTATTTAGTATTAATCAACTGTTTTTCTATTTAGCTATAAACATAAACAGCAGAATTTATTATAAAAAATACAATTCAACATTAAAATGTAGGATTTGTGTTTTGAATTTCGTACATGTAGCAATTCACTCGATATTACTACTAATAATATTTTCCAGTGACCTCATCCTGCTCTTCGTCTGAGTAATTGCCACTCTGCTTTCCCCACTATAAAAAAATGTGTAAATGTCGCCTGCCAGACCTCTGTTCCAGTTTTAAAAACTGTCCATTCTACTTCTATGGAGACCCTCAATTGAATCGTGATATGGAGCATTATCTGTCACCTGTGTAGGGCAAACATCAATCGTGGTAGCGATTGACGATTAATTAATCTTAATTCCGAGTGAAAACGATTTACGATTAATTAATCTAAACTCCCAGTGAAGACAATTGACGATTATTATTAATTCTAATGCCAGAAAGCGATTGAGAATTAATTTAATCGTAATTCCGATTGAAGAATATTAATGATTAAAAATGAGCATCAGAGTTAAAAAAATGACATTTCGTTTCTCACGCTTCGCCGCTTGGTCTAATTCCGAATTGAAATTTTTCCAAAAATCCTTAAAAAATAGCGTCAAACCCACCTTAAAAATGTTCATTTTCCGTTCTGAAATTTTAAAACACTTAGTTTTACTAACCGCTTGATTGAAAAATTAATCGCGATTAAAATTAATCTTAGCATAGAATTAAACTTCATTTCGATTACATTAATCTCGATAGATTTAATCTAGATTAGATTTTTAATTTATTAATCAAGCGACTCAAAAATTAACCGATTGATGCCCAACACTGCCTGGCACTAATACCACTGATTCTTCGTATACACGTTTGGTATTGCGAAGACGCTGAGTTCAGGTTTTTTAAAAGTATATTTTGGAATTTCATGATGTATGAGTAGCGTCAATATATTCAATAAATGAATATTCAATCCTTTCATCGCCCATGAAAAAAAAAATTTAAATTGATGTCACACAGGCCTTCACATTGCCCAACGTACGTACAAAAAAACTGTGGTATTGGTGACAAATAATGCAAAGAATACATCCCACTTGGTCTTAATTTGAAATTAATTAAGTTTCAATTTCAATTTAATTATTCTCAGTTTGAAATTGATAAATCCCAATTTGAATTTGATTAATCCCAATTTAAAATTGATTGTTCCCAATTTGAAATTGATTACGACTAATTTGAACTTGCAAAGGTACAGTCTAAAATTTGATGAAGACTATCAGAAAGTATCCAAATTTGTTCTTTACAATCGTAGCATACCTCTAGAATGCAACTGATTGGAAACAGCAAGTATGGAAGCGGTATGTAAACAGACCGGAAGGTGACAACATAAAAGAGAACGTATAATGAGAAACAATCTTCCATCGATCAATCATCCTAAAATAATTACATTCGGTTTGTTCGGTCGTTATATCTTACAACTCTTTTGGTTCGATTTTATGATAAATGACTCGGCAAGAAGTTTTATTAATCTGCTATCTTGAAAATTCTCAACTGAAAGTAAATCTACTTCCTGAAACTCCAACGTAGTAAATTACAAGTATGTGGAAAAGTGGGTTTTTCATTGGACAACCATTTTGAATAATTGGGAATTTTACCTTTTGTGCATACAGTTGAGATTAAAGGTATGCATCTCTGTCGACTTGGGGCTAGATGAATAATTGATGTAACAGCGAGAAAACAAACGTTTCTCACGTCAAATTTAATGCATTTATGTGTGACACATATATCCCTTTTTTTGGGTTCAGCAAAAAAAGGACTACAAAAAGAAACGTATTTTTCGGCAAACATATATTATGTACAAAATGTCAATTTGGTAGCATTTAATCAAGAAACTTTTTTTTTGTGTTGTTAATGACGGGTATCCTGAAAAAGATCCGGTTTTAACATTTTCAGTCATATTTCTATTGTATTGGTTACTGCAATTGCACAAAACAAAAAATTTTTTTAGTAAAGTGTAAGAAATTTTTAACAAAAGATACACTAAAAAAATTGAAGCCGTACCGTGACTATTTTTCATTTGAAAGAGGCAATGAACAGATCTAGATAACAATCAGAACGTACATTTGTTATATTTACGTTATGTGGACGACCGAATTCCTTAAATTGGCATTCAACTTCATGACGATCTCTTTCCTGATCATTTGCCCGAACATCATTCTGAATATTCTGTTCATCAAGCAGTACAATATGAAATAAATGGAACCGTTTAATAAAGCCAGCATATTTGTAATGTCTCCAAATATCCCTCCAGGAAATTCGGTTATTAAATGTAAAGTTCAAACAGCTACCAACATTTCCTTTTATTATTCTCACTGTTGAAAACTGCATTTTTTCAGCATCTAATTATAAGTTTTTAAAACTTTCTTTCTTTCTTTCGCTTTGTAGAGCGTTTTAATCAACCAAGAGCTAATTCTCGTTGATATTAAATGTGGAAAAAGTTTCACTGCCACCGCATACGTCCGTATATTGTAGATAATGAAATTTTTGTCTGTATATATATTCGTCGTGTACAAATCGTACAAAACTCCATATTCTTCCACTTGAGTGGTTTGAATAGAAAAAGCGAAATACTTCGGAATGTACAGTGTAATCAGAAGGATATAACTTAGGTAAATCGCAGTGGTACAACGATTTCCGAATAGAGAACTCCGCTCTTTTCCGGATATCTACAAAGACGATGGGATCAAAAGGGAGTAGAACGAATGAGAATTCTTTTTAGTGATTCCCAAGGGTGTTTTGGTATTCGCTATCGTTATTGCTCACTTCAGATGCCTCTAAAGTTGATCTGAGATTAAATAATTGTTAACTAATAAAAAAATATACACAGTGTGTCTCGAGGTTAATTTTCAGTCTTTTCATAAAATTTATAGAATTCATTCCTTAATCTGTTTCTTAATTTCATCTATTTATCTACAGAGAACTTTGTTAATTTTCTTGTTGTAGGTCAATTTTTTTTTAATTATGTCAATGTAATGTATTTACAATATAATTTATATTCTAATTATTCAATTTTCATTTTTGTACTGAATAGGTTATATTTTCATAAATGTAGTATTGACCGTACTGAATTCGGTACTATTATAGTGAAACGGCGACACTGTTAATATTTACATATTAATCTTTTACTTCTTTTACAGTGTTAAATGATCGTGTTTGCTGAAAATTATTTTCCCAGAATAGTCCGGTCATAATGTTCCTATTCTGTAGCACATTAAAGGAGAATATACCAAGTCCTCCCACCCCCTTTTGCCCATAATTAAAGCAGAACACTGAGACTTGAAGAAACGATGAATGAAAGTATCCGTTTCGAAGGTTTTCAAATTCATTAATTCACTTGCGGCAGTCAACTTATTCCGTTAATGAAATGGAAGGATGACAGAAATTGAAAGCGGTCTAGACATGAATTCGCTATTGGGAGCGTAGAAACGGCCACTTTCAAAAGACTATCTCACTTGGGTGAATTTGTACGTCTCGGGTTGATTGATCAGAAGCTATTCTATTGGCAAATAGGTGAGTGCACGACGTGATATATTCAAACGATTTTTATATATTGTTGAAAATTTCACAGCTACCTTGGTATCGTTTGATATTTGATACTAAAGCCGATTAAAAATCTTTTAACGTTCCATACGGTATTACTTTACAACATCTGTCAAAGTTCTTTTGAACCTTAAAATGTTGTTTAACTCTTTGAAGCACAGCAATGAAATGCAAACTTTTATCCACAATGGATATTGTAATCGTCTCGGTCTCACTGTACATCAATTGACAAACAATAAGTGAGACTTCAGGGATCCCACTGTACTTCAAAGAATTAAAACTTATAAAATATACCTACCCGAAAGTTAAATATCTCCACATAGCCAAAGCTAAAGTTATACATATACAGCATTATTATTTTATTCTTGTAGACCAGGAGGAGGTCCCTAACTGGTTCCCAAACCGCGACATTAGGCCTATTGTACCCTCCTCACATCTGCTCAAAAAAGCTCCGTGTCTTTTATAAAGTCCACCACCACCTTGAGATCTAACAGCCCAAGTCTATCGAGGTGTACCTTAGGCTCCCGCAATCGTTCCTGCCTCATATGGATGAAAGTCTCACATTCACACACCAGGTGAAGGGAGGTTTCTGCCTTCTCCCGCATCCTCTGCCACTGCCGTAGCGTGTTATTGATTTCCCCCTGAATTACCTCTGTAGTAGCACCACAGAAGGGTTCAGGCCTTACGAGGGGCTTCAATTCGCCCTTTTTCGGCCCTCTCATTTCCTAATATGACAACATGGACCTACACTAACGCTGGCTTTGTATCTTTCCTATCTTTCCCAAGCCTGCTCACGGCCTGGACACAATTCAGCACCAAACTTCGTCTTGTGTCATCACTGTCCAAGGCCTGCAGGGCCACCTATTAAGACCCTAGTATATTAGCTACTCTCTATAATAGTTCAGCAGTTTGGAAGATGGTGGTGTGCATCCTGGTTGACCACACTCCATAGCCCATGCTCCTACTCCAACACTACACTGTTTCTTGGAGCCATCTGTGTAGCAGATCAGGTCATTTAACTTAACTTCCCTCTTTGTCCATTAAGATCTACTGGAAAAAAGTACCCTATAATTCCTCTAGATTGCGTAAATACGGGAGACCCTATTCCGAGCCATACTCGCAATCAGTAAAGGGAAGTTTCGATTCCTGAGAGAATGGTAGTCTGCTCCCCTCCGCTCACACCGTGCGTGTGTATGAGCGCCTAAAAGCTTTTGCCATCGCTTTACTCGTCACCAAGAGGCAAGCCCAGTAGACGTGGCAAGCCCAACAGAGTCTCCAGTGCAGCGGTTGGAGCAGTCGTCATCGTCCCCGTAGTACCCGAGCGGGCAAGGCGTTGATCCTTTGGCAGCCTGATTTGACTTTCTTAAATTAGTGTGCGTCTCCACCACATAAGGTCTTGTAGAACCAGTGAATCACCCTAGGCCTAAATCTCTAATTACGGCCAATATTCTGCTTACAAGTCCACAGGGCACAGGTAGCCTTAATTGCTACCCTCCGAACATATAGTTTGAATGTGAGTCTACTATCCAGGATCTCTCTCTGACATTTTACCTCTCCCACCTTTTCGAGAAGGACCCCACTGAAACATACAGGAGGCCTCGTGAGCTACGTTCTCCAGGTAAATGCGACTAGGCCTAAAGAAATAGATACTATTTGTGTAACATTTATGAGTATAAAGTGATAATGATAACCAAAAAAAAACCTATATTCCATCATTAAAAGCATATCCCTGACGGCTAAGCCGGTTAAAATCCTGTTTATCAATGCGCAAGCTACTTCTTTCGTCGTGAAAACTGTAATGTTAAAAGTATTTGTTACGGTTCCAAAGACGCAAATGACGATAGTAAAATAATCGTGGCAATCACGTGCGTACACTTTCATATACGCCACTGCAGACATATTGCAAACATTACGTAATCTACTCTCGTCGTTAGTCGCGTTATCGAATGTGTAAGCCAGTGGATTTTGTAGGTTTCGTTCAAATCAGTTACGTAATCTACTCTCGTCGTCAGTCTCGTTACCGAATGTTTAAACCAGTGAATTTTCTAAGTTTCATTCAAATCAGCCACTACACTTTTATAATTCTGTTTCATAATTGTGAATTTCTTGATGTAAAAGTATTTTAGAAGAGATTCTTCTGGCAATGAAATTGATTCTTGGCTTTTACAACACGTTTAGTATCCCTGAAAAGATAAGATGGAAAATTGAATAGAACAGAATAAAATATAATTAACAGTACTACAAGGGTTGCACGCTAATTAGCACACCGTAAGGTATGTTGGCGAAAACGCAAAAATCGCAGAAAAATGAAAGATTTCGACAAGGAACTCAATAATATTTATTTTTTATATAAAATCAAAGATCCAAACATCAAAACAAACGTTGAAAACAAAATCAAAATCAAGGGAAGTCGTCAACCATTTATCAACATACTTAATAAAAAATAACACCTTATTTAATACAAATGAAAAATATTTACGATGTAGTGTATAAGGTTCATAAGTATTCAATACTTTGTTGGAAATACCTTTTGGACAATTACGGCTTCACATCGCCTTTGCATGGACAATACAAGATCTGTGCACGTTGCCCTCGGGATTTTTTGCCATTCCTGCTGAATGACATCCCATAATTCTTGTTGCGTTTTTGGTTTTAGCGCCATAACCTTCCTTTTAATAATTGCCCATAAATTTTCAATTGGATATAAATCCGAACTTTGCGCTGGCCAATTCAATAGAGGTATTGCCTGATTTCGAAACCACTCTGTCACCAGCTTCGACCGATGACTTGTTGGAACACCGTTTTTGAATAGATTGACAACGGCAAATTTTCTAAATATGGTATAAGAGTATCTGACAACAAATTTTTATAAGCTAGGGCATTGAGCTTTCCTTTTATTTCAACAACTGGCCCAACACCACGCTCGCTGAAGCAACCCCATACCGTTACGCTTCCCCCGCCGAACTTCACCGTCTTTCTCGTATACCTTGGATCCAGTTCATAATTTGGAGGACGTCGCACATAACTCCTATCATACGGACCGCATAGATTAAATTTAGATTCATCGCTCCAAATTACAGAATTCCAGAAAAGGGGAGGACGTCCAATATAGCTTTTAACGAATTCCAAGCGTTTCTTTCGGTTTCCAATCAAAACTTTCGGTTTTTTTAAACTTTGGCATCCCCGAAGGTTATTTTCAAAAAGTCGCTGTCTGACGGTTCTACTACAGATGTTTACGCCGTATTCTTGTTGCATTATGGCTCCTATCTGTGAATAAGTTGCGAATGGGTCTTTAAGTGCATGTCGAACAATTAGAGAATCTTTCCTTTTGGAAGTTTTTCTACGTCTGGATCGTTTTTGATTTGCAAAAGTTTTATATCGTCGGTAATATTTGAGCGCATTTTGAACTTTTTTCAGCGAACATCCAATAGATCTGGCAATCATACTGATATTTTTTTCTTTTTCATAGATTTTCCATGTTAGCAGTCTTTCTCTCTCCGTAGAGCTCTTTTTGCGTCCCATCTTAATTGTGTTTGAATGCTTTACGTTTATTAATTAATTTAACTAACGTTTAACTTGCCTTTAAATCAAATTCAACTATCCGCGCGAACTTCACACCAAAGAAACTTTGCAACATCTGAGTGTGCTAATTAAAATGCCAACTTAAACTAAACTAATTTTTGAAAGGTGCTTGTATCCATTTAAGCTGCGATAAAATCTTATTGCAATTGATCCATTACTAACAATAAAATAATAGTTAATAAAATTAACTAAGATTATATTAAAATGCCGTTATATTTCCAAGCATAGGTAATACTGTGCGAACTTGTAAGGGTGTGCTAATTAACGTGCCAGCACTGTAGTAACTCTTTTCGAAAACAATAAAAAGTCCTTTTTAAAAAATCTTCTCTTAAATCTTTTCATATATATAAAATGAAGAGTACAGTAATAATCGACATTATAGCATTTTATTTTGCGATATTACAACAAATTTAATATTTATTTACTCGACCTGTTTTGTAACTCTCAACGACATCGTTATGAATCATTGTTAATCGACTTCCAGATTAGATCTAATGATTAGGGTTCAGATTAGGTTTAATGTGTTTAGTTTATCGGCAGTATTTAAAGTATTTAAACTATCAGCAACATTTGAAACTCACATTCACGAATGAAAACTTAGTGAAATGGATTAAAAACTTTAAACGATTTAAAAATTGTTTAACGGTAAATTAGTTTACAGTTATAGATTATAAATACAAAGTACCAGTCTTCCCACTTTATTAGTTTTTGTAAGCAAGCATTGCTAAAAAAATTTCAGGTTTAACGGTGTTTAATTAAAGATAATGCTTCTAAGGTATTAAATCGACGAACATCCTTTTAATTAAACCGTTTTAAATTCTATGAAATTAACGCAACCTTAACGTAAACCAATTCGCTGGTTTTATCGATGGGTTTGTAGACTGAGCATATTGGAGATAAAACCGTATGAACGGACAGCTTGTTAAATCACCAAAATATGGACAACTTCTCACCGTTTACGCGGTTTATTTTGACCCTTATTATAAATGTTACGTTTGGATTTACCGAACGAAGTGAACGAAAATTGTTTTTACTAATTCAGAGTAACGAAGCAGCAGTAACACTTTTTCTGTGGAAAAGGTTCGTTTACGTTACCTCCGAACGTTCCCTTCAGTAGCGTCTTGCATTCATGTTGTAAGCATGTTGCAGATTTTCGTTTTGTGTTCTGGGAACATGCGGAATTGTGCAGGATTTACCGAAATTTTTAACTCCACTTTTACGCTATTCACGACCCCGCAACATTCAGCATTACGTACTAAACGGATTCCACTTACTCGTATTAAAATCATCTAAAGCTTTATTATATTCGAACCAAATAACCAGTTACTGTTTAAATAGGAAACCATATGCTTTGAAAGAGGTGGATTACATTTGAACTGTTGCTTCAATATCAGTCGCAAGTACCTAAACCTGTTTTCTTTGGCACTTTCTTATGCACTATTAAAAAATATAATATGAATATAATAAAAATCACATTTTTTTATTAACGCAAATGACTTGTGCGTTAAGTTAAAGAGTAAATGCTTTAAAGAGTAAAATTGATAATGTAAGTAATTTAATTTTAATTTTAGTTTATTGTTTTCTTGATCACGTTTCGTCTACGTTTATAGCACTCTAGAAGTGTTGTAAGAGGTCATCCCCTGAATTCACTTTATTTTCTATAATAAATATCGAATTTATTCAACCCCTTTTATTCACTCCTCAAATTAGAACATTGTAATTACAGTTTGGACAAATTATACAATTCTATAAAATGTTCATTAAAAATACTACAAGCGGACCAAATATTTCATTTATTTATTCTTTTTAGAGCAGACGCTAATTAAAACGTAACTCGTAATGAACGCTGGTTGTTACAGAATCAAACAACTTTAGCCATTTTTGAAACTTTTTACTATTTTACTCTACCTATTAAAATTGATTTTTTTCCGTTGAAAAATTTCGATTGCTTGTTATTTTCTGACCTGTTTATTCAATTAAGTTGATCAAGTTCCGCTCAATTAGGTTTGTCCAGGTCTGACTATTAGCTGTGGACATTAATAACCGTCCACTATGATGGACCAAGTTCTGCTGAATTAGCTTTGTCCAGGTCTGACTATCAACTGTGGATATTAGTAACTGTCCATTATCATTACACCCTGTTGATTTAATCCTGCATTGCGACAACTTCCGTATACGAATTCCGTACACTTAATCGAAAATGTTTCAACTGCGACGCTATCTGTGTTTCAAATTGTCACGAAGTTAGAAATTCGATTACTTCATTAAAGTGCTCTTGTTGACCTAAGTAAATTGGATTTATCTCGCTTAAACTTATAATGTTATAAACAATAAGTGCCTTTTGCAGCAGATTAATAGGTCTACTTAAGATAAACAACTTTTCCTTATAACGTTTTTCTGCACCCTACCTTATTCACGAAAGAGAAAAATAAAATTGAAAAATTGGGGAAACTTTAGGGGTGATATCACCCCTTTGAATTGAAAAGAGACAACAAAACCAAGTGCCACAATACTTGTCTTCACGTATCGCATTAATTTTCATTATAAAATCGAAACTGAAGTTTTATTGCTAACAAATATTAACGTTTTTGTTTATAATAATGTTAAATGTTATAAACAATTAGTGCCTTTTGTAGCCGTTTTATAGATCTACTTAAGTCCTACAATTTTATACTAAAACTTTTTCTGTATCTTCTTTCGTTTTCGAAATAAAAATAAAATTCAAAAATAGCGGAAACTTTTAGGGGCTAATACCACCCCTTGAAACCGAATTTGGGCAGGAAAAGAAAATGCCATAATAATCTACTCTATGTACTATACATATCGTCCTGATATCATAATTTTTTGAATTTTCGGGTTGGGATCTTTCCTTGTCAGTAAAATTAGAGATTAGCTGGAAAATCCGGTTTGAATGAACGTAGTTTGCTACATGATACCGAATCTGTTAAAGGCTAATGAAACCGACATCATTCGATTTGTTCGTTCAAGACCCAATCCCAATTGTAAAATCTTGAGGTATTTAGACCGAAAAAATGATAAAGATCCGTGAGTAGGAAAAAGTACAAAAATCAAGTGCGAAGGTAAGTCGTATAAGGTGTGAAAGACGTAGCGTGACACGTTTGCCTCTTCAACGTCATAACTACACCAAATCTTAAAAATTGGTATCGGACCCTTGGATAATCCTGAAGTTAAAAAATAGCGGAATCAAATGACATTAACTTTATTAAAATTGAGCGAAGGAGAAAACAGATTGACTCCGATTTTTTCTATATTTCCTCCTTACCCCAATATTTATTAATTAATTACCTACAGTAATTTATGTATTTCGGATTGCGTTTGAATTGCATTAACTTCATTTTGGTATCTTAACGCGTATTCAAGTAATTAGTGTGTTTCTATACATGCCGAATGCCATATTTTTACAAAGAGCTTTAAATATAAGTCTGACAGAAAATCAACATCAGACACTCTTATTTAACAGAATTTATTAAATATAAATCTTAGTCTTCTATGAGCACAAGCGGTCATTACGAGATCTATATAACGACCACAGATGACTAATGCATCAATCCTAGACCTAGACGAACATTTTCAGCTTTTGTCTCTTTCTGTCATATACATATAATTAGATGAAAAAATGTGTGACGTGTGTCGAGAAAACGATAACAAGTAATGATGCATGAGACATCTTCTACAGAACGGTGTATACCTATTGACGACAACCAATAGATTTGCTACGGTTACCGTGATTAATTGAAAACTATTAATAAGTACCGTTAATTATACGTTGTAAATAACTAACATAACATAACTAACTGACAATTTTCAGCTTAGAGCACTAAATAGCAAGCGCGCCGAAGAAGTTGCTAACCACTTGTTAGATGTGTTCACAATATTTGGAGCTCCTTGTATATTACATACTGATAATGCTCGAGAATTTGCAAATAAGGTAATTGAAGAGTTGTGCCACATGTCAAAGACAAAAATTACGTAGAAAAAGTATTTTGAAAAATGCGTTCATTTTAGAAACAAGTAATATCCTTTGACAGTTTTAAAGCTTCTTCTTTCTTCAGAAAATTTGGTTTTAAAGTTAATAAGTAATTATAACAGAATCCTGTTAAATTATCTGTTAGATAATACCTAACACTGATAAAAAACGACAAATAAAACATAATAGGACAACTAAAATTGATTCAAAAATATATTTTATATTAATAACATACATATAAAAGAACTAAATAAATAATGAACACTATTATTTCCCTTTATATGAAAACAAATATTATATTTCATGATTTTTAATTTAATAAATATTTTATTAAATGAAGTTTTGCTGTTTATATTTTATATGTGTAGTAATGAATTCTACAGCAAATTAATTAAATTGTTGCTTTAAATATCAAATAATATTAATCCTTCCAAAAAAATTAACATGTTACCTCTTGTTAAGTAAACAGCCTAGGAAAACACATTATTTATAACTGTAGAACCAATATTTCATTCCAACATATTACCGACAGAACAATGAGGCCATATATCACTAAAATGCAAGTTTATGATATGACGAAACCATGATCATTAAAAGCTTATGGACGCAAATCTTTCGAGAGAAATTAAAAATTAATATAAAATTAAATTTAAAAAAATACATAAATAGGCAACAAATAGAAGATTGGTTTAGAAAACTGATTTCCTGCGATGGTTATTAACTGCGAAATCGAATTCTAAGGCTGAAAATTATGCAATTTCGTTTCTCTCCGATCCAGACTTTTCGGAAATGGAAAGTCGAAGTAGGAAGTGAACTTTTTCTTTGTTGGATTTTATGTTAACGTTTTTTTTTCTTGTTTGGGAATTAAATTTCATGAAGTGAAAAGCGAACTAACTTCCGGACCTAGTATAACGGACAACTTTGGGTTTAACTAAAACCTCTTTGAAAGGGGGGCATTGAATTTCGAAGCTGCATCTGTTAGACAACAGGTTGTTCCGGTATTGACCCTTCCATTATCGAGCTAGAGTAGAATCCAGAAAGCGACGATCCGTGAATTCTCCCCGCGATTGTAAATCACAAAGAAATAGGGACTTTCCGCATTTCCGGTATAAACTGGTAGCACTTTGAGTAAATTTGCACCAGTTGATCTTGAATTACATTGTTTAACAAACTTCCCTTGCATATTATAGCATCGATTTAGATCCGAAAACGACATTATCCGTTCGGGCACCTGTACGAACACGTCAGATGTTTGGCTAACATTTAGTTTAGTACTAATTACTCCTACGCATTGAGGATGTTGATAACAAACGTGACCGATTTTTGAATTTTATTTACTTACCAAGAAATTAAATAATCCAAATGCGCGACTTTATGCTACATTTTAATTAATTTTCCACTTTATACAAAAGAATTGGTGCGTAAAAATAGCTATTGAAAGAAATGAAAAAAAAAAGAAAATAACAAGAATATTAAATTAATTTTCAAAAACAATGTTGTCGATACGATTTCTTTAAATTTAAGGTAATTTTTGAATGATAGATAGTGTAATTTTGAAAAATTATCCTGGAACACTAAAAATTATATTAAGTGACTTTCTGGTAGTTATTTCAACAACTAACCCTATTTACTACATATCGAATGTTTCAAATACCAAATGCTATCGATTTTTATTTTTTTATTACCAGCGAAAGATTGGTACACATAAGACTTTTTTATACATTTCAATGAATTATGACGTATTAAAAAAGTTTCCGTAACATATTTGTCATTCATAAAATAAATTCACAAAAGCATAAGTTACGTTGTGGGAGAATTAATTTATTAATTAATTAATTAATTATTTTCGTATCCCGCTGATTAGTCATTAACAAGTTATATTAATTAATTCATAATTGTAAAATTTTTGACAAAAACTTAGTTTATTGAAGTCTTCCGCACTTTTACACGTTTACTATTTATAAAGATATTAATGCTTCACACTTGTATTTTACTTCTGTATAATTTCGCTGTTAATTAATAGTCGTTAAGTATTAATTTATCAAGGCACGTGGTATTTTACTTTTAAGTTTGTATAACTTTTGAAATATTAATTTTTCGATAAAACTTCTAACTTATGAATTTTCATATGTTGATCAGAGCCGAATGATAAACTACGTAAGATTTTAATTATTTATAATTAATAATTAATTAAGCGTTAATAAGCCGATTTTAACCATTTAAAAACGTCATAGGGTAAAGATATGCCTAAGATTCATTTTCTGTAAGTTTGAAATCGCTAGTTTAATTAGAACGTCTCGTAATTTGCATTTTTACCATATTTGGTAATAATTTTCTGCGAAAAAGGTCTCTCTCACTCGATCTGAACAAATTTCAACCCCGTCGCCTATAAAAGCCCCAAAAATCTCAATTTTACTTCTCTTAGTTTTCTGACGCCGCGCAACCGAGGTCTGAGAAAGATCGTTCAGAAACGCACAGATTTTCTTTTTCGTAAGTACGCTATTTCTTATTAGTAGAGACTTTGCCTTTTTTTATATTCTCTTATTTTGTCTATTTCTCTTTGCTATACGTTGAGTATTCCTATAGCAAAACTGTCTCTTCTTTCCGCTGTACGTGAGAATTCCTACAACACCTATTTCTCTTTGCTATACGTTGAGTATTCCTATGGCAAGATTTTCTTCTTTCCGCTGTACGCGAGAATTCCTACAGCATCATCTCTTTGCTATACGATGAGAATTCCTATAGCAAAATTTCCTTCTATGGCAAACTGTTGTACCGTTGCTATTACCGGTTTAATTATTTTGAGAAAATAAAATTTTATTAATTATCAGAAAGTCTCTGCTAATAAAATAAGAAACCCCCCCGACTTTACTTTAAAACAATTTCGACCTTTTTTTATAAAGCAAATTTCCCCTCTTTTCTGTTTATTAAAAATTTTGAGTTTGGTTTTAATAAAGATTGTATTTATATTATTTAAACTTGCATTTCAATTTCCCGTTCTATATTTCTTCCATTATTAAAACCTTGGACATATTTTTCTTTTCTCCACTGTCTAAAAGCTACTCGAGGATACAGAAGACCTTACTTCTATAAAAAGGTGGCGCCCGAGAAACATTATTAGTTTTGGGAGCTAATCGCTAACTCCAAACGGAGTAATAATGTAACGGAAGCTATCTATTCTTTAACCACTTCGGTACGGCGCCTATCGGCCGCGAAACGTTACCATCAACCGGCTTTCATCGTCCGTACGCTGGCACAGCCGTTGACTATAGTCGACGGTCGGCTCTGTGAGGTCATCTGTGGCCGTCGACTATAGTCGACGTCCATACCGAAGTGGTTAAATTGGTACCATGCGAATTTGCGAATTCAAAAAGACGTTTTAATCTTTTTCACAATTAGTCAAAAGTTATTAATGGTGTGAGTACCTTTATTAGGGAGTTTTTCTCATTTGCAGGCGAGAAATGTAAATATTTTATTAGCCAAATAGTTTTTTTAGTAGTGTCGAAATGTATTATTTTTATAGGAATTTCAGAAGATTTGTGTTAGAATTAATTGGATTCAGACAATTTGAAAAAATAAGAGATTGCCATAAAATCGCGCTTGTTTGTTGTAACAGTACTAACGTAGTTATAAGAAGAATAAGTGTCTTGGTTGATTTAAGTATTATGAATAAAAAAATACTTAAAGAAGATAACAATTTTGGTTATGGTGGAGGTGTCAGTAGAAGTTCTTTTAAACTTAAGTTACGTTTTACTGTTTTTTAACAATTTTAGAGAAGTGTAGAAAATTATACAGTAAATAACTTAAGCACTTGAAAGATGCGACTTGTGTCTATAAATATTTTAACAAAAAACTAGTTTTAGAAATAAATCACAACATTCAAGATCAAATGAAGTTTGCTTATGCGACCCAAATTTCATTTTCGACGAAAATTTATTACAGGGATCCCCAAACTATTTTGGACAAGTGACCCCTTTTCCAAAATGAACTGTTACCTCAGACCCCCATGGCCAAATTACCTACCTTTAAGATCAACCCCCTTATTTATACTGGTCCGCTAACTTAAAACAGCTGCTACAGAGTGTTATTTTTCATTCTGACTTAGGTCAATAGAAGAAGACAGAGTGAGAATTAGCAATGCTTTAAGTTAGCAGACTATTGTGAATAAGGTGGCTTATCTTTAGTTTTTTCCTATTGATACAAAATACCGAGATACTAAGGTACCAATTGGAAAACTTTGCACTTGGTTAAGTGAGTAAAGTTGACTTCATTTTCTCATCAAAATTTAATAGAATAAAAAGACATACAATTTAGTAAATATCAAGTTTAATTTATAATGATTATTACAAATTAAGTACTTAAAGAATCTTAAGTAGGTAGGAAATTATATTTAAAACAGTATTAATTCGCAAAGAGAAAATAAAACATTCAGTGTGATGGATGAATTTGGGGACTATCTACCAATCTAGCTACAGCCGGTTCTATAATGGGGAGTTGCAGTCTTAAATCTCCACGTTCGTTGATTTTCAAACGGTTTCTTTGTTTCGTCAAAATGTTTGTTACCACACTGAAGCTTTTTTCAACTAGGTATGATGATGGGAAAGTGATAAGATATTTTCCAGCAATGTTCCACAATGTAGGATACTGTGTTTCAATGTTGCGTTGCAACCAGAACTTCGGATAACCTTGGTTGAACTTCTACTTAAGCTCTTCGTCTGTGCTGATGGTAATCAACTCTTCTTGCATTACCATATTGGTTTCTTCTATAGCTGTGGTACTGTACGGATTTATTATCCATTGAGGATTTTGTAAATTTAAAAGATCCTCAAACCTCTCTGTAAAATCTTTGTGTAATGTGTCCAAGTGTGTGACATATAATAAAATGTCATCATCTTGAGGCATTTCTGGTAATTTTGAGAAATACGGAAACTGCGAATATTCTTTTCTGCCTAAATTTTGTTTATAAAGGATTAGTTTACCCACGAAGGCCGATATTATTGATTTTGTTTTAATCAAGTTAAGATCGTCACCCTGCAGATGCAAATTAACTTTGTTGAATGTTCCAAAGATATCAGTCAAGTGATAAATATCTGTTTTAAAATTGTTCAGATTTTCTTTCAAATTCGGATTTCTTTCTTGTAAAAACTCCAACACAGATTCAAAAATGGCTGAAAATCTTTCTAAGCAAGAGCCTCTTGATAGCCAGCGAACTTCATTGTGCAGAAGTAATCGAGTACAGACTTCGTCGTTTTCCACACATAGAATCTTGTTGACAGCATTTATTACATATTCTAAAGACTTATGCAATTTAGGACTCAGCTTTTTTGCTACTAAATGCTGCCTGTGAATCACGCAGTGAATGGCCAGTACATCAGGCAGTTGTCGCTTTAAGTGAGCTATAAAACCACGATGACGACCAACCAAAGACGGTGCACCATTAGTCACAACAGAAACAATGTTCCTACATGGAATAGCTTTATCAGTAAAAAATGTTCCACGGCCTGAAAAATCGATTCTCCTCTGGTATCAGTCTCTAAATATGTAGCAAAAGCAATTCTTGGCACATATTTTCATCTTTGATAAATCGAACATATTCTAACAACAGAGCTTCATTGCCGCGTAAAGTAGACTCGTCCAACTGGAGAGAGAATCTGTTGGTCTGTAAGAACTTGCATAAAATGTTTTCCACATCGCGTCCCATCTCGCCTATCCGTCTCTGAACGGTGTTATTGCTCAAAGGTATTCTCTTTAAAATATCATGTGCAGGTTTGTGCAATACATTGTTAAGGACCTCCGCAATGGCTGGTAAGATAAGCTGCTCTCCAATTGTTCGGGTAAGTTTACAATGTGAAAAAAGACTAACCCAATAAATGGGATTTCAAAAACTACGTCAGAGCTGGAGTATCAGGTATGATCTACGATTTTATCCTGTACGTAGGAGAGGACACCTTCAGGTTGCATAATTTCACAGAAGAAGAATTGTCGCTAGGTTTTGGAGCTCAAGTAGTCATTGCTTTGTGCAAAATTATAAAAAAATACCGGATTTTGTATTTAGCGAAAATTTTGATTCATGCCCAGAACACTACTACATACTGAGAGAAATCTATGGCATTTTTGGATTGTGCACCATCAGAAAAAATAGACTGAGAGGAACAGATGCAGTTTTACGTACGGAAAAAGAAATGAAGAAAAAGCCTAGAGGAGCTTATGACCAAGCAGTTTGTGACAAAAATCGCCTG
The DNA here is from genome assembly GCA_036711955.1 of Digitonthophagus gazella. Lineage (NCBI taxonomy): Eukaryota > Metazoa > Arthropoda > Insecta > Coleoptera > Scarabaeidae > Digitonthophagus > Digitonthophagus gazella. Next base: position 26,123,340 of record JASCIT010000006.1, on the reverse strand, counting down.
GCAGTTGTGCGTTGGAATGACAACAAAGTCGTAACGTTAGTCAGTACTTATGTAGGTACGGAACCTGCAAAGAAAATCAAACGCTACTACAAAGAGGTCAAACAAAAAGTTGAAGTCAATTGTCCACAAATGGTCAAAGAGTATAATAAACATATGGGTGGTGTAGATTTGGCAGATATGCTCATCTCGCTATACAGAACTTCTTTCAAGACACAACGTTGGTATATCGGCATATTTGCCTAGCTCCTTGATATATGTATCAACAATGCATGTCTATCTTACAGAAATGATTGTACTAAAATAAAAAAAGGCTATGCCCTTGAAGGCTTTTAGGTACGAAATCTATGAAGGACTAGAAAAGAATAGATGTGCTGTGATTGACCTACTCGACATCAAAAAACGACCACAAAAAGCGATACACCCAGTTCCCGTTGAGTCCTCACGATTTGACAATGCGGGTCATTTCATGACCATGACAATACATATTTGTGATTTTTATTCTTACTGGTTTTGGTAAAGTATCTCCCAACATACATTCAAATGAATACATATTTCTTTACCCACTTGGCAATGTATGTAGTAGCATACATGATTTTTCAGGAAAACTGAAAACCTTAGATTTTTTTTACTATTTTGCTAGGCATATTTAGGCTCTACATATTCCTATTTCAGTTTTTGTTTCAATTCAAAATGTTTATTTTTTGCCAAATAAAGGGTTAAAATAGCTAAGGTATTCAATATCGGTTGGTCACATTCTCGTGAAATTTTTATAAAGACCGCTAACTTGTTGAAATTTTAAATTTTTCAAAGAGGATATTTCCGCAATTTTCAAGTCATTGCGTATATAAGTATTGGTGCCAAAGTCTGGCAAAGGGCAGTTGAGGTCATAATATACGAGTAAAGTGGAATATAGTTATTACATGTGCATACTTCAAGTATAAGTTACTGAGAATTCTGGATAGTTATTCTTTTCTTTAACTTATGTTAGGTTTTATGCTGTTTCACCTTTCCTCCACTTCAGTTGGGCTTCATTCCTTATCGCAAAGTAGAGGTTTTCTGATACGTAGATCACTTTATGTGACCTCCAAATTTTGGCGAAATCCTTTTTACGGATAGAGACGTGTATTTAAACCTTTTTGGTGAAATATAACAGACAGATTGTCAGTCATTTGGTAGGTGCTACAGTCAACCGTTATTTTAATATTGTCTCCAACAGGTTAACGATTAAAGTAGGAATTACTAATCGAAGTTGAAATCTCGACAACATCGATTCTTTTGCCATAATTTTATTATTACATAAATTATTTATTATTTTCTACAAAATACATTCTTTTTTATATAAACACACACAGACCAAGTTCTATGTGAGACTTCATTAAACCTCAATTAAATGTAATGAACGTTCCTACAATTAAGTATTGTTTAAAGTGTTATTATTATTATCATTATAATTATTTACAAATTACTTAAAAATCGTTATTCTGTATTTATACTTTAACTTCTGACTTTTATAATATACCTACAATATAATTATATAGAAGTGAAGGTAATAATAAATTCCCTTATTTTGATTTTTAATTAGGTACTTCGTTTACTTTGAATTTTAATAAAACTTAGAATTTAACTGATTAAAATAAAAAATATATTTAAACATGAAAGTGTATGTTTGGTTAAATAGATGGTGGGTAGAGCTGAAGTGTTTTTGATAGTTTAAAAATTTTAACAGTTCGCAAGTGTTTAGTGAATTTCCACCTTAATTTTTATAAATATACCCGGTAAGATGTATAAATATTTGGTAATTTTGCATTAGGTTGGGTTAGGTAAAAATTGGTAGGAACACTTTCCCTAAAGTTAACCCATTAAGTTTAAACCATACATTAAACTAATTTCTGAGATAATTAGTCTTATAAGTACAACAAGCAACATTTAAAATAGTTTAATCAAGTGCGTACGAAATTTAAGAGGCTCTAGTTTCTAGAAACTCTTATTGTCCGTCCCCTTTGATCCCCCCTTTTTATGAAAATTGCATGTAAAGGTAAAATATGTCAAATTATACGCTACCTGTCATGTAAAAGCGGTTTGTATTAGGATAATAAATTACATTAAATCCTCATTTAAAAGTATTTTTTTGTATAATGAAAATAATTATGGAAAAATATTGATATTTTTAACAACTCATTAATTTCGTTGGAGCCTACAATTCTTTGGATGCCCAAATTTTGCAAGAAAAAGAAGATTTACAGAAGGTATTTCTGAGGACGTGGAGAACGTATTATTATATCTATTAAACTTGTAGATATCGATAATGAAGTTATAAATACAACATTTATAAGTCATAAAATATTTTTATCAAATATCTGCATGCTGAGGTCAATAACCACATGTAGGTGTAGATTGTTGCAATGTTCTTGCACTTATTTCTGGTAATACATGGTCGTTTGTTACTTACTTAACGTTATACACCTATTATGATTAATATTCTTTCCAAAAAAAGTTACGTCCTGTTTGGGAATTGAACCCGCTTCTGCATCAAATTGGATTTTCTTTTCATTAAAAACAAATAAAGTGTTATTTTCTTTGATAGCAAATGCTCACTTCTTTTATACAGAGTGGGCCACTGAAAACAGTAAACGCAAGTTTTGGCCACTTAACATCAATTTTGCGAAAAACGCTCAAACACGTCAATTTTATTATGAAGGGGGATATCGGAATGGATTAGTACCATATGCATAACTCCAACCCTATGATGGGGGTAAATTGCACCCCAAACATTTTAAATTGAAAGGGGTGCCAAACGCTACACAGTTTTAAAGTCCTTTCAAATCTCTTTTCAGCAGTCTATTTATTTTTGGAATCCGATCATTAATTCCAGAGAAAAAATCGTTTAAAACAAAGTTTATTAAATGTTCAAAATTACAGACAGAAGCCTAAAGAAGTTAAAACTTTAGAAGTCTTTTTCTCTGGAATTAATGATCGGATTTCAGACTGAAAGACTGACAATCATTGAGATTGATTAATTAATAAATTGTTAATGTTAACTTAAATAAACTGTTAAGTTAATAAATAATAATAGATCTATACCTTTTAAATCAGATCCATCTATTGTGTTGCATTAATTTTAATATAAGTAAATGTATTACGAAGTACACTAAGCAAACCGAATCTTTTAGTGTATTTGGAATGTGTACGGTTTGCGATCGCGTTCAAAATACTCTACGTGGGGAATGTGTACGTAGTTCTGAACCCCATCGTTGCGTTTGTGTTTGCATACATAAACGCTACGCTGTGAGGTAGGGAATGTGTTCGCTTCGACGTGTGGTACGTTTAGCGTACGGATTGTGTTTTTTTTTCGTCCCTTGGATTTTACACAAATTATCGAACAATTCTCATAATTCTGGATGCAACCGGACTTCGGTTATTAGCCGTTCCGTATCAACGTTCGTTTTGTTGTTTTTCGAGGACGGTACATCCACTGACTAATCTACCAAACACTGAACGCTGTAATATAATGTAACACACAGAACAAATATAATGAGAAATGGAAGGTCAACGTTATAAAACGGGTGATTGGGCTATCCCCACTTCCGAGCGGAATAGATACGCGCGAAAATGAAAGATTTGAAAATGTAAACAAATCTGTATTTATAATCTATTTTTATTTTACATTATACTTATTCACTGTAGTGAATAAAATTTTATCACTACAGTGAAAAAATATAATATAAAGATAAAAATGAAAGATAAAAAACTACTTGCTAAAAGAATAAGTACAAATAATTTAAAATATTTATTTGAATTTTAATTTATCTAAATTTTACATGTTTCATTGCAATAAAGTGATATGTAATAACAAAAAATATCATATTACATTAAACATATTTATGTCACAAAAGGAGTGGAAAGTTAAAAAATAAAATGAATTAAATAAAAAAATTATCAAACACATACACTGTAAGGTCAATAACCACCTTTATAATTTAGGGTTTGCCACTACTCCTCTATGTCGTATTTGTGAGCAAGACGATGAGATTGTTAAGCACATCCTTTGTGATTGCCCGAATCTCAAGGACCTTAGATGAAGGGACTTGGGTGAAGACTGGCCAACCATGGATAAAATTAAAGGCATATCTCTAAGCTGCATCGTAACCTTTGCTAAATCCTTAGGGTGGTTGATGTAGACAGAGTAAGTGACAAGGAGGTTGTACAAGTGGCGCAATGAGCCCAGAGCTCGGTGTGCCCTCCCGCCTCCTACATAAATAGGGTAAGGTTGCTCAAGTCGTACCCCCTAAGAAAAAATACTGCATATAAGCGAAAATTTCTCCACAACATAAAAGCTTTATTTGTTATACTAATCTTGGATTAATAACAGTTTTAGTTATTATCATAAAATATAATATCATAAATGTTAATGGATAAAATAAACTAAATAAAAAAAAACTCTCATCGGTACGACTAAGGAAACTAGTTGCCTAAGTGGTACCACCCAAGGCTTAAGTCGTACTCCTAAAAAATATTAGGTAACAATGTTCATTACAAGCTATTTTAAGAATATGTGCTTTACATGTCTAATACTACTATTTTTTAAGTACACGCTTCACATATTTCTTGATTCTTTTGTTAACTCTAGCACATAGATCGTGCACCTGTGATTTACATTGCAAGCAGTGAATCATCTTTTCCTCCCGTTCTTCTCCACACATATAGCAAAACCAATCGCTTGCAGCATTGCCTCTCTTCTTTTTAACTTTTAATGCTGATTCCTTTTTATTAATTGTTTCTTTTCTTTTATTTGCAGCATTTTTTTTTGTCCCTTTTATTAATTTTTTCCTCCCTCTTACTTGCAACATTTTTTATTTTGTCTTTATTCGCAGCTGACGTTATTTCGATTGATAAACTTGGGCGTCTTTGTTCCTCTTTGCTGTCATTGATGATATTTGGAATAGGTGATAAAATATTTAACTGTTGTTTCAGTTTATCTGAATCAAATGATGTTAAAGGTTTTGCAATAAAATCCATGGAAGCCTCTTCTTCCTTTTGGATTTCTCCATCTTTGTCCGTCGACAGACTTTTATTACTCACTGATTCATTTGAATTATTGCACGTTTTAAACGGCAAAAACGAACAAATTTCCTAAGTCGTACTTGGTACGACTTACGCAGCTCGTTTAGGTACGACTTAAGGTACCAAACATTGTAAACGAAAAACGGGGATAACCTCACATTGATTATGCGTATACGTTTTACCTTCGGTGGAAAGATTCCGTAATTGCTACAGAACTTATGTTAAAAAGAGAGACTATTCTGTGTATAATTTCCTTCCGAAAAAATTCTCCAAACACATACAGAAAATTATATGAAATAGCAATAATTTACTTGTTGAGGATATTCTCTCAAATGGCACTTGCATTCAAACGACTCAATAGTGTAAAATGAAGTGCCTACCTTACTAGACAATCCTATAGTGTTACTTTTGCTGTCAACGCTGTGGTGGCATTTAAAATAGCTAAGGTACGACTTAGGCGTAGGTACGACTTGAGCAACCTTACCCTACACAAAACACATTTTCTAGCACTAGTTTTAAATTGGTTCGAATCACATCTTCATTAAAAATTCTTCATTAAGAATTCGAATAATAATAACTAACTATAAGAAGACTAATAATAATAATTATTATAATAATTTTAAAGAATATTTTCGTTTTATAATAAAAACCCCTTCTTGTGTTTTACAACTAGGTGGCCTGATCTCACTGACGACTTAAGTCACGTTGCAAAACTCAAGACGCAATTGCTCGAAATAAAACAAATACTATGTTGCAAATTTACAGAGTGGATTACAACAATTCCCTTAATTTTCCTCTCATTTACCCTGTGTCTTTATGCAGCCCATACCATCCGACAATTTTACACCGTCTCAAAAATGACACTCTTCTTTAACCTTTCGCGAGTATGTATTTGTGTTGGCTAAGTAGATATATTTTTAGTAATGCAGAAGAGAGTACCAAAAAAGCAGTTTTAAGTAATTGTATTCGAAATGGAAAATCCCTTTATCTTGCTATCTCTCTCATAAAGGCATATAGGCGGATACATTAAAAAACATCATAACGACAACCTTAACAGCGTTAACGAAAGCCGGATTTGTGCCAGTTGCCATAGTATGTGATCAATGCAGCGTTAATAGAAAATTATTTTTCTTATTAAATGTAGGTGTGAAACGACCATTTTTTATAGTAAATGAAATAAAATATTACGCCTTATTTGATCCTCCACACTTTATAAAAAGTTTACGAAATAATTTATTAAGTGGTGATTTTATTTTAAATGAGCAAAGAATAACATTTTCAGATATTAGGCGGGTTTATGCTATTGATAAAAAAAGTTCGACGGGAAAAGCACTTCCAAAAATTACAGAGACACACCTGGCTCCCAATGCATTCCAAAAAATGAATGTAAAATTGGCAGCACAAGTTTTTAGTAACAGTGTTAGTGCACCGATTTTTTTTGCAATCGACAGTGGAGAACTTGACTCGTCAACTGCAGTGCATACAGCCAAGGTTGTGGACACCATGAACTCCATGTTTGATGCACTCAACAGTAAGGGAGTCAAGGGAAAACAATTGCCTTACACATGCTTAGCAGCGAACAAAGATTTGCATTCAATGCTTTAAATGAATCTTTTAATGTAATGAAAGACTTGAAAAAAATCAACACGCAAAACCAATTAACTAGACCACCTTGTTTTGAAGGAACAATGCTAACCATTTCAGCAGTAGAACAAATTTTTAAAGACCAATATTCAAAGGGTTACTCCTATCTATTCACGAGGAGATTAAATCAAGATATTTTAGAAAATCAATTTTCTATATACCGACAAAGGGGAGAGTATTCTAGAAATCCTACATTGAGGAATTTCCAAGCAGCGTTTAAAAGCAACTGCATTTGATGATTCCTCCCAACGGTGGCAATAATGAAAAAAAAAACGAAACTGCTCTTCTACAGGTGCTAAATGTAGCAAAAAAAATATCAATCGATGAAATAGTCCCGTCGACGACAGTCTGCAAGAAAGCTCTACCGTTTATTTTGCGGGATATTTAATAAAACGGTGCTTGGATAAATTTAATTGTAATTTGTGTCAAAATGCCCTAGCAGAAGGAGATCTTGGAAGACCTAATGATATATTACCTCCATCTCAACTACAAACACAAGTAATTACAATTGCTATGAAATGTTTTCGTAAACATATTTAAATTGGAGTAATAATAATTTATTCAAAATTATTTTTCTAAAAATTAAGAAAAGAATTATATATTTTCATCCAGGATGGTTTAATACATGTACCATAACCCGAAATGGAGCTGCACCATGAAGAGAAAGACGAAAAAGTAAACCTGCTCTCCGTAACATTGCCGAGTACCTTTCATCTTTCTTTTCATGGTGCAGCTCCATTTCAGGTTATAGTACAATCCATAGAAATTTTACTATAAAATTGTTAGTAAAAACATTGGTTTTTAAACATTGTAAAAATTATTCAAATTTTGTAAGATATGATAAATCACCCGCAAAAACAAAACCACATACAAAACTTAGACGAGGACGTCCAGTTAAAATTTTTGTAAGTGGAACACGATTATCAAAATTTTAAAGCACGCTAGAGTGCGAAATTAAAGGAACATCCGACATTTATTTTAATTAAAAAAAAATCTATAGTTATGCAATTAATATAGCAATGGTGCGATTTTGTATCTTATTATTTTCATTCATGTTTACTAATTCGAAATCGTACCACTTGTGGCAGCACCGTCCAACGCAGGCGGTCAGCTTAGGCTGTACTACTATCTCTATATAAATACAATGGTATAATGTAAAATAAAGACAGATTATAAATACAGATTTGTCTACATTTTCAAATCTTTCATTTTCGCGCGTTTCTATACCGCTCGAAAGTGGGGATAGCCCAATCACCCGTTTTATAACGTTGACCTTCCACTTCTCATTGTATTTGTTCTGTTTGTAACAGTCTGTCAGCTGATTGACATACGCCAGGCAGACGCGTTCGACGGACAGTCTTCATACGCGCTGCGTATCAGTAGGGGAGACCAGGGACAAAAGTAACATTTCTTAGTTTCATGTCGATTATCAATTCATTTACAAGGATTGTACAGCATGGACTTTACCTGTACACAGTTCATTCATTTCTTTATTAATAGACGCAAACTGTAAACGCGATATGCAGCGGTTGTTTATTTATAAGACTTTTACTGCGAAATGTCAAGTGTTACTTTGATCCCATACATACAGGACAAAAGTAACATATTATGGGGATAAAAGTAACAGGATTTGTACTAATGAATAGGTTATAATAAAAAAAAATAATTTATTCGAGAAATCAAGTAAAAGGCGTAACATAACTTATTCGGATATAGAGTCATCGCCTTCAGGCTTCATAGACCTTAACTCAGACTATGAAAACTTGTAGCGATCTAGAACTTGTTTCAAATTATCAAAGAACGCATTAACATTCGTTTGATTGAGACTGGTTGCACGTGCTAAGCTTGTGGCTTGTGAGGACTATGTAAGGTTAAAGTGGGATGTCTATGTATAAAATCGCAAACCATTCGGCTCCAGCTAATTCATTGTTATGCCACGTTTCTGGCATTTTCTTTATCATATGCCACAGCTAATTGGTAAACCAATTTTTTGACCTCTTGAGGACGAAATCCATAATATACATTTGCCGAATCTACAATAATATTTCTCAAAATTTTTTTCTTCTTCATCAGTAAACACGTGTCTCACACTACGATATCCCACTATTGCCATTTAGTTCCCACAATTTTTTGACCTCTTGAGGACGAAGTCCATAATATACATTTGCCGAATCTACAATAATATTTCTCAAAATTTTTTTCTTCTTCATCAGTAAACATGTGTCTCACACTACGATATCCCACTATTGCCAATGTGTCGCCTGCTTTTATATGTTCCATATATCTTGATAAGGTAAAATGATAAATTTTGTACATTTTTGCCGTCGCTCTAATGTTTAAATTATTTGCTGAATGTTCTGCTGCTGCATTTTCATAAATCTTTATGCCTGCTGTCCCCCTTGTAGTTTTTCTAATACGTGTACGAGGCATTCTACACAGTTAAATTTGAAAATTAAACGTAATATTATAATCGGAATTTGTTGTGGACATAAGCAACATGTTACTTTCGTCCTCAAAGTACTTTGTTACTTTTGTCCCTAAATACGTATTTCAGGACAAAACATTTACAGCTTCATTGTACCATATCCGACAAGTTTCCAAATTTATAAATGAATAAACTAGTTATGACATACAACTACCAGTTAGCACGATGGTCGCATGTCAGTTTATTATCTTCATGGAGACAGAAATACGCAACTATTAGCGAAGAGTAAATCTCTTAAAAGCACAAGTGCAAAGTATGAGAAACATTGTTACTTTCATGACGTGTTACTTTTGACCCCGGTCTCCCCACGGGAGGGAAAGTAGAATTTAAAAATCGGCAACAGCCTACGTCACAGGCCGTGCAGAAGGCACGTTTACACAGGAAAATTTTACTGCCGGAATATTATGGCCGTTAGTACAGTTTAAAGTAAGAAAAATGTTTAAAAGTAAATGTTTACGCGTAGTAAATGCGTAACAAACTTATTTGTTTAATTGTTTGAAGCAATAAGTGAAGTAGTTTCAATTAGTAAGTTTCCCTAGTGTAAGCGGGTCTACGCATCGCGTGAAGATGGCGCGAAATGGCTTCCCCCACCGCTGCATGGCAATGACAGAGCAGAATGAAGTTAGTTGTTAGTGAGGTAGGTTGTGTTTGTTGACAGGTAAGGTAATTATTTTATCTTTTTAAATTAAACATTTTTTTGATTATTGCCTTGTAATATTTCTGTATTACCATTCCTGTCCTATGTGGAGATATTGGCGTTGAAGCTGGAGAGTTTTGCCAATTTGATAATTTATATTTTGTTTATCTTTTAGAGGATGTGGAGGTAACAAACGATTCAAAGGCGCACTTATTAGACCCGCGAGAAAAGAACGTTAGAGTTCATCGCAATACAATATCAAAATTGTCAAAATTAAAAGGACAGCTTAGGAATGCGAAAGCTGATTTGAACTGTATAAGAAAACTGTATAACGAGAGCCGATTAGAGTACATCGAAACTACTTTGAATTCCATAACAAAGGAGTCTTATTCAGATGATTGATGCTATCCATGATTGGGTGTATCAGTTTCTGGATAAGAATGGTCACTTGCATCCTATCGAAAAAATGTTTAAATCATCTAACGTTGAATTTCTTAGTTCATTTAATTTTTGCTCAGTTCATGAACAAGTTAAACTTTCTATTGTTGACAAATTTATTAAATTAAATATTTATAAGTATTTACGAGATAGAAATGCTAAGGAATTCAATGTTAGAAAAGTTAAACGTACAAAATTTTGAAGCAACATATTTATATATCTTCTTCTTTTTTCTTATTCTGAAACCATAATATTTAGTATTATTAATATTAATTACTTGTTGAGTTTGTTATAGAAGTGTGTTTTATTTATTTGTTATTGTATTAAGATTGTATTATTTTTTTGTTATAGAATTATATTTTATTTATTTTGTTATATTTATTTTTTAGTTTAAGTTTATTTATTGTTAGTTATTTATTACGTTTTTTAATAAAAAACTTTTCCCTTTTAAATGTGTGTTTTATTTCTAATTAATTAAGAAAATTATAAATTTAAGAAGTGCAAGGTACTAGTGTCAGTTCGAATTTCGCGCCTAACTTGGCCGTGCAAAAGTGGGGGTAAAATGTGTTGCTCGAATTTAACGTGCAGTGGGCGCTTCTTCTCATATTGTTTTGTGGGTCTCCCCTATGTATCATCTATGCTGCGTAGCCGTACGCACGTATCTGTTCATGAGTGCAGCAGTTATTGGACACACACACATACGTTGATGTAACTACGCACGACCGACGATCATTGCGGATCGTTGGTTGTGCACTAAAACCAGCCTAACACAAAGGTTAAGAATTGTCCCGATGATAACTATTTGTACACAAATCTTCAAACTTTAAATCTAATTATGGATCAGAATACAACAAACGAATAACAAGCGAATACTCTGGGAATCGAACCGAAGTCAAAGGCAAAAATAAAAGATTGGAATCGAGGGGGTTAAAAATCTCCGTCCCTTTGTTTTGCAAGAGTGCAAGATAATTGCGGTTCGCAATAATTCATCCAAGTCAATGTTCGTTTACCTGCTTCATATTTTCCGATACCGTATCGTAATTTAAACTAGTACATTTTTGTAAGCTTTATTTTGTTAGTATAATAATCGTTAGATCAACAAATATACTTATTTTCTTATAACAACATACTTAGTAAAATGATCCTCTTAGTGAAAACTATCGTATGCAGTAAATAAAAACGTGATTTTAAATGATTCTTTTATTTTTTAAAATTGTACGAATCCAATTAATCGATATATAAATCTTCTTTAATTCCTAAAAAATGTGATTTCGATATTACCAAAAAATATATATTTGTCTAATTAAAAATATTCACGTTTCCCAATTGCATATGTGATAAACATCCCAATAAAGGTACTTCAACTCTTAATGTTCTTTGACTAATGGTGAGAAAGGTTAAAACGTCTTTTTGGGTTTCCAAATCCGCGTCGTACCAATTTAGGTTGTAGACAGCTTTTGCGATGTTATCACCCTAAAATGAGAAAATATAACTGAAATAATTCAAAGAAAAAAGTAAAAAATAAATAATACCGCATCAGTAAGTCTTTGCGTTGGGTGATGACAGTAATACAACATTGAAACTGTCAAAATTATCATAATAAACTCTGCTAAATTTGGACGCTATAAAATATTTAAAATTTAATAATTTCAAAGATTAATTTGATTTTACTACAAACCAATAAAAAACCTGTAGAATTTAAAATAATACAAATTATGAGAGTCACTTTTGGTCCAACAATAATATCCCTGGTGAAATCATTAGCCATTTGAAATAACTTGTATATGTGTTGATAATACGCGATAACTTCTTTCAGTTTAAAATTACTCGTTCGATTAAAACGAATATCCTCGATCATTAATATAAGATGTTCCAACCGCAAAATTAACAATTCCAACGCATAAGAGTAAAATAATACCAAACCGAGAATAATTTGTGTAATCGTGATAAAGGAGTATATTTGAAATAATGCTATTACAGCTTGATGCCATGGTTTTAATTTAAAGGGGACGTAATAGACCATCATTAAATTACAAGTAAATCCTTTCTGGTTTGGAAACCATTGTGAATTGATGCAAAAATTTTTATCATAGAAAGCGCCATAGGATATTAAGAAGATTACAATAAAACTTACATAATTAACAATTTTCAAAGCGAATCTATTATCTTTTTCAAGAAATTTCATTTGTTTGGGATAACCGAAATTATTAAAATCGCTTAATGCATCAATCAATTCGAACAGATCATTGCTACGAGAAAGAAACAAGACGTCCATCATTAAAAATCCTAATCCAACTATTACGAATTGTAGATGGAATAAATATTCGAGAAAAATCATTTTGTAATCTAAAAACATGCAGTATATAGTTTTCTTAAAATACTTAAAATATTATTATAAACGCACTTAAAAATTCTATTATTATAGGGTAAGTAGCCCAAATAAAATTGATTAATATTAAAATAATGCCACCCAAACCTCGAATACCATTGTTACTAGGCCAAGATTGGTGTTTCCGAAAGTAGCGTTCAAATAAATAAAAGCCGAACGTTTTTGAAACTTCACAAGTTTTCTTTGTGGCACAAGAAATCATTTTTAATTTTACACACTTCACTTTTATATCAGATAAGAACCGACCTTTTCAACTTAAAGTTGCCAACTGATTTGATTAGACTTGATTTACTTCACCTACATACGGCACTTCCTTATTAAATATTTAAATATGAGAAGATGAACTTGTTTTCAACAATAAATCGAAGGGTTTGTCGTTAGTATAAATAATTATTAAGGAGGTAATACACAGTGGTAAAATCATGGATTAAATTCAATAAAACCGTAAGAAAAATTATTTTCTAAGTAGGACAAAAAAGTCAATTTTAGTTAAGCAAGAATCATATATTTATTTAATGTATAGGTACAGTTATGAAAATTGAAAATGCGTTAAAAGCTGTCAGTTGATTAACCTATGGCTTGCTGCTGTTGGAGACAATACTTTTCACTCGCACACACTTACAGTTATGCAATGAACCTAGTTATTTATAATTTGAACTGATACAATGTGGATTTGGCAATCACAAATATGATAACGAGAAAATTTCTATATTAAACAAACTTTACTGGACACGTGAGAAGTAGGATTCCGGTTTATTTAATCGCTTTTGATATTCGAACAGATAGAAACTAATTTAAGTAGGGGTTAAGTGCCATTTTGCTAAAACGTGAGATATTATGCCATCGATATACGCCGTCATTTATATCCTATCAAATAAGCGGAGGGCTCAGACAAAAAATCTCATTACAAAATTGTTTGTCTTAATCAGAAAATGAGGAGAACTTAAAAGGGAGCTAAGTATCGGGTGTTCATTTAAATTCGTGCTCAACCATGCCTTGTATGTTTATTAGAGAATGATGAAGAGATACATAGGAAACGAACGGGACAAAGATGCTAGTAGAGCTTGTAGGTCACTTGAGCACGAATCTAAATGAACACCTGATATAATTTTGCAGGAGAATAAGATATCTTCATCAATTATGGGTTTTCACACTTATTGTTAGCCCAGTTATTACCTCTGCTCCTCAACTGATGCTTGTAAATTGAACATAATAACGTTATTCAACATATTCAATCAGATTTACGCGACAAAGTAGTCGAAAATGGAACCTACCGAATACATGACATATAACCGACATTATCTTTCATATACAGGTGTCCGGAAATAACGTTCGTATACTTATGGGGGTAATTCGACAGCAAGAAAATATGAAGAAACTAACCCTATTATTTAAATAACAAATATGGTGATGGTAACCAAAATGGTCTACGATGAACACTTGCTTTGGTACTGAGGCTGAGGAGCGTATTTAACGTCCCGTATTTCTTTTTTAATTGCTCATTTTTTGAAAACCTGATCTCAAAATTAGAATGCTTAGATAAAGATGCACGAAAAAGTTGCTAACATACGATGATCTATCATGTACCCATTTCGAGAAATTCAACGATTATGCAGTAGTGCACATCAAATGTTTTGTTTGGCAATTAGTATGTATCACTTTTTAATAGAAAATAAAGTTAAATACCTAATTTCATAAACAAAAACAAGCACACAACTAAACAAGTAAAGATAAATTTAAAAGGAAACATAAAAATTTAATAAATAAACGACAATGCAACCAGTAAACAATGATAAAATAACACAAAAGTTATATTTAATACTGTTCAAAATTTTAACCACGCATACCTACACAATAGATTAGTTAGATGGTCTGAGCTACATAACTTCTCGCGCGTCTTATCAATGGTCACCTCACGTTCCAAAAAATACTTTTGGCGCATTCGATTGGTTGCACTAGTGCGCACCAGTGCATAACAGCGTGTTCTGTTGGTTGTTTCGTTGTGTTCTGTTACATTTTATTATTGTGGTTTATAAAACATTTTAAACATCATCAAGCCTTGAACACACTTACAAGTGATGTTATGATTATGTTTGATTTCATCGCGTTCTGTTGAATTTGCCCTTTTTTGCACTAAGCTAGTGTGACATATGTCACACTTTGCACTCAACGAGTGCGCACCAGTGCACACTAGTTTTGCCAATCGAAAAGCCATTTGTTTCAGATTTGTGTACATCTATTTCAAACACGCTCTTCTAAATTTCGAATATTTTGTACTGATGTGGCATGGGCCATCGATTTGAAATAACCCAATAAAAAAGTCCATAAAGTTTAGATCAGATGAACGGGGAGGCCAGCTCGCAGGCTTTCCACAGCCTATCCATCTTTCTGGAATTACCATATTAAGATGTTGCCGATATTAAATTTTATAATAAGGAGGAACCCCATCATGCATAAACCACTTATCACTTCGTAAGTTGTATGTTATGTCATCCAACATGTCTAACAAGGTATTTTCTAAAAAAATTAAATTTCCTGCCTAGACGTTAATTGAAAATTTATAAAACAAAGGTGGCCTGCTATGATTTTTATAAATTGCTTAACACAATGGAGAAATTTATTAAGAGGATATCTATTCATCGTTTATTTATTTAGGGATTTATGTTTTTCTAAATCATATGTACTAAAGGTATGTACTTGCTTTTGTTTATAAAATTAGGTATTTACCATTATTTTTTACTAAGAAGTGACACATACTAATTGGTAAAAAATATGGCACGAACCTACTACCATATTTGGAGATTTTCTGAACGTAAAATTTTTTGTGCACTACTACGTAATTGGTGAATTTCTCAAAATCGGTGCATGATAGGACACTGTATCTTACAAGAAAAGATACTTGTTATATCTAAGGACCGACTACCGGCACCTCTACTATAATTTAAAGTCGTGTGTTTTTAAAGAGCTTTTATTTTCTTATTAATAATAGTTACATCAATCAAGACAATTATTTTCATATAAGCTATATTAGTATTGTTGCTCAAAACTAGCGGGTGAAATAACTCAAAATGTGATTTTATACGAATCTTTTATTTTTTGAAATTGTAAGGATCCAATTAATCCAAATATAAATCTTCTTTAATTCCTAAAAAATAATATTTTAATATTACTGAAAAACCTATTTACCTAATTGAAGGTATTCACTTTTCCAGGTTGTATATATGATAAACTTCCCAATAAAGGTATTTCTACCATTAATATTCTTTTACTGATCATAAGAAAGATCAAAACGTCTTTTTGGGTTTTCAAATCCGCATCATACCAATTTCAATTATACACGGCTTTCGAAAAGTTATCTCCCTAAAACAATCAACAAAACACAAATGAGTTTATTAAAAAATAGAAAATAAATAATACCGCATCCGTAAACCTTTGCGTTGTGTGATGAGCATAACACAACATTGAAACTGTGACATTTATGATAACAAATTCTGCCAAATTTGGACGCTGTAAAATATTTAAAATTTAATAATTTTAAAGGTCAATTTAGTTTTATTACAAACCAATAAGAAACCTGTAGCGGATAAAATGGTACAAATTATGATAGAAACTTTTGGTCCAACAATAATATCCTCCATGAAATCATTAACCATTTCAAATAATTTGTATATGTGTTGATAATACCCGATTATTTCTTGCAGTTTAAAATTACACGTTCGATTAAGAAAGTATTGTCAATCGATGATGTAAGATGTTTCAAACGTAAAATTAATAATTCCAACAAATAACAATAAAATAATACCAAACCGAGAACAATTCGTGCAATCGCGATAAAGGAGTATATTTGAAATAACACTATCATAGCTTGATGCCATGGTTTTAATTTAAATGGAACGTAATAAGACGCCATTAAATTACAAGTAAATCCTTTTTCGTTTAGAAACCATTCTGAATTGATACCAAAATTTTTAACAAAGAAAATGCTATATGAAATTAAATAGATTGCAATAAAACCTATATAATTAACAATTTTCAATGCAGTTCTATTCTTTTTTTCAAGAGATTCCATTCGTTTCGGATAACCGAATTTATTAAAATCACTTAATACATCAATCAATTTGAAAAAATTATTGCTACGATAGAGAAGTAAGGTATCCATCATTAAAAACCCTAATCCAAATATTAGAAATTGTAAATGAAACAAAAATTCAAAGAAAATTATTTTATAATCTAAAAAAAAATGTTATAGGGTTTTGTTTAAAGTATTTAAAGCATTATTATACACTTACTTAAAAATTCTATTGTTAGTGGATAGACAGCCCAAATAAGATTGATTAGTAATAAAATCATCCCACCTAAACCTCGAATACCATCGTTACAAGGCCAAGATTGATATTTCCGAAAATAGGATTCAAATAAATAAAGACCATACGTTTTTGAAACTTTAAAAGTGTCCTTGTTGACCGAAGAACTCATTTTTCAATTTTATACACTTTGTTCTTTTATTCGATTTTATAGAACCGTCTTTCTTAATTCAAACTTAACGACTGATGTTACTTAACTATCAACTAACGATCGTTTATGACATGTTCATTTAAATGAGATTGTATTATATGTACCGGGTGGCCAACTAAGGATGATCACCGGCCATATCTCAATGACGCATCATCCTATTTTAATGAAACAAAAAATTTTATAAGGAAAATGGCCATAAAAAATCGCTGGAAAATATTTTCAGGTTTCTTAAATGGCCGCTAGGGGGCGTAACCTAAATGACTGAACAGAAAATCACGACTTTTTTCATTTTCTTCAAAATTAAGGGATATAGAAAATAAAGTAAATTGAAAGATAAATGAATTTCGACTAACATGTATGAAACACTTTTTGTCGTATCTTCAAAAATAAAGTGGTGGGCATGAGTTGAAAATGTTCATTTTCGATGGCCAATTACTCCGGTCATACTGAACAGAATTTAACAAACTTAATCTCGTTGGAAAGGGGTTTTCGTGGTCTACTAACGACTCCTTAGGCTATTTTGATATGAATATTCGTTTCGCCGCCAGAGGGCGATATCTAGAATTTTGACAAATATTATAGCTTTTCTCAAAAAACTTAAATGGAACGGTATGTTCATTTTTACACGATAAAATAAAGAATTAAAAGCTTAACATGACGCTGAAAACCCGAGCTTGCTATCTTGCTTCTAACGGTAGATATTAGACAAAAAGCAAAAGCTATGGCTTTTACCCCTTACTTTAAAGGCGAATAATAACAAAACTACCCCGCGGAAAAAACGAAACCGGTGTCGTTGGTAGCGTGATTTAACTCTATATTATCAGTAGATTTTGCCTCCCACTTGTATAATAACTATGATAGGTTTAATAAGAAAAATATACCCTGCTTTGAGTTCTCGGCGCAGTACCTCGGTTTTGCGATTTTTTTACATGGGAATAATTTGTCGAAAAAACTTGAAATTTCAACAACACATTGCCTTAAGTGTTCTAAACTTGTTGGTAATTTTTATTTTAAGTTATTCTCTCACGTGTTTAAATAACAACACATTATGTGAAATAGCGATATTTCGAAAAGCCGTTATCGTAGAAGTTTGGAACTGGTACCATTCTAACAATCATTAAATTGAATCAAAATTTAATATGCGTTATAAACCTCGTATAAAAAAAAAAGCGAAATAGTTTTCGTGGGGGTGATGAGTAAGGCGAGAGCGCAGGCGAAGTCGAACGGTAGGTCGGGTCGGCTAGCATATAAATTGGTATCAAATATCAAGTAAGTTGTGGAAATCAGACGCTAAAAAAGCGTATGTCAAACATATGTCAACAATGTAACATCGGTCAACTAGATCTTATAATGCTATAGTTTTTGCTTTTTGGCTAATATCTACCGTTAGAAGCAAGATAGCGAGCTCGGGTTTTCAGCGTCATGTTAAGATTTTAATTCTTTATTTTATCGTGTAAAAATGAACATACCGTTCCATTTAGATTTTTTGAGAAAAGCTATAATATTTGTCAAAATTCTAGATATCGCCCTCTCGCGGCGAAACGAATATTCATATCAAAACAGCGTAAGGAGTCGTTAGTAGACGACAGAAAACTCTTTCCAACAAGATCAAGTTTGTGTAATTCTGTTCAGTATGACCGGAGTAATCGGCCATCGAAAATGAACATTTTCAACTCATCCCCACCACTTTATTTTTGAAGATACGACAAAAAGTGTTTCATACATGTTAGTCGAAATTCATTTATCTTTCAATTTACTTTATTTTCAATACCCCTTAATTTTGAAGAAAATGAAAGAAATCGTGATTTTCTGTTCAGTCATTTAAGTTACGCCCCCTAGCGGTCATTTAAGAAACCTGAAAATATTTTCCAGCGATTTTTTATGGCCACTTTCCTTACAAAATTTTTTGTTTCATTAAAATAGGATGATCCGTCATTGAGATATGGCCGGTGATCATTCTTAGTTGGCCACCCGGTACATATGAGAAAATGAAACAGTTTTAAGAAAATATCAGTCGCTTTATCATTAGTATAAATAGTTTAAATGAAAGGGAATGAACCGTAAGTGGATAATGGAAAACTTTCTTTAACTTATTGCGCAAACAAATCCGATCAAGGCGTAACCGAATTAATTACTTACTCTTACATAATATCTTATGTATCCGATTAGTAACATAATAACTATTCGTATATTTCTCCCCATTCAAGTTTAAAGCTTATATTATTACGACAAGACGTCGTTTAGATGGTTTTTGGCCAAAGAAATCTTTGTGCAAATATGCCAGTTAAATGTGACCATTTTATACCATTTTAAAGAGCAGATAATTTATTATAAGATACATAGTATTCTAGAGTTTTCGGTAAAATCGGTAAAAGCTTTTAGTGAATTATTATAATCAACAGATGAAAAAGGATCTAAATTGTGATGTTTAGTAACGAAGACATGCAAATCTATCAGGTTGCTTGCATTCGTTGTCAGCTTTGCTTCTCCGTTGTTTGGTGGCTCGTTAGATGTCTTTTGGAGAGTAGCCATTTTTCTAATGGACATTTTTTAAGGAGCGCTCCTCATTTTCCAGATGCGTACCGTCGCATATTCTTCCTGCTCGCTGGAAAAGAGTGGATTACTGATTTCTTCTGCTGTGGATGGTGAAATTTCTGAGGAAGTCTCATATACTCTGTCGTCATTCATGCGGCTAGGACATCCAGAAATGGTAGTTGTTTCTCGGTTTCCGTTTCTATGGTAAACCTGATCATACGGTGTTGTAAGTTCAAATGAACCATAGAAATTTTTGGGGACGTTCAACACCATGTTGCCAAACCTTTCTTTTTCAAATAATTCCATATAGAAATTTGCAATGGTCGAAGACAATGGGGATCCCTTTCCCGCTCCTTCATATTGCTCGTAGAAATAAGTCAACGACAGACAGTATTGTATTAGCTCTGGTACATAAGACGGCAAACCCACTGGAATGAGCTTTTGAAAAGAGATTCCATCTCGAAACTTACCAAAATGCCCCCAGGATCCAGTCTAATACTTTGACTCTACAAAATGAGTAGAATCGACATATAACTCCGTGTTACCTGTAAACGGGGATATGACTTTAGCGAGGTGCTTTGCCAAGTGGTATGTTGTACAATTTATGGCACTAACAATGAGGCGGACAGGAACATCTGATTTATGGATTTTTGGTAACCCACACATCCCTGTCTGAGGATTCTATTAGTTCCTTCATTTTCCTCACAATCTTTTCTGTAGAGTCCTTCTTCACCTGCCTATACGTATCGGGATTCAATAGGTACGTCATCTTGTCGTCATATTCTTGTTTGTCCATGACTACCGTGGTATTCTCCTTGTCTGCAGACAAAACAATGATATTTGTTTTATCCATTATCGTCCGAAGTGCTTACCTTTCATCAATCGTTAGATTTAGCTTTGCTGATTTCGTAGATTTAAGCACGCTCGCTACTTCCTGACGGATTTACTTTGCTTTTATTCCAGAGCCGAACTTGAATCCAAAAAAGCTTGCAACACAGCATCCGAAACGTCAAACGCTTTTTCAAAAGACGCTCGGCTAAACCCGGAAGCTTCTAGTTCTAGATCTAGTACTAGGGTTTGTTCGAGTCTTTGTTCAGTTAACAACGGCCGTGAAAGCCTTCGTATTTATAGGTACAGAGTTTATTTTTAGATATTAAGAAATGATTTTTATTTTAAACTTAAATTTTAAGCTTAAGATTTTATTGTCTTTTGAAAGAAAGTCAAATTTGTTGTAATTAATGTCAAAAAAATCTTAAAATTGTCAAAATTTTTTGACCTAATTTTTCAAAAAACTCAATCAATAAATTACTAATTACATCAAATATTAAAAACGATGTTTGTTTCCTTTCTCAAAGAGACATACATACAAACCACTACCTTTGATAATAAAGGAATAACATCATCATCTGTAAAACCATTTGTTTACATATAAAACATGTACATCATTAAAACTACTTAATAGAATTCTACAAATCATTTACTCAAGAAAAATGATCACGACAAAATGGGGTTACTACCTACTCGAAAAGCATTTTCGAAGATTACATACTTGGCCAACATTAAAAGGTCTTCGAGGATTTGGCGTATTAATAATATGTTTTATTAACATCACAATGGCGTATTATCCACTCAAAATAAAATTAAAAGATAATTCTAATTTAATTTTTTACAAACATAAAATTATTAATTTATTTTTCATAATACAAGTTTTTATTTTAAGAGTTTTCTGGCACAAATTATAAAACCACACAAAGATTACTCTTTGATCTTCAATATCACTTTATCGCATTACAAGCTATGTGCATATCTGTGCTATTTTTACTCCAAACTCAACCTTTATATAAATCAATGGAACGGTTTAGTAATTTTAAAGATTTTGACGTTCCAAATGGATTGATAACAACAACAAAAACAACGAAAATTGCTTTAAAATTTAGCGATGTTGCATCATTTGCAGTTTCTTTCTTAAATTTATACGAAGCTTTATTCGATAAAAGTTTTATTGATAACACTACATCCACAAATACTTGTAACTTTATCATTCAATATTAGGTACCGTTTCATATTGAACGTTGGCAATTAGTTCTTATTGCTTTATTCTAAACGTTTAGTTGTTGTATAATAGGATGGAATTGTTTATACGGAGTGATTTTTTATGGTTATACGTTTGAACTTTTAGCGATTCGAATCGACGATTTAATAAGTAAACTTAATAATATTAAGTTTATCGTCGGTCAAAAAAATGACGAAGAATTAAAATTTACAATTAAATATCATCAACATATTACTTGGTAATAACTTCTTTTTTCAAACGTTTCTTGGTAATAATAAAACTTTTTTTTTTAGTTTATTTGGAGACGCGACTAATTTCATGAACAAAGCGGTTATTTCTTTAAAGATTTGTGTTTTAATCTTAATTTCGTTTTCATTAGTACAAATTGCTTTGGTTAGTGTTAATTTTTTTTAACTAGTTGATATTGTTAATCATAATATTACTTTAGGGACATTATTTAGCTGGAATTATATTATTTGCTGTAACGATAACTTTACTGTTTATAAAACATGCTACTGGACAACGTATTATTAACAAGGTAATATTTTTATATTCGATTTAGTTAATATTTTTGTCTATCTTACCTTAAGTATTATTTTATAATGTTCGCTTTTAAAGTTGTTCTTTAACTGATGCGATTTACGATTTAAATTGATACGATGCGGATGTTTCTATTAAAAAGACCGTTTTAAATTTTCTTTGTGTAAGTCAACAGCCATTATTGATTAAATTGCCTATTTGCGGTTCGACATCTTT
Source organism: Digitonthophagus gazella (assembly GCA_036711955.1). Taxonomy (NCBI): domain Eukaryota; kingdom Metazoa; phylum Arthropoda; class Insecta; order Coleoptera; family Scarabaeidae; genus Digitonthophagus; species Digitonthophagus gazella. Next base: position 26,100,827 of record JASCIT010000006.1, on the reverse strand, counting down.
TCTAACAATGGCAGACGTTAGTATTTTTTTATAAATAGTAAAATGCTTTTAATTTTATAAAGTGGGTGATTTTAGGAAGCAAAGAAAATATATGCGTGGTTTAATTGGCTCACCAACTTTCTGATTAAGAAGATTTAAAATGTTAAACAGAAATAAATTTTATTATCGGGTTCAATTTAGAAGATTTCTAGATGTATAGTCGTGCACACCAAGGTTCGGAATTACAATTCTTATAAAACTAGACTATTTATTGTTAATTCGATTATTCTTAAGACAGCATCAAGAATCTCATGCAATTTAAAAAGTCAGAAACGTACTAAGAAATTTGCTTGAGTTGAATTTTATTGGTTGGTAAACTTATTAGGTGGCTCTCATATTAAGGAGATAAGGATCTAGAAAGTACTTGTAAGCAGCAAGCTATAACGCTTTGATCATTTCTCACGGAATAGAAAATGTACTGGAAATATGTAATAATTGTCTTTTGTGACATATTAAAGACACCAAAGACCCGCAAGCAATAAAGGAAAAACTAGACTCTCAGATAAAAAAATCTTATTTACGAAATGTACAGTCAAAATGCAGTACTAACCGTTGAAGTCATTCGTGAAAAATTAGAATCGGCGGGATTTCTGATAAAATATAATAACGAAACCTTCCGTCGATACTTAAAAAGTATCGGTTTTAAGTACAGAAGTTTTGCTATGTCCCTGACTTTCTAAACTATAAGGGATCCTTGGCTTTATCTTATTGTTAGATAAAAACAGTTTTATGAAGGTTATAATTACGAACCTCTGCGTGGACAACTATAAATGTGATTCAGCTGAATTAAGTTTTTTCATTGCCATTGAAGTTACGCGGTACGAAATTTGTTAAATTTAATCTGCGAAATCCGTATTTTGCGGTAAACGAGAGAATGGGGTTATCTCTCAGTTGTTCGCAAAACGATTTTGATACATTCATTCAAGAATCGGTTGGCAACTACATTGGGGATGTTCGACAGCCCCTTGGCAGCTCGTCCACATGCGAACTAGATCTACTACACCCGCTAGCGACTGTAACACCTAATTGTAGTAGGGTAGTTCTTGACGTGTCTCAGTCGATGTATTTGCCAAATCGGGAAGAGAATACTTGGACCTACGTGATTCCTGAGGGAGAACCCGAGGTGTTAACGATAAGTTGTTCAACCAACGGTTCTCTTTGGGGAACTAAGATACACTTAAATGGCACCGGACTAATCCGCTTAGACGCGGGCTGTGTGGCGAAGAATAAACTAATTACTTTAAGAACGCCTCAGCGTCTTACAAGTTTGGTAAATGGCACAATCTTTTCCAAATTAAATATAACTCTGCCCAAATTAGATGATCTTCATGTGTCGCATATGAATTTACCTTTTGAACACCTAGATAGAGTGCACTTAGGAGAGGGGGAGAAAAAACCATTAGAGGACATCTTGGAAGAGGTTAAGAGTCTGGACAAACTGGATAATCAAACCATTGTGACACAGATTCACAATGGGGTGATATACTCGCTATGTACGGTGGTTGTCCTGGCTCTTATCATCTTCCTTGTAATTAAAATATTAAGCTGGAAGGGAAGTGGGGACACTTTGAGGAACGGACCGAAAGAAAACATGTTCGTCCTAGCGGATGGTCGGACATGTCGGATACGATAAGCTGAATAAAATTGTACCCTCCGTCTCGCCACACGCTGTGTAGTTTTAAGGATAGTTTAGGATTTTAGTTAATGGGGTAAGCAAATTGGCTTCACCAGTTAGGATAGGATTAGGGGATGGGAGGTTTTAGAATAAAAAGTTAGTTAGTGGCAAGAAAATATAAACCTTACTGCCGAGTATTATTTCTGTTACATGTACGCCGCCAACCGAGGGATCTGAACGCTGCTGGTCTGAGATTTCCCTATGAGCTGGTGGTGCAAAATGGACGGCTAGGGTCTAACAACATCCTTCCAACAACACGACTTCTGTACAACCTACAAGCAATAGGCCGAAATGGGCATTACGAGTGGGGGGTCCTAAACCCGTAGAACTGCACAATGTACGACCTCTTGAGCGGTCAACATCATCGGCAACAAAGAGCTCAACTTCGAAAGTCAAGCGTAAAAAAGAAGGGGGAAGATGGAAAATTTCACAACTTCCTCCAAATCAACAAACCGTTCGCAAATCCAGGGAGTCAGCCTTATGACACGGAGAGCTACCGTCAAAGCTAGTTGGTCTCCTTCAGACAGTAGCAAATAGAATCCCAGTGGCTTCAAGGATGAGGGTACTCTCCACTCATTTGCCCCACCAACCGCCGACCCAAGATAATGAAAAATCATCCTCACCAGCAAATCCCAGCGGGCAGCGTCGGACCTTCGATGGGCGTGTCGAGAAATTTGTAATAAAATAGTGTATTTCATGTAAATCGAGGCACTTCCTCCTCGAACATATATGCCGGAGGCATATATGCTAGAGGGGGAGGGAAATTTCACGACCGGGTTGATACCCTAAAAGGGGGTCATTGTAAATGCGGAATCAGCACCGAAACCTAATCGAACAAATGTTAATAAAAAGACGGAACTTGCTAACAGCGCGCGGTTCGCAGAGGTCGAGGTGCTGGCTCCGCTTGAAACGAATAGATTGTGGTCCAAGTCAACCAACTGGTTTTTGTAACATCCCTCAACCCCCATCTACCAGTGGCAGTGAAAATACTAAACGAACGGTAAGTACCTTTTGCCTATTTTTTCCCCGAGTAACCCAGTAAGCAGCGAGTAGCTCACCGGTACGCGACAATATCATCATACGAATACAAACGCCGAAATGAATCGAAAAATAATGATAGAGAAGCTAAACTTTACCCGCCTTTTCGTTAAGTGTCTGCTAAGAGCCCATTCAAAGAAAAGTTAATCAAACGCACAAAATTCTCTTTAAGATTCCCAATAAAATTCGCTTTGAAAATTTTGCTTAAGATTCTGGTTTAAGGGTCTAGTTTAAGAGCGACTTTGCAAACGCGAGTTCTCGCCGAAGTAACTTCGTCCTTGGAGAGTGGTGAATGAACATTTTGGGCATTCCTAACGATTGGTTACTTTTTCCTACAACAGGACCAATGTTGTACACGGGGCGTGCTTTTTTTAAGAAAGGTGCTCTCTTAAGGAAAATTCTCGCAACTCTGGAGGTCTGCGAGCCAAATGCTCAATTTCAAAAACACAGTAACTCAATGACTCTTTGAGAACTTTAAAACTTTCCTAACGTTAGTCACTTATTCATTATTCATTAATACTCCAGATGTTTACTTGTATTTAAAAATTCTTTAGACAATTCCAAACACTTGAGAACGTGACATCGTCAACATGTGTATTACAGAATTTTATTACTTTGGGCCTGAGCTATATAATTCCATATATTGTGGGCTTAAAGCCCGCAATATATGGAATTATTACAAAAACGTGATAATACATAAAACAGAAAATAAACCAGGCGCCTCCACCATAGTTAAATGTTAGAATTTATTTGAATGATTTCTATAGCCTTGTTAACAACAGCTACAACATTTCAGCAAAATACTATTTTTAGTAAATACATTGATTAGTAGTATTACTGCTGTTTATTATTTTTTCGCATACTTTATTAATCGGTCCTACGTACAAACGTTTATAAGAATGATATTCCATTATTTCGCTATGCCAAATGCTTGTAAAAGTTTGTCAGTATCAACGATTTCAATTAATTAATAAAATAAATAAACAAATAAAAAAAAATTAACAAAATACACAAATGTAATTTTTTACCTCTCTATCTTGAAGTACACGAAATTCTTCATCAATCTCCTCAGAAGCCTTTGTAAGGTCATGTGTAGCCGCAGCCTAGCCTCTATTCATAAGAGAGAATTTCGAATTTCAAATTTTGACTGTTCCTTCAAAGACCCAGTGTACACACGGAGGGTTAATAACGCTGTGCTGTATGTAAGTAAAATAAACCAAGTTTAATGAAATCAGTTGTCAACTTTAAGTCGAAAAGGTCGGTTCTTATCGATATAAAAGTAAGGTGTATAAAATTAAAAATGATTTCTGGTGTACCAAAGGAAACTTGTAAAGTTTCAAAAACATTTGGTTTTTATTTATTTGAAAATTACTTTCGGAAATACCAATCTTGGCCTAGTAACGGTGGTATTCGTGCTTTGGGCGGGGTTATTGTAACATTAATCAATATTACTTGGACTGTTTATCCTGCAATAATAGAACTTTTAAGTAGATTTATATTAACATTTTAAATATTTTAAGACAAATGTGTACTTTATATTTTTAGATTACAAAATGATTTTCCTTCAATATTTATTCCATCTACAAATCATAATATTTGGATTAGGGTTTTTACTAATGGATACCTTATTTCTTTATAATGGCAAGAATTTGTTTGTATTGATGGATGCATTAAGCGATTTTAATGATTTTGGTTATCCAAAGCGAATGGAATGTTTTGAAAAATATAATAGATGCGCCTTGAAAATTATCAATTATATAGGTTTTCTTATAATCTTTTTAATATCATATGGCGTTTTCTTTGATAAAAAATTTTGCACCAATTTACAATGGTTTCCAAACGAGAAAGGATTCACTTGTAATTTAATGGCATCTTATTATGTTCCGTTTAATTTAAAAACATGGCATCAAGCTGTGATAGTATTATTCCAAATGTACTCCCTTATCGTGATTTCACGAATCGTTTTGGGTTTGGTATTATTTTTTGCTTATTTGTTGGAGCTATTGATTTTACGTTTGGAACATCTTACATCAACGATTGACGATTTTCGTTTTAATGGAACCAACAATTCTAAACTAAAAGAAGTTATTGTACATTATCAACACATATACAAATTATTTCAAATGGTTAATGATTTTACGAGGGTTATTATTGTTGGACCAAAAGTGACTCTCATAATTTGTGCGATTCTATCCACCGCAGGTTTTTTATTGGTTTGTAATAAATCTAAATTGGTCTTTAAAATTATTAAATTTTAAGGACTTCTCGGCGTCCAAATTTGGAAGAGTTTATTATTATAAGTGTGACAGTTTCAATGTTGTTGTAGATTAGTGTTTAAATTTAAATAAGTTAGCTCATTATCTTACCTACGTTAGTTTAGTCATATAGGAGATCCCTAGAGGGAGCGCACTTCAATACAAGATGTCATCATAGTGTACGTGTAAATGGTGAATAAAAATAAAGCTTGTTATTAAAACAATCCTTTTATTTCGTCATAAAGTAAGACTAAAACATGGCGCAGTCAATGAGCAATTAATGTCTACAAGTATTTGGCGAAAAGAAAAGAAAGGAAAAAAGAAGATACAGGTATTGAAACATAATCTATAAAAATCGCGTGCGTCAAGATTAGAAAATTACGGGAAAATGGATGTAAAAATACCCAAATCATTGTCATTTGAGGGCAACTTGGCTGAAAATTTCCGCAAATTTAAGCAGTCCTTTGAGATATATCTGTTGGCTAGTGATAAAATGGGGAAAGATGACAAAGTCAAGGTAGCCTTGCTTCTTAACATAATCGGGGAAGAAGGTATTGAAATATACAATAACTTTAACCTGAAAAAAGAAGAAAAAGATGACTACAAAAAGGTGATGACAGAATTTGAAATATATACTAACCCGAAGAAGAATATTATCTATGAACGGTTCAAATTTTATAATAGAAAACAAAATGAAGGTGAACCATTTGATAATTTTCTGCAAGATATCAAAACCCTTGCTAAAACGTGTGAATTTAAGGATCCTGAAGAAATGATTAGGGATAGATGGGTTCTAGGCATTTCAGCAAAAGATTTGCAAGAAAGACTAATCAATGTAAGCGCGTTGAAGCTAAAGGAGTGCATCGACATGTCGACGCTGCCAAGCCAAAACGGCATAAACGCCATTAACCTAATTTTTCAGAAAACGCAAAAAATGATTGACATAATGAATCTTAAATGGCTTTTACGCAAACTTTAAACCAATTTTATAGCGAATGCAGTTTGTTTGCGGGTATACCGCTTTAACTATTGCATGCAGATTTAAAAAGGCTACTCAACGGCGCAGCTAACTAAAAAATGGCCATTTTGGCGTTTATGCCGTTTTGGCTTGAGAGCGTCGATGTGTAGGTCGTTTGAAATAAATAAAAATCAAATTAAGCAAGTACAAGAGAAGAAAGAAACACAGATGATAGATGCAATAAAAAATAAAATGAAGACAGAAAGACAAACAAAAAAGAAGATGTCGAATTTCAATATCAAAGATGCAAAACCAAGCACCGTTCAAAAAGTTGTCCAGCATGGGGAAAGAAATGTGAGAAATGTGGCAGAAAAAATCACTTTAAAGAGGCATTGTGGTCCAAGAAGAAAGTGGCAGAAGTGACAAGAGATAACCACAGTGAAAATGATAGCAGCGAAGAAGAAATGGTCTTCGTAGGATCAGTTGCAAAGCAAGTAACGGATAAAAATTCATGGCATCAAGATGTGTCCGTTCAAGGTGTCAAGATCAATTTCAAGTTGGACACTGGATCTGAAGTCAACACGCTACGGGAAGAAGACTATGGAAGTGTAATGGTAAGACAGGTAGGATTGACAAGCAAGTTGGAAACAACGAAAACTCTTCTACAAGCATATGGAGGGTCAAAAATCAAGCATATCGGTAAGATTAGACTGTCTTGTGAGTATAAAAATCAGTGTAAATTAATAGACTTTTTCGTAGTAAAAAACACTAAGAAATCACTGTTAGGTCTAAGAGATTGTGAAAGTTTAAATTTAGTAAAACGAATAATTGATGTCGAAATAGGTTATAAAGATAAGAATCAGTTTGTAATGCTAAACCTTGAGATTTTCGAGGGGCTAGGTAGATTCTCTAAAAAATGTTATATAAAATTAAACAAAATGCGAAACCGATTGTAAGGCCTCCTCGTAGAGTTCCGTTAGCTATTACAGAAAGACTTAAAGAAAAGTTGTTAAGTTTGGAAAAAGCTAAAATCATAAGTAAGATGGATGAGCCACCAACATGGCTTAGCAATTTAGTAATCATAGAGAAGAAAAATGGTAACTTAAGATTATGTTTAGATCCTCAAGATCTAAACAAAGCAATTGATAAAGAGCATTATCTTATTCCAACACTTAATGATATAGCAGTAAATCTAAAAGGCAAATCAGTGTATACTGTACTGGATCTTAAAGATGGCTTTTACCAGGCCGAGTTAGATGAAGATTCAAGCAAGTTAACAGCCTTTAGCAGTCAATTTGGGACATTTAAGTTTAATAGGTTGGCATTTGGATTAGTTTTGGCACCAGAATGGTTTCAAAAAGCGAATGAACAGCATTTTGGTGACATAGAGGGTGTAACTGTGTACTTTGATGACGTAATTGTAGCGGCTAACTCAATAAAGGAGCATGATAAAATTCTTAATAGAGTAGTAGTTCGAGCAAAAGGTAACAATATACGGTTCAATAAAGAAAAAGCACAGTTTAAGCAACACAGTGTAAAGTATTTAGGTCACGTTCTTGATAAGGAGGGTATGAGGCCAGATCCTGATAAGTTAAAGGCTATAAAATCATTGACACCTCCGAATAATAAAAAAGAGCTACAGAGCATTTTAAGCATGATAAATTATTTGCGTGCATACATTCCAAATTTAGCTGAACTGACAGCATCATTACGGTTGCTACTTAAAAATGATGTAATCTTTCAATGGCAACCATCTCATTCAGATTGTTTAAATCACATTAAGAATGTACTTTGTAAATCACCTGTATTAGCAGGTTTTGATGAAAAAGTTTTACCAGTTATTCAGACAGATGCGTCAACATATGGAATAGGATGTGTCCTATTACAAAATATAAAGCCAGTTTCATATTATTCAAGAAGTTTAACTGATACCGAAGTGGAGTATGCTCAAATTGAGAAGGAATTGTTAGCCATAGTTTTATCAGTACATAAATTTCATTACTATGTGTATGGGAGAAAGTTTAGAGTTCTCACAGACCATAAGCCATTGGTTAAATTGATGCAATAACCAATCTCAAAGATAGATAACTCCAGGTTACAAAGATTGCGTTTAAAATTAATAAAATATGAGATAGAAACTGTGTACACACCTGGTAAAGACATGCATATTGCTGACTTATTGTAGCGTAACTTTATAAAAGAAAATTTTGAGGATGATTGTGAAATGGAGGAAATGGTACAAAGCGTTAGCGCTCATTTACGTATGAGTGACAACAGAAAAGATGAGTTTAGAAAATTATCAGATACAGATGTAGAATTGAAGGTGTTGAAAAAGTATTGGTTCCAAGTTGGCCAAAAAATCAAAAGAATACCGCTGTTGAAGTTAGAAATTACTGGAAGTTTAGAAATGACATACATGTATCAGATGATTTAATCTTTTATAATAACAAAATCATAGTACCTAGGGCATTACGGAGAAATATGTTAAATTTATTACATGAAGGACATTTTGATCGCACCAAGACAAAATTAAGAGCACAGGAAATGTTATATTGGCCTAACATAAATAGTGATATTGATGAATTACTAAGTAACTGCAAAATTTGTGAAAGGTATCAAAACGCAAACACCCATGCTCCAATGTTATTGCATGACATTCCGAAATATCCGTTTCAAAAATTAGGTGCAGACATTGCAGAATATGCAGGAAAAAATTATTTGTGTATTGTGGATTATTACTCTAAATGGATCGAAATTATAAAAATAAAAACAAGAACAGCAGCTGATGTTATTAATGCATTTAAACAGGTTTTCTCAACTCACGGAAAACCTAGTATTGTGGTAAGCGATAATATGCCATTCAGTTCATACGAATGCAAAAAGTTTGCGCGAGAATGGGACTTTCAGATTCTGACATCAAGTCCTCATTATAGCAAGTCAAATGGCCAAGCAGAAAGCTGCGTAAAAATAGCAAGGAATATTTTAAGAAAAAATGTTGATTTACAAACAGCATTGATGGAATATCGTAGTACACCACTGACTTATTTAAATGTGTCCCCAGCACAATTACTGTTTAATAGAAATTAGTGTTTAAATTTAAATAAGTTAGCTCGTTATATTACCTACGTTAGTTTAGTCATATAGAAGATCCCTAGAGGGAGCGCACTTCAATACAAGATGTCATCATAGTGTACCTGTAAATGGTGAATAAAAATAAAGCTTGTTATTAAAACAATCTTTTTATTTCGTCATAAAGTAAGACTAAAACAAATGTTGTATTATGTTCATCACACAACCCAAAGACTTACAGATGCGGTATTATACCTTTTCTGTTCTAATAATTATTTCAGAGGTGTTTTCTTAATTATTCTAGGGAAATAACTTATCGAAAGCCATTTGTAATTTAAATTGGTACGACGCGAACCTGGAAGCCCAAAGAGACGTTTTAACCTTCCTTGCCATTAGTCAAAGAACATTATCGGTTGAAGTACCTTTATTGCGCAGTTTATCGCATATGCATTTGGGAAATGTGAATACTCTTATAAGATAAATATGCATTTTTTTTTGGTAATACTGAAGCATTATTTTTAGGAATTAAGGAAGATTTGTATTTAGATTAAATGGATTCATACAATTTCAAAAAATAAAAGAATCATATAAAATCACATGTTTATTTACTTCATACGTTAGTTTATTGTTAACAATTTCTAATATAATTATAAGAAAATAATTGTCTTTATTAATAAGTCTAACTATCATTGTAATAGATCTATTACTGTAGTTAGGAAATAATAGATTACTTAAAAATGCGCTAGTTTAAAGTATAGTGAGGGTGGGAGTAGTTGTTTTTTTCTTCACTTAAATTGCGCTTTGCGGTTTGTTTTAACTACATTGTTTGGCAAAGTTAAACCGCAACTTTCGCAGTTAGATGGGATTGTCTTACAAACACTTTTATTATTTTTTTGTAAGTTATCGTCTTTTCTATCGTTCTTTTTTAAAGACAACGGGTTTGCCACGGCTTACGTTTATTTTTCTGAACACTATTATTTCAATGAATTGGGGAAGGTAGGGTTTTATAAATCACTGGCAAGTTATTAGCTTTATTCGTGCAGGCGATTTCTAGCAGCTTCTGATTTTTACATCCAATCAAATTGTTTAATTTTTTATGCACATGCAAAATACCCTAAATCATGATTGGGTGAAAAATCAGAAACTGTTGGAAATCGCTTACACGAACAAAACTATTATTTTAGAAGTTACACAATGAGTTTTCAAAGATGAGATAGAATTACTTTGGATAGTATGCCTTATCGTACGGGATCATTTCTTGCTTCCGAAAGAATTCTAATTATAACTTTAGAGTTTGTTAAAACTTTTCATAAAAAACTACTGCTTTAGTTCGTTTTAGTTAAATAATTAAACTGTTACTTTTAATGGCTTAGATTTGCACGCTCCATGAAGAACCAATAAAAAACTATTAATTCTTTTACGAACCTGCATAATTTTCTCGAAGGAACAATAGTACTTTTCTTAAGCGACAGTGGTTATTATAAGGAAAACATTACGAATAACATTTGCGGTTGGTTTTAATGCAAAAATCCTTTTTCTGTACACCCACGTACCAATAATTCTCAGACACACTTACTTAAAAGAATTTCATTAGCTAATGACTAACTCGAACAAGTTGATTTCAGCTAGTCAAAAGATATTTTAGAATTATCTAAAAGTGATTATGTTTACAAACCTTCGAGATCCTGTAGAATTTGTAACTCAATTTTTCATAATTTACAAATCCCGAGGTCATGTAGACAAATCGGGATCGATCGGTTTTATTAAACGTATTCATATTATTAAATTATTCTAGTAGGCGGAAAGATCTTTGGGACGATAGTCCTTAATAAACATTTTCCCACTGTTTTGGTTTATTTGCGATTGTTACCTTGAAATTTTGGCAAGAAATGGGAATTAATTGCGGATTAGTATCGCAAATAGATATAAATTGAAATTAATTGGGTATAAACCATTTAATTTGTGAGTATTTGATTGGGGTATCTCAATTTTCGCATAACAGTATTATTTCGGGATTTGGTATTATTAGAAATATTATTAAAAATTTCCTTAACACTGCCATTATTATGCGAATTTTATCATCGCAAACTATTTAGCAGTAATTTGCAGTATAAATAAATAGGAATTTCCTCGTAAATTTATAACCAAAATTAAATGTGAACTTATATAAAATTGATTGGATATAAACAGCGTAATCGGCGAGGACTTTCACGGAATTCTCTCAATTTGCATAACGATGTTTTACTCGATTTTGAGTTATCAGAATTCGAATTATAGCTGTTGTGATGAATTAATCCGCATTTGTTCATGAATAATTTAGTAGCAAACGCGACCTTTCTGGTAACGCGTTATAATAGTTTGCTGCCCTACACAACAACGGATTTACTTCCAAAAAACCCGTATGGCCTTCGGATTTGATTTCATTAGCGTTCAATGAATTGCTACGCTCCCGGTATCGGGAAATTTGAGCAATAACATCCAATAATTAAAATTGAGGTTCAAATGTATTGTTGCCTGCTATAGCTTTACTACTTTTGGCAAATATTATTGGATATTGTTAAGATTTGTTGTTTTGGAAGTTTAATTTGATTAACTGCTTTTTTAAAAGGTAAACTTTTTATAGTTATTTCTTTTTTTTTTCTTACCATGTTAAAATTAAAGCAACTTTTCGCTAAAAACTACTTCCTCATTACCGCTTTGATCTGCCTTAGAACGAACACGTATTAAAACATTCCCTCAAAAGTAAAAGTGCCTTATATCGAACCGGAAAATGTTTACAACCACCTGTCGAAAACAATCGGGATAAAGTTCATCGTATTCCGTAGATATTTTTGTATTGCATAATATTCTAAAAAAATCGACACTACAGTTTTGGATCGATATTCGGGTTGCCAAAAAATTGTTTAAATTTATATTTTTTTCTCAAAAACTATTCGAGAAAAAAAGTCGGGTTGTAACATATAACAGCGGCATATATCAATGGTATTTCAGGTATTTTACATTTTGAAAAATTTCAACTATTTTCACGATAATCGCGATTTGTTTGAAGCGCCGAATATATGCTTATATCTCGGAAACAACTGAACATATTTTAATCAAATTTGGTATGATACTAAGTACCAAAGTAAGTTTTCAAAGTTTTTGGTTTGATCCATATATTAACTTTATAGAAATCCAATTTTTTAATTGGTTTTAAACGACGTTAAAATAGTAAGGAAATTTCAAAACGACGTAGTTGAGTAATGATCCATAAGTGGTTGCGAAAATATTCCGCTTCAAAGTGAGATTCGGGCAATTACATAGGACATGTTTAATCGTCTCATCGTTTTGATTGAAAGCACGACAGGAACCGTCTCTGATTGGGTCACTCCGAACCCGCTCCCACATGCAGATTCAGATTTATTTTCTTCAATATTTTGTTGCTATAAATATTTTTGAAAGCACACCTAAGTTAATTAACACTTGGCATGCGGGTATACTTAGCCGTCAACATACGCGTGCAGCGGGCGTTTTGTGTGAATCGTTGAAACCACAAATCTACTGCAGTGAAGTCTCCCTTGGGCGCAGTAAATATCGGTTTTTTAATGAAAACTATAATTTAAAAAATTCGGTTATTTAAAGTGTGCATGTGAATGTTTTTAAAATAAATAAAAAACTAAGAGTCATTAAGTAGAATTAACCCCTTAAGGACCGATATTTTTTTACGGTCATTTAAAACCGTATACTCTATCCCGAGATATCTCGGGCCTGGTCCTTAAGGGGTTAAGAGTATTCTTTCGCTCTGTACTGAATAATAACTGTAATAATAATAACAGGCGGGCAGAAAACGTATTTCTAAGTTGGAAAGCAGTTACAAAGACCCTACATCTCCGTGATTTTCGGCAAAACGTTTAAGCTGATTGGTTAGGGTAGTAGCTTCACCATAATTTTTGATATCCTCCGTTGGAACTGGTACCTCATCGACATCAAAATCTTCAAACAGCTGTTCGACTTCTGGATTTTCGATTTCTTGTCCTGAATCTGGATCTTCAACATATAAATTTTCATCCATTTCTAAAAAATCGTTAAGGTTTTCGTTGTCAGTCAATTCTAACAATTTTTTATTTTTGATGATATCTGTAAGTTTATTAAGAGGTAAATCATCTTCTGGATCAGATGTCAAAGCCTCATTTAGCTGGTCTTCACTTTGCATATTGTCGTGCTTAAATCCTGCTTTAGGGAGCAATTTTAACTCTTTCCATGGATACTTGGGCCCAAGCGGTTTTTGCAAAGTACAATACATCCGCATATCTTTTTTTGCATAGACGTCAAATTAGTATTGAACCCCGTATGTACAGAAAAAATGAGAACGTCTAAATTTCGTTGTACTCGGGGAAGTCCCACATTCAAGCTAAGCATAAAGGCATGACATAGGCTGCGCTTCTTGCAGATATTGTCACCAAACACCGGTTAAAAGGAAAATCTTTTATTAAAGGGATAGCCAAGTCGGCGCGATTGTCCGTTTAAGAGAACACCTTCTAGAGTCCGCGTCCGTTCAAAAGAATGTTCATCCAAGAGAGGGTTAACGCAATGCAAATTATATGAGAGACGGACGGTTCCATGAGAAACTGTCCGTCCAAGGGCGTGTCCGTTCAAGGGGGCTGTCCGCGAAGGGGAATTTCACTGTATACGTATTTTTACGTGACCCGTGCGCTAGGGACAGTTTTCAAAAAAACCTAAAAATACGTTGCTCGGATGCCAAGTGTTAAAAAAGAATCTATTTAGGGCAGTCTCGGGAGAAGTGGCTAAGTACTGACGTAAAGCGGCACGGCCTTAAATCCCAAACTTTAATCCCTATTTACTTCTCAATCGCTTATTAGTGCGCTCTAATATTTTACACATTTGTACCGTGTACTGATACCTATCGATTACTGTCATCGACAAGTATTTTAAAATGTGTTCTTAACACAAATCAATTTAATTCACATAACAAATCGTTTAAAAGAGATCACAATGGTCCATGTAAAAGAGGTTTTATTGAAAATTCACCGACTGCAAGCAATTTATTCCAGATTAATTGACAATTTGTACGAAAAAGACTTGGCTCTCCGATTGTAGTGAAATTATGGTTAGGATTTTAGCCGAATTTTAACGAAAGAGTAGTTGATCAGAAAAGTTATACCTAGCTCATCAAAATTTTTGATAAGTTATTTTTGAAAGGTTTTTTGCTGGCATTTCGATGGAAATCGATCCATCTACGGTAGTTTCTAATAATAAATTCAATGTTAGTTATCATCAAGATGATTTACGAAGAACTTTAACAAATAAGGGCAAATTAGAATGCTAATCAAGTACTTGTCATCAAATTTGTTCTACCTGTTAAGAATTACTAAAAGAACTAAAAGTCCTCTTTGCACCTAACATAATTCCTCACATTTTTGACCAATTTTAAAATAAGATTGAAAATTAATTAGGAACTTAACTTTGGACTTAACACGTTCACGCCGGCGCGTACCACCGGTGGTACGCATAATATAGGATTATATTTTATGCCGCCAGATGAAGCGCACTATGAAAATCGGTTCCGGCGTGAACGTGTTAATAGTTTTCTAAATTTTTGACAATAAAAAAAAAAAAAAATCGTGGAGTTTCATACTTATAATGGAACCTCGATAATTTGAGGCAATTGGAATCGAAGGTGGTTCGGATTATCAAACAATTGCTGCAAAATAACTAAATTTACTTGTGATGGATGTAAGATATACAGGGTGATTCTGGATAAGCGCCCCTTTCTGTAATTTCTTAACCGTTAGAAATTCTACAGAAATTGTTATAGGTGTTTGATAGGGCGTGCAATGTTCTACTTTTTCAAGCAAAAACATTTATACAGGGCGTTCCATAACAGAGCAGTAACATAAGCGAATGTTGTTTGTGCCAAAACGCTATGCCAATTCTAAGCGTATTAGATAGTAGATTGAGAAATAAATAGGACGTTTAACTTTTAATCCATTTTTTGAAGAAAGAAAATCTTCTATGATCGAAATCCATCACTACCGTGAACCAATTAATAAAAATTTAAGTAAGCACAGTCTACGTGGGTTCTAATCAGTGTCAATTTTACTCATGTTTAGAGAATTGTAAATCTTATTTTCTCTGTGAAAAAAAAAAAACATTCGGTTGTGTAACTGTTCTATTATGGCACTTCCTGTATAAATGCTTTGTGGTTAATAAAGTAGAACGTTGCAACTCCTATTGAAGTCTTACAACAATTTGGGGGAGGCATATCCAGAGTCACCTGCGTAATACACGTATATTAGAACTCAAAAGCAATATATTTCCATAAAGGGAAGATTAAAATTAATTGTTCTTAACTAAAAACACACATTAAAATTGTCAGAAATATTCTTGTAAACTAGTGTCCCAACGCTTTGCTTCACTGCGAGAAATTTATCTCAGTACTAACATTTGCAATGAAATAAACCTGGGCTGCTTCTCCAACCATGTCATGGCATTAAAAAGTGAATTAAATGCTTCCGAATGCGAAAGGCCTAGATCACTATCATTGTCATAATCACTTTCTCTTCGACGTTATTGTTGATCTTAAAACCAACTACTAGATAAACAATTTTAACGTTTTCAAAAATTTGTTGTCCATGTAGATTACTATCAATTTTTAAACATTCATTAACATTTTGTTCGTCACATTGTTTCAATACACGTATTGTCTGACAGGTTCTTATAATGTCTGTCGATGTGCAACCATAACCACCTTCATTCTCTTCGACAGCTTCTCTCAAAAGTTCCCTCAATTATTTTTTTGTGTAACTGTAATCAAACTGCTCCGCTTGTCCGACAACATACAACAGCGTTTTTTAATTTAACTGTTTCAAAAAGCAATTACGTTACTTCGTATGGTTTATAATAGGGTTTCCCTAGTAGGTACAAACACTTTGACGGTATGAAAATTTTTTGTTGTACTTTAGGTAATCCTTTAATTTCTGTAACTATGTGCTCTGTTTGATAGTCGAGCAATTAAAGTAATAATTCTGGGTTTAAAATAATCATGAATAGAAATCATAACTGTTGAACAAAATTATTTTTTTTGTTCTACCAAATAAAATTAATAAGTAGATAGATAGGTATCATTTACGATTAATAGATATGTAAGGAAAATAATTTCTTTCTTTGGAAGTAAGAAGTCCTTGTACATATTATTGTCTTCAACTCAACAATTCCAGTTTGGTACCTTAATTCATTGCAATTATCACTAAAATTAAATAAGAACATCAAATAAAGAAATATTGTAAGCATTCGGAACAGTGGAAATTCGAATTACATGTTGTCGGATTATCGATATTCTACTGTATAAAGACAGAAGTTAAAAAAAGATAGATTAAAAAAAAATATATATATTTATTTACTTATTTATAAAAACTAAAAAAAAGTATTTACTTCGGGATAAACCTATTAAGAAAAAATGCGATTAAAAAAATTGAAATAATCAACTCAACTCTGTTACTAGTTCCCTAATCAATACGGAATGAACTAGATTAAAGGCATACAATTATTTTTGAAAGTTTGGCCCACTGTAATCGGTTTCTCTTTAAATTAGTTTTATTAGCTTCTAACTAAATTCATGCAATAGGTTTCAAACATGCCTGGAATTGTTTATTGATTCGGGACGAATTCATTTCGTAATAACGTGTCAATTAATCAGTTGATTGATCCACACCCAAACCGTTAAGCCGTCATATCAAACGCGTTTGCCCGATTGTACCCATTCAATAAAGATTTCTTTACTTCACACAAACATTAACAAATTCTACTAGTTGCGCTAATCGCACTAATCGTACTATATTTGCATTTTGATACCGAGGATTCATTAGATTAGACTTTACTAATGAATTAAATCAACATGTTTAGTAACACCCTCTGTAAACAAACATAACTTAACTTAAGGTTGTAAAATACCAAATGTTGCACGATAGTAATTTTTAAAAAAAGTTAAGGGCACGTTAAAAGCAGATTGCACTTGAGACGACTTCTAATAATCGATCGAGCATCATTCAATACTCAGTTTCAAACTAATTATAAGAAGTCATAAAGTTTCGAAATTTCATTTTTGGTAAAAATAAAAATTATGCATCAAACTAAACACTAAAATTTTAAATCTCAACAGCAATTAGTTTCATGGATGTGAATTTTTAAAGATTAACCATTCTTTAATTTATATATAGAAAACAGTACTGTCTTGTAGAAGCAGTAAATTATAAATAACAAGGAGACCACACGATTTTGTATGCACCGATTTTGATGAAAGTGGTACCCATCAATAGCTATTAGTACATAGTACAAATGTGTAAAATGCCATGCCACTTATACAGACTGTCCGGAAATGTCGTGTACAACGAAATATTACAGATATCTTGATTAAAAGTATTATGATTTAACCCAACTTATTTATATACAAAGTTACTTACTTTAGCCGTTAGAGGACTAAAAATAATATTTTTCGTGAGTTTTCATTTATATTAGCAGACAACAGCCTTCTGGGAAATAAATTTCAATTTCGGAAATTACAGGCTGTTTAAAAACACTTTTACTTCAAGTTATCCATCCAAATCTTTTTAGTTGCACTGTATAGTACCCTATCTGTTTTTTTTCTGAATAGCTATATTCATTTAGAAACTATATTGTCTGTTTCAAAATTTCAGTTGAGCAGACGGTTTAGCCACAAAAAAATATTTTCTAAATCTTTACAAGCCCAAATTGATAAGTTAGAGTACCATTGACAAAGTTTAGAGTAGCATTTCTTTAAGCGGTGTGAAGTTCTTTCAAGAACACTAAATGTTACAGACTCAGAAGTACTTTTTTACTTAAAATATTGAAAATTTCGAATAATAATAATAAAAAAAATAAAATTGCACCTGCTTTTATAAAGCTAACCTGAAACCACGTTTTTTTTTTGTTATCGTTGAAATTATTATTAGTAAATTCACCCCCAACCCCCCAATAAGTAGATAACAAACACCCTTACTGTTAAGACGAACATGTTTACAATCTCAATCAGCGCAAAATAAACGAATTGCAAAGTATAACGTAAAATTGTAATAGTGAACATACGCCATGTCACGTAAATACTTTCATCCCTGTAACTATCTCCGTTGAAGATTTTCGCTCAAAACAAAAAACATGTAAACTTTAATTTTCCATAGACTTTTCTTAATATCTGTATATCAGTGGTTGGGCTCCTCCCTAAACCGCCCCTTGCTGAATTACCACAAACCGGCTCCCACATGCGGAACAATTTGGTTGGAATCGCGATATATTTTACAGGGAGTTAGACAAAAGACGCTCAAAGCCATATCACCGTTATTTCTGTTGGGATTGTATTAATCCAGGTTTCGAATAAAATAGTTTAACGAATACTACCTTTCGGCGGCAATTAAAATTATTTCGAGCGTCACCTTCAATTTCAATCAATTATAACATTTTTTTATAAATTGTTATGTATATTTTCTCCACGCTATTTGACAGACATTATCTGTCTGAATATAACGATGTAAAATACATATATTTTTATTAACTACCTATATACTGCAGAAAAAATAGAGTATACACCGTTCGGCGAAAAATGTTTCATGCATCATCAAGTAATTCTGTTATCCTACACCAGCATTTTCAGTTTTTGTCTCTTTCTGTCATGTAACAGGATGAACAAATAAGAATGCAGAGTGCTGTATCTCAGAAACTATTCATCGTAGAGATTTCCGGTAAAAAATGTAATAATGCTGGAAATTATTTTCAGGTTCCTAAGATGGCGTAATCACCATCTTGAATTACAAAATGTGGGTTATCTTAAAGTGGAGATAAGTATCAATTTTTCTTATTAGAAACTTTTTTCCGTAACTCCAAAAATAAAGTGGGGGGGGGGCGTTCGAAAGTGCTTCTAAACAAATGCCTATAATTTCAAAATGGCTGAACTAAATTTAATAAACTTGGTGTCGTTGAAAAGAGCTTTTCTAGGACTATGAATCCTACCATTCTGGTGGTGATTGTAAATTCACATGTCGCCGCTGGATGGTGTTTTCGTAATTTTTTTAGAAATTGCGAATTTTCTCCGAAAAGTTAAACGGAACGGTATCACTTTCTCTTCACGAAAAAATAGTATAATAAAGCCCAAACAAGCTAATGAAAACCGCACGTCGATATCGTATTCCTAACCTAAGATATTGCTGAAAAACCATTCATAAGGAAACTGAACGGGTTTCGCCCGGTTTTTATTCTGTTTTTCAAAAAATAACAAAAGAATACTATATTCAAAAATTTGTGCGTGGATTTTGAGAAGCTCAAGAAAAAACACTTCATTTTTGTCAAGACATCTCGTGAATTAGTCGATTTTCCAAATATAACAGCGAAATCTGAAAATAGTTGCTTTACATGAGTAACCTGAGTTTCTTTTAGACAATTAAGAATCATAAAATATATAAACAGATAAATCGTCATCAGCTTACCACTTTTACGGTATCACTTTAAGGTTTTGAGGTTTTTATAGAAAAGGGTAAAACGTGGTAGGTCGTGGGTAAAAATCAAAAGAGAAAGAATAAATGGCTAACGACACAAGAACAATCTAACATCGTAATCGAACAATTTACAAATAAAAACAGTTGTTATTTGTTTAAATTTGTGGTTATTTCTTCAATATGCCAACCTTTCGTTTGTAATTCGAAGCATTCCGTGGTTTAAATTTAAATTTGATTTTATAATGTAAAGTTATTTATATTCTTTTCTGGCCACCTTCTATTGTTTTTGTCCAATTAGAAGCAAAAATGTAGCATATCGAAAAAGTAAACACCATTACGGGTACGTAACAACTGTGTATCCAAAGACAAGAAACCCACCCACAAGAAACCTTTAAAGCTATATGTAATGACCCCTTAAGTGTTCAAATTATAAAAATATACTCTAAAAGTAGTAAATTGATTCGATATTTTTTATGATTTCTAATTGTCTAAATGAAAATCGGGTTACTCATGTAAAACAACCATTTTCGGATTTCCTTATCATATTTAGAAAATCGACTAATTCACATAATGTCTTGACAAAAATGAAGTGTTTTCTCTTGAAGTTCTTAAAATCCACAGCACAAATTTTAGAATGCAGCACTCTTTTGTTATTTGTGGAAAAAAAAGAATAAAAAACCGGGCGAAATCAGTTCAGTTTAATTAATTAAGATTTAAAAAATGACATACGTTGAGAAAACGGTGACAGGTACGCATGAGACATCTTTCCTCGAACGGTGTATACTTCTCTTAAGCAGTGTACATCGACTTAATCGAGTAGCCAACTAACCAAATTTTTGTTAAACTTTTTAAATGCGATTTTTTAACGATCTGGGGCTACTTCGACCCTGTCGTTGTGTTTCGAGTCTTAAATTGAGACCCTGTGTGTAACGCTAAAACTAACGGGCGCCTCAATTTTGGTTAAAAATTTGCAAATGTCAAATCGATCGTTTCTTTTCGTCAGGAACATGCAGATAGCGTCAATTTTAATTTTTATATTTTTTCCTCAAAAAGCCTCGAAATCGTTACATGTCAATAAGAAATGATTTACAATCGATCAATTTTACTTTCCTTAAAAACGATCGCGAGGGAATTAAGGTACTTATTTTTCTGCAGAAAACAGCTAATAAAGGTATTGTATGTACATGGTAGTAGCACTGTAATAAAAAATGATTGTACTGTTTATCGTTGAATTCAGAAAAAGAAGGTTTTCTAATAGCGAGGAGGAAAGTATGTATAACAATACGAAAAACAAAAGTCATAAAAAAAATTGAAATGAATTCCGAACTACAGTATTCCTTAAACCATTTGATATGCTACTTTGCTCATGAAAATCCGATACCTGTATAACATATATTATTCAATCGTATGAGGTTATATTTTTAAAATACATAAATAAATAATGTGAAGGTTATAGTTGCAAAGTGTAACATATTCAAATGACATTTTTGTAAATTATACGTTATAAGGTTGAAATTCTTAAGATGATAGCAAATGTTTGATACCAGATGGTGATATGGAACCACTACGTCAAGTAAAAGGTTTAATATCAAATTAAATGATTTTTGGGAATGTTCAAGAATGTTTAAGAATTTTCAGTTTTGATTTTTTGATTTTCGATTTTTCATAAATAACAGTTTTAAACTTTTATATGAAGGGCTAAATAAGAAAGTACATCTTTCCTGTGTCAAAAATATTCAACCCCGTTCATTATTTTTATGTTATATTTACTTTATCTATGTATTTATTTTATTATTTTTTATTAAAATATGGAACTGTGTTTTTCTATTCATAGTAATCGGCATATTATTATATTTAATCTATGTAGTAATCTGCTAGATTTGAAAATCTGACATGCGCCATTTCGTACACACAACTATTTTACGCTTGAACCCAAACCGGCGTCCTGCTATCAGTACGATGCTGCGATTCTCTGCAGGAACACAATCTCTTCCATCAGTTCACGTCAGGTCGTGTACAAACCTGTTGATATTAAAGTGGTACTATTAACCGATGGTTTCAGCAAACATTTATTGGTTCTTTTGGTAAATGTGTTGTGACTATCTTTAGTTATTGTTTTCCCCTAATGGTGCTCTTCTAGATTATGTAAGTATAACACTTTGCATTACTTTAATTTTGAGTTAGTAAATTTAATTTAATTTAAGAGAGTATTTAGAAGGCAGTTTTCGATTTTGTTGATTAAGAAGATATTTTTTAAAATTAATTGTTAAATATTCAGGTTGTTTTTTATAGTAAAAATACACCGTTATTATTCACTTAATTAAAGCATTGCTACATTCTAAATTTTAATTAAATTTTGTTCGAAAGTTTTCATTCGAAAACATCAGAAAATTATTTTTTTAACTTGAGTTCAAGCACAACCTATCTAGCTAGGATAGATCCGAAGTTGTTGATATATTTAACCTCTTTTTTTTAGTAGGAATATAATTTCGTGTAGAATTTAATTAAAAAACTTTTAATGACCTTGTGTATGTTTTTTTTTTCAGAAATAAACTCTTTGCAACTAAACCTTTTTAAATTACATACTATCAGATATATTTGAGGTAACATTTCATATTTTATCATGTTTGCTCGTGTATAACCCAAATCTACTGTGCTTTGTACTTTCGAGCAGAACGCATAGTTAACACTCGAACAATCGTGAATAACTGGGAAGATCTGAGATTCCAATATTGGAAAGATATATAGGAAAATTGTATTCAACTTTGAGGTATAAAGGTGTCCCAAAATTATACCGACAAACTGTTAGAACGTATTCCTTTCGTCATATTATGTACATTGAGATTTAAACCTCTTATCGAATTCCTTATAGTTTCACAGATATTCAAGGTTAAAGTCTTTTCCACTATGTCAATTTTTCTTAATAACTTTGTTAGTTTTGGCGGGACATGCTTCAGAATTTCACACGATTCTTAGGTTTTAACTACATGATAATCATTTCAAAATTTTATTACCGCCATAACGTGCTCCTTTGTCAATCTTTCGCAAAGTTAAACTAATACAGTTTATTTTACACATTTTTGCCCACAGGAAAACATGTTATGAGGTTAAGAAAATGTTGGAAGTATTATCATGTCATTGAGGTTAAATACCAAGAATCGTGTAAAATTTTGAAGTTTTATGAAAAGTTGTTATAAGTAGAAAGAAATTTAACACTGAACGTCTCTGAAACTATAAGAGATCGGACAACAGGCTTTAACCCTTTCGCTTCGAGTGCCGCTTATACGCGGCGCAATATTACCTGTGGGTATGAGCGCCGCTTATAAGCGCCTTAGACAATATGATAATATTTTTTCATTTAACTCGCGATATTTCTTAAACCGTGGGACCTACGATTTTGAATTTTGGATATGTTACGCAGAAATGATCATCGATCGTGAGTCTTTACCGCGATTCTTTTTCGACAAATTATAATTACGGTATTTATATTTTTATTTGATGCGTACATTTGATAACTACTGGAAAATTAATTTCATTATACCGTGTGCACGCCGGTGAGCTGCGGATACGTTTAAAGTAAGTGGAAAAAGGACGATAGTAAGACTTCTATTAGTTAACAAAGGACAGATATACTACGATTACTTATCGGGTCGATTGGTGTTGATATGTGTCTCTTTATCTAACTCATTAAAATCGTATGCAATTCAATGTCTTGTCTAACACATTGAAAAGCGCTATCCGCAGGTTGTAGTAGCCAGACGAAACTCGAAGTGCGACGAAGACAGACGTAATCAACCGCATCGTCCTAGCCGTGTTTAACAAAAATAAACATGCATTCTCTTGCTTTTTTGCATTGAGCTATGACATTATTCCCAGACAGGCGCCGAATCAATCCAGACTTGCGATAAAATCTGGTTTTTCGTATTTACTCCACTTGTTTAGCGATTTTGGTTGGGCTTGGGTACATGACATGATGAGTTCGTTAAAATTTGTAGTTGACTTTTTCAAAATGAACTATACACCGGAAGAAAAGTTATTTATTGTAAAGCAGTTTTATGGTGGAAATTCTGCAGAGATATGTCGCGATTTATTTGCTTTGAACTATCCGGAAGACTAATTCCTTCTACAAACACTATTCGAAATACGGTCAAGTATTTCGAGTCAAACTTCACATCAATAAATCAAAAGAACAAAAATGAAGTAGACGATAATATTAACACATTGGGAGTGGAAATACGTGCGTTAGCAGTATTAGATCGTCACAAATCATCTGGTGAAATTGTCCGTGCAGTTGGTATTAGCGCAACAACAGTGATAAATTTTTACATAAGTGTAAATACCGATCATATAAATTTCAACATCTCAACTACTTTTTCCCGATGATTATTACCGGCGTATGGACTTTTGCGAAAAAATGATTAACCAATGACATCAAAATTAATTATTTTTAAATAACGTTTTATTTTCGGACGAAAAACAAATATTTACACGGTCGTTATAATTCAGGAACTTGCCGGCAATTGTTTCCGTGAAAACCACCATTTGATTGTTCCCACGAGAACACAATACCCTCAAAAATTAAATGTATGGGCTGGAATTATTGGAAATGGAATAATCGGGACCTTTTTCATAAATGGAAACTTAAACGGCAACAAATATTTGGATTTATTGCAGAACAATGTTCTTCCTGCAATTCAGGAACGTTATGATATTAATAATATCTGGTTTCAGCAAGATGGCTGTCCGGCTTATAATATCCATAACGTGGCAAATTTTTTAAATATGACTTTTCAAAATAGGTGGATAGGTAATTCAGGTCCTATTAAATGGCCAGCACGATCTCCTGATTTAGCCCCCAACGATTACTTTTTGTGGCCCTTTTTAAATAATTCGATTTACGGATATGGAGATGACCGTCCAGCAAATTTAGAGCAGTTACAAAACAAAAATTATTGAAATAAGCAATACGATTATGCTGGTTGTACTTGTTAACGTCCGACAGAATTTTTACAACAGGTTGGGTTATTATTCAGCTCAAGAGGGTGGATTATTTGAGCATTTATTAAATAAATGAGCAGTTATTTTTTTCATTTCGGCTTTTCATGTTTTCCTTTATTAGTATCAAATTGTGATGAAAATTTCTTGCTATAATACTTTTTGCGGTGACATAACCTGATGCTTCATAACTAAAGAAATGGCTAGTACAGTGTACGAGGGACTTATTTCTTTTTAATTAGAAAAAAATATGTAAAGAATAAAACCTTTTTTACATTTTTTTTTTGTTAGTGAAAACAATTGATAAAACGACCTTAACAAAAACCACTCGCTCTCAAACCTTTAAAGCGATATATTTCGATATATCTGAGAGCGCAAGTTCCGCAAATTTACAGTCGCTCAACTGTTGCTAATGCGTCTATCCGCGGGTCGAATTTGTGCACACTGTATATTTGGATTGACACGATCCGAATGTAACCAGTGATCGTGTTCAATACATCCAGCGAAAAAATGTTAATAATTAATTTAAATTCCAATAATTTGTTTATGTATTTATTGTTTAGTTACCCGTCACTTTAGCCGCTTGTCCAATTAAATCGAAATTAAAGGACAAAAATTAATCAACTCGCATGTAACTGATTAAATGTGTCATTTGTAACCGAAATGATTATAAAGTTTTAAATTTTGCCATGAAATTATTTATATTATTAAGTTTAATAAACATAAACTGAGTTATAAAATCAATTGTAACGTCTGGAATTTACAAATTTAATCTAACGACACCAAAGCAATGAATGTTCGGGGTTTTATAATAAATTATTCAAAATGTCAATATTTTGCGACCTTGTAACATTTATGGTATTTTTTATGAGTCGGATGTAAAAATAGACTTTGCAGGTCTAGAGCCGGTTTATTCCTTTTTCCGTAAATTGATTTATCTGATATTATCTGTGGTTACTGCAATTTCACTTGTTACGATTGACTATTTGCCCAGTAAGGATGGTGAATACTAAACAGTTTAATTTACCCACGAGTGAATATATTGATGCTTATTTTTTTAAATTAATTAAATACTGGCTCCTCCACCAAACCAGAAGAGCAAAAGATATGTACTAAATAATTATTTTATACTTTTCACAGGAATTAAACATTAAAAAAGAAGGACTAATATGTATGCTGAAACAAGTTTTAACATTTTTCAATTTCCGCTACCTACATAATTTTCGACAAATATGTCAATTAATCATCATCACATGTAAAATGTACTTTATTTGACTGGTTTCTATGAGTTGACAGTGTGATAATGAAATGTTTGTGGAAGGCTAGGTAGTAAAGATTAAAAAAAGTAATTTATTTCAGCTATTTCATATACACACGCGAGAAAACACTTGGTGTAACAAATTTATTAGCTAAAGTATGAACGTAACGTTTTGAGGTGCGTAGAATAACTAATTTGCATACATTTGGGGAAGCCTTTTATACTTGGTCTTGTCTTACAAGCCCTACGTCATTACTTCTTGGTAATTCGTCAGTTCTTGGAGGATTCCTGCATCGTAACTTGCGTTTCTTCACTCTTAATAATTATTCATCTTTAATTATACTTCATGAATTAAACTGTTTGAAGTTGGGTAATAATAATGTACTACCAAAATCTTTCAATTTTGAAAATATTTACTACCGGCTGTTTCTTAATAAATGAGGCATTACCGAATGATAATGTATGTATAAACGAACAGTAGATAAGTGATTCATTGCCAGAATCACTGAGTCTCTTAACATGTGCTTGCAAACACCAGATGTCTATAGGTTTGATAGCCATTGTACCCCTGTTGATATTTTGTAACCCAAGGTCATCGTTATACAGGGCGTTTAAAAAATACGTTCGAATATTTGGCCCACTTGTAGATCTCATCAGTACAAACAAAAAAGTCAAAATAAACATAAGTCCAAAAATCAGCCGTTTCCTAATTACAGCCTGTTTTTCAAATTAAAATAATTTACACTCAAATATCAGTATAAATACATTTTAATTATTACAAATTAATGATTCTTAAAGAAGATGTTCAAAATGTCCTCCTTCCATTTGTATACACATTTCACATCTCCGTAAAAGTGAACGCCGCACTCTCTCAAAGAGTCCCGGATTTATACGAACAGTCTGGCAGGCATGTTCAATTCGTTCTCGCTACTCATCTAAATTATTCACAGGACTTGAATAAACTAATGTCTTTAAATACCCCCAAATGCAAAAATCGAGTGGAGTGAGGTCGGGAGATCTAGGGGCCATGCAATTGGACCTCCTCGCCCTATCTACCTGCCATTGTAATTTTCGTTTAGATAATTTCTGACCAAGACTCCGTAATGCGCAGGAGCTCCATCGTGCATCAACCACATATTAATTCTGTGGTGAGGGGCACATCTTCTAACAGCAGTGGTAATGTATTCCGCAAAAAGTCAAGGTACAATTGACTAGTCAAACGGTTAGGCAGGAAACAAGGTCCTATCAGATGGTCTCCTAACACACCAAGCCAAACGTTGATTGCAAATCGGTGTTGATGATTCGATTCAACAACGGCATGCGGATTTTCGTCTGCCCAAACATGGCTATTATGAAAATTAAAAATGCCATTTCTCGTGAAACCAGCTTCGTCTGTAAATAAAATTTTCGTAACAAAATTTGGGTTCTCCGCGACTTTTGTCAACATGCTTCGACAAAACACCAGTCGTGCGGCATAATCAGGCACAGCTAGAGCCTGTACCCTTTGAATATGGTATGGGTGCAATTGCTGCTCCCGTAAAATTCTCCAAATTAGGGAAAAATTAATATTTGTTTCAGTAGAGAGTCTTCTAGTACTAGTACCAGGATTTTCTTCAATTCGTCTTAAAATGTTAAGTTCTGCGTCGGGAGTACAAACTGATCTAGGCCGACCACCATCACCGTTCCTTGATTTAAACGATCCAACTTCGGATAAACGTTGATGTAAATTTGTAAAAAGTTTGTCACACGGAAGTACCCGGTTTGGGAATGCTTCGGCATAAAGGCGACGTGCCTCACAAGCATTTCCATCGGCTTTGCCATACATAAAATGCATGTCTGCCATTTCTGCGTTGGTATAAGGCATATTCGAAAATTTCAACAATGGGTTACAGCAACAACTACTTCAATAAACACTGACAATAACGGACACACAATAATTACAACAAATGTGGCAACTACACTAACAGAAACGAACAAAATTTGTTTTGTTATTTCCATGGATGACTTCATAAATACGCGAATCACTCCTACTGAGTGTAAATTATTTTCATTTGAAAAACAGGCTGTAATTAGGAAACGGCTGATTTTTGGACTTATGTTTATTTTGACTTTTTTGTTTGTACTGATGAGATCTATAAGTGGGCCAAATATTCGAACGTATTTTTTAAACACCCTGTATAAGAAATTAATAAAACAGGTGTTAACGATGAAAATTCTTTATTATTTACTTTGGTGCAATTCGAATTTCATCTACTTATTCCACCGATTTTTCTCTCGAACGGTTATACCCCCATACCAACCTAATTCACCTCCAATTAACCATAACACGTATTAGTAATATAATTTTAAGGATAAAGTCACGGCATTCTTCAATGTACAACTACCTATCAATGAATTTTAATTATCGACTCACATTACTTTAATATTTGACGTCGTGCCTGAAGACGGACACCCGCTATCCGAAATTCCAATTACACCAAAATAAATAATAAAGAATTTTCATCGTTAACACCTGTTTTATTAATTTATTGTATCCCTGAGTGGATTTTAGCTATTATTTCAGCACTGTAAATGGCCATATTCCACTCTAGCCATTAAAGTGCAATGCATAAGGTAATAATCGTATCGCAGTCAGGCAACAGTTGCTAAAAATATCACTTTAGTCATATCTAACTTTCTGGTTAACTAGTAATATAAAACCACATTTTATGGATGTGAATGTAATTCATTAAATCCTCGAACTTGCCATTCTTTTTCACAAACAACAGATAATAATCCAGACATGCTGTTTTATTGTTCTCAACAGTTTCAGGGAACTGGAATACTTTATAATTTCTCCATAATGGGGGAGGTGGAACTCTAACTGCAAATGATAACTAATCCAAGGTTGGCAACTTGTTCTTTCTTCTCAAATTTTTCTACCTGACTTGCCTTTGTTTTATTTTCAAATTGTTTTTATAGTGGCTCTTAAAGTTTAAAACTTTTCAATGACCAAAATTACCACTCCTTTTGTCAGTCAACCGTTTTTATGATTTTGCAAAAATAGTTAAGTCACTCACTTCTCGCTAGTTAAATTCGGTTTTCTAATTGTTTTAAAACTTATGATGGTAAGGATTTTACCTGTTTTTAAATTATTATTCTGGTTATGGGAATGAAAGAATCAAATCCAAATGCCTATAGTTTTCTTATCCATATTATGCAGCTTTAGAGGAACAATAAAGTTTCAAAACTAACATCTTCTAAATGGTCATGACGTTTATTCAAATATAACACAACATTTTCAGTAACTCGTACCAGCATTATCTGGCCACTTTAATTTTTTGTGTGGTCTTATTTTTTAGCACTTGTAGCGTTTATTTGCGGACTTTTTACGAAAACCATAATATTAATTTCTTAATATTCCCATAAGAAGAAATCATGACTGGTTAAACCTGGTGATCTTATTATGACCTTTTTTCACACGCAAAAGGTGTTGTGAAAAGGTTTGGTGATTATATGATGGTGATTATAACTCTTCGCTATGGTTTTCAGACTTAACTAGCCTTGATTTTTTCTTATGGGGCTAGATGATAACTGGGGATTTTCCAAGTCACAAGCGCATAAAAATCACATCACTCAAGAAATCAGGGCAATAAACAAGAAACAAGGAAATAAAAGGCAGATGATGTTGCGCGTTACCGAAAATATTTAGACGCGTCTTGTATTATGTTTGAACAATCGTGATGGTCATTGAAAAGATATAATTTTCAAAAATTTACTATTGTTGCAAAAATATTTAATTGTTAATAAGTTTCACAACAAAATGAAATAATTTACTTATTATGGAACATAAGTAGAACGTTATTTTGTGTTTTATCTAACGCCTCTACCAATTTCATTTTATAAATTAAGTAGCCTTCTAAATTTATTCGGCGTTATAGAACATTTCCTGGAAGTTTGCTTTGAAAAGGTACCTTTATTACGGAAAATAAGTTAATTTTAAATAAATTCGAAAAGGTAAATTTATAGAATTTTCGATATAATAGAATATAGAATTTCCAATAAACCATTTCATTTTAAACCCTCATAAAAAGTTCAATGCTATTTTCAAGATAAAGATTCGAACACAATCGGGGAGTATTCCTTGTAGTCCTGAATGAAAGCCCCTTGTCATTTTTAAGAATATTGAAAATCTGCAATATATGTGGACAATATACTCTCATTTCCAATATTTTAATAAACTATGCTATATTTCGACATTCATTTAGATACAGGCGTAATTTTTAAACTTGCACAGTGATTAATTTAAGCGATAATTTCTCATTTCTCAATGAAACGTACTGCATATTGCGTACACTCTTGATGAATTCATATGTATTTCACACCGCAAGTCGTGCAACTTGGGCACGAACTTTGAATTCTATTAACTTATTCGAACGGGACTTCTAAACTTTACGTCGCGAATGTCTGGGGAAGTGACCAAGGGAAATTTATAAGTGTGGTGATGCATTCATATGATGCTATAGTCTTTATAGCAGGGCTGCTCAATGTGCATTGCACTTACAGCACATTGTGCGCATGACGTGCACATTACTACCTTGGAGACACACCCCCTCCATATCCCATTACTTCACGATAAATTGTAGCCAAGCAACGGGTTGATATTTTATGTTTGCCTCATTTTCATTACGGCCTGTACATAATGTGTTCATTTAAATTCATGCTCAAGTGACCAATGACCTCAAAATATTATGAATTATAATATACAGTTTTTATATAGTTTTTGAGGTTAGGAATCTCTTACATTTTTATGTAAAGATTGAAATAAAGTTATAAAAGCCAAGTTGTAAATTATAAAGCATTTATTTATAATACTGTTCACGTAAGACAACGTAAAATTACAGATACTAACTAATCCTAAACTCTTCAGATTTTACGAATTTTAGTTTATTTTATTATTACAACGTATTATTTTAACTTTTTTGTTAACGGTGATAAAGATTAGTAAAAATGTCCATTAACACCTTTTATTTCTATAACTGTGATTTATTGATACTGTTCTTTCTTCTCGAAATAATGCCAGTAATGACATAATTGTTCGTTGTGCCGCAAAACTTAACTTTTAAAAATAAAAATATGAACACAAAATTATCTTAAATTATTTAAAGCTCAAATTATTTGACATTATTTAACTGTCACATTACCGTAACTAGGCGACCTACCATTTGCGCCTTAAAATAAAAAATTGCATAACGCGTGCATTGTGCACTGCACATTCGCACCTCAAACGGCACATGTGCATTGTGCACTATTTGAGCAGCCCTGCTTTATAGCATCAAGAGTAGTTAGTACATGGACTGAGACGCTAGAAAAGTGCTGGTCAGCGTGCCTTGGACAATCAGTGCACTGTGCACATAACGTGCACATTACTCCCTTGAAGAAACACCGAATTGTAATCAAACAGAAAATTGATACTTGATGTTTAACTTATTTTTATTACGACTTTTGTGCACAATTTTTTGGAACCTCTTACATTTTTATGTAATGATCCAAATAAAATTATGAAAGTCAAGTTGTAAAGTATAAAGTATATATCTATAAATATTGTTCACTTATGACAACATAAAACTGCAGAAATAATCTGTTACGTGTAACTTTTAATTTTGTAATTTTATCCTCTTTTCCTGTTCCCATTTGCAAACAGCTGCTTGGTTGCTACGTTTAATACTTTTTCTTATTTCAGAGATTGACTTTGGAACGTTCCTTTTCTTTACAGTCCCCTATCCTTTAAATTTGCTTATTTCTATCCTCTCAAAGAGAGGCATTGAGTTGTTGAGAGATTTAGGGTTGTTCTTTCAGTGAAATTTCATCATTTTCCGGTTTTGAACGGATATTACGACAAGTTAAGTGGGTTTTCGTTCTCTTTACGACTAGCTCTTGTGATGATAAGACGTAGATGTCTTGGGTTAATTTTTCCTTTCTAAATAGGATTCTCCGTTAACCTAATAATAGTTCTTTTTAGATCTTTGGGCATTTCTTTAGCTTTTCGTGCTGTTACTCCTTTGCTCTGAACTTAAGAGAGCATTCAAATCTTCAGAACGAAGGAAAACTTCCAAATTTTGGCTTTTCGACCTCCTTTTCCCAGTTCCAGAGGACATCGCTGATCGCTGGCTGTTTGCGGACCGCTGGTCGATCCCATCATTTACCCCTGGAGGACTTCATTCGCTTCTGCAACAAATTACGTGAAACACTGGAAATTTGGCTACATATAAGGTCAGAAATTTTATTATAGTATAATTATCAGCGGAAGATCGAACGTTATACTACTTTGAAGAAAATTAGAAGAATTTATTTAGGGATTTGTTGTAATAAAATTCAGTTTAATTTTGAATTTGATATAAAATTATTAATACTTTGATTAGTTTTGAAATCTATCAAGTTAGGTGAATATTAGGGAACTTAATATTACTTTTATGAAATTTAGTTTGAACAATTTATTTTGTGAAAAGTACTATAGATAAGATTCTTTTTTTTGCTATATTTATGTTCTATTCTGTGAAAAACTTACCTTTTACGTCTTTAGCCTCCCCTTCTTCACTGGGCTGACCGAAGTCCTGTGGTACTGACGAAAATTAGGGAATTCTGGTGTGCGAAATTTTGTTCTTTGTTTGTTTTGAGAATTAAGGCGTTACAAACACAAGAAATGAAAAGGTGACTTACGATTTTAGTAAACTTTGAATAAACTCAATTTTTTACCAATTAAAAAAAAAAAACCTTTGCATTAAATTGAACTTAAGAACGTCTACTTTGGATTAAAAAGTCGTATTATTCGTTGTGTCGTGAAATTCAGCAAACTACTTTATATCAGTTTCACTTTAAATTCCATTAGAAAATTTCTGTTCCCGTCATAGCACGTCGCCTCACTTTTGAATAGCAAACCAAAATTTTACAGGGAAATATTAGAAATTAAATATGTTCCATTTCATGTCCTCCTTGTCACATGTTTGTCTCTTAAGAATGCTGTAAGCAGGTATAATCCTGCAGACAACATTCATTGAGTGAAGGATAAGAAGATATTTCAGATACTAAATTTTTCTAATAAATTTTTTTTGCTGCTTGGTAGAATAGTGAGAAAGTGGAGAACAAGATCTAAAAATGGAATTGTTCATGCGTGCCAATCTACGGTTCAAAGGAATTGATGAATTTCTCTGTACCGATATTATTCAGATTATTTAAGTAGTACTTTAATGACGAAAATGAGCACAATTTTATTTTATTCCTTATTATTTATTTTTAAAACTACTTTTTTTTATCTGTACGTTATTTCGTTTATTTTATTTTATACGAGCTTAAAGTATATGTTGTTCGGCGAAAGACATTTCATGCGTCATTACTTTGTTACGTGTCATTTTTAACTTTTGTATTTTTAACCCCTTTTCCAGCTCCTTTTGCAAACAGCTGCTTGGTTGCTACGTTTAATACTTTTTTATTTCAGCCATTGAATTTGGAACGCTCCTTTTCTTTACAGTTTCCTATCCTTTAAATTTACCTAATTCCATCCGCTCAAAGAGGGCATTGAGTTGTTGCGAGACTTGGGGTTGTTTTTCATATGAAATTTCATCATTTTTCCGGTTTTGGGTATATCACGATAAGTTCGTGAATTTTCGTTCTCTTTTACGACTGGCTCTTGCAGTGTTAATACGTAAACGATTGTTGCTTATCTCATCGACGTCATCTTGGATTTTGGAGTTTTGGTATGGTCGAGGGGAAGCTGCGATTATCGGATCCATCGTTTACTTATCTTTGTTTTGGAGTACTATTAATTAGGCTCTGAATTTCGGATTACCCGGATTTCTCAATATTTTTATTGCGCAAGATTGATTCCCATCCAGTCGAGGTCTCGAAGATCTGAGGTACGTTAATTCATCTTAAATGTAACTCTCTCGCACCAAAACGAATACGTTTCATACCTAACTATCCTAAACTTTAATTTCCTTAACCTAATGATTCTTCTTTTTAGGCCTTTTTTTTAATTCGGAGCACCTTTTATTTGGAGCATTTTATTTCGGGAGCATCTTTATTCTGGGGCATCTTTTTTTTTGTTCGGAACAATTTATTTGCGCTCCTTAATTTTCTTGCTGATATCCTTTGGTTCTGGACCGAAGGGAGCAACCCAAAATCTTCAGAACGAGGGAGAATTTCCGAATTTTGAGCCTTTCGACTTCCTACGGAACTAACCAACGGAAGATCAAGCGCTGCACCATTAAAAAAAAAAACTAGATAAATTTATTTAGGGATTTTATTTGGATAAAAGTCAATTTAATTTTGGAATTTCACATAAATTATCATTATTTTTTTTTATGAAACTCAGTTTAAATATTTTATTTTGTAAAAGGTACTATAATCACGATATTTGTTTTGCTCGGTTTACATTCTATTTAAAAAAAAACTTACCTTTTGCGTTCTTAGCTCAAGCTTGCGCGTACGGGGACGATCGCGGGTTCAGCTTAAAAAAAAGTCTTTTTTTACGTTGCTTCTTTCTTTTTTATCGTGGTACCTTACCAAAAAAAGTTTTCAGTTTTTTGTAACCAATATAATTTGTTTATACTTACCCCGTTTAATACCACTATATACAGGGTGTCCCAGATTTTAATACGCAAACTTCACCAGGACATAGTACTCATAAAAATAACACAAAAGTTTTATGTAAACATGGGGTCGTAACTCTTTTGTTTTCGAGATATGGCCGTTCAAAGTTCGAAGAAAAATTTACATTTTCGTTTTTATTTCAGCTATTTATAAACACAGCAATGTGAGTTTTTACAGTTATGTACTACAACCAAGCATGTTATTTTCAAGCCTTAAATTAGCCACCCCGGCGTGCCTTAAAGGGTTGAAATTCACGATCATCACTACATTTTCCAAAAGAACTTTTTAATTCGGTAGAATTTTAACCTAAAAAAATTTGCGTTAGAAAGCTCATTCCTTAGCGAGACTTTTTTGTCTCTTACATTTTTTGCATAAAACTGATAGTTTTCGAGAAAAAAAAAAAAAAATCTTAGCGCGTGTCGTACTGTACCGCTTCATCCCTAACCAAAAGTTCTTTAAAAGTTGGCCATGGTTTTGGTCTGATTTCTTTGTACTGATGAACTGTACGTTGACTAAGATAGAATGCACTTAATTTAAAGTGTAATTGTTAATCTTTTTAGCTTATTATTATTGTTATCACGTATTACTCTAAAACCATAGTCAACTTTTAAAGAACATTTGGTTAGGGGTGAAGCGGTACAGTACGACACGCGCTAAGATTTTATTTTTTTTCTCGAAATCTATCAGTTTTATGCGAAAAATGTAAGAGACAAAAAAATCTCGCTAAGGAATGAGCTTTCTAATGGATATTTTTTTAGGTTAAAATTCTACCGAATTAAAAAGTTCTTTTGGAAAATTGGTCTGACACGCGCTAAGATTTTATTTTTTTTTTCTCGAAAACTATCAGTTTTATGCAAAAAATGTAAGAGACAAAAAAGTCTCGCTAAGGAATGAGCTTCATAAGGAATATTTTTTCATGTTAAAATTTTACTGAGTTAAAAAGTTCTATTGGAAAATGTAGTGGTGATCGTGAATTCCAACCCCTTCAGGTAAGCCGGGGTGGGTTAATTAGGGCTTGGAAATTACATACTCGGCTGTAGTACATTACTGTAAAAATTCACATTGCTGTGTTTATAAATAGCTGAAATAAAAATGAAAATGTAAATTTTTCTTCCAACTTTGAACGGCCATATCTCGAAAACAAAAGAGTTACGACCCCATGTTTATATAAAACTTTTGTGTTATTTTTATGAGTACTATATCCTGGTGGAGTTTGCGTATTAAAATCTGGGACACCCTGTATATATCTATTTTTTTTCCTTTCTTATTTTTATTATCAATTTATTCGGTTACACTTTTCAATAAATTTAATTTTTGTAACCAAGTTAAGTCGTTTGCAATTCCTAAATACTTACCCCTTGTGTGTTGTTTTGTGTGGATTCCCATTGAATGAAAGAAAGCATTTACCACCTTCACTTCGTGATTAGTGTGTATCGCGGGTTTAAATCACGTGGCGCCTTAAATAAATTTGAACCTCCCCTTCTTCACTGGGCTAACCGAGGTCCTGCGATACTTACAAAAATTCAAGGAATTCTTGTGCACGGAAATTTTGTATTTTGTATAATATTTTGGATTTAAGGCGTTACAACTTGTCATCGGTTTCTCGATGTACATCAAATAATTTTATGTCCAATTGTGCGTGATAGAGAGAGACGAAAATAGAGGATGTTACTTAATCTAGGATAGAAATATATAAAGTTTATTCTCAACAATAAAATTACTAATTTTGAACTGACATTACTAATTAACAAGGTTTTTGCGTGGAGGTAAGTAGAAAGGCAATACAAGAACGCGTCGGTTCAAGTTCTGATAGACAGCAACCGTAAACAGCTGGTTGGTGGTGTTTGTTTAATAGAATGTTCAGTGATTACGAGTTGTTTAGTATTGTTTGATGGTGCGGATCGAGCTTACGCAATTTCTTATTATCAATTCTTGGTAAAACAATATGTTTATATCTTTTTTTGATATGAATAATTCCATTCTTCAGTTAGATAATACAAATGAAAGACTTGAAGATTGACTGAAGATATATATTTTTTTTTATATGTTCTCGACCACCATGTTCTCGATCGCTAAAAAGGTCATCAAAACCACGAAATACGTAATACAAGTTAAAACATTAAAAAAATATATTAATCTAAACATAATTACCGTCATCTTCGAAGAACAATATGCAGAACCAAATAGTATTGAAAGAAGTTGTAAAAGACTAATTTGAAAATATAAAATATTATGTGAAATCCGCCATTAACAACAACACGTTGCAATAAAATTCAAGGAAGCCGACATATGATATTGAAATTGTAAAAACGTAATCACCCAAAATGTATAAAACGACTAAAAATTTGAATTAAAATTAGTATAATAAAGTTAAAATTAATATGTGATGAGATTACCTACGATTAATATCTTCAACCTATTTCCCCGACGACAAACAATATACTACGACGCAGAGTTGGAAACAGGTTGAGGTGCCTGTAAGTTAGGCGGTAAATTTGAAATATATTTATCTGTTGATATGAACATGTGTTTGAAATTAATTTCGGTAATCTCATTTAACAAACATTTACTATCCACTAAATTATGTCTATATATTTGCCACTCTTCATATAAGTCCAACTTTTTAGATTTAGGTATGTTGTGTAAAAGTGTTAAGAATGAAATATCGATGTGATGACCAGTATCTAAAATGTGTTTACCCACCGCAGAATTATTGTTATTATTATTATTATTTCTAGGTGTCATTATGTGTTCTTTAAAACGAGCGTTAACACTTCTACCAGTTTGGCCAATATATATTTTATTACAATCATTACATTTAATTTTGTATACACCACTTTTAGACAGTTCTTTAATTTTATGTTTAGAATTGTTTATAATATTTAGAATATTATTATTGTTTCTGTATGCTAAGTTTATATTATGATTAGTTAACTTGTTTTGGAGTACTGATAAGTTTTTATGATAGTTGACCGATATAAAAGTTCGTTTAATGGAATAATGAGGATATATTTGTTGTATTAAATTTCTATTATGTATCTTATTTAAAATGTTTTGAAGAAAGGTAATGTCGTAACCATGTTTGGAAAGAGGAATGGAGTTAATACGTTCTATAAAATGTCTAAAGGCAGCTTCTTTATGGTTATGACTGTTACAAGACTTTTTTGGTATTAAAATATCTGTAGATGTAGATTTATGAAAAATATTATATGTGATGTTATTATTATTGAAATTTTTAATAAGAGTGAGGTCTAAAAAGTTTATACTATTGTCATGTTCTTTTTCAATTGTGTATGTAAGATTTCCTAGATTGTTTAAAATGTTATGTAATGCTATTAACATGGCATCATTACCATCAAAAACAATTAATATATCATCAACATATCGGCAATAGAAGTTTATGTATTTTGTGAAAATTTCGTATTTACTAGAGAAAAGTTTAGATTCTAAAATGTCAACATATACATATATCAGGTAATAAACCAGAGAGTGGTGAGCCCATGGGTAAACCATCATTCATATGATAGAATTTATTGTTAAATATAAAATGTTTTTGATCAGTTGCCAAGTCTCATAAGGTAATTAAATTATTGATATCTTGATAAGTAAAATTTTCTATTAAATCATGTTTATCTGTGATATAATTTTTTACTATATTTAAAGTTTTTTTAACAGGAATATTACTATAAAGGTTTTTAATGTCAAAGGAAATTAATTTAGTGTTTGTATTAATCTTTAAAGGTTTTAAAAGGTCAATCAAAGTTTTTGAGTTGGGAATAGAGAATTTAGATTTAAATTTGAAAGAATTGATAAAAACTTTATGTAAAACCTTACTTATTTTCTGGGTGGGTGTATTATGAATGGAGATTATTGGTCGAATACTCCTATCAACTTTATGCAATTGAATTAAACTATACAACGTGGGAGCTTGTGGATTCATATTGGAAAGTTTATAAATATTTGTGTAAAGTTTTTTTAAAGTGTCCTGACAATCTTTAAAGGTATTTTTGACTATTTTATTAAAGTTAATGTTGGGGTCTTTGGTTCTGTCTTCAACGTTATTATCTTAAAAAAAAATGTTTATATCTGTTTTTAATTAGTTTTCACACAGTTAAAATTACTCTCATAGAGTTTACACAAACATTAATGACTTATTTCAACCGTATTAGTTCGAGTTGAGTTTGGAAAATATAATCATATAAAACGAAAACGAGCAAAGGAACTTTCCGGATATTTTTCTACGTATTCCACATTATTTCCGCGAGATCCCAATAAGAGCACTTATATGGTACTTATACAGGAGTTTATATGGTACAATGCCATCAAGATTCCGAGGAGAAACCGTCGTTATATGGTATGGAAAAAGTAGATATATCTCTAGATAACTTCTATTTTTCATGTTTTCTTTTCAATAAAAGAAAATACAATGGCATTTCTAGGCTTACCCGGCAAGCACATTGTGTTTTCCGGAGAAAAGATTAAAAAGATTTTCAGTCGCCTCAATAGATCGTTGTGGTGGCAACACGCCCTCTACATGCATACAAAATAATCGCATTTACATGAGGATAAAAGAGCGCGAATTGAAGAGGTGGGGTGATGGTGATGCCAAAGAAGCTTTTCACGGGGTTTTCATTCCCATTTTTATACAAGGTAATGTTTCCATTGTTTATTCCGCTACAATAGAAAGGTTTGAGAGAAAGAAAAGGTAAAACGTCGGTGACGATTGAAACAAATTTGTTATGTATTCATTAATTTCTATTCAAGCGGCAATTTCCAATGATGTAACAGGTGTTCATTTATATTCATGCTCTAGCGTGTTTTGAAAGCGTGTTAGATGAAGACGGAGATATACCTAAGAAAGGTATACGACAAAGACGCCAGTAACATTCGTGGACTACCTGAGCTTAAATTTAAATCAGCACCTGATATATGAGGTACCACAACTCGATTGTATTGATGTTTTCTATTATTACAATCTCACAGCAATATTAGAATCAGCTCTACTGGTCATGTTAATAAGTCATTTTCTAATTAACAGTACAAATGTATGTATGTAAGAGCGCGGGCAGAGTAATATCACCCTAACACTTAGGCCTCAGTAGGCCCCTTGTATTAAACCCCAGGAGATTTGTCGGTGTTCAAATAACCAGTACCGCTTCCTCGCAGGCCCCCGCAACCAAGGCGACGCGAACCGCGCCTTGGCTCGGGTCCATCTTATCTGCGAGGTACCGCTCAGCGAGCGCAAACGCGCATCTGATTATACAAACCTCCTACACACAAGGATGATACACTATCAGAGATGTTCGACTGGTTGCGGAACCGACGGCTTAACGACCCCTCCGAAGGTCAGTGGAGCGATTAGGTATTGGAATGACCGGGGCTCGAATCCGGAACGCCAAGCGTGCTAACTCGAGAGTTACAGGCTGAGTCATCGACTCCACAACATTACAAATTTAAATACTAGTACTACAGCAATTTGGTACTTTAACCCTTTCGCTTCAAGCGCCGCTTATAGCCGGCGGACACAAAATGACCTGCGGGTACGAGCGCCGCTTATAAGCGGCGTAGACAACATGTAGACATACGGCTAGTAAGCGCGCTTCCGTTCAGTGACAGTATTTTGGCGGACTAGTCAGCCGAAGCGAAAGGGTTAAAATTCGAAAATAAGAAAACTCTCTGTTTGCACCGAATCAAAGAGTATCTATTACGTTAGTAAGTAGCATTTGACACATACTTCCATTTATTAGATAGACAATAATAGTTTGAGAGTGAAAAAATGGCAAAATAAGGTTACTTCACATTTGAAGATTGTACTGTAAGATGAAGTTCTAAGAATTATTTTGTTGGCTTTCATGTAACAGAAATAATTTCTAAAATCAAACAAACAATTTTTTTCTTTTTAGATTGGTTTGGGATTATACTCAAA
Source organism: Digitonthophagus gazella (assembly GCA_036711955.1). Lineage (NCBI taxonomy): Eukaryota > Metazoa > Arthropoda > Insecta > Coleoptera > Scarabaeidae > Digitonthophagus > Digitonthophagus gazella. The sequence goes on along the minus strand of JASCIT010000006.1, from coordinate 26,060,484 downwards.
ATGTCTTTTGTTCTGATATTACACTCAATTAAAAAAAAATCAAATTAAAACACAATAATATCTTGAAAATATAGTATTCTTTTATCTGGAGAGTTTCCAGTTTTAATTTTATCAAAAACCATCAAAATTAATATCTGTCCGGTGAAAGATGTCTCATTCGTCATTACTTGTTACATCATTTCTCGACGTACTTCAAATATTTTTTTTAATTTAATTGTACACGACAGAAAAAGATGAAAACTTAAACTGTTGGTCTATGATAGCCCAGTTAATTGATGAGACATCTTTCGCCGGAGAGTGTATACAATCCGGTGGGTTGACAATATTATTGATATGGTGGGATTACGATATCAAACTTAACTGTAACAATAATTTTAGTCATAACAATAAAAGATGTAATGCTTACAAATGTATAGATTAGGAAGACATCCATTAGATTTTAAAATTTTAATAATCAGCCAATAAAATAATGTGGAGTAGAATGTAGTTAAATTTTTAAGACATTCATGATCATTGAGATTTCCCCTTTTCTCGCTTGCAATTGATTTATTATCTACGAATTCGATACGAGAAAAAAATAGTTGTTGGTGTAACAAGAGTAATTTTATCAGTAGCGGCGGCTTTTATTGCGGCTAAATGAAAAATTAGAAGACGCCGGTGGTTTGTCAGGAGATCTGTGAACCGAATTCGAGAATTGGAGGGTTATTTCTTGATCTTAATAAAATATAAATTATGTAAAGGAGAAGATCATTATCACTTCTCTAGATATCGTTAATTTAGAGGACTTAACATTTTTCAAACACTTTTTTCACCATAAAATACTAGAAAAATGGTGAATTAAGTTCTGCTGGTATAAAATATCAACTCCCACCAAAATTAAAAAGAGCTGGACATACTACAATTGTGCTATAAACAATCGATGTACAAGATTATCCAGTCCACAATTTAAACATTTAGAAATAATATCACGGTCCTACCTACAAAGAACTAACAAGTTTAGCAACGAAGCCAATAGATGTTGTTATTGCCAATCCATTGATAGAAAATTGTCAGCAAGTATTTAGCCGTAACTGTAAAAAGTTCAATATGGTCAATATTTACGCTTACGGTTAAATTTGTCGTAATTTTTAACGATCGTAAGCCGTTATCAAAACGATACTGTTTAAAAAAATACAAGTTCTTTAATTACTATGAGTACTGCTACGGGTACGGTCTATATGTTTCACATCCTAAACCCAGCAGTAGTGTACAGTCGTCCAATGACTTTGATATTTTAGATATTTGCTGCTAATCGGTAGTTCATAGTGAAACATGTGTGTAATCAAAGCTGTTATTTATGTTCAACGAATATACATATGTCAAGAGAAGCTATGTTTCACAATCAGTAGTAGCAATACGTAAAATAGTAAGAATAAAAAAGGAAAACTATGTTCATTTATAAAATAGGTAGAGCTAGTTTGAATGGAAGTTTTCAGCGAGTGATTTGTATTCATAAATGAAAAGGACTTTTCGAAGCGAGTAAGAAGTTGAAATCGAACCGAGGTGGTGTTGAACTTAAATATTGAAAAATAGGTTCAGTTGCTTCAATTTTATTCGCACAACAAGCTCGAAACTATTTATATTCATACAATAAAGGATATTGCATCCGTTACGTCTCATGGTAATAGTACGTCTTCGACACAGCATCTATTAGCATTTCTCGGGATATTGTATTAATTGTCTCGTCGTTTCAGCTAATTAAAATCTCGCTTTGCACAGATAATTAGTTCACCAGATATTGCACGCAACACACTAATTGTAAGTAAATTGACGATCCTTGTGTCAATTTGCTGTTAATAGTCAATAACTGCACTACGAACACGAGAAGTAATATAAAGATGTAAATCGCTGTCCTTCCAATTTGAATAATAGTTAAAGCTCTGAAAACGGTTCATATTATGAAACTAGAGGAGAAACTTCGGGGTTAAAGTTCGCCTCCTGTATAAGCTTTTGTAGATTGAAGCAATTTCCAACTAATCATCTGTACTAACTGCAATCTGCATCGCATAGAAACGAAATAGCGTTATTTACAAGCTTACAATTCGATTTGAATTGTTACTACTAACCGCAAAATATAATTTTGCAGATTGTTTTTTTCATTTATTATACTTTTATCGAAAGCTCAACGCCACAAAGTTTTTAAACAAAATATTATTTAGTTCACTCTACTGGAACACAAATATGAACAATATGCATTAGTTTCCGTGTTTTTTTCCCCCTTAGATTGTTATCATTTGTACTTGTAAAATTTAATTCTTGTCTTAGTTAATAAATTTTCTATTAAGTTAATGCCTTTATTTTATTTAATAACTTGCAGTTGAAAGAGATTAAAGTAAACAACCCCGACTGCTGTTCGTTTTCAAATGAACGCTAAAGCAGTGTGCCGAACCCCACCAAACGATAACAACCCCCTAAATAGCAGCAAAGATTTTGCGTATTGCTCAGCCGGGACGCGAGCCGCTCCGCGGATCCGACGAAGCAATCTGCAAGTCAGAAAGATCCCGCTACGACATAGAGAGCTGCTGCTGGCTTGTTACATAGATAAGTTTGTAACTTTTGCAAGAAGTTCGTGACAATCTGAAATTTGGATAGGGTCGCAATTACGACGTTTCAGTTAAGTACTGAGAGCTGAAATTCGCAATGCAATTCGCTACACTACATTCACTGGGTGACTAGTACATAAACGTGACTATTGAAATGCTTTCCTACATAGTCCATTTGTAATTGATTAAACCAAATATACCTTATAGAAAAGTAAAAAAAAGAGGAGTTTTTATTTCTTTTAGCTTTTTTTTATATAAATGCAGTACTTACTCCTATAAACACTGAAATTTTGGGATTATTAATAGCTTCTCTGACAATTTGTCTAGAAGTCTGGATAGACTACATCCTAATTCACATTTTAATTCAATAAATGTTTGTATTACTTTAATAGTTTAGAAGTAGGTACAGGGCATAACATTTTTGGTTTGTAAATTGATTTTCAAACAGTATCTGTTTAATAGAATCTGTTTTAAAAATTTTATAACACAATAAGCATACAACTTATTAGAAAAACTTCTGTATTTTATCTGCTTTCGAAAATGTAATAAGCGAGGCAATGTTATTAAAAATCTAAATTGATTGCTCCAGCTATTTATTTAAACTTATTGGAACTAACAAGTAACGTTAAATCAGGAAATAATTAGGTATTACAAATGCCTAGTGGCCCCCAACGCTAACCATATGTTGGGGAATAACCGGAGCATTTCATTGGCGTTTCATTAAGTGTTCTTACTTTCCATAATTTGTATTTTTGTATCTATGTGGAAATAGTTTATGAAAATAAGAAGATGTTACCTAAGTATCTTTAATTCTGTCCTCAAAGAGTTGAGTATATTGCAGCTTCAAAAATTCGAACTGATTGGGAGTAAAGATGGGTCAGTATCAATTGTACGGATTATCAAGTATTAAAGTAAAGTTTATAATTCATAATTAACAACACTCATTAAAATAATCGGAATTCTCATTGTGAACTACTGTCTCAATCTGCCTTCCACATTCTTCAGGCCAACTAATAAACCGATAATTTATTATGGTCAATTTTGTAGGTGTATCCTGAACACCTTATTTTGTTGGGCAACTTCTTGAAATAGTACTTCATCAATTTTTTTAATTAGATCTAGTCAAACTGCTCCACGAGTACGCCTTCATATAACAACATTTTTTTAAAATTTAACTATCTCAAAAAAGGTATTTACGCAGTGTTCGTCCGTTCAGTAATAAATAGACGTTACAACAGTTGCTTTCGACACAGTTTTTTACATTTTACCATGGCTCCCTAATTACCGTTTTAAAGGGTCTAATCCGGGATGGGTTGGTACATTGAAAATGAGTAATAATGCTTGCCCATTCAACCCTTTTTTCCCCTCCATTTTTTTACTTCAGATAAAAGCTTAGAATCTCATTCCAAGAAAATTTCAGATTCCATCCCAGCACTTTGTTGTTCTCTGTAAGTGACAGCAAGACCCGCGGCGTCTTGCTTTTATCTATCACCAAAAAGAAAAGCGAATGCATGCCACTTGCATAAAAAAAAAACATAGCCGTAATTATTTCTTCACTTACCTTATAACGAGGGGCTCTTTTTTCACGACAAAATGCTAGAGATTTTTCTTGAAATGTTTATCTGTTTCTTTTTTCAATTAAAAATAAGTATATTTTATAACAAAACTAATATTAAACCATATAATATTCAAACCATAAGCGCTTGTTTAATATGTTCAGTCATGATTACGAGAAATGAACCATAAGTCTATAAAACTGCCTAGCGATATAGTTTATTACTTGTGCCGCAAGTGTACATAATAATGCTTTAAAGGGTTTAAAGTGAGTCGAAAGTGAATGTGCTCCCTATCTAAAGCCGAATGCGACATAGAGAATCCGCACGTGTTGGAACACAAAAGGACCACCTATAACGGATGCTTGATGTAAATACAAAGTTGAATAGAAGTGTACTATAACCCGAAATGAAGCTGCACCATGAAGAGAAAGATGAAAGAGTGAGTCTCCTCTCCATAACATTGCCGAGTACTCTTTCATCTCTCTCTTCATGGTGCAGTTCCATTTCGGGTTATAGTACATCTGCAGGTAGTGCGAACGTTTTTTTTTTCAACTGAAAACGCGTTACTGATATTACAAACTTTCAATTGATCAAGATAAGCCGTTAGGTGCGCTTCGCTCGTTATATCTGACAGTAATATATATGTGCTAAGAGTAAAAACGAACCTGGCATATGGTATGATGATCAGCCCTGTTGATATTTTGACGTTTTAACAAGCTTCCCGTTCACATGACTTCATCTGGAATTGAATCTATGTTCAAAGTACGAGTTCATCGATAATGTTTGCTTTAAGAATCGTTAAAGTGGAAGGATACCTAGTGTTTTTAATCTCAATCTTTAAATTAAACTGATCGTAAACAAGTTTAAAAACGTTTAAAGTTTTAAACTTTTAACTCGACTTCACTTCATTTTTAATCGTGAATCTAAATAAATTTAAGTTTCTAAAGATTTGTTAATTTATAAATGACCTAACAAGAATTATGAATAATAAAAAACGGTAACCAAGTTGATGAAATTTGAATCATAAAAATGATGTTTATTGAATTGAGAGAATTAAGAAATGTACAACTAATAAAATAAACAAATAATGAAAGATAGCCTAAAATACTTATTTTTTCCTAAAACAATTCAAGCTTTTTTTATCAAAAATGCTAAAGAAATCGGAACAATAGTGTATGTTTTTCACAGAACATAACGTAATTTTAAGAAATTCTGATCAGCTGTAATAAATCACACTGGCTTTATTTATGGGAATTAAGAAATAAAACTTTTGTCATGCGTGCTTTAAAGGCTAGTTTATACACGCGTATTATTATATATATCATAATACTGATTTATTTCGTTGTTTTTTTTTTCAGGTCTACAAGAAGTATTATAAAACTCAATTCACCCTGGTCGTACCTGAAAAAGAAATGCCCGAAGAAACTCTTTTAAAACCCTTTTACATCAAAAGTTTAACAAACATGACGCAAAATTACAAAGCAGTAGTAGCTTACTTGAACGAAACTTACGAAATTCACGGCTTAGAGTTCAACAACGAGTCGGATAACGAGGGTAGATTTTGTAACGTTTGTAATATGTCTGCGACAGCGTATATGAGAGTTTATGCGGAATATCACGGTTATATGGCCATCGTCGTTTGTATCTTCGGAAGCGTGGCGAATAGTTTCAACATAATCGTTTTGACAAGTAAAGAAATGGCTTGCGTTCAGATAAACAGGATTTTAACTGGCTTAGCAGTCACGGATATGCTTTTAATGATGGAGTACATGATTTTTGCATATTACTACCACGTCGTAGTTATGAAAGAATTTATTTTTCCTTATTGGGGAGCCGTATTTATGTTGGCACACATTCACTTTACACAAATAGCTCATACAGTATCAGTATGTCTAACGTTAGCTTTGGCTGTGTGGAGATACTTAGCGATCAGGTGAGTACATTTTATATAAAGTTAAAACGATTTTGATAAACTCCGTGGAATTAATAGTATTTTTCGAAACGGTAATATCTCTTTTAACGTGAAGTCGTTTTTCCTGAATAAACTCCCGAACGACTTACTTTCTTACTTCAAGTTTGATTAAAAATCTTTGGTCATTAGAAGTTAGAAGAATTAAATTCATTAGAATTTAATTTAATTTTTATTTTTATTCATTCTTATGTTTAAGTAATTACACACTAACTTTAAAGTGACTTTACCCTTCACGGATTTACTTAATTTTTTGTCTTGAATATTTTGAACGATTCTTAACCGACTCAATGCATCTATTACTCTTTAATTTATGACTATTTTCCTGCTAACGTGAATTCCCACGAAACACAAAGCACTTATTACAATTTAAAGAATAATAGTTTTTCATTGCTAGATCAATTTAGGGGTTTTATATTATGATTATACGATTCAAATATGAACCTGGAGTCCGCCCTAACCGAGTTATAAAGCTCAGTTAATATTTAAGCAGATTAATAGGCAGATTAATTTTAATCAACTAATCATGTCAACTGAAATAGACGTAACAGTTACTATTAGTTAACTATTAATTGCTAAGCCTTCTTGCAACTGAATTGATTGACTAATCGTCGCCTTAAAAGCAGAGTATTCTGTGTCCATTTTTTAATTTTAAATTTACAAAAAATGAGATCTTAAACTTTGACTGTAGTATTTTGTTTATTCAACTCAAACTGTATATTAACAAATAGTATGCAAATAACAATAGATTTTCGTCTGTTCGTATGTAAATATTTATTTGTCTTCCAAATTATCAGGGACGATCTTGTCGACTAAATCCAAAGAATCCATAAGCATTTCTTCCGTGTTCTTAAGGACATCAGTTGTTGAACGTTTACGCAGCTGCTCACTATGTTTTCTTCGTGTAGCACCTTCCATATCAACAATAAAGGACAGTGGTCCCGTCCGCTTCGCTATAATACCTGGTTTAGAGCCCTTATCTAAAGGATTATTAACCCATACTGCATCGCTCTCTTTGAAATTTTGGTTCACAGTCCCCCGGTCGTGATATTGCTTTTGTATAATCTGTCCCACCTCCATATTTCTAGTAACGTCTGGCTTCAACCTTAGTGTTAAATGTACATAGCAACTTAACCCTTAATAAACTCCATTTCTGATTTTTATGTTAATCATAATTCTCTAAAATTATAATACAGATACTTTAATCCTTTATGTGAGTACTCAAGTGGGTGAGTTAAACGGAGAGAGAAAGAGAGAAAGCGAAAAAAAAAGAACACTTGGGAATCTCTCCTTGTTATCTACTCCTTTTTAATCTTGTCGTCTTTGTAGGTATCCGGAAAAGAGCAGCGTCCTCTGCTCGGAAAAACGATGTACCATTGCAATATGTTTAAGTTACATCATTCCGATTGTACTATGCATTCCGACGTATTTTGCTTTTTCGATTCAAACCATTCGTGTGGAAGAAGATGGAGTGCTGCACGATTTGTATACAGCGAGTATATCCGCTAATGAAAACTTTATTATCGGTAATTTATGGACGTATGCGGTGGTAATGAAACTTTTCCCGTGTTTAATCTTGACGGTAATTAGCGCTTACTTGATTAAAACGCTCTACAAAGCCAAGAAGAGAAAAAAAGTTTTAAGAACTTATAATCAGATCCCGAAAAATGCTGTTTCCAACAGTGAGAATAAAAAGAAGTCAAAAGCAGAGAGAAGGGCAGATAGAACTACAAATATGCTGGTAGCCGTTTTGATTTTATTTCTAATAACCGAGTTTCCACAGGGGATATTTGGTTTGATGAGCGGATTAAAGGGAAAATGCTTTTTTTTGAGCTGTTACCAGGAATTTGGAGATATTATGGATATACTGGCTTTATTAAACGGTTCCATTAACTTCATATTGTACTGCTCAATGAACAGAATGTTTAGAGTGATGTTCGGACAGATGTTCAGAAAACAAATAATGAAATTGATTGCAAATTCAGCGAATTCAGATGCCCACACAATGTACGTATGACAAGTGTTTGTTCTGTATGTTGTTTTGTTCTATTCGTTTCCTGTTTGAAAAGAATAATATTTACGACACTACTGCGGTTTTTCTTAGAATATCATGTTAAGGTTTATTATGTACTATTAAAAGGGATTTTTTTTTGTAGGGCCATTCCTGCAACTAATACAACGCAAATATGACTAAAAAGGTTAAAACCGGACACTTTTAACGATACACGTCTTTAAGAATACTAAAAAAAGTTTGTATTAAATGTTAGTTAATTGATATTTTATACATAACATATTGTGGTTACCGAAAGATATGTACGAATTATTTTGTATTCCTTGTATTGCCGAATCTAAACAAAAATTGGTATGTGTATGTATTAAATATAACATAAAGCCTTGTTTTCCTCTTTTTGTGCTACATCAATTGTTTCCCGTTTCGAGTTGGCGCCGAGTGATCTACGGCCTCCATCTCGAATGCGTGTGGAGAAAATAGGTATAGTTATCAATTAATTAAGGAGATTGTCCACTCTTCCACTTGCAATTCTGCTTTACTCCGGAAAGAAAGTTGTTTGTTTCCGGATTGAGAATGTAAAAATATCCAAAACAAGAGATTAATAACACTTATTGAAAAGACATTTATCATAAAACCGAAACCACGAACTTCTAGCATATAACGACCGACTAACCCGAATTTGAAAAGTCCATTGATAAAAAGTTGATTTAGTAATAAATTTCACCAGAAAATTGCCCTTCGCTTGTCAGTCTAAAATCTATCATGTGTAAATAAACAAAGAGACAATATAAGAAGTAAGAATGAATGTGTTTTTAAAATATTCAAATATACAGGTGTTCCAAACCACCCGTACCACCTGATTTATACAGAAGCTATAAGTCCTAGGAACTTGAAACAAAATATTTGATAAACAAATTGAGTATAAACTTTCTTATGAATGGCAACGTAACATCTAATAGTAATCAGATGCATAAAGAACTGAAGGTCATTTTATAATTTCATGTGGGAAGTGGGGTTAATTTTAGTATTGTTAGAAAGAGCTTCCAAAGGAAATAAGTTTTATAGGAAACATGTTTTGGTATTATTTGCTGTTTTTGTTCAAAATCGCTTTGAAACTCTGGATTTTTTACGAGGGTTGTCTGATGTCGACCATTTGCAAAAATCATGGCATTTAAAAATGACCCATAATAATAAATGGTGGCTCTAGTCGAATACGTATTACTTTGTCTTAAATGCTACGTTTTTTGTTTTACTACGATTACGTTGTAGATGAACGTAATTTTTATCATAACTTGCCATAATTTTATCTTCTCTTCGAGTTTTCACCTAGTGCTTTAAACTTTCAAGCTCGATATTTTGCTGTAGTATATTTTGGTTAGAGTCGAAGTACAAGTACAAAGTTAATTTTCAAAGAATTCACATGTATCGTTTTGTTTTATCATTTCAACTTTGATATGGATGATGCACCTACTTTGTCTTAAATGCTATGTTTTTTGTTTTACTACGATTACGTTGTAGATGAACGTAATTTTTATCATAACTTGCCATAATTTTATCTTCTTTTCATTTGCCGTTATATTTCTCTTTTTTGTAATGGATTTCACCTTATTTTTTCGAAAGTTTCTCATTGATATAAATAATCTCAGTCAGATATATAATGTACCTACATCTTTAAATATTTTCAACCACTATCTTTAACACGTTTTGTAATAATTTTTACGTGTTGATTTTTCCGTATGTTCAGTTTATACTTTTTCCCATAAACAGTTATATTTCTGTTATTATGTTTCAGCGGCGTACTTTAGAATTTAATTCTATCCTCTTAAATTCTTATTTTTGTCCTTTATTATTGATGTAATCGTCCAGAAATAGATGGCGTTATCCTTTTTCCCTTAATTATCTTGGTTAATTCTTGAAATACTTCTAGATCTTCTATTGTAAGTGTGAATGTCTTTACATGTTGATAAAACTTTATATTACACATAAGGTAACACAGTGTTCTTTTGGGGTACTTAGTTTTAAGGAATGGATTAACGGTGATCTTTTTTGAGCTCTATTTTCGATGTGTGGAGGATTTTATAACTTCTTCGGATGGATATTGTTCTCTTTTCGCACAAACTCTCTTCGAGTTTGCATCTAGTGCTTTAAACTTTCAAGCCCGATATTTTGCTGTAGTATACTTTGGTTAGAGTCGAAGAAAGTGAGTCTGGTAATTGTGGAATAATCACTAATGTTAAGAATTTTCATTTGTGAATAAATTCAACAACGAAACACGGGTTTTCAGAATTTTAGGATTCGTTTTGAAAAAACTATCTTCAGCTTGGTGCCAAAGTCTCATAACATCTTGAGATATGGTTTATTCTATTTGTTTCGTCTATTTACAAACCTAAACCTAATCCAGTCACTTAGGCAAAAACAACCATTCACTCTCACAAGCACTATGTAACTACTTAGCCTACATTTAATTTATATCGTTTTATATTTCTTTATATATTATTTTCTTTCTTCATTTTCTATGTAGGCCTTTTTCGTTTACCCTGCGGTAAAATAGAAATTTTCGGCTTCCCTTTTGGGAGTTTCCATTTCGTATACAACCAAAAAATCCAAGGAATTAGTAATTATGTCAACCTCTTATGTCAACAAAAATCATCGTCACTTCGCGGTTAGTGAATCCGTCACAGGGGAAACCGACGTGGCGCCATATAAATCGAACCAACCCTTCTTCACGGAGTTAGCTTAGTCCTGCGCTATTTCATCGAAACGGGACTGATATTTTTGTTAACATGTTTTTCATATCGAATAAAGCGTAACATAATTTTTCTCCAATTTCTATATTTAAAACTTTTCACACATTCGGTATTAATTTAAGACGTGTTAAGCCTTCAGCCGTTATATTTTTAAAAAAAGGCCTTCAGTTTTCACCGTTTTCTTTATCATTTTTTTGCAACCAAATGATTATAACACCTTTAAACTTGTGATGGTAAGTAGTAATTCTTAAAGATATATTTTTATAACATGTCGCCCTCTAAATTGTAATTTATAATTTTATACAGATATCCCTAAAGACGCTATTTATACCGAAACAATTGTAGTACTTACTTCAACAAATAAAGAAAATTATGACTGTTTGTCCACTTTGGACTTTTGTTTCTACAAAATAACGTTTGAACTATGACCTTGAGTGCACTTAGAGTATTTTGGACCATGTAAGTTGTAAATGTCATTTTAGCTTACTGCGATAGTCGTGAGGTGTGCCAAGAGTGATTTGGGAAGTCAAATAACAACGAGATGCAGCTGATGAAACTCATCGTGCGCAACCTTAGTCGAGGCTGTTACAAACTGAAATTTGTATGCTAAACTATCCTTTTTAGAAGAAAAACACTTTATCTTCTCTTACAATTCCTGTAATTGCTCAATCAGTTCTCTCTGTTTCGTTATTTTATATCTAATTTCACCTCATTTACCTTCATTTTCCTCTCATTTACCGTAGTTTCTTAGCATTTTGCTACAATATTTCCTCACTTTCTAATAGGAGTACACTTAATTTCCCTCGTGAGATACCTACCAGCGATTGATAGGGTTTTCAAGGCAACAGAATTCGACAAAATCGTACGAGAATTAAAAGCAACGGGTGCAGTACTTGAAGAAACCGACATTGTCTGTCATTTATTGTTGACGATGCCCTCGGAATACAACATGGTAGTCATCGCTTTAGAAACAATCTCTCCTGAGAACCTAACTCTGAGTTTCGTTAAAGCAAGGTTAAAGGATGAAGAAAGTAAAAAGAAAACGACAAAGAACAAACCAGATACACAATCAGTGGCCTTTTTAACACGGCATGGCAAGTTTGGAAATGAAAAACAAACATTTGGAAAGAATAATACAAAGAAATTTCCATACAAGTGCCATAACTGCGGAAAAATAGGATACAAAGGGATGGATTGCAAACTTAAGACATCGATGGATCTAAGAAAACAGCGAATGTAGCTAACACCGAAGAGGAAGTGTACAGCTTTTCAGCACTAAATGAAGAAAAGGACGTGAATCTACTTTGGTGCTTGGATTCTGGAGCGTCGGAACACCTGGTGAAAAATGAAAACGGCTTACAGAATATCAGGAAATTAGAAAAGGTAATAAAGATTAAGGTAGCTAAATCAGGAGAACTTTTAACTGCTAAAAAGGTAGGAGATTTGAAAGTAACATCAGTAGCAGATAATAAAAGGTATGATATATCAATTAAGGATTGTTTGATAGTACCAAATTTAGACATTAGTTTGTGGCCAGTACGTTAATTAGAAATAAATGGATTCTCAGTACTTTTCAAGGATGGTTTAGGGAAAGTAATCAAAAACAATAAAATTTTAGCTCAAGCTGTAAGGAAAAACAAATTGTATGAGTTACATTTTGAAAAAGAAACCGAATATGGGAATATAAGTAAAGAAGTTGACGATTTTGATTTATGGCATAATAGAATGGGACACATTTGTGGGCACAAGTGTGGGCAATTTACAAAAGCAAAAAGATATTGTAAAAGGAATAAACATTTTGATGGAAAATAAATCTGAAATAAAAAAGAAAATGTGCGAAATTTATATAAGTGGAAAACAAACAAAAGGTGCTCATGATCAAGAAAGAGTTAGAGCAAGATCAATAACTAGTGCACAGGGATCTTTTTGGTCCAATTAAAGAATATTATGACAATAAAAAATACATACTAACTTTTATAGATGATTACACTCATTTTACAGTGGTATATGCGTCGCAACAAAAAAGTGAAACGTTTAAATATTTTAAAATATAGGAGTCCATGGCCACAGCTCACTTTAACAGAAAACTAAGCAGATTCAGATGCGACAACGGGAGAGAGTATATATCACAAGATATGAAGAATTATTCTGAACATCGAGGAATACAATCTGAATTTACTATAAGATATACAACACAACAAAACGGAGTAGCAGAACGTATGAATAGAACGATAACAGAGAAAGCAAGATGTATGTTGCTAAATTCAAAACTTCCGAAAAATCTTTGGACGGAAGCAGTCTTCGCAGCTGTTTATTTGATAAACAGAAGTCCCACGAAAGCTTTGAAAAATAAAGTACCTGCAGAATTTTGGTTTGGGAAGAAACCCGATCTTCGAAAGCTAAGAATGTTTGGATGTATTGGTTTTCTAAAGATTCCAAATGAACTGATACGACATAAATTTGCGACAAGGTCAATCAAAGTACGGATGGTAGGATATTATCCAAATGGATATCGACTGTATCATATGGAAGAAAATAAAATATATACGGGAAGAGACGTTGTGTTCAATGAATGGAAGTTTGAGTTCGAAACAAAGAAGCCCAGAACGTTTATTGAAGACAGACGAAGAAGAAGAAAAAGAAGAAGAGGAAACAGTACAACCTGAAGAAAATTTTGAAGAAGAACAAGAAGTTATCGAAGAAGAAATGGAAAGAAGAAACAAAAATTGACAAAACCTCCGCAATATTTAAAATACTACGAGGTATATTTTGCTTACTGTACACTAATCAAGGAAAATAATGAGCCAGAAATCTATACTGAAGCAATAAAAGATAAAAACTGGCTGGAAGCGATCAATAAGGAACTAAATACACTGGAGAAACTACAAACATGAGAAGAAAGCGTACTTCCAAAAGGAAAAACCGCAATATATACTAGATGGGTATTAAAGATGAACTATCGTCCGTACAATATGCCCCTGTAGCAAGAATGGCAACAATTAGAATTATGATAGCGCATGATGTACAAAGGAATTGGATGCTACAACAACTTGATGTACCATCAGCCTTTTTGAATGGAGAACCTATATCCGAGATATATATCAACCCACCTGAAGGTTATAACGACCTGTCCAACGAAAACTGTCGTAAGTCAAAAAATGGTGATTTTGAAAAATTTGAAACGAAAACAGAATTAGTTGCTATTTCTCTATGGCGAATCCTTTCGGAACCCTCTATATAAGATCTATAGCAACCAAGTAAGTAATTTTTACATAGAAAGTTTTATTTCTTAAAATGCAATCTGTTCAAAACCTTTAAACGTTTACATCTCACTCAGTTCTATCAAAAATGACTTACAATAGTCTTCGTTGCATAGGTCGATAAAGCTTCTGAAGGTAAAGTTTTAAAACTGAAACGAGCACTTCATGGATTGAAAGAGTCCCCCAGGTCCTGGAACAATGCTTTCAATGAGAAAATGATAGAAATAAATCCCAAGAGATCTCAACATGATTTCTGTTTGTATTTTAAAGATGATTTATATGTTTTAATTTATGTCGACTACATAATTATAACTGGCAAAGAAAGTAAAATAATCAATACAATAAAACTCTTGAAATAAGTTTTTAATGCAAAAGAATTGGGAGAATTGAGAAGATTTATAGGAATGGAAATCAGAAGAGACCAAGAAACATTATCGATTAAACAAACCCACATGATCGATAAAACATTGTCTATGTTAAACATGAACGACTGTAAAAGGATCAAAATACCCATGGAAGCTAGTTTTCAAGTAAATGACGTAAATATAGTAATAGATGTACCATATAGAAAACTAAATGGATGTTTGATGTACTTAGCAACAATTTCAATACCGGATATTATGTTTTCTACATAGTTTTTAAGCAGAGTGTTGGACAAACCAAGCGAAAATACATGGAAACCAGCCAAAAGAGTATTAAGATACCTAAAAGAAACGCGAAATACAGGACTAGTATTCAGGAAAAGCTCAGAATTAATATGTTACACTGATGCTGACTGGGCAGGTGACAAACTGAACAGGAAAAGTGTGAGCATAGTGTTTTATGGGCAGAATCCAGTGTCGTGGTTTTCTCAAAAACAGAAGTGCGTAGTGTTGTCAACTGCAGAAACAGCATATATAGCAGCAGCAGCATCCGCTCAAGAATTAATGTTCGTGAAAGGACTGTTAAAGGACTTAAACACAGAAAGTGAAGCTAAGTTATGTGTAGATAATACTGGTGTTTTAGCGATGATCCGATTATATGAAAATTGGAAAAGGTCGGAACATATTGACATTAGGTAACATTTTATAAAAGACATTGTTAACAAGGAAATAATAGTATTAAAATACGTGAGTCCTGAACGAAACGTCGCTGATATGTTAACAAAACCGCTAAATAGGAAAAAGCTGTTATATTTTATACATCAGGCAAGCATTCTGCAATGTAGTATAGTAGCGACTTTTGTAAAACGATTTTTATTTTGTTGTACGAAAATTAAAATCGAGGGGGAGTGTTGGGATTTTGTAGTTGTCAGGTTGGTAGTAAAAAGGGAACTAGGCACGCAATACTCGTTAGGTTAGCGTTACTCGTTAAGCGTTAAGTTAGAAAGTGACAAGCGTTGTACGAAATACTTTGTTTTACGCTTATTTCAACAATAAAAACACGTTTACTTCGAAGGCCTGTTTATTCCACTGTCCAGAGAATCTTTAATCTTTGCTCTGCAAAAGCTTTTATACCTTTATAAAAGACCACTGCGTATTATCAATTATTTCTAAATAGACCATATTTAAAATTTTTGTAATAGCTAAACGGGTTATAATTTCTAAAAAAGAATACTTGTTAAATCACCTTGAAAGACATTTCTACATTGAACCTTAAAACGAAATTAAAATAAGTTAATGTTTCATTAGCAACGTAAGCTCCCTCCGCTTTCATTTATATTATTTATACTAATGACAAAGCGTGTGACCTTTTATAATGTAGTTTAAGTAAACATTTCGTACACGATGTCAGTTAAATAACGTTAGTCGTCAAGTTTCAGTTAAGAAAGGCAGTTCTTATATGAAATCGAATACAAGCACCAAAGTAGATAAGTTAAGAAATGATTTCGTGCGTCAAAAAGGACACTTTTAAAGTTTCAAAAACTTATGGTTTTTATTTATTTGAAAGTTATTTTCTAAAATGTCAAAATTGGCCTACTAATGATGGTGTTAGAGGTTTGGGTGGAACTATCTTAGCATTAGTCAATTTTATTTGGGCTCTTTATCCTTTAATACAGGAATTTTTACGTAAGTTAGTATCATCTCGTTTAATATTTTTTAAAATTTATTTTACTTTTTAGATTACAAAATAACTTTCAATGAATGTTTGTTTCGTTCACAATTCCTAATTATTGCATTAGGATTTTTAACAATGAACGTTTCATTTTTATATCACCGTGATAATCTGTTCGCATTGATTAACGTTTTAAGCGATTTCAAAAATTTAAGTTATCCAAAGCGGATGGAACCCCTCGAAAAAAGGACCAGGCGCGATTTAAAAATTGCTAATTACTTAGCCTTTCTGGTTGTTTTTTCAATATCGTACGGTGTATTCTTTGACAAAAAATTTTGCATCAATTTAAAATGGTTTGCAAACGAGAAAGGTATCACTTGCGATTTGATGATAGCCTATTACATTCCGTTTAATTTAAAACCATGGATTGAAGCTGTAATGGTTTTGTTTCAAATGTACTCGTTGATTGCTGCACTCAAAATTATTGTCGGTTTAGTACTATTTTATTCTTACGTATTGGAGTTATTAATTTCACGTTTAGAACATCTAACTTCATCGATTAATGATATTCATTTTAAACGTTGTCAAACGGATATTTTCAAATTGAGGACAGTTATTGAGAATTATCGAGATATATATAAATTGTTTCAGATGAGTAATAATTTTATAAGGTATATTTCTATCGCACCAAAATTTTCTATCATCACTTGTATCATTTTATCCGCCACAGGCTTTTTATTGGTGTGTAATAAAATAAATTAGCCTAAGAAATTATATTAATCAAGTTTTATTAAATACCTTTTAGTGTCCAAATTTGGGGAATTTTATCATAGGAAGTACGTCATGTTTAATATTGTGTTACGTACATTATACAGCACAAAGGCTTATTGATGCGGTATTAATTTTTTATTATCAATAATTTATTTATATTTGCCGTATTATTTTAGGGAAATAACGTAACGGAAGCTATTTATTCTTTAAATTGGTACGATGCTGATTTAGCAACTCAGAAAGATGTTTTAATTTTTCTCACTATTAGTCAAAAATTATTAATAGTACAAGTGCCTTTATTAGGAAACTTATCACATTTGCAGTCGAGAAATGTAAATATTTTTATTAGATAAATTGATTTTTTTTTGATAATATCGAAATGTTTTTTTAGGAATTTCAAAAGATTTGTATATGGATTAATTGGATTCGGACAATTTCAAAAAATAAGAGATTTTCATAAAATCACATTTTTGTTCACTTTACACTCTAGTTTCTTGTAACAGTAGTTAATAAAGGAAATAAAGAATAGTAAATGGAGAGTTTAAATTATGGTGGAGGTACCACTTGTTCCTTCCTTTCGGTCTTGGGAAAATATTTTTACAGTAAACCGAAAGTTCTTCAAAATAACTCTTAGCGCCGGTACAGACTGGGCGTTTTTGAACGCGCGTTTAATCGTACGCTTGCCGTTGCCAAATGTACAAGTGAGCGTTAGATGTCATAAAACGCACGCTTTAACAAAAATTTCGAAACGCGCGTTTGTCGCGCGTTTAACGCTTGAGTCTGTACACTCCCATTAAAACGCATATATACAAAAACGCGCGTTAGCAAGCGTACGATTAAACGCGCGTTCAAAAACGCCTCGTCCGTGCCGGCGCTTACTCTGCGTTTCAAGACTAATACAGGGTGTAGTAATCACTTAATGTTGGCGATATTATACAACACCAGCTTTCGTTGTTAACACGTTCGCTGCGGTACGGGGTTAATAAGTCCCGTATAAATGGGAAAATACATGAGTGAATAAATGAGCCGCAGCGAACGTGTTAATATTAAGTTAGTCATTTTAAATAAGGCAACTCGTAATATTAGTCATAAGGAGTCAATGAAATATGAATTAAAAGTCGCTAAGGTAATACTGATTTACAAGAAACGTGATATAAATGATTGTAAAAACTTTAGGCCTGTATCAATCTCGTTAAGATGCGACCAGCGGTTTTCAAGATCGACTATTTCGGAAATTGATTTTTTTGGCGAAAATAGACGGAATTTTTCAAAAAGAAAAAAATACCACGTTATAGTAAACAGATGAGGTTACATTTTACAAAAGGTCCGAATTTTTTTCTACAGCGATTTCCGAGAGAAAAATTCCCAAATTCTGCGCTCTTCGCGGACCGGTCAAAAAACCGGTCCTTTTTTCATTTAACTCGCGATATTTCCTAAACCGCGGGACCTACGATTTTTAATTTTAGATATGTTACGCAAAAATGATCACCGATTAGGACAGTCTTTACCCCGATTTTTTTCGACGAAAACTTTCGGAGTACGAGCATGCGAAAGTTTAATAGATAAGCATATTGGAACTAGGAGCGCTGTGGCGGCCAAACGGTTAAAGTATTTTAAATCCATTAGACAACTTGAAAGGCGAATTCATTTTTGTCTAAAAAGTTTCTCTGTTAAACAATTTGTTTTAAAGATGTCGGCAAGAATCGGAATAAGAAAGATTTCTTTCATTTTAAGGATAACATTTATTATAGTGTAAATTGAATTCAAAGTTAACACATTAAGGATCCCTCACGAGTTTTCTGGCGTTCCCTTCCTGGTCCTTAAAATGTTAACACTTTGCAACCGGTCTAATGTCATCTTGTCTACTACACAATGAGTTCAGATAGTTTTAATTTTTGGTGAAAGCCGTCAAAACAATGTTAAAGTTTATCAAGTTTATGTTCGGAACTATCCTGGCTTTTCTTCTCCGTGAACTTTATACTGAATAATTATAAAATTTTTGGAAGGATGTTCAGTGAAGCAAAAAACGTAGATGTTCAAGAACGGTTACGACTGACAATAACCATATAGCTATTATAGCAGCTAGAGCTGTTAATACTCATGTAAGCTGTCGTTAACTGCGTACGCATACGAGCAAATCATTGAACAGTGTGCATCGAATTTTGAAATTTAATAATTTGCATCCTTATCATATTTCCCTTCACCATATGGCAATGATTTGGAAAGTCGAGTGTAATTTTGTAGTGGGGCAATGGAAAATTGAGATTGACTGAAAACTTTTACTTCAATTTACTTTTCCCGACGAATTCTCTTTCACCAACCATTGCCAAGTGAATCGCCATAACATGCATTACTGCTCTCTCATGAATGGCTAATTCAACTGGCCAGTTAGATCACCTGATCTAACTTCAGCTGATTTCTTTCTGTGGGGTAATCTTAAGCGGCCCTTACACTTTCAATAATATTGACAATACTTTAGAATATTGACAATAATATTGACTGTGTAAGGTGGAAAACTATATTGATGCAGTATTGATGGAAATCCGGATTTTCTGATTTTCGGGCATCAATACTGAAAATTGGAGAGGATATTGACAATACTATTGACAGTGTAAGGTTAGTGTCAATATTTACGTCAATGATCAGTGTTTTAACACGTTGTGAAACATTATTTTGTTTTAACCTAGATGATTGTTCACATGTAGGTGAATAATGATCGAACTTAGTGACGTTGATAGTGAAAACGATGAAGATTCTGTTAGTTCACACAGTTCTTGTGATAACAAACAGGATGGTCTTTGTAATTTCATCGAGCAATACGAACTATCTCCTAGTCATAATGTCTCCAGTAACTATCTTTGCTGATAGTTACTGGAGACATTATGACTGAAAACTTCAAGTCTTCAAAATTTCTTCCTGTGGCCAAGTACCTCAGAGTTAAAGCTAATCTTTCTTTAGCACTTATACTTTGTTTCATATTACTGTCCTGTCTTCTCAAAAATGGTTCAACCATCTGTAACAATTTGTTAAACGTACTTTCATCCATTCGAAAGTAGTTCTTGAAATCTTCAACATAACAGAGACTTATTTCCTTCAACAGTACTAAATGAGAATATTTATCTCTCTTCTTTAGCTACTCTTTCATCCAGTGTTTGCGTTTTACTCTACGAGTAGCTCCAAGCGCCAAAATAATAGCTACACAAGCTTTTGTACGATTATCCATATTTGTAAGGGAAAAACCGGCAAGTAACCTAGTCGATTCTCACAGCTTGTGGCAAAAAGGGCCGCATTAAAGAAAAAGTGTGTCAATAACTCTGTCAAAAAATCCGATCGGAGTAGTTTGCGAAACATTTACTATGGAAATGCTCAGAAATGTGATAAGAGCGTTTAATTTCCGAGCGAATTTAAAGTTCCGAGCATTTAATCGACCAAATTTCAAAACTAGTTTTGTGCAAAATTCCAAAATGCTTTCAAAAATTAAATTGTTCAAACTGTTAGTATTTCTTTACATTAAATTTAGTCGTTCTTCTTATTTAAATAATGAGTATTTTTATTTTGATTGTGGTTAATATCTCCAAAACAGTGTTTGAAAGTGTTTAATTAGAAAAAAAAAAACACCTTTTACAATCCGAGTAACGATAGTAACAATCGCGTACAAATCAAGAAGAGACCCAGAGTAAAGCTTGATCACTACAGGGATAACGTCGGATTTTCAGTGTGAAATTGCAGATAACAACAAATGCGTCTTTTCCGCAAATACACGCATGAGTGATAGATAAATGTGTTTAACAGGTGTAAACTTGCGGAGTGAGTAATAACAAAAAAGTGGCTTAAACTTTATTTAATTCGAGTTTTAAGGTCTCAACATAAGACCCTTTCTCTGATAATTCTTTTAAAATAAAGAAAAAATATCGTTGTTGGCCTAATTTATATTCTTTGTTTTGCAACATTTCCGATTGATTGCAATGAATCCGGAGTCCACCTTAAGCTTGTTAATCTATTGACCGTTAAATCTTGATATAAACTGTTAAATTCGACTAAAATTAGATGTAATCTTCACCAAATTAATTTTTACAATCATACTATTTCAAGTGCAGATTGAGAATAGTCAATTCAAGTTGGGACTAATCAATTTCAAATTGGGAATGTGATATGTATGTAGAAAATACACAAATAGTGGTAGTTATTTAATGTTGGTAGTATTCGTTAATTATTTTTACGCAGGATTTTGTATTGATTGTCCAATTCTTTACTGGCGTGTTCTCTGATTGAACAAAAGCAAAAGAGTCCTAATGAACATAGGTTCGAATGTGATCTAATTATAAAAATAAAACAAAATTGAACATTATGAACTAGCGTCTTCCACATTGAGAGCATTAAGAGCATAATAGAAGCTACACAATGACAACTTAGAATTCTGATGAGTCTCATTAAATTTACATTCGCAACTGACGAGCACAGGTCGTCGACTTTCCTCAGTGGAGAAGGGAGGGTTATTTTTTTTAAAGGCGCCACTCAGTTTAATCCAGCGCTGCCCTTCGAATTCATCCGTGTGTTGGTGGAAAAGTGGTAAGGTAAGTTGTAAGATCTCCGGAATAATGATAAAACTGTTCAAAATACTGAGTATATTTGGGAAATCCCAAGAATAAAGATAAGTATACTTATAAAGGTATAACTCAATGTCTTAATTTCTCGTTGTCCGGTTTCTGTGAAATACAAAGGTAAAACAATTTCAAAGTGGAATGTATTAGCGTCCGCACAAGGAAAGAAAGTTAAAGATCCAAAAATAAAATAAATCCTTTTTCTAAAGAAATTATTATTTCTTTCCAAAATTCCAAAATACTTACCAAGAAAAAGAAAATGTTGAAAATCATGAGCGCAATCCCACCGGTCGTAAGCTCTAACACCCGTATGCATAGTCGTTCGCCGGCGATTTGCCCGAGATTCTCCGGAGACTCGCCAGCGATTCGCCGGAGATTCTCCGTCCTCCAATAGAAAATTCGGATGCATAGTCATCGCCATGGAATCATTCACGTACGTTATGCTGTTTCTTCTGGCGACGCGCCGGAGATTTGCCGGCGATTTGCCGGAGATTTGCCAGAGAGCGGTCGATGTCAAAAATGTCAATAAAATCATAATTTATGTCAGGTTAATATTGTATATATAAAATCGATAGGGATTTGAATTGGATGTATAGTGCCAATACATCACAAATCACTCTGGCGAATCTCCGGCGAATCGCCGGCGATCGACTATGCATACGGGTGTAAGAGAGTTGGTGGATGATAGAGATCGAATTGAGGCCAAACACAAGTATGTCTCCCCACAACTATTATTTTTTTCAAGTAGAAAGAACTATCGATAAACTGTGAATATAAATTGAGGATGAAATAAAATTAATCGAAACACACAATACTGCGCCTAAAATTAACTAATTTGAAATTGGCCCTTAACAATATGTTGTGAATTTAATACAGCCAGCGAAGGTGATTGGTTGTAACATTTTCTATACTTCGTATTCGACTATGTTGATGCCACTCCGTTTACCCATTTAGAATTTAAATCTAAGTTTACTTCTATTCCCATTTAGAAATTGATTATTCTCAATTTGAAATTCATTATTATTTGAAAATGAAAAGTCATTGTTATATTTGAATTAATGAAACCATAAGTCATTACTATATAAACGGATTATTAAAAACCTTCAACATCAAATCGAAGTCAAATTAACCCAAAAATAAGAAAGACTTCCATTATCCACTTATCTTCCACCCGCTTTCATTTAAATCCGAGCCCAATATCCGAGCCCAATATCCGAGCCCAATATATATTAAAGACGTAAGCAATCAGCGACACCTGGATTACTAGCGCCGCCACTATTTATTTTTAAAATTTCAATCGTTTACAACTTTTTTATTACCGCGCGTAGCGCCTCGCGGTTTTTTTTAAACCGTTTCGTATCGAAAAATTTAGAGATTCGTATAGCGCGTATAGTTTCGTAGGGCCCCCAAGGGGACCAACTCGAGATGCTTCTTTTAGTACCTCTGACCGCCATTCCCGCCAATCGACAAAATCCTTTCCCGCCACTTTTGACCGATTTAAATTTTTTAAACGAAATTTACGAAAATAATCACCTTTTTTAACTTACTCGAACCGCCGATCGATTAAAATGTATGTAAAAATGATATTTGCGTACGATTCAACAGTCCGAGGGCCCCAAAAACCTAAAATTATCGTTTTATGAACGAAAATTATTTTTGTACGTCGGGTTCGTCGCCTTACGCACTGCGGTAGTCGCCGGGTGACGTCACAGGTTCGATTTGACAGGTTCGCGAAAAATTTCACGTAAATTTCGGAAAAACGGGCTTCGGGGGCCCCGACGCGGTCACCAAAACGTCTTAAAATCCGTTTCCGGACGACCAATTGCGTACTCGGGGCAAAGTATACCGCTATCGGTTCATAAAATGTGTATAAACGTCACCGGTCGGACGGCCGGCCGACAAGCTCCAGAAAATTGGACGAAAACGAGTCAAAAAATGCTTTTAACCCCTTGGCAGGGATCAAAACACGTCCGAAAAACTTTTCTTCGTCGATTTGGAGTGTTTAACAGAGGCAAGTAGCGTTAAATTATCTTAAAAATGTCAACAAACTTCCCGTTTCAGGTTAGGTTATGCCGTGTCAAATTTTTTCGTTTAAAAAGGAGTAAAAAGACGCTTTGGCCCCCCGATGGGGCTCAAAATGTACTCGGGAACATTTGTTTTATTGATTTGGAGCATTTAATCAAGGCAAGTAGCATTAAATTACTTGGAAAAATGTCAACAAACATCGAGTTGCAGGTTAGGTTATGTAATGTCAAATTTTTTCGTTCAAAAAGGAATTCAAAAACGCTTTGTCGGCCTCGATGGAGCTTTAAACATACTCGGGAACCTTTGTTTCATTAATTTGGATCGTTTAATCAAGGCAGGTAGAGTGAAATTAATTAAAAAACTCCAAATAAACATTGGTTTGTAGGTTCGGTCCGGTCATGTCGAAATTTTTGTTAAAAATGAACCCAAAAGCGTTTTGTCGGCTTATAAAGGGCTCTAAATATACTCAGGAACTTTTGTTTAATTGATTTGAACCGTTTAATGGAGACTAAATACGGCGACTAAGGTAAAACCTTGATTATAATTACAACATAACCCCAAAGTTTACGGTAGGATTCTTTTTGCTTCAGAAATCGTTTGGACGATAAAATTTGGATTGTAGACAAGTATTTGAATTTTTTCCATACTCACTATGCCAGTTTAAGGAGAGTATTTGGTTTGGTTAATTCAAAAACAGCAAAAGTTGTAGGCACACTTCATGCCAAAAAGAGTCTGTCCAAGAAACAGTCTATAAGATGTATACAGCGAATTATAAGTACATTAATCAAGTTTGTTAACTGTGTAAACTTTAATAAACTTTAATATTCCCGTTTTAGAATCATACGAAAGACAAAAAGTACCATTTAACCTAATTTTTTGGATGTCGAAAACTATTTGTCTTGGAAATGGTTTATAAGGTGTACCAAGTGAATTTAAAGCATGTTAATCAACTTAAATGATTAACAAAACTTTAATAAACTTCAATAGTCCCGTTTTGAAAGGTGAAGAGAGTCAAAAATCATCTTTAACCGAAATTTTTTGATGCCAAAGAGAATTTGTCCGAAAAACTGTTTATAAGATGTCATAAAGTAGACTTAAGGTAAATTAATCAACTTCAACAATTAAGTAAACTATAAGAAACTTTAATATTCCAGTTTCTGAAACTCAAGTGTTACTAAAATTCCATTTAACCTGAATTCTTTGATGTCAGAAAGAGTTTGGCCCAGAGATAGTTTATAAGATGTATAAAACGGATTTTAAATTTACTAATCAATTTAAATAATTAAGTTGACTCTAATATTTCCCTGAAATAAATTAAAAATTAATACATAGGATTTTTAAAATGTTCCTTATTGGTTAAAAATTTGGCGCTTTTTCGGACGTCATTTGGGTTGCCTATACGAGAATGGGTTGGTCGATGTAATTTGGGTTGCCTACCAGAAACTGTTTACCAAAAAAGTACTACGATATCGGTCAATTTTGAATTCCGTTCGCAAACCCTTCGTAAATTTGGACCTTTTTTTGTACCCCCTCTCTACCCTTGGAGCGTTCGACAACGTACCAACTAAGAAAAACGGTTTAAATTTTATTTGAATCGGACCGGGTTCGCGCGCGCGCACCTTTGCGTCAATGGAACGCGTCGACGCGTTCGCCGTTGCCATGGTTACGTCACGGAACGCTTGCAGCCGATTGGTCCGTTTGGTTCCAAGGACAGGGCGGCCGCAGGCCGCCAGACATGCACCCCAAACGAGTTTTGCCAACTGTCCTTTACTCTTCACTGATTCACATCTTTTCAAGGATCCGTATAAAAAGGCGATCCACTTTACACTATCCGAGCCCAATATATACTAAAGACGTAAGTAATCAGCGACACCTGGATTACTAGCGCCGCCACTATTTATTTTTAAAATTTCAATCGTTTACAACTTTTTTATTACCGCGCGTAGCGCCTCGCGGTTTTTTTTAAACCGTTTCGTATCGAAAAATTTAGAGATTCGTATAGCGCGTATAGTTTCGTAGGGCCCCCAAGGGGGTCAACTCGAGATGCTTCTTTTAGTACCTCTGACCGCCATTCCCGCCAATCGACAAAATCCTTTCCCGCCATTTTTGAACGATTTAAATTTTAAATGAAATTTACGAAATAATCACCTATATTCTACCTTACTCGAGCCGCGTATCGATTAAAATGTTTGTAAAAACGACATTTGCGCGCAACCCAACAGTTCGAGGGCCCCAAAAACCTAAAATTATCGTTTTATGAACGAAAATCATTTTTGTACGTCGGGTTCGTCGCTTTACGCACTGCTAGAGTCGCCGGGTGACGTCACAGGGTCGATTTGACAGGTTCGCGAAAATTTTCACGTAAATTTCGTAAAAGCGGACCGAAACGGGCTTCGGGGGCCCCAGCGCGACCTTAAATATTTACTAAAATCCGTTTCCGGATGTCCAATTGCGTACTCGGGGCTAAGTATACCGCAATAGTGTCATAAAATGTATATAAACGTCACCGGTCAGACGGCCGGCCGACAAGCTCCCGAAAATTGGACGTAAACGAGCCGAAAAACCTCTTTGGCCCCACGACGGGGCTCAAAACACGTCCGGGAATCTTTGTTTCGTCGATTTGGAGAGTTTAATCAAGGCAAGTAGCGTTAAATTGTCTTAAAAAATGTCAACAAACTTTTAGTTGCAGGTTAGGTTATACCGTGTCAAATTTTTTTGTTCAAAAAGGAGTTCAAAAACGCCTTATCGGCCTCGACGGGGCTTTAAATATACTCAGGAACCTTTGTTTTATTGATTTGGAGCGTTTAATCAAGGCAAGTAGCAGTAAATTACTTGGAAAAATGTCAACAAACATCGAGTTGCAAGTTAGGTTACGTCATGTCAAATTTTTTCGTTCAGAAAGGAGTTCAAAAACGCCTTATTGGCATCGACGGGGCTTTAAATATACTCAGGAACCTTTGTTTCATTGATTGGAACCGTTTAATCAAGGCAAGTAGCATTGAATTAATGAAAAAACTCCAAATAAACATTGGGTTGTAGGTTCGGTCCGGTCATGTCAAAAATTTTGTTAAAAATGAACTGAAAAGCGTTTTGTCGGCTTACAGAGGGCTCTAAATATATTCAGGAACGTTTGTTTAATTGATTTGGATCGTTTAATGAAGACTAAATACGGCGAGTAAGGTAAAACCTTGATTAAAATTATAACATAACCCCAAAGCTTACGGTGGGACTTTTTTTGCTTCAGAAAAGCGTTTGGACGGTAAAATTTGGGTTGTAGACAAGTATTTGAATTTTTTCCATACTCACTATGCCAGTTTAAGGAGAGTATTAAGTTTGGTTAATTCAAAAACAGCAAAAGTTGTCGGCACACTTCATGCCGAAAAGAGTTTGTCCAAGAAACAGTCTATAAGATGTGTACAACGAATTATAAGTACATTAATCGAGTTTGTCAACTATATAAACTTTAATAAACCTTAATATTTCCGTTTTAGAACCATACGGAAGACAAAAAGTAGCATTTAACCTAATTTTTTGGATGTCGAAAAGTATTTGTCCCGGAAATGGTTTGTAAGGTGTACCAAGTGAATTTAAATGCATGTTATTCAACCTGGACGATTTAGTAATCTTCAATAGACTTCAATAGTCCCGTTTGGAAAAGTTAAGAGAGTCAAAAATTGGCTTTAACTGAAATATTTGGATGTCGAAAACGGTTTACCTCCGAAACGGTTTATAAGATGTACCAAGTGAATTGGAAGCATTTTAATTTACTTGGACGATTTAGCCTGACTTTTACCAATCTCCGGTTAATGTAACCAGCGGTTTATTACCATGGTTATTGGCAAAGTAGCCAATCGCATAAGTTGAAATTGAAATTAAACCGCTGGTTAAGTTAACAGGAGGTTGGTAAAAGTCAGCCTTAGTAAACTTTAATAAACTTCAATATTCCCGTTTTGAAAGGTCAAGAAGATCGAAAATCAGCTTCAACCGAAATTTTTTGATATCGAAAACAGTTTGGCCGAAAAACAGTTTATAACATAGCTTAAAGTGTAGTTAAGGTAAATTAATCAACTTCAACAATTAAGTAAACTATAATAAACTTTAATATTTCAGTTTTTGACACTCAAGAGCTACTAAAATTACATTTAACCTGAATTCTTTGATGTCAGAAAGAATTTGGCCCAGAGATAGTTTATGAGATGTATAAAACGGATTTTAAATTTACTAATCAATCTAAATAATTAAGTAGACTTTAATATTTCTATGAAATAAATTAAAAATGAATAAATAGGATTTTTAAAATGTTCCTTATTAGTTAAAAATTTCGCGTTCTTTCGGACGTCATTTGGGTTGCCTATACGAGAATGGGTTGGCCGATATAATTTGGGTTGCCTACCAAAAAAGTACTATGATATCGGTCAATTTTGAATTCCGCTCACGAACCATTCGTAAATTTGGACTTTTTTTCCTACCCCCCTGTGCACTCCCCAAAACTTTTTCGTTTCGTCATCCCGATTGAATTTCGATCGCGAACCGTCCGTCAATAAAAACTGTCTAAATTTCATTTGAATCGGACTAGGTTCGCGCGCGCATCTTTGCGTCAATGGATCGCGTCGGCGCGTTCGCCGTTGCCGTGGTTACCTCACGGTACGCTTGCAGCCGATTCGTCCGTTTGGTTCCGGTGACAGGGCGGCCGCAGGCCGCCCGTCATGTATCCCAAACGATTTCTTTCAACTGTCTGCCACCTTTCTCGGATTCACACCCTCAAGGATCCTTACAAAAAAGGCGATCAACTTTACACTATTAGTATATATTAAAGTAGTAAACGAGCAGCGCCGTCTTTTTTTGCACTCAGTTTGCACTAAACTACCGAAAATCGACCAATCACAGGGCAGAATTGCCGACAAGCCAATTTTCGACGTTTCCAAACGTCAAAATAACAGTTTTTTGCTCGCTTTTTTGCGACATTTACACCTTGGTTGCCGTTCATGTTGACAAACGAGACGTTCAAACGCACCTTACTTTATAGGTTTCGGGCCGTTTCGGGGCCTAAATCGGTTAAAGAGCGCCGTTTTCAACGTTTTTTTCCGGGTCCGATTTCGGACCATCGGCGCGGGTACGAGTTCGATTGACCGCGTTTCAAACGACAGAGTTAACAGCGAAAACGGGTAAAATCCAGTTTGATTAATGTAGAAAATTATTCAAAATCATTAAAATCGAATAAAACGAACGCGTTTTTGTATCAATTTCTTGAAAAAATGCCTTCCATTTCCGATTTTTTACGCGGTTCGTTTCTCGGCTATTTCAACCAAACTTGCTTGATTCATTTCTCGGCTATTCTAATTAAACGTCAAAATGAAAGTCAAAACGTCGTTAAATGTATACTCAAAACCGAGAAAATTTGCGCAAATCCGGTCCTAATTATATCTGAAATCGACAAGTTTACAATCCGCGTACTGAAATTTGCCCCAAGAACGTAAGTTTCGTCGACAAAAACGGCGATACGTCAATTTGCGTTTGGTTCGACGGTCGGCGTAGTTTACTTTTGGCGTAAATTCAAGAAAAAGTTACTTAAAAACGTTGCGGGGACCGAATTTCGATCACATCGACGTAATTTAATAGATTTTGTACCGATATCGTACGTTTAAGCGGGTAAGCAACTTAACGTTACTTGAAAAATTATAAAAATTGTCTCTAAACGTCAAATTTTAGGTAATCGACTGCCTTTATATTTCAAAAAAAGCAAAAACGCATTTCCGCGATGAAAACCGGGCTTTATTTAGATGATCGGACGACGAACGAAGCTATTTCAACCCTCAAATGTGTTACTATAATAAAAAAATTTAAAAAATCATAACCTAACCTCAATTTGCGTTTGGTTTGGCCGAATTTCGACCGCATCAACGTAATTTAATAGATCTCTTACCGATGTCGTGCGTTTAATGAGGTAAACAACTTAACGTTACTTAAAAAATTATAAAAATCGTGGCTAAACGTCAAATTTTAGTATTTAAAAAGGGCTAAAACGCGCTTCCGTGCTGAAAAGTTATCCATAAGAGTTATTGATGTAAAGAACAATGTATTATAATAACAATCAATGAGAGGAAATCGCTAAAAACGATATTTTTGTAAAAAAAACTAATAAATTGTAACATCGTTAGATCAAACAGGGCAAAAATACGATGTTTTTGAAAGAAAAACGACAGGATACTAAAGATATTTTCACTTTACACATGTTTATAAGTAAAAGGTCGCAGAAAACTTCAAAAAAGTATTTGGAAAACAATAATTAATGTAAATTTTAATGAAAGGAAAGAAAGAACGAGTTACAAGAGAAAAAGATGGTTTTAGAAACCTATACAGTGAAAACAGAAAATTTATAAGATAAATTTTAAGTAGTAACATCGGTTAATTAACCTATCTGAAAGGAAAATGTAAAAAACTCAAATTTATTGAAATAATTAACCGTTACCACCGAGAATCATCGGAAAATGGGTTAAAATCGCGGAATACGATTTGCTTTAATATCACTATCAAATTCTATATGTTCTTCTAATTCTATACCTTTGGGAACTAAAAAGCGACCAAAGCAATATTTCAAATCCCTTTATGGGGCGAGTTTTTGTTTTAAACCCAAAAAAAAGTTAGTTTGCACAGCATTTACTTTACTATATCAGGTCGATGAGTCTTGCAACGGTCATAAATATTGATATTGATTGTATGGCAACGTTATAGAATTAAGACTTATGCGCAATTACATGAAAACCTATAATTATTTAGTAAAATGTCAATAAATACAAATGTGACCTGAAGGTTACACGGTTCAATAGAGGGTTAAAACGTGGACAAAGCACTGAATTAAAATTAACCAATTACGCTGATTCAAATTTTCTAGATCGTATTTACAAGTCGTTTAGTAAACTCGGGAGTCGTAATACCAATCACTTCAAAACTCTTTTTATGAATCCGAACTTAATTCGTATTAGCATTAAAATTAAAGAGTGGGTACGATTTGCATAGAATTAAAAAACATACAAACAATGATTTCAAATTAAAAATGTTGATAAGGCTCAGAAAATGCTTGGACTTTTTGACGGATTTGAGGTTCTCAAAAGGGCCGCCGATTTACAAAGCGAATTGTCCATGGCAATAACTTTTACTTATTCATAGTATCCGTACACTCAAGTGATGCTCCACACTAGTCGACCAATATATACTAAAGACGTAAGTAATCAGCGACACCTGGATTACTAGCGCCGCCACTATTTATTTTTAAAATTTCAATCGTTTACAACTTTTTTATTACCGCGCATAGCGCCTCGCGGTTTTTTTTAAACCGTTTCGTATCGAAAAATTGAGACATTTTTATGCCGCGTATAGTTTCGTAGGGCCCCCAAGGGGGTCAACTCGAGATACTTCTTTTAGTACCTCTGACTGCCATTCCCGCCAATCGACAAAATCCTTTCCCGCCACTTTTGACCGATTTAAATTTTAAATGAAATTTACGAAAAAAAATCGCCTTTTTTACCTTACTCGAGCCGCCGATTAATTAAAATGGTTGTAAAAACGATATTTGCGTACGATTCAACAGTTCGAGGGCCCCAAAAACCTAAAATTATCGTTTTATGAATGAAAATCATTTTTGTACGTCGGGTTCGTCGCTTTACGCACTGCTAGAGTCGCCGGGTGACGTCACAGGTTCGATTTGACAGGTTCGCGAAAAATTTCACGTAAATTTCGGAAAAACGGGCTTCGGGGGCTCCGATGCGGTCACCAAAACGTCTTAAAACCCGTTTCCGGACGTCCAATTGCGTACTCGGGGCAAAGTATCCCTACGTCGGTTCATAAAATGTGTATAAACGTCAACGGTCGGACGGTCGGCCGACGAGCTCACGAAAATTGGACGAAAACGAGCCGAAAAACCCTTTTGGCCCCCCGATAGGGCTCAAAACACGTTCGGGAACCTTTTTTTCGTCGATTTGGAGTGTTTAACGGAGGCAAGTAGCGTTAAATTGTCTTAAAATCTCAACAAACTTCGAGTTGCAGGTTAGGTTGTGCCGTGTAAAATTTTTTCGTTCAAAAAGGAGTAAAAAACGCCTTATTGGCCTCGACGGGGCTTTAAATATACTCGCGAACCTTTGTTTTATTAATTTGGAGCGTTTAATTAAGGCAAGTAGCATAAATTACTTGGAAAAATGTCAACAAACACCGAGTTGCAGGTTAGGTTATGTCATGTCAAATTTCTTCGTTCAAAAAGTAATTCAAAAACGCTTTGTCGGCCTCGATGGAGCTTTAAACATACTCGGGAACCTATGTTTCATTAATTTGAATCGTTTAATCAAGGCAAGTAGAGTGAAATTATTTAAAAAACTGCAAACAGTTGTCGAATTGTAGGTTAGGTCCGGTCACGTCGAAATTTTTGTTAAAAATGAACCCAAAAGCGTTTTGTCGGCTTATAAAGGGCTCTAAATATACTCGGGAACCTTTCTTTGATTGATTTTAACCGTTTAGTGGAGACTAAATACGGTGAGTAAGGTAAAACCTTGATTAAAATTACAACATAACCCCAAAGTTTATGGTAGGATTTTTTTTTGCTTCAGAAAGCGTTTGGACGATAAAATTTGGATTGTAAAGAAGTATTTGAATCTTTTCGATGCTTACTACGCCAGTTTAAGGAGAGTATAAAGTTTGGTTAATTCAAAAACAGCAAAAGTTGTAGGCTCCCTTCATGCCGAAAAGAGTTTGTCCAAGAAACAGTCTATAAGATGTGTACAGCAAATTATAAGTACATTAATCAAGTTTGTCAACTATGTAAACTTTAATAAACCTTAATATTCCCGTTTTAGAACCATACGAAAGACAAAAAGTAACATTTAATCTAATTTTTTGGATGTGGAAAACTATTTACCCCAGAAATGGTTTGTAAGATGTACAAAGTGAAATTAAAGCATGTAAATCAACTTAAATGATTAACTAAACTTTAATAAACTTCAATATTCCCGTTTTGACATGCCAAGAAGGTCAAAAATCATATTTAACCAAAATTCTTTTATGCCAAAGAGAGTTTGTCCAAAAAACTGTTTATAACATGTCATAAAGTAGATCTAAGGTAAATTAATCAACTTCAATAATTAAGTAAACTACAATAAACATTAATATTCCAGTTTCTGAAACTCAAAAGCTGCTAAAATTCCATTTAACCTGAATTCTTTGATGTCGGAAAGAATTTGGCCCAGAGATAGTTTATACGATGTATAGATGGGATTTTAAGTTTACTAATCAATCTAAATAATTAAGTAGACTTTAATGTTTTCCTAAAATAAACTAAAAATTAATAAATAGAATTAAAAAAAAAGTCCTTTGTCGATAAACAATTCCGCGTTCTCTCGGACGTCGTTTGGGTTGCCTACCAGAAATGGTTGTCCGAAGCAATTTGGGTTGCCTACCAAAAACTGTTTGCCAAAAAAGTACTATGATATCCGTTAATTTTGAATTCCGTTCGCAAACCCTTCGTAAATTTGGACCTTTTTTATACCCCCTCTTTACCCTTGGAGCGTTCGACAACGTACCAACTAATAAAAACGGTTTAAATTTTATTTGAATCGATCTGGGTTCGCGCGCGCATCATTGCGTCAACGGACCGCGTCGGCGCGTTCGCCGTTGCCGTGGTTACGTCCGGAACGCTTGCAGCCGATTGGTCCGTTCGGTTCCAACGACAGGGCGGCCGCAGGCCGCCAGTCATGCATCCCAAACGATTTTTGCCAACTGTCCTTTACTCTTCACTGATTCACATCCTTTCAAGGATCCGTATAAAGAGGCGATCCACTTTACACTAGTCCGAGCCCAATATATACTAAAGACGTAAGCAATCAGCGACACCTGGATTACTAGCGCCGCCACTATTTATTTTTAAAATTTTGTTTATTAATAACTTTTTTATTACCGCGCGTAGCGCCTCGCGGTTTTTTTTAAACCGTTTCGTATCAAAAAATTGAGACATTTTTATGCCGCGTATAGTTTCGTAGGGCCCCCAAGGGGGTCAACTCGAGATGCTTCTTTTAGTACCTCTGACCGCCATTCCCGCCAATCGACAAAATCCTTTCCCGCCATTTTTGAACGATTTAAATTTTAAATGAAATTTACGAAATAATCACCTATATTCTACCTTACTCGAGCCGCGTATCGATTAAAATGTTTGTAAAAACGACATTTGCGCGCAACCCAACAGTTCGAGGGCCCCAAAAACCTAAAATTATCGTTTTAAGAACGAAAATCATTTTTGTACGTCGGGTTCGTTGCTTTACGCACTGCTAGAGTCGCCGGGTGACGTCACAAGTGCAATTTGACAGGTTCGCGAAAATTTTCGCGTAAATTTCGGAAAAACGGACCGAAACGGGATTCGGGGGCTCCGACGCGGTCACCAAAACGTCTTAAAATCCGTTTCCGGACGACCAATTGCGTACTCGGGGCAAAGTATACCGCTATCGGTTCATAAAATGTGTATATACACGTCACCGGTCGGACGACCGGCCGACAAGCTCCCGAAAATCGGACGAAAACCGGTCAAAAAACGCTTTTGGCCCCCCGATAGGGCTCAAAACACGTTCGGGAACCTTTGTTTCGTCGATTTGGAGTGTTTAACGGAGGCAAGTAGCGTAAAATTGTCTTAAAAAATCTCAACAAACTTCAAGTTGCAGGTTAGGTTATGCCGTGTCAAATTTTTTCGTTCAAAAAGGAGTAAAAAAACGCTTTATCCCCCTTGACGGGACTAAAAACGTACTCGGGAACCTTTGTTTAATTGATTTGGAGCGTTTAATCAAAGCAAGTAGCATTAAATTACTTTGAAAAGTGTCAACAAACATCGAGTTGCAAGTTAGGTTATGCCATGTCAAATTTTTTCGTTCAAAAATGAGTTCAAAAACGCTTTGTCGGCCTCGATGGGGCTTAAAATATACTCAGGGACGTTTGTTTCATTAATTTGGATCGTTTAATCAAGGCAAGTGGTATTAAATTACTTGGAAAAATGTCAACAAACATCGAGTTGCAGGTTAGGTTATGCCATGTCAAATTTTTTCGTCAAAACAAGAGTAAAAACGCTTCATCCCCCTTGACGTGGCTCAAAATATACTCGGGAGCCTTTGTTTCATTGATATGAAGCGTTTAATCAAGGCAAGTAGCATTAGATTACTTGGAAAAATGTCAACAAACATCGAGTTGCAGGTTAGGTTATGCCATGTCAAATCTTTTCGTCAAAACAAGAGTAAAAAACGCTTCATCCCCCTTGACGTGGCTCAAAATATACTCGGGAACCTTTGTTTCATTGATATGAAGCGTTTAATCAAGGCAAGTAGCATTAAATTACTTGGAAAAATGTCAACAAACATCGAGTTGCAGATTAAGTTGTCATGTCGAATTTTTTCGTTGAAAAAGGAGTAAAAGAGCGCTTTGTCGGCTTCCACCGGGCAATAAATATACTCAGGAATAATTATTTTATTGATTTGGAGCATTTAATCAAGGCAAGGAGCATTAAATTAATTAAAAAACTCCAAATAAACATTGGTTTGTAGGTTGGGTCCGGTCATGTCGAAATTTTTGTTAAAAATAAACCCAAAAGCGTTTTGTCGGCTTATAGAGGGCTCTAAATATACTCAGGAACCTTTGTTTGATTGATTTGAACCGTTTAATGGAAACTAAATACGGCGAGTAAGGTAAAACCTTGATTAAAATTACAACATAACCCCAAAGTTTACGGTAGGATTTTCTTTTGCTTCAGAAAGCGTTTGGACGGTAAAATTTGGATTGTAAAGAAGTATTTGAATTTTTTCCATACTCACTATGCCAGTTTAAGCAGAGTATTAAGTTTGGTTAATTCAAAAACAGCAAAAGTTGTAGGCACAATTCATGCCGAAAAGAGTTTGTCCAAGAAACAGTCTATAAGATGTGTACAACGAATTATAAGTACATTAAGCAAGTTTGTCAACTATGTAAACTTTAATAAACCTTAATATTCCCGTTTTAGAACCATACGAAAGACAAAAAGTAACATTTAACCTAATTTTTTGGATGTCGAAAACTATTTGTCCCGGAAATGGTTTATAAGGTGTACCAAGTTAATTTAAATGCATGTTATTCAACTTGGACGATTTAGTAATCTTCAATAGACTTCAATAGTCCCGTTTGGAAAGGTCAAGAGAATCAAAAATCATCTTTAACCGAATTTTTTTGATGTCAAAGAGAGTTTGTCCTAAAAACTGTTTATAACGTCATAAAGCAGATTTAAGGTAAATTAATCAACTTCAACAATTAAGTAAACTATAAGAAACTTTAGTATTCCAGTTTCTGAAACTCAAGAGCTACTAAAATTCCATTTAACCTGAATTCTTTGATGTCAGAAAGAATTTGACAAAGAGATAGTTTATAAGTTGTATAAAACGGATTTTAAATTTACTAATCAATCTAAATAATTAAGTAGACTTTAATATTTCTCTGAAATAAATTAAAAGTGAATAAGGCCCGGTCTTACGAAACAGAATAAATTAATCCTCGAATAATTGCTATAGTTACGCCTTTTTTAAGTAATGTGAGTGGCTGAAATAGAAGTTATTCTGGCAATTATTCCGAAAATAACTTATTCTGCCTTTTATAAGACCGGGCCTAAATAGGATTTTAAAAATGTTCCTTATTGGTTAAAAATTTGACGTTCTTTCGGACGTCATTTGGGTTGCCTATACGAGAATGGGTTGGCCGATGTAATTTGGGTTGCCTACCAAAAACTGTTTACCAAAAAAGTACTATGATATCGGTCAATTTTGAATTCCGCTCGCGACCCATTCGTAAATTTGGACCTTTTTTCCTACACCCCTGTGCACTCCCCAAAACTTTTCCGTTTCGTCATCCCGATTGAATTTCGATCGCGAACCATCCGTCAATAAAAACTGTTTAAATTTCATTTGAATCGGACCGCGTTCGCGCGCGCACCTTTGCGTCAACGGATCGCGACGGCGCGTTCGCCGTTGCCTTGGTTACGTCACGGAACGCTTGCAGCCGATTGGTCCGTTTGGTTCCGGTAACAGGGCGGCCGCAGGCCGCCCGTCATGTATCTCAAACGATTCTTTTTAACTGTCTGCCACCCTTCTCTGATTCACACCCTCAAGGATCCTTACAAAAAAGGCGATCCACTTTACACTAGTCCGAGCCCAATATATATTAAAGACGTAAGCAATCAGCGACACCTGGATTACTAGCGCCGCCACTATTTATTTTTAAAATTTCAGTCATTAATAACTTTTTAATTACCGCGCGTAGCGCCTCGCGGTTTTTTTTAAACCGTTTCGTATCGAAAAATTGAGATATTTTTATGTCGCGTATAGTTTCGTAGGGCCCCCAAGGGAGCAAACTCGCGTTACCTTTTTTAGTACCTTTGACCGCCATTCCCGCCAATCGTCAAAATCCTTTCCCGCCATTTTTGACCGATTTAAATTTTAAACGAAATTTACGAAAAAAATAATTTTTTCTACTTTACTCGGGCCGCGTATCGATTAAAATGGTTGTAAAAACGATATTTGCGTACGATTCAACAGTCCGAGGGCCCCAAAAACCTAAAATTATCGTTTTATGAACGAAAATCATTTTTGTACGTCGGGTTCGTCGCTTTACGCACTGCGGGAGTCGCCGGGTGACGTCACAGGTTCGATTTGACAGGTTGGCGAAGTTTTTCGCCTAAATTTCGTAAAAACGGACCGAAACGAGCTTCGGGGGCTCCGACGCGGTCACCAAAACGTCTTAAAACCCGTTTCCGGACGTCCAATTGTGTACTCGAGGCTAAGTATATCGCTATCGGTTCATAAAATGTGTATAAGCGACACCGGTCGGACAGCCGACCGACAAGCTCCCGAAAATTGGACGAAAACGAGTCAGAAAATGCTTTTAACCCCCTGGCAGGGCTCAAAACACGTCTGAAAACCTTTTTTTCGTCGATTTGGAGTGTTTAACGGAGGCAAGTAGCGTTAAATTATCTTAAAAAATGTCAACAAACTTCAAGTTGCAGGTTAGGTTATGCCGTGTCAAATTTTTTCGTTTAAAAAGGAGTAAAAAAACGCTTTGTCCCCCTTGACGGGACTCAAAATGTACTCGGGAACCTTTGTTTCATTGATTTGGAGTGTTTAATCAAGGCAAGTAGCATTAAATTACTTGGAAAAATGTCAACAAACATCGAGTTGCAGGTTAGGTTATGCCGTGTCAAATTTTTTCGTTCAAAAAGGAATTCAAAAACGCTTTATCGGCCTCGATGGGGCTTAAAATATACTCGGGAACTTTTCTTTCATTAATTTCGATCGTTTAATCAAGGCAAGTAGATTGAAATTACTTAAAAAACGCCAAATAAACATTGGGTTGTAGGTTCGGTCCGGTCATGTCGAAATCTTTGTTAAAAAAGAACTCAAAAGCGCTTTGTCGACCTCGACAAGGCTCCAAATGTACTCATCAGCCTTTGTTTGATTGATTTGGACCATTTAATGAAGACTAAATACGGCCAATAAGGTAAAACCTTGATTAAAATTATAACATAACCCCAAAGTTTACGGTAGGATTTTCTTTGCTTCAGAAAAGCGTTTGGACGGTAAAATTTGGATTGTAAAGAAGTATTTTAATCTTTTCGATGCTCACTATGCCAGTTTAAGGAAATTATTAAGTTTGGTTAATTCAAAAACAGCAAAAGTTGTAGGCACACTTCATGCCGAAAAGAGTTTGTCCAAGAAACAGTCTATAAGATGTGTACAGCAAATTATAAGTACATTAATCAAGTTTGTCAACTACGTAAACTTTAATAAACTTTAATATTCCCGTTTTAGTATCATAAGAAAGACAAAATGTACCATTTAACCTAAATTTTTGGATGTCGAAAACTATTTGCCCCCGAAATGGTTTATAAGGTGAACCAAGTGAATTTAAAGCATGTTAATCAACATAAATGATTAACAAAACTTTAACAAACTTCAATAGTCCCGTTTTGAAAGGTGAAGAGAGTCAAAAATCATCTTTAACCGACATTTTTTTATGCCATAGAGAGTTTGTTCAAAAAACTGTTTATAACATGTCATAAAGTAGATTTAAGGTAAATTAATCAACTTCAACAATTAAGTAAACTATAATAAACTTTAATATTTCAGTTTTTGAAACTCAAGAGCTACTAAAATTACATTTAACCTGAATTCTTTGATGTCGGAAAGATTTTGGCCTGGAGGTAGTTTATAAGATGTATAAAACGGATTTTAAGTTTACTCATCAATTTAAATAATTAAGTAGACTTTAATATTTTCCTGAAATAAATTAAAAATTAATAAACAGAATTTGAAAAATGTTATCGGTTAAAAATTTCGCATTCTTTCGAACGTCATTTGGGTTGCCTATCGGAGGATGGGTTGGTCGATGTAATTTGGGTTGCCTACCAAAAACTGTTTACCAAAAAAGTACTATGATATCGGTCAATTTTGAATTCCGTTCGCAAACCCTTCGTAAATTTGGACCTTTTTTTGTACCCCCTCTCTACCCTTGGAGCGTTCGACAACGTACCAACTAAGAAAAACGGTTTAAATTTTGTTTGAATCGGGCCGGGTTTGCGCGCGCGCACCTTTGCGTCAACGGAAAGCGTCGGCGCGTTCGCCGTTGCCATGGTTACGTCACGGAACGCTTGCAGCCGATTGGTCCGTTTGGTTCCGGTGACAGGGCGGCCGCAGGCCGCCCGTCGTGCATCCCAAACGATTTTTGCCAACTGTCCTTTACTCTTCACTGATTCACATCTTTTCAAGGATCCGTATAAAAAGGTGGTCCACTTTACACTAGTCCGAGCCCAATATATACTAAAGACGTAAGCAATCAGCGACACCTGGATTACTAGCGCCGCCACTATTTATTTTTAAAATTTCAATCGTTTACAACTTTTTTATTACCGCGCGTAGCGCCTCGCAGTTTTTTTTAAACCGTTTCGTATCGAAAAATTGAGACATTTTTATGCCGCGTATAGTTTCGTAGGGCCCCCAAGGGGGTCAACTCGAGATGCTTCTTTTAGTACCTCTGACTGCCATTCCCGCCAATCGTCAAAATCCTTTCCCGCCACTTTTGACCGATTTAAATTTTTAAACGAAATTTACGAAAATAATCACCTTTTTTAACTTACTCGAACCGCCGATCGATTAAAATGTATGTAAAAATGATATTTGCGTACGATTCAACAGTCCGAGGGCCCCAAAAACCTAAAATTATCGTTTTATGAACGAAAATCATTTTTGTATGTCGGGTTCGTCGCTTTACGCACTGCGGGAGTCGCCGTGTGACGTCACAGGGTCGATTTGACAGGTTCGCAAAAATTTTCGCCTAAATTTTGTAAAAACGGGCCGAAACGGGTTTCTGGGGTCCCGGTGCGACCCCCAAAACATCTTAAAATCCGTTTCCGGACGTCCAATTGCGTACTCAGGGCTAAGTATACCGCAATCGTTTCATAAAATGTGTATAAACGTCACCGGTCGGACGGCCGGCCGACAAGCTCCTGAAAATTGGACGAAAACGAGCCGAAAAACCTCTTTGGCCCCACGACGGGCCTCAAAACACGACCGGGAACCTGTTTTTCGTCGATTTGGAGTGTTTAACGGAGGCAAGTAGCGTTAAATTATCTTAAAAAATGTCAACAAACTTCGAGTTGCAGGTTAGGTTATGCCGTGTCAAATTTTTTCGTTTAAAAAGGAGTAAAAAACGCTTTGTCTCCCTTGACGGGACTCAAAATGTACTCGGGAACCTTTGTTTCATTGATTTGAAGCGTTTAATCAAGGCAAGTAGCATTAAATTACTTGGAAAAATGTCAACAAACATCGAGTTGCAGGTTAAGTTGTCATGTCGATTTTTTTCGTTAAAAAAGGAGTAAAAAAACGCTTCTTCGGCCTCGACGGGGCTTTAAATATAATCAGGAACGTTTGTTTCATTAAGTTGGATCGTTTAATCAAGGCAAGTAGCGTTAAATTATCTTAAAAAATGTCAACAAACTTCGAATTGCAGGTTAGGTTATGCCGTGTCAAATTTTTTCGTTCAAAAAGGAGTAAAAAGACGCTTTATTCCCTTTGACGGGGCTCAAAATGTACTCGGGAACCTTTGTTTTATTGATTCGGAACGTTTAATCAAGGCAAGTAGTATTAAATTACTTGGAAGAATATTAACAAACATCGAGTTGCAGGTTAGGTTATGCCATGTCAAACCTTTTCGTTCAAAAAGAAGTTCAAAAACGATTTATAGGCCTCGATGGGGCTTAAAACATACTCAGGGACATTTGTTTCATTAATTTGGATCGTTTAATCAAGGCAAGTAGCATTCAATTACTTGGAAAAATGTCAAAAAACATCAAGTTGCAGGTTAGGTTATGCCATGTCAAATTTTTTCGTCAAAACAAGAGTAAAAAACGCCTTATCCCCCTTGACGTGGCTCAAAATATACTCGGGCACCTTTGTTTGATTGATATGAAACGTTTAATCAAGGCAAGTAGCATTAAATTAATTAAAAAAATCCAAATAAACATTGGGTTGTAGGTTCGATCCGGTCATGTCGAAATTTTTATTAAAAAGGAACTCAAAAACGCTTTATCGGCCTCGACGAGGCTCTAAATGTACTTAGGAACTTTTCTTTGATTGATTTGGATCGTTTAATGGAGACTAAATACGGCGACTAAGGTAAAACCTTGATTAAAATTACAACATAACCCCAAAGTTTACGGTAGGATTTTTTTTGCTTCAGAAATCATTTGGACGGTAAAATTTGGATTGTAGACAAGTATTTGAATTTTTTCCATACTCACTATGCCAGTTTAAGGAGAGTATTAAGTTTGGTTAATTCAAAAACAGCAAAAGTTGTAGGCTCCCTTCATGCCGAAAAGAGTTTGTCCAAGAAACAGTCTATAAGATGTGTACAGCAAATTATAAGTACATTAATCAAGTTTGTCAACTATGTAAACTATAATAAACTTTAATATTCCCGTTTTAGAACCATACGAAAGACAAAAAGTAACATTTAATCTAATTTTTTGGATGTGGAAAACTATTTACCCCAGAAATGGTTTGTAAGATGTACAAAGTGAAATTAAAGCATGTAAATCAACTTAAATGATTAACTAAACTTTAATAAACTTCAATATTCCCGTTTTGACATGCCAAGAAGGTCAAAAATCATATTTAACCAAAATTCTTTTATGCCAAAGAGAGTTTGTCCAAAAAACTGTTTATAACATGTCATAAAGTAGATCTAAGGTAAATTAATCAACTTCAATAATTAAGTAAACTATAATAAACATTAATATTCCAGTTTCTGAAACTCAAAAGCTGCTAAAATTCCATTTAACCTGAATTCTTTGATGTCGGAAAGAATTTGGCCCAAAGATAGTTTATACGATGTATAGATGGGATTTTAAGTTTACTAATCAATCTAAATAATTAAGTAGACTTTAATGTTTTCCTAAAATAAACTAAAAATTAATAAATAGACTTAAAAAAAAGTCCTTTGTCGATAAACAATTCCGCGTTCTCTCGGACGTCGTTTGGGTTGCCTACCAGAAATGGTTGTCCGAAGCAATTTGGGTTGCCTACCAAAAACTGTTTGCCAAAAAAGTACTATGATATCCGTTAATTTTGAATTCCGTTCGCAAACCCTTCGTAAATTTGGACCTTTTTTATACCCCCTCTTTACCCTTGGAGCGTTCGACAACGTACCAACTAATAAAAACGGTTTAAATTTTATTTGAATCGATCTGGGTTCGCGCGCGCATCATTGCGTCAACGGACCGCGTCGGCGCGTTCGCCGTTGCCGTGGTTACGTCCGGAACGCTTGCAGCCGATTGGTCCGTTCGGTTCCAACGACAGGGCGGCCGCAGGCCGCCAGTCATGCATCCCAAACGATTTTTGCCAACTGTCCTTTACTCTTCACTGATTGACATCCTTTCAAGGATCCGTATAAAGAGGCGATCCACTTTACACTAGTCCGAGCCCAATATATACTAAAGACGTAAGCAATCAGCGACACCTGGATTACTAGCGCCGCCACTATTTATTTTTAAAATTTCAATCGTTTACAACTTTTTTATTACCGCGCCTAGCGCCTCGCGGTTTTTTTTAAACCGTTTCGTATCGAAAAATTTAGAGATTCGTATAGCGCGTATAGTTTCGTAGCCCCCCCAAGGGGGCAAACTCGCGTTACCTTTTTTAGTATCTCTGACTGCCATTCCCGCCAATCGACAAAATCCTTTCCCGCCACTTTTGACCGATTTAAATTTTAAATGAATTTTACGAAAAAAAATCGCCTTTTTTACCTTACTCGAGCCGCCGATTGATTAAAATGGTTGTAAAAACGATATTTGCGTACGATTCAACAGTCCGAGGGCCCCAAAAACTTAAAATTATCGTTTTATGAACGAAAATCATTTTTGTACGTCGGGTTCGTCGCTTTACGCACTGCGGGAGTCGCCGGGTGACGTCACAGGTTCGATTTGACAGGTTCGCGAAAAATTTCACGTAAATTTCAGAAAAACGGACCGAAACGGGCTTCGGGGGCCCGACGCGGTCACCAAAACGTCTTAAAATCCGTTTCCGGACGACCAATTGCGTACTCGGGGCTAAGTATACCGCTATCGGTTCATAAAATGTGTATACACGTCACCGGTCGGACGGTCGGCCGACGAGCTCACGAAAATTGGACGAAAACGAGCCGAAAAACCCTTTTGGCCCCCCGATAGGGCTCAAAACACGTTCGGGAACCTTTGTTTCGTCGATGTGGAGCGTTTAATTAAGGCAAGTAGCGTTAAATTGTCTTTAAAAATCTCAACAAACTTCGAGTTGCAGGTTAGGTTGTGCCGTG
This sequence comes from Digitonthophagus gazella, assembly GCA_036711955.1. Taxonomy (NCBI): domain Eukaryota; kingdom Metazoa; phylum Arthropoda; class Insecta; order Coleoptera; family Scarabaeidae; genus Digitonthophagus; species Digitonthophagus gazella. The sequence goes on along the minus strand of JASCIT010000006.1, from coordinate 26,017,047 downwards.
TCAAATTTTTTCGTTCAAAAAGGAGTAAAGAGACGCTTTATTCCCTTTGACGGGGCTCAAAATGTACTCGGGAACCTTTGTTTTATTGATTCGGAGCGTTTAATCAAGGCAAATAGTATCAAATTACTTGGAAAAATGTTAACAAACATCGAGTTGCATGTGAGGTTATGCCATGTCAAACCTTTTCGTTCAAAAACGATTTATAGGCCTCGATGGAGCTTAAAATATACTCAGGGACGTTTGTTTCATTAATTTGGATCGTTTAATCAAGGCAAGTAGCATTCAATTACTTGGAAAAATGTCAAAAACATCGAGTTGCAGGTTAGGTTATGCCATGTCAAATTTTTTCGTCAAAACAAGAGTAAAGAACGCTTTATTTCCCTTGACGTGGCTCAAAATATACTCGGGAACCTTTCTTTGATTGATATGAAGCGTTTAATCAAGGCAAGTAGCATTAAATTGATTTAAAAAATCCAAATAAACATTGGGTTGTAGGTTCGATCCGGTCATGTCGAAATTTTTATTAAAAAGGAACTCAAAAACGCTTTATCGGCCTCGACGAGGCTCTAAATGTACTCAGGAACTTTTATTTGATTGATTTGAACCGTTTAATGGAGACTAAATACGGCGAGTAAGGTAAAACCTTGATTAAAATTACAACATAACCCCAAAGTTTACGGTAGGACTTTTTTGCTTCAGAAAGCGTTTAGACGATAAAATTTGGATTGTAAAGAAGTATTTGAATCTTTTCGATGCTCACTACGCCAGTTTAAGGAGAGTATAAAGTTTGGTTAATTCAAAAACAGTAAAAGTTGTAGGCTCCCTTCATGCCGAAAAGAGTTTGTCCAAGAAACAGTCTATAAGATGTGTACAGCAAATAATAAGTACATTAATCAAGTTTGTCAACTATGTAAACTTTAATAAACTTTAATATTTCCGTTTTAGAACCATACGAAAGACAAAAAGTACCGCTTAACCTAAATTTTTGGATGTCGAAAACTATTTACCCCCGAAATGGTTTATAAGGCGTACCAAGTGAATTTAAATGCATGTTATTCAACTTGAACGATTTAGTAATCTTCAATAGACTTGAATAGTCCCGTTTGGAAAGGTTAAGAGAGTTAAAAATGGGCTTCAAGTGAAGTATTTGGATGTCGAAAACGGTTTACCCCCGAAACGATTTATAAGATGTACCAAGTGAATTGGAAGCATTTTAATTTACTTGGACGATTTAGTAAACTTCAATATTCCCGTTTTGAAAGGTCAAGAGGATCGAAAATCAGCTTCAACCGAAATTTTTTGATATCGGAAACGAAATTTATTTCGTTTTATTTATTTTGATATTTGAACGAAAAACAGTTTATAACATAGCTTAAAGTGTAGTTAAGGTAAATTAATCAACTTCAACAATTAAGTAAACTATAATAAACTTTAACATTTCAGTTTTTGAAACTCAAGAGCTACTAAAATTACATTTAACCTGAATTCTTTGATGTCGGAAAGAATTTGGCCCAGAGATAGTTTATAAGATTTATAAAACGGATTTTAAGTTTACTAATCTATCTAAATAATTAAGTAGACTTTAATACTTCCCTGAAATAAATTAAAAATTAATAAACAGAATTTGAAAATGCCCCTTATCGGTTAAAAATTTCGCGTTCTTTCGAACGTCATTTGGGTTGCCTATCGGAGGATGGGTTGGCCGATGTAATTTGGGTTGCCTACCAAAAACTATTTACCAAAAAAGTATTATGATATCGATCAAATTTGAATTCCGTTCGCAAACCCTTCGTAAATTTGGACCTTTTTTTGTACCCCCTCTCTACCCTTGGAGCGTTCCACAACGTACCAACTAATAGAAACGGTTTAAATTTCATTTGAATCGGGCCGAGTTCGCGCGCGCGCACCTTTGCGTCAACGGAACGCGTCGTCGCGTTCGCCGTTGCCATGGTTACGTCACGGAACGCTTGCAGCCGATTGGTCCGTTTGGTTCCGGTGACAGGGCGGCCGCAGGCCGCCCGTCGTGCATCCCAAACGATTTTTGCCAACTGTCCTTTACTCTTCACTGATTCACATCTTTTCAAGGATCCGTATAAAAAGGTGGTCCACTTTACACTAGTCCGAGCCCAATATATATTAAAGACGTAAGCAATCAGCGACACCTGGATTACTAGCGCCGCCACTATTTATTTTTAAAATTTCAATCGTTTACAACTTTTTTATTACCGCGCGTAGCGCCTCGCGGTTTTTTTTAAACCGTTTCGTATCGAAAAATTGAGACATTTTTATGCCGCGTATAGTTTCGTAGGGCCCCCAAGGGGGTCAACTCGAGATGCTTCTTTTAGTACCTCTGACTGCCATTCCCGCCAATCGACAAAATCCTTTCCCGCCATTTTTGACCGATTTAAATTTTAAATGAAATTTACGAAAAAAATAATTTTTTCTACTTTACTCGGGCGGCGTATCGATTAAAATGGTTGTAAAAACGATATTTGCGTACGATTCAACAGTCTGAGGGCCCCAAAAACCTAAAATTATCGTTTTATGAACGAAAATCATTTTTGTACGTCGGGTTCGTCGCTTTACGCACTGCGGGAGTCGCCGGGTGACGTCACAGGTCCGATTTGACAGGTTCGCGAAAAATTTCACGTAAATTTCGTAAAAACGGGCTTCGGGGGCCCAGCGCGGCCAGCAAAACGTCTTAAAATCCGTTTCCGGACGACCAATTGCGTATTCGGGGCCAGGTATACCGCTATCGGTTCATAAAATTTGTATAAACGTCACCGGCCGGACGGTCGGCCGACGAGCTCACGAAAATTGGACGAAAACGAGTCAAAAAACGCTTTTAACCCTCTGACAGGGCTCAAAACGCACCCGGAAACCTTTTTTTCGTCGATTTGGAGTGTTTAACGGAGGCAAGTAGCGTTAAATTATCTTAAAAAATGTCAACAAACTTCGAGTTGCAGGTTAGGTTACGTCCTGTCAAATTTTTTCGTTCAAAAAGGAGTAAAAAAACGCTTGATCCCCCTTGACGGGGCTCAAATTGTACTCGGGAACCTTTGTTTTATTGATTTGGAGCATTTAATCAAGGCAAGTAGTATTAAATTACTTGGAAAAATGTCAACAAACATCGAGTTGCAGGTTAGGTTATGCCATGTCAAATTTTTTCGTTCAAAAATGAGTTCAAAAACGCTTTGTCGGCCTCGATGGGGCTTAAAATATACTCAGGAACGTTTGTTTCATTGATATGAAGCGTTTAATCAAGGCAAGTAGCATTAAATTAATGAAAAAACTCCAAATAAACATTGGGTTGTAGGTTCGGTCCGGTCATGTCAAAATTTTTGTTAAAAATGAACCCAAAAGCGTTTTGTCGGCTTATAAAGGGCTCTAAATATACTCGGGAACCTTTATTTGATTGATTTGGAGCATATAATCAAGGCAAGTAGCATTAAATTACTTGGAAAAATGTCAACAAACATCGAGTTGCAGGTTAGGTTATGCCATGTCAAATTTTTTCGTCAAAACAAGAGTAAAAAACGCTTTATCCCCCTTGACGTGGCTCAAAATGTACTCGGGAACCTTTGCTTCATTGATATGAAGCGTTTAATCAAGGCAAGTAGCATTAAATTAATTAAAAAAATCCAAATAAACATTGGGTTGTAGGTTTGATCCTGTCATGTCGAAATTTTTATTAAAGAGGAACTCAAAAACGCTTTATCGGCCTCGACGAGGCTGTAAATGTACTCAGGAACTTTTGTTTGATTGATTTGAACCGTTTAATGGAGACTAAATACGGCGAGTAAGTTAAAACCTTGATTAAAATTACAACATAACCCCAAAGTTTACGGTAGGATTTTTTTTGCATCAGAAAGCGCTTGACCGGTAAAATTTGGATTGTAAAGAAGTATTTGAACCATTTCCATACTCACTATGCCAGTTTAAGGAGAGTATTAAGTTTGGTTAATTCAAAAACAGCAAAAGTTGTGGGCACAGTTTATGCCGAAAAGAATTTGTCCAAGAAACAGTCTATAAGATGTGTACAACGAATTATAAGTACATTAATCAAGTTTGTCAACTATGTAAACTTTAATAAACCTTAATATTCCCGTTTTAGAACCATACGAAAGACAAAAAGTAACATTTAACCTAATTTTTTGGATGTCGAAAACTATTTGTCCCGGAAATGGTTCATAAGGTGTACCAAGTGAATTTAAATGCATGTCATTCAACTTGGACGGTTTAGTAATCTTCAATAGACTTCAATAGTCCCGTTTAGAAAGGTTAAGAGAGTCAAAAATCAGCTTCAACCGAAATTTTTTGATATCGAAGAGAGTTTGACCGAAAAACAGTTTATAACATAGCTTAAAGTGTAGTTAAGGTAAATTAATCAACTTCAACAATTAAGTAAACTATAATCAACTTTAATATTTCAGTTTTTGAAACTCAAGAGCTACTAAAATTACATTTACCTGAATTCTTTGATGTCGGAAAGAATTTGGCCCAGAGATAGTTTATAAGATATATAAAACGGATTTTAAGTTTACTAATCAATTTAAATAATTAAGTAGACTTTAATATTTCCCTGAAATAAGTTAAAAATTAATAAATGGGATTTCTAAAATGTCTCTTATCGGTTAAAAATTTCGCGTGCTTTCGACCGTCATTTGGGTTGCCTATCGGAGGATGGGTTGGCCGATGTAATTTGGGTTGCCTACCAAAAACTGTTTACCAAAAAAGTACTATGATATCGGTCAATTTTGAATTCCGTTGGCAAACCCTTCGTAAATTTGGACCTTTTTTTGTGCCCCCTCTCTACCCTTGGAGCGTTCGACAACGTACAAACTAATAAAAACGGTTTAAATTTTATTTGAATCGGGCCGGGGTTCGAGCGCGCGCGCCTTTGCGTCAACGGATCGCGTCGGCGTGCTCGCCGTTGCCATGGTTACGTCGCGGAACGCTTGCAGCCGATTGGTCTATTTGGTTCCAAGGACAGGGCGGCCGCAGGCCGCCAGTCATGCACCCCAAACGATTTTTGCCAACTGTCTGCCACCCTTCTCGGATTCACACCCTCAAGGATCCGTATAAAAAGGCGATCCACTTTACACTAGTCCGAGCCCAATATCCGAGCCCAATATATACTAAAGACGTAAGCGATCAGCGACACCTGGATTACTAGCGCCGCCACTATTTATTTTTAAAATTTCAATCGTTTACAACTTTTTTATTACCGCGCGTAGCGCCTCGCAGTTTTCTTTAAACCGTTTCGTATCGAAAAATTGAGACATTTTTATGCCGCGTATAGTTTCGTAGGGCCCCCAAGGGGGTCAACTCGAGATGCTTCTTTTAGTACCTCTGACCGCCATTCCCGCCAATCGTCAAAATCCTTTCCCGCCATTTTTGACCGATTTAAATTTTAAATGAAATTTACGAAATAATCACCTATATTCTACCTTACTCGAGCCGCGTATCGATTAAAATGGTTGTAAAAACGATATTTGCATACGATTCAACAGTCCGAGGGCCCCAAAAACCTAAAATTATCGTTTTATGAATAAAAATCATTTTTGTACGTCGGGTTCGTCGCTTTACGCACTGCGGGAGTCGCCGGGTGACGTCACAGGTTCGATTTGACAGGTTCGCGAAAAATTTCACGTAAATTTCGGAAAAACGGACCGAAACGGGCTTCGGGGGCTCCGACGCGGTCACCAAAACGTCTTAAAGCCCGTTTCCGGACGATCAATTGCGTACTCGGGGCAAAGTATACCGCTATCGGTTCATAAAATGTGTATAAACGTCACCGGTCGGACGGCCGGCCGACAAGCTCCCGAAAATTGTACGAAAACGAGTCAAAAAATGCTTTTAACCCCTTGGCAGGGCTCAAAACACGTCCGAAAACCTTTTTTTCGTCGATTTGGAGTGTTTAACGGAGGCAAGTAGCGTTAAATTATCTTAAAAAATGTCAACAAACTTCGAATTGCAGGTTAGGTTATGCCGTGTCAAATTTTTTCGTTCAAAAAGGAGTAAAAGAACGCTTTATCCCCCTCAACGGGGCTCAAAACGTACTCGGGAACCTTTGTTTTATTGATTTGGAGCATTTAATCAAGGCAAGTAGCATTGAATTATTTGGAAAAATGTCAACAAACATCGAGTTGCAGGTTAGGTTATGTCATGTCGAATTTTTTCGTTCAAAAAGGAATTCAAAAACGCTTTGTCGGCGTCGATGGAGCTTTAAACATACTCGGGAACCTTTGTTTCATTAATTTGGATCGTTTAATCAAGCCAAGTAGAGTGAAATTATTTAAAAAACTCCAAACAGTTATCGAATTGTAGGTTAGGTCCGGTCACGTCGAAATTTTTGTTAAAAATGAACCCAAAAGCGTTTTGTCGGCTTATAAAGGGCTCTAAATATACTCGGGAACCTTTGTTTGATTGATTTGAACCGTTTAATGGAGACTAAATACGGCGAGTAAGGTAAAACCTTGATTAATATTACAACATAACCCCAAAGTTTACGGTAGGATTTTTTTTTGCTTCAGAAAGCGTTTGGACGGTAAAATTTTAATTATAAAGGAGTATTTGAATCTTTTCCATACTCACTATGCCAGTTTAAGGAGTGTATTAAGTTTGGTTAATTCAAAAACAGCAAAAGTTGTAGGCACACTTCATGCCGAAAAGAGTTTCTCCAAGAAACAGTCTATAAGATGTGTACAGCGAATTATAAGTACATTAATCAAGTTTGTCAGCTATGTAATCTATAATAAACTTTAATATTCCCGTTTTAGAATCATATGAAAGACAAAAAGTACCATTTAACCTAAATTTTTGGATGTCGAAACTATTTGCCCGCAAAATGGTTTATAAGGTATACCAAGTCAATTTAAAGCATGTTAATCAACTTAAATGATTAACTAAACTTTAATAAACTTCAATAGTCCCGTTTTGAAAGGTGAAGAGAGTCAAAAATAATATTTAACCGAAATTTTTTGATGCTAAAGAGAGTTTGTCCGAAAAACTGTTTATAACATGTCATAAAGTAGACTTAAGGTAAATTAATCAACTTCAACAATTAAGTAAACTATAATAAACTTTAATATTTCAGTTTTTGAAACTCAAGAGCTACTAAAATTACATTTAACCTGAAGTCTTTGATGTCGGAAAGAATTTGACCCAGAGATAGTTTATAAGATGTATTAAACGGATTTTAAGTTTACTAATCAATTTAAATCCGAGCCCAATATCCGAGCCCAATATATATTAAAGACGTAAGCAATCAGCGACACCTGGATTACTAGCGCCGCCACTATTTATTTTTAAAATTTCGTTTATTAATAACTTTTTTATTACCGCGCGTAGCGCCTCGCGGTTTTTTTTAAACCGTTTCGTATCGAAAAATTGAGACATTTTTATGCCGCGTATAGTTTCGTAGGGCCCCCAAGGGGGTCAACTCGAGATGCTTCTTTTAGTACCTCTGACCGCCATTCCCGCCAATCGACAAAATCCTTTCCCGCCACTTTTAACCGATTTAAATTTTAAATAAAACTTACGAAAAAAATCATTTTTTCTACTTTACTCGGGCCGCGTATCGATTAAAATGTTTGTAAAAACGACATTTGCGCGCAACCCAACAGTTCGAGGGCCCCAAAAACCCAAAATTATCGTTTTAAGAACGAAAATCATTTTTGTACGTCGGGTTCGTCGCTTTACGCATTGCGGGAGTCGCCGGGTGACGTCACACGGTCGATTTGACAGGTTCGCGAAAAATTTCGCGTAAATTTCGGAAAAACGGACCGAAACGGGCTTCGGGGGCCCCGACAAGGCCACCAAAACGTCTTAAAATCCGTTTCCGGACATCCAATTGCGTACTCGGGGCAAAGTATACCACTATCGGTTCATAAAATATGTATAAACGTCACCAGTCGGACGGCCGGCCGACAAGTTCCCGAAAATTGGATGAAAACGAGTCAAAAAATGGTTTTGGGCTTTCAACGGGGCTCAAAACACGTCCGAAAACCTTTTTTTCGTCGATTTGGGGCGTTTCACGGAGGCAAGTAGCGTTAAATTATCTTAAAAAATGTCAACAAACTTCGAATTGCAGGTTAGGTTATGGCATGTCAAATTTTTTCGTTTAAAAAGGAGTAAAAAAACGCTTTATCGGCCTCGACGGGGCTTTAAATATACTCAGGAACGTTTCTTTCATTAAATTGGATCGTTTAATCAAGGCAAGTAGCATTAAATTACTTGGAAAAATGTCAACAAACATCGAGTTGCAGGTTAGGTTATGTCATGTCAAATTTTTTCGTTCAAAAAGGAATTCAAAAACGCTTTATCGGCCTCGATGGGGTTTAAAATATACTCAGGAACGTTTGTTTCATTAATTTCGATCGTTTAATCAAGGCAAGTAGAGTGAAATTACTTAAAAAACGCCAAATAAATATTGGGTTGTAGGTTCGGTCCGGTCATGTCGAAATTTTTGTTAAAAAAGAACTCAAAATCGCTTTGTCGACCTCGACAAGGCTGCACATATACTCAGGAGCCTTTGATTGATTGATTTAGACCGTTTAATGGAGACTAAATACGGCCAATAAGGTAAAACCTTGATTAAAATTATAACATAACCCCAAAGTTCACGGTAGGATTTTTTCTTGCTTTAGAAAGCGTTTGGACGGTACAATTTGGATTGTAAAGAAGTATTTGAATTTTTTCCATACTCAATATGCCAGTTTAAGGAGAGTATTAAGTTTAATTAGTTCAAAAACAGCAAAAGCTGTCGACACACTTCATGCCGAAAAGAATTTATTCAAGAAACGGTCTATAAGATGTGTGAAACGAACTTAAACTACATTAATCAAGTTTGTCAACTATGTAAACTTTAATAAACTTTAATATTCCCGTTTTAGAACCATACGAAAGACAAAAAGTACCATTTAACTTAATTTTTTGGATGTCGAAAACTATTTACCCCCGAAATGGTTTATAAGGCGTACCAAGTTAATTTAAATGCATGTTATTCAACTTGGACGATTTAGTAATCTTCAAAAGACTTCAATAGTCCTATTTGGAAAGGTTAAGAGAGTCAAAAATTGGCTTTAACTGAAATATTTGGATGTCGAAAACGGTTTACATCCGAAACGGTTTATAAGATGTACCAAGTGAATTAGAAGCATTTTAATTTACTTGGATGATTTAGTAAACTTTAATAAACTTCAATATTCCCGTTTTGAAAGATCAAGAGGATCGAAAATCAGCTTCAACCGAAATTTTTTGATATCGAAAACGGTTTGACCGACAAACAGTTTATAACATAGCTTAAAGTGTAGTTAAGGTAAATTAATCAACTTCAACAATTAAGTAAACTATAATAAACTTTAATATTTCAGTTTTTGAAACTCAAGAGCTACTAAAATTACATTTAACCTGAATTCTTTGATGTCGGAAAGAATTTGGCCCAGAGATAGTTTATAAGATGTATAAAACGGATTTTAAGTTTATTAATCAATTTAAATAATTAAGTAGACTTTAATATTTCCCTGAAATAAATTAAAAATTAATAAACAGAATTTGAAGAATGTCCCTTATCGGTTAAAAATTTCGCGTTCTTTCGAACGTCATTTTAGTTGCCTATCGAAGGATGGGTTAGCCGATGTAATTTGGGTTGCCTACCAAAAACTGTTTACCAAAAAAGTACTATGATATCGGTCAATTTTGAATTCCATTCGCAAATCCTTCGTAAATTTGGGCCTTTTTTTGTACCCCCTCTCTACCCTTGGAGCGTTGGACAACGTACCAACTAATAAAAACGGTTTAAATTTCATTTGAATCGGGCCGGGTTCGCGCGCGCGCACCTTTGCGTCAACGGAACGCGTCGGCGCGTTCGCCGTTGCCATGGTTACGTCACGGAACGCTTGCAGCCGATTGGTCCGTTTGGTTCCGGTGACAGGGCGGCCGCAGGCCGCCCGTTGTGCATCCCAAACGATTTTTTTCAACTGTCTGCCACCCTTCTCGGATTCACACGCTTCAAGGATCCGTTTAAATAGGTGGTCCACTTTACACTAGTCCGAGCCCAATATATACTAAAGACGTAAGTAATCAGCGACACCTGGATTACTAGCGCCGCCACTATTTATTTTTAAAATTTTGTTTATTAATAACTTTTTTATTACCGCGCGTAGCGCCTCGCGGTTTTTTTTTAATCGTTTCGTATCGAAAAATTGAGACATTTTTATGCCGCGTATAGTTTCGTAGGGCCCCCAAGGGGGTCAACTCGAGATGCTTCTCTTAGTACCTCTGACTGCCATTCCCGCCAATCGACAAAATCCTTTCCCGCCACTTTTGACCGATTTAAATTTTTTAAACGAAATTTACGAAAATAATCACCTTTTTTAACTTACTCGAACCGCCGATCGATTAAAATGTATGTAAAAATGATATTTGCGTACGATTCAACAGTCAGAGGGCCCCAAAAACCTAAAATTATCGTTTTATGAACGAAAATCATTTTTGTACGTCGGGTTCGTCGCTTTACGCACTGCGGGAGTCGCCGGGTGACGTCACAGGTTCGATTTGACAGGTTCGCGAAAATTTTCGCCTAAATTTTGTAAAAACGGACCGAAACGGGCTTTGGGGCCCCGACGCGGTCACTAAAACGTCTTAAAATCCGTTTCCGAACGTCAATTGCGCACTCGGGGCTAAGTATACCGATGTCGCTTCATAAAATGTATATAAACGTCACCGGTCGGACGGCCGACTGACAAGCGTACGAAAATTGGACGAGAACGAGCCGAAAAACCCTTTTGGCCCCCCGATAGGGCTCAAAACACGTTCGGGAACCTTTGTTTCATTGATTTGAAGCGTTTAATCAAGGCAAGTAGCGTTAAATTATCTTAAAAAATGTCAACAAACTTCGAATTGCAGGTTAGGTTATGACATGTCAAATTTTTTCGTTCAAAAAGGAGTAAAAAAAACGCTTTATTCCCCTTGACGGGGCTCAAAATGTACTCGGGAACCTTTGTTTTATTGATTTGGAGCATTTAATCAAAGCAAGTAGCATTAAATTACTTGGAAAAATGTCAACAAACATCGAGTTGCAGGTTAGGTTATGTCATGTCAAATTTTTTCGTTCAAAAAGGAATTCAAAAACGCTTTGTTGGCCTCGATGGAGCTTTAAACATACTCGGGAACCTTTGTTTCATTAATTTGGATCGTTTAATCAAGGCAAGTAGAGTCAAATTATTTAAAAAACTCCAAACAGTTATCGAATTGTAGGTTAGGTCCGGTCACGTCGAAATTTTTGTTAAAAATGAACCCAAAAGCGTTTTGTCGGCTTATAAAGGGCTCTAAATATACTCGGGAACCTTTGTTTGATTGATTTGAACCGTTTAATGGGGACTAAATACGGCGAGTAAGGTAAAAACTTGATTTAAATTACAACATAACCCCAAAGTTTACGGTAGGATTTTTTTTGCTTCAGAAAGCGTTTGGACGGAAAAATTTGGATTGTAAACAAGTATTTCCATTTTTTCCATACTCACTATGCCAGTTTAAGGAGAGTATTAAGTTTGGTTAATTCAAAAACAGCAAAAGTTGTAGGCTCCCTTCATGCCGAAAAGAGTTTGTCCAAGAAACAGTCTATGAGATGTGTACAACGAATTATAAGTACATTAATCAAGTTTGTCAACTATGTAAACTTTAATATTCCCGTTTTAGAATCATACGAAAGACAAAAAGTACCGTTTAACCAAAATTTTTGGATGTCGAAAACTATTTGCCCCCGAAATGGTTTATAAGTTGTACCAAGTGAATTTAAATGCATGTCATTCAACTTGGACGATTTAGTAATCTTCAATAGACTTCAATAGTCCCGTTTGGAAAGGTTAAGAGAGTCAAAAATTGGCTTCAACTGAAATATTTGGATGTCAAGAACGGTTTACATCCTAAACGATTTATAAGATGTACCAAGTGAATTGGAAGCATTTTAATTTACTTGGACGATTTAGTAAACTTTAAAAAACTTCAATATTCCCCTTTTGAAAGGTCAAGAGGATCGAAAATTAGCTTCGACCGAAATTTTTTGATATTGAAAACAGTTTGACCGAAAAACAGTTTATAGCATAGCTTAAAGTGTAGTTAAGGTAAATTAATCAACTTCAACAATTAAGTAAACTATAATAAACTTTAATATTCCCGTTTTAGAATTATACAAAAGACAAAAAGTACAATTTAAGTTAAATTTTTGGACGTTGAAAACAGTTTGTCCAAAAAACGGTTTATAACATGGCATAAAATGAATTTAAGGTAAATTAATCAATTTCAATAATTAAGTAAACTATAATAAACTTTAATATTGCAGTTTTTGAAACTCAAGTCAAGAGCTACTAAAATTACATTTAACCTGAATTCTTTGATGTCGGAAAGAATTTGGCCCAGAGATAGTTTATACGATGTGTAGATGGGATTTTAAGTTTACTAATCAATCTAAATAATTAAGTAGACTTTAATATTTCCCTGAAATAAATTAAAAATTAATAAATAGGATTTTTAAAATGTCCCTTATCGGTTAAAAATTTCGCGTTCTTTCGAACGTCATTTAGGTTGCCTATCGGAGGATGGGTTGGCCGATGTAATTTGGGTTGCCTACCAAAATACTGTTTACCAAAAAAGTACTACGATATCGGTCAATTTTGAATTCCGTTCGCAAACCCTTCGTAAATTTGGACCTTTTTTGTACACCCTCTCTACCCTTGGAGCGTTCGACAACGTACCAACTAATAGAAACGGTTTAAATTTTATTTGAATCGGGCCGGGTTCGCGCGCGCGCACCTTTGCGTCAACGGAACGCGTCGGCGCGTTCGCCGTTGCCATGGTTACGTCACAGAACGCTTGTAGCCGATTGGTCCGTTTCGTTTCGGTAACAGGGCGGCCGCAGGCCGCCCGTCATGCATCCCAAAAGATTTTTTTCAACTGTCTGTCACCCTTCTCGGATTCACACCCTCAAGGATCCTTACAAAAAAGGCGATCCACTTTACACTAGTCCGAGCCCAATATCCGAGCCCAATATATACTAAAGACGTAAGCAATCAGCGACACCTGGATTACTAGCGCCGCCACTATTTATTTTTAAAATTTCAATCGTTTACAACTTTTTTATTACCGCGCGTAGCGCCTCGCAGTTTTTTTTAAACCGTTTCGTATCGAAAAATTTAGAGATTCGTATAGCGCGTATAGTTTCGTAGGCCCCCCAAGGGGGCAAACTCACGTTACCTTTTTTAGTACCTCTGACCGCCATTCCCGCCAATCGACAAAATCCTTTCCCGCCACTTTTGACCGATTTAAATTTTAAATGAAATTTACGCAAAAAAAATCACCTTTTTTCCTTACTCAACACGCGTATCGATTAAAATGGTTGTAAAAACGATATTTGCGTACGATTGAACAGTCCGAGGGCCCCAAAAACCTAAAATTATCGTTTTATGAACGAAAATCATTTTTGTACGTCGGGTTCGTCGCTTTACGCACTGCTAGAGTCGCCGGGTGACGTCACAGGGTCGATTTGACAGGTTCGCAAAAAATTTCACGTAAATTTCGTGAAAACGGACCGAAACGGGCTTCGGGGGCCCCGACGCGGTCACCAAAACGTCTTAAAATTCGTTTCCGGACGACCAATTGCGTACTCGGGGCCAAGTATACCGCTATCGGTTCATAAAATGTGTATAAACGTCACCGGTCGGACGGCCGGCCGACAAGCTCCCGAAAATTGGACGAAAACGAGTCAAAAAATACTCTTAACCCCTTGGCAGGGCTCAAAACACGTCCGAAAACCTTTTTTTCGTCGATTTGGAGTGTTTAACAGAGGCAAGTAGCGCTAAATTATCTTAAAAAATGTCAACAAACTTCCAGTTTCAGGTTAGGTTATGCCGTGTCAAATTTTTTCGTTTAAAAAGGAGTAAGAAAACGCTTTATCCCCCTTGACGGGGCTTTAAATATACTCAGAGACGTTTGTTTCATTAAATTGGATCGTTTAATCAAGGCAAGTAGCATTAAATTACTTGGAAAAATGTCAACAAACATCGAGTTGCAGGTTAGGTTATGCCATGTCAAATTTTTTCGTCAAAACAAGAGTAAAAAACGCTTCATCTCCCTTGACGTGGCTCAAAATATACTCGAGAACCTTTGTTTCATTGTTATGAAGCGTTTAATCAAGGCAAGTAGCATTAAATTACTTGGAAAAATGTCAACAAACATCGAGTTGCAGATTAAGTTGTCATGTCGAATTTTTTCGTTAAAAAAGGAGTAAAAGAGCGCTTTGTCGGCTTCCACGGGGCAATAAATATACTCAGGAATATTTATTTCATTGATTTGGAGCATTTAATCAAGGCAAGGAGCATTAAATTAATTAAAAAACTCCAAATAAACATTGGTTTGTAGGTTGGGTCCGGTTATGTCGAAATTTTTGTTAAAAATGAACCCAAAAACGTTTCGTCGGCCTATACAGGGCTCTAAATATACCCAGGAACCTTTGCTTGATTGATTTGGATTGTTTAGTGGAGACTAAATACGGCGACTAAGGTAAAACCTTGATTAAAATTACAACATAACCCCAAAGTTTACGGTAGGATTTTTTTTTGCTTCAGAAAGCATTTGGACGGTAAAAGTTGGATTGTAGACAAGTATTTGAATTTTTTCCATACTCACTATGCCAGTTTAAGGAGAGTATTAAGTTTGGTTAATTCAAAAACAGCAAAGGTTGTAGGCTCCTTTCATGCCGAAAAGAGTTTGTCCAAGAAACAGTCTATAAGATATGTACAACGAATTATAAGTACATTAATCAAGTTTGTCAACTATGTAAACTTTAATAAACCTTAATATTCCCGTTTTAGAACCATACGAAAGACAAAAAGTAACATTTAACCTAATTTTTTGGATATCGAAAACGATTTGTCCCCAAAATGGTTTATAAGGTGTACCAAGTGAATTTAAATACATGTTAATCAACTTGGACGATTTAGTAATCTTCAGTAGACTTCAATAGTCCCGTATGGAAAGGTTAACAGAGTCAAAAATTGGCTTTAACTGAAATATTTGGACGTCGAAAACGGTTTACCCCCGAAATGATTTATAAGATGTACCAAGCGAATTGAAAGCATTTTAATTTACTTGGACGATTTAGTAAACTTTAATGAACTTCAATATTCCCGTTTTGAAAGGTCAAGAGGATCGAAAATCAGGTTCAACCGAAATTTTTTGATATTGAAAACAGTTTGACCGAAAAACAGCTTATAACATAGCTTAAAGTGTAGTTAAGGTAAATTAATCAACTTCAACAATTAAGTAAACTATAATAAACTTTAATATTTCAGTTTTTGAAACTCAAGAGCTGCTAAAATTACATTTAACCTGAATTCTTTGATGTCGGAAAGAATTTGGCCCAGAGATAGTTTATAAGATGTATTAAACGGATTTTAAGTTTACTAATCAATTTAAATAATTAAGTAGACTTTAATATTTCCCTGAAAAAAATTAAAAATTCATAAATAGGATTTTTAAAATGTCCCTTATCGGTGAAAAATTTCCCGTTCTTTCGAACGTCATTTGGGTTGCCTATCGGAGGATGGGTTGGCCGATGTAGTTTGGGTTGCCTACCAAAAACTGTTTACCAAAAAAGTACTATGATATCGGTCAATTTTGAACTCCGTTCGCAAACCCTTCGTAAATTTGGACCTTTTTTCGTACCCCCTCTCTACCCTTGGAGCGTTCGACAACGTACCAACTAATAAAATCACTTTAAATTTTATTTGAATCGGGCCGGGTTCGCGCGCGCGTACCTTTGCGTCAACGGATCGCGTCGGCGCGTTCGCCGTTGCCATGGTTACGTCACGGAACGCTTGCAGCCGATTGGTCCGTTGGTTCCGGTGACAGGGCGGCCGCAGGCCGCCCGTCGTGCATCTCAAACGATTTTTTTCAACGTCTGCCACCCTTCTCGGATTCACACCCTCAAGGATCCTTACAAAAAAGGCGATCCACTTTACACTAGTCCGAGCCCAATCCGAGCCCAATATATATTAAAGACGTAAGCAATCAGCGACACCTGGATTACTAGCGCCGCCACTATTTATTTTTAAAATTTCAATCGTTTACAACTTTTTTATTACCGCGCGTAGCGCCTCGCGGTTTTTTTTAAACCGTTTCGTATCGAAAAATTGAGACATTTTTATGCCGCGTATAGTTTCGTAGGGCCCCCAAGGGGGCAAACTCGCGTTACCTTTTTTAGTACCTTTGACCGCCATTCCCGCCAATCGTCAAAATCCTTTCCCGCCATTTTTGACCGATTTAAATTTTAAACGAAATTTACGAAAAAGATAATTTTTTCTACTTTACTCGGGCCGCGTATCGATTAAAATAGTTGTAGAAACGATATTTGCGTGCAATTCAACAGTCCGAGGGCCCCAAAAACCTAAAATTATCGTTTTATGAACGAAAATCATTTTTGTACGTCGGGTTCGTCGCTTTACGCACTGCGGGAGTCGCCGGGTGACGTCACAGGGTCGATTTGACAGGTTCGCGAAAAATTTCACGTAAATTTCAGAAAAACGGACCGAAACGGGCTTCGGGGGCCCCGACGCGGTCACCAAAACATCTTAAAATCTGTTTCCGGATGACCAATTGCGTACTCCGGGCAAAGTATACCGCTGTCGGTTCATAAAATGTGTATAAACGTCACCGGTCGGACGGCCGGTCGACGAGCTCCCGAAAATTGGACGAAAACGAGTCAAAAAACGCTTTTAACCCCCTGGCAGGGCCCAAAACACGCCCGAAAACCTTTTTTTCGTCGATTTGGAGTGTTTAACGAAGGCAAGTAGCGTTAAATTATCTTGAAAAATGCCAACAAACTTCGAGTTGCAGGTTAGGTTATGCCGTGTCAATTTTTTTCGTTCAAAAAGGAGTAAAAGAACGCTTTATCCCCCTTGACGGGACTCAAAATGTACTCGGGAACCTTTGTTTTATTGATTTGGAGCGTTTGATCAAGGCAAGTAGCATTGAATTACTTGGAAAAATGTCAACAAACATCGAGTTGCAGGTTAAGTTGTCATGTCGAATTTTTTTGTTAAAAAAGGAGTAAAAAAACGCTTTATCGGCCTCGACGGGGCTTTAAATATAATCAGGAACGTTTGTTTCATTAAGTTGGATCGTTTAATCAAGGCAAGTAGCGTTAAATTATCTTAAAAAATGTCAATAAACTTCGAATTGCAGGTTAGGTTATGCCGTGCCAAATTTTTTCGTTCAAAAAGGAGTAAAAAGACCCTTTATTCCCTTTGACGGGGCTCAAAATGTACTCGGGAACCTTTGTTTTATTGATTCGGAGCGTTTAATCAAGGCAAGTAGTATTAAATTACTTGGAAAAATGTCAACAAACATCGAGTTGCAGGTTAGGTTATGCCATGTCAAACCTTTTCGTTCAAGAAGAAGTTCAAAAACGATTTATAGGCCTCGATGGGGCTTAAAATATACTCAGGGACGTTTGTTTCATTAATTTGGATCGTTTAATCAAGGCAAGTAGCATTCAATTACTTGGAAAAATGTCAAAAAACATCAAGTTGCAGGTTAGGTTATGCCATGTCAAATTTTTTCGTCAAAACAAGAGTAAAAAACGCTTTATCGCTTTTGTTTGATTGACATGAAGCGTTTAATCAAGGCAAGTAGCATTAAAGTAATTAAAAAATCCAAATAAACATTGGGTTGTAGGTTCGATACGGTCATCTCGAAATTTTTATTAAAAAGGAACTCAAAAACGCTTTATCGGCCTCGACAAGGCTCTAAATGTACTTAGGAACTTTTCTTTGATTGATTTGAACCGTTTAATGGAGACTAAATACGGCGAGTAAGGTAAAACCTTGATTAAAATTACAACATAACCCCAAAGTTTACGGTAGGATTTTTTTTGCTTCAGAAAGCGTTTAGACAATAAAATTTGGATTGTAAAGAAGTATTTGAATCTTTTCGATGCTCACTAGGCCAGTTTAAGGAGAGTATAAAGTTTGGTTACTTCAAAAACAGTAAAAGTTTTAGGCACACTTCGTGCCGAAAAGACTTTGTCCAAGAAACAGTCTATAAGATGTGTACAGCAAATTATAAGTACATTAATCAAGTTTGTCAACTATGTAAATTTTAATAAACTTTAATATTTCCGTTTTAGAACCATACGAAAGACAAAAAGTACCGTTTAACCTAATTTTTTGGATGTCGAAAACTATTTGTCTTGGAAATGGTTTATAAGGTGAACCAAGTGAATTTAAAGCATGTTAATCAACATAAATGATTAACAAAACTTTAACAAACTTCAATAGTCCCGTTTTGAAAGGTGAAGAGAGTCAAAAATCATCTTTAACCGAAATTTTTTTATGCTATAGAGAGTTTGTTCAAAAAACTGTTTATAACATGTCATAAAGTAGATTTAAGGTAAATTAATCAACTTCAACAATTAAGTAAACTATAATAAACTTTAATATTTCAGTTTTTGAAACTCAAGGGCTACTAAAATTCCATTTAACCTGAATTCTTTGATGTCATAAAGAATTTGGCCCAGAGATAGTTTATAAGGTGTATAAAACGGATTTTAAGTTCACCAATCAATCTAAATAATTAAGTAGACTTTAATATTTCAATGAAATAAATTAAAAATTAATAAATAGGATTTTTAAAATGTTCCTTATTGGTTAAAAATTTCACGTTCTTTCGGACGTCACTTGGGTTGCCTATCCGTGAATGGGTTGGCCGATGTAATTTGGATTGTCTACCAAAAACTGTTTACCAAAAAAGTACTATGATATCGGTCAATTTTAAATCCCGCTCGCGACCCATTCGTAAATTTGGACCTTTTTTCCTACCCCCCTGTGCACTCCCCAAAACTTTTCCGTTTCGTCATCCCGATTGAACTTCGATCGCGAACCGCCCGTCAATAAAACTGTTTAAATTTCATTTGAATCAGATGGGGTTCGCGCGGGCACCTTTGCGTCAACATCTCGCGCCGGCGCGTTCGCCGTTGCCGTGGTTACGTCACGGTACGCTTGCAGCCGATTGGTCCGTTTGGTTCCGGTGACAGGGCGGCCGCAGGCCGCCCGTCGTGCATCCCAAACGATTTTTGCCAACTGTCCTTTACTCTTCACTGATTCACACCTTCTCAAGGATCCGTATAAAAAGGTGGTCCACTTTACACTAGTCCGAGCCCAATATATATTAAAGACGTAAGCAATCAGCGACACCTGGATTACTAGCGCCGCCACTATTTATTTTTAAAATTTCAATCGTTTACAACTTTTTTATTACCGCGCGTAGCACCTCGAGGTTTTTTTTAAACCGTTTCGTATCGAAAAATTGAGACATTTTTATGCCGCGTATAGTTTCGTAGGGCCCCCAAGGGGGCAAACTCGCGTTACCTTTTTTAGTACCTTTGACCGCCATTCCCGCCAATCGTCAAAATCCTTTCCCGCCATTTTTGACCGATTTAAATTTTAAATGAAATTTACGAAATAATCACCTATATTCTACCTTACTCGAGCCGCGTATCGATTAAAATGGTTGTAAAAACGATATTTGCGTACGATTCAACAGTCCGAGGGCCCCAAAAACCTAAAATTATCGTTTTATGAACGAAAATCATTTTTGTACGTCGGGTTCGTCGCTTTACGCACTGCGGGAGTCGCCGGGTGACGTCACAGGTTCGATTTGACAGGTTCGCGAAAAATTTCACGTAAATTTCGGAAAAACGGACCGAAACGGGCTTCGGGGGCTCCGACGCGGTCACCAAAACGTCTTAAAGCCCGTTTCCGGACGATCAATTGCGTACTCGGGGCAAAGTATACCGCTATCGGTTCATAAAATGTGTATAAACGTCACCGGTCGGACGGCCGGCCGACAAGCTCCCGAAAATTGTACGAAAACGAGTCAAAAAATGCTTTTAACCCCTTGGCAGGGCTCAAAACACGTCCGAAAACCTTTTTTTCGTCGATTTGGAGTGTTTAACGGAGGCAAGTAGCGTTAAATTATCTTAAAAAATGTCAACAAACTTCGAATTGCAGGTTAGGTTATGCCGTGTCAAATTTTTTCGTTCAAAAAGGAGTAAAAGAACGCTTTATCCCCCTCAACGGGGCTCAAAACGTACTCGGGAACCTTTGTTTTATTGATTTGGAGCATTTAATCAAGGCAAGTAGCATTAAATTATTTGGAAAAATGTCAACAAACATCGAGTTGCAGGTTAGGTTATGTCATGTCGAATTTTTTCGTTCAAAAAGGAATTCAAAAACGCTTTGTCGGCGTCGATGGAGCTTTAAACATACTCGGGAACCTTTGTTTCATTAATTTGGATCGTTTAATCAAGCCAAGTAGAGTGAAATTATTTAAAAAACTCCAAACAGTTATCGAATTGTAGGTTAGGTCCGGTCACGTCGAAATTTTTGTTAAAAATGAACCCAAAAGCGTTTTGTCGGCTTATAAAGGGCTCTAAATATACTCGGGAACCTTTGTTTGATTGATTTGAACCGTTTAATGGAGACTAAATACGGCGAGTAAGGTAAAACCTTGATTAATATTACAACATAACCCCAAAGTTTACGGTAGGATTTTTTTTTGCTTCAGAAAGCGTTTGGACGGTAAAATTTTAATTATAAAGGAGTATTTGAATCTTTTCCATACTCACTATGCCAGTTTAAGGAGTGTATTAAGTTTGGTTAATTCAAAAACAGCAAAAGTTGTAGGCACACTTCATGCCGAAAAGAGTTTCTCCAAGAAACAGTCTATAAGATGTGTACAGCGAATTATAAGTACATTAATCAAGTTTGTCAGCTATGTAATCTATAATAAACTTTAATATTCCCGTTTTAGAATCATATGAAAGACAAAAAGTACCATTTAACCTAAATTTTTGGATGTCGAAACTATTTGCCCGCAATATGGTTTATAAGGTATACCAAGTCAATTTAAAGCATGTTAATCAACTTAAATGATTAACTAAACTTTAATAAACTTCAATAGTCCCGTTTTGAAAGGTGAAGAGAGTCAAAAATAATATTTAACCGAAATTTTTTGATGCTAAAGAGAGTTTGTCCGAAAAACTGTTTATAACATGTCATAAAGTAGACTTAAGGTAAATTAATCAACTTCAACAATTAAGTAAACTATAATAAACTTTAATATTTCAGTTTTTGAAACTCAAGAGCTACTAAAATTACATTTAACCTGAAGTCTTTGATGTCGGAAAGAATATGACCCAGAGATAGTTTATAAGATGTATTAAACGGATTTTAAGTTTACTAATCAATTTAAATCCGAGCCCAATATCCGAGCCCAATATATACTAAAGACGTAAGCAATCAGCGACACCTGGATTACTAGCGCCGCCACTATTTATTTTTAAAATTTCAATCGTTTACAACTTTTTTATTACCGCGCGTAGCGCCTCGCAGTTTTTTTTAAACCGTTTCGTATCGAAAAATTTAGAGATTCGTATAGCGCGTATAGTTTCGTAGGCCCCCCAAGGGGGCAAACTCACGTTACCTTTTTTAGTACCTCTGACCGCCATTCCCGCCAATCGACAAAATCCTTTCCCGCCACTTTTGACCGATTTAAATTTTAAATGAAATTTACGAAAAAAAAATCACCTTTTTTCCTTACTCAACACGCGTATCGATTAAAATGGTTGTAAAAACGATATTTGCGTACGATTGAACAGTCCGAGGGCCCCAAAAACCTAAAATTATCGTTTTATGAACGAAAATCATTTTTGTACGTCGGGTTCGTCGCTTTACGCACTGCTAGAGTCGCCGGGTGACGTCACAGGGTCGATTTGACAGGTTCGCAAAAAATTTCACGTAAATTTCGTGAAAACGGACCGAAACGGGCTTCGGGGGCCCCGACGCGGTCACCAAAACGTCTTAAAATTCGTTTCCGGACGACCAATTGCGTACTCGGGGCCAAGTATACCGCTATCGGTTCATAAAATGTGTATAAACGTCACCGGTCGGACGGCCGGCCGACAAGCTCCCGAAAATTGGACGAAAACGAGTCAAAAAATACTCTTAACCCCTTGGCAGGGCTCAAAACACGTCCGAAAACCTTTTTTTCGTCGATTTGGAGTGTTTAACAGAGGCAAGTAGCGCTAAATTATCTTAAAAAATGTCAACAAACTTCCAGTTTCAGGTTAGGTTATGCCGTGTCAAATTTTTTCGTTTAAAAAGGAGTAAGAAAACGCTTTATCCCCCTTGACGGGGCTTTAAATATACTCAGAGACGTTTGTTTCATTAAATTGGATCGTTTAATCAAGGCAAGTAGCATTAAATTACTTGGAAAAATGTCAACAAACATCGAGTTGCAGGTTAGGTTATGCCATGTCAAATTTTTTCGTCAAAACAAGAGTAAAAAATGCTTCATCTCCCTTGACGTGGCTCAAAATATACTCGAGAACCTTTGTTTCATTGTTATGAAGCGTTTAATCAAGGCAAGTAGCATTAAATTACTTGGAAAAATGTCAACAAACATCGAGTTGCAGATTAAGTTGTCATGTCGAATTTTTTCGTTAAAAAAGGAGTAAAAGAGCGCTTTGTCGGCTTCCACGGGGCAATAAATATACTCAGGAATATTTATTTCATTGATTTGGAGCATTTAATCAAGGCAAGGAGCATTAAATTAATTAAAAAACTCCAAATAAACATTGGTTTGTAGGTTGGGTCCGGTTATGTCGAAATTTTTGTTAAAAATGAACCCAAAAACGTTTCGTCGGCCTATACAGGGCTCTAAATATACCCAGGAACCTTTGCTTGATTGATTTGGATTGTTTAGTGGAGACTAAATACGGCGACTAAGGTAAAACCTTGATTAAAATTACAACATAACCCCAAAGTTTACGGTAGGATTTTTTTTTGCTTCAGAAAGCATTTGGACGGTAAAATTTGGATTGTAGACAAGTATTTGAATTTTTTCCATACTCACTATGCCAGTTTAAGGAGAGTATTAAGTTTGGTTAATTCAAAAACAGCAAAGGTTGTAGGCTCCTTTCATGCCGAAAAGAGTTTGTCCAAGAAACAGTCTATAAGATATGTACAACGAATTATAAGTACATTAATCAAGTTTGTCAACTATGTAAACTTTAATAAACCTTAATATTCCCGTTTTAGAACCATACGAAAGACAAAAAGTAACATTTAACCTAATTTTTTGGATATCGAAAACGATTTGTCCCCAAAATGGTTTATAAGGTGTACCAAGTGAATTTAAATACATGTTAATCAACTTGGACGATTTAGTAATCTTCAGTAGACTTCAATAGTTCCGTATGGAAAGGTTAACAGAGTCAAAAATTGGCTTTAACTGAAATATTTGGACGTCGAAAACGGTTTACCCCCGAAATGATTTATAAGATGTACCAAGCGAATTGAAAGCATTTTAATTTACTTGGACGATTTAGTAAACTTTAATGAACTTCAATATTCCCGTTTTGAAAGGTCAAGAGGATCGAAAATCAGGTTCAACCGAAATTTTTTGATATTGAAAACAGTTTGACCGAAAAACAGCTTATAACATAGCTTAAAGTGTAGTTAAGGTAAATTAATCAACTTCAACAATTAAGTAAACTATAATAAACCTTAATATTTCAGTTTTTGAAACTCAAGAGCTGCTAAAATTACATTTAACCTGAATTCTTTGATGTCGGAAAGAATTTGGCCCAGAGATAGTTTATAAGATGTATTAAACGGATTTTAAGTTTACTAATCAATTTAAATAATTAAGTAGACTTTAATATTTCCCTGAAAAAAATTAAAAATTCATAAATAGGATTTTTAAAATGTCCCTTATCGGTGAAAAATTTCCCGTTCTTTCGAACGTCATTTGGGTTGCCTATCGGAGGATGGGTTGGCCGATGTAGTTTGGGTTGCCTACCAAAAACTGTTTACCAAAAAAGTACTATGATATCGGTCAATTTTGAACTCCGTTCGCAAACCCTTCGTAAATTTGGACCTTTTTTCGTACCCCCTCTCTACCCTTGGAGCGTTCGACAACGTACCAACTAATAAAATCACTTTAAATTTTATTTGAATCGGGCCGGGTTCGCGCGCGCGCACCTTTGCGTCAACGGATCGCGTCGGCGCGTTCGCCGTTGCCATGGTTACGTCACGGAACGCTTGCAGCCGATTGGTCCGTTGGTTCCGGTGACAGGGCGGCCGCAGGCCGCCCGTCGTGCATCCCAAACGATTTTTTTCAACTGTCCTTTACTCTTCACTGATTCACATCTTTTCAAGGATCCGTATAAAAAGGCGATCCACTTTACACTAGTCGACCAATATCCGAGCCCAATATATACTAAAGACGTAAGCAATCAGCGACACCTGGATTACTAGCGCCGCCACTATTTATTTTTAAAATTTCAATCGTTTACAACTTTTTTATTACCGCGCGCAGCGCTTCGCGGTTTTTTTTAAACCGTTTCGTATCGAAAAATTGAGACATTTTTATGCCGCGTATAGTTTCGTAGGGCCCCCAAGGGGGTCAACTCGAGATGCTTCGTTTAGTACCTCTGACTGCCATTCCCGCCAATCGACAAAATCCTTTCCCGCCACTTTTGACCGATTTAAATTTTTTAAACGAAATTTACGAAAATAATCACCTTTTTTAACTTACTCGAACCACCGATCGATTAAAATGTACGTAAAAATGATATTTGCGTACGATTCAACAGTCCGAGGGCCCCAAAAACCTAAAATTATCGTTTTATGAACGAAAATCATTTTTGTACGTCGGGTTCGTCGCTTTACGCACTGTTAGAGTCGCCGGGTGACGTCACAAGTGCAATTTGACAGGTTCGCGAAAATTTCGGCGTAAATTTCGGAAAAACGGACCGAAACGGGCTTCGGGGGCCCCGACGCGGTCACCAAAACGTCTTAAAATCCGTTTCCGGACGACCAATTGCGTACTCGGGGCAAAGTATACCGCTATCGGTTCATAAAATGTGTATACACGTCACCGGTCGGACGGTCGGCCAACGAGCTCACGAAAATTGGACGAAAACGAGCCGAAATACCCTCTTGGCCCCCGATAGGGCTCAAAACACGTCCGAAAACCTTTTTTTCGTCGATTTGGAGTGTTTAACGGAGGCAAGTAGCGTTAAATTATCTTAAAAAATGTCAACAAACTTCGCGTTGCAGGTTAGGTTATGCTGTGTCAAATTTTTTCGTTCAAAAAGGAGTAAAAAAACGCTTTATCCCCCTTGACGGGACTAAAAACGTACTCGGGAACCTTTGTTTAATTGATTTGGAGCGTTTAATCAAAGCAAGTAGCATTAAATTACTTTGAAAAGTGTCAACAAACATCGAGTTGCAGGTTAGGTTATGCCATGTCAAATTTTTTCGTTCAAAAATGAGTTCAAAAACGCTTTGTCGGCCTCGATGGGGCTTAAAATATACTCAGGGACGTTTGTTTCATTAATTTGGATCGTTTAATCAAGGCAAGTGGTATTAAATTACTTGGAAAAATGTCAACAAACATCGAGTTGCGGGTTAGGTTATGCCATGTCAAATTTTTTCGTCAAAACAAGAGTAAAAAATGCTTTATCCCCCTTGACGTGGCTCAAAATATACCCGGAAACCTTTGTTTCATTGATATGAAGCGTTTAATCAAGGCAAATAGCATTAAATTAATTTAAAAAATCCAAATAAACATTGGGTTGTAGGTTCGATCCGGTCATGTCGAAATTTTTATTAAAAAGGAACTCAAAAACGCTTTATCGGCCTCGACGAGGCTCTAAATGTACTCAGGAACTTTTGTTTGATTGATTTGAACCGTTTAATGGAGACTAAATACGGCGAGTAAGGTAAAACCTTGATTAAAATTACAACATAACCCCAAAGTTTACGGTAGGACTTTTTTTTGCTTCAGAAAGCATTTAGACGATAAAATTTGGATTGTAAAGAAGTATTTGAATCTTTTCGATGCTCACTACGACAGTTTAAGGAGAGTATAAAGTTTGGTTAATTCAAAAACAGTAAAAGTTGTAGGCTCCCTTCATGCCGAAAAGAGTTTGTCCAAGAAACAGTCTATAAGATGTGTACAGCAAATTATAAGTACATTAATCAAGTTTGTCAACTATGTAAACTTTAATAAACTTTAATATTTCCGTTTTAGAACCATACGAAAGACAAAAAGTACCGTTTAATCTAAATTTTTGGATGTCGAAAACTATTTGCCCCCGAAATGGTTTATAAGGTTTACCAAGTCAATTTAAAGCATGTTAATCAACTTAAATGATTAACAGAACTTTAATAAACTTCAATATTCCCGTTTTGACATGCCAAGAAGATCAAAAATCATATTTAACCAAAATTCTTTTATGCCAAAGAGAGTTTGTCCAAAAAACTGTTTATAACATGTCATAAAGTAGATCTAAGGTAAATTAATCAACTTCAATAATTAAGTAAACTATAATAAACTTTAATATTCCAGTTTTTGAAACTCAAGAGTTACTTAAATTCCATTTCAACTGAATTCTTTGATGTCAGAAAGAATTTGGCCCGGAGATAGCTTATAAGCTGTATAAAACGGATTTTAAGTTCACTAATCAATCTAAATAATTGAGTAGACTTTAATATTTCAATGAAATAAATTAAAAATTAATAAATAGGATTTTAAAAATGTCCTTTATCGGTTAAAAATTTCGTGTTCTGTCGGGCGTCATTTGGGTTGCATACTCGGAATGGTTGGCCGATTTGGCAATTTGGGTTGCCTACCTAAAATTGTTTGCCAAAAAGGTACTGCAATATCGACCAATTTTGAATTTTGCTCGCGAACCCTTCGTGAATTTGGACTTTTTTCCGTACCCACTACCGAATACCACTCAAAACTGTTGGAGAAACTTTCCTTTTTCATTCGGACAACATACCAACAAATAAAAAACGGTTTAAATTTTATTTGAATCGATCTGGGTTCGCGCGCGCACCTTTGCGTCAATGGATCGCGTCTGCGCGTTCGCCGTTGCCGTGGTTACGTCGCGGAACGCTTGCAGCCGATTGGTCCGTTTGGTTCCAACGACAGGGCGGCCGCAGGCCGCCAGTCATGCACCCCAAACGATTTTTGCCAACTGTCCTTTACTCTTCACTGATTCACATCCTTTCAAGGATCCGTATAAAAAGGCGATCCACTTTACACTAGTCGACCAATATATACTAAAGACGTAAGTAATCAGCGACACCTGGATTACTAGCGCCGCCACTATTTATTTTTAAAATTTCGTTTATTAATAACTTTTTAATTACCGCGCGTAGCGCCTCGCGGTTTTTTTTAAATCATTTCGTATCGAAAACTTGAGACATTTTTATGCCGCGTATAGTTTCGTAGGGCCCCCAAGGGGGCAAACTCGCGTTACCTTTTTTAGTACCTCTGACCGCCATTCCCGCCAATCGACAAAATCCTTTCCCGCCACTTTTAACCGATTTAAATTTTAAATAAAACTTACGAAAAAAATCATTTTTTCTACTTTACTCGGGCCGCGTATCGATTAAAATGTTTGTAAAAACGACATTTGCGCGCAACCCAACAGTTC
The DNA here is from genome assembly GCA_036711955.1 of Digitonthophagus gazella. NCBI lineage: Eukaryota > Metazoa > Arthropoda > Insecta > Coleoptera > Scarabaeidae > Digitonthophagus > Digitonthophagus gazella. Next base: position 25,989,473 of record JASCIT010000006.1, on the reverse strand, counting down.
GAGGGCCCCAAAAACCTAAAATTATCGTTTTAAGAACGAAAATAATTTTTGTACGTCGGGTTCGTCGCTTTACGCACTGCTAGAGTCGCCGGGTGACGTCACAGGTTCGATTTGACAGGTTCGCGAAAAATTTCACATAAATTTCGGAAAAACGGACCAAAACGGGCTTCGGGGGCCCCGACGCGGTCACCAAAACGTCTTAAAACCCGTTTCCGGACGTCCAATTGCGTACTCGGGGCAAAGTATACCTACGTCGGTTCATAAAATGTGTATAAACGTCAACGGTCGGACGGTCGGCCGACGAGCTCACGAAAATTGGACGAAAACGAGCCGAAAAACCCTTTTGGCCCCCCGATAGGGCTCAAAACACGTTCGGGAACCTTTCTTTCGTCGATTTGGTGCGTTTAAGTAAGGCAAGTAGCGTTAAATTATCTTAAAAGATGTCAACAAACTTCGAGTTTCAGGTTAGGTTATGCCGTATCAAATTTTTTCGTTCAAAAAGGAGTAAAAAAAACGCTTTGGCCCCCCGATAGGGCTCAAAACACGTCCGGGAACCTTTTTTTCGTCGATTTGGAGTGTTTAACGGAGGCAAGTAGCGTTAGATTATCTTAAAAAATGTCAACAAACTTTCAGTTGCAGGTTAGGTTGTGCCGTGTCAAATTTCTTCGTTTAAAAAGGAGTAAAAAAACGCTTTGGCCCCCCCGTTAGGGCTCAAAACACGTCCGGGAACCTATTTTTCGTCGATTTGGAGAGTTTAACGGAGGCAAGTAGCGTTAAATTATCTTAAAAAATGTCAACAAACTCCGAGTTGCAGGTTAGGTTATGCCGTGTCAAATTTTTTCGTTCAAAACGGAGTAAAAGAACGCTTTGCCCCCCTTGACGGGACTCAAAATGTACTCGGAAACCTTTGTTTCATTGATTTGAAGCGTTTAATCAAGGCAAGTAGCATTAAATTACTTGGAAAAATGTCAACAAACATCGAGTTGCAGGTTAGGTTATGTCATGTCGAATTTTTTCGTTAAAAACGGAGTAAAAGAGCGCTTTATCGACTTCCACGGGGCAATAAATATACTCAGGAATATTTATTTCATTGATTTGGAGCATTTAATCAAGGCAAGGAGCATTAAATTAATTAGAAAACTCCAAATTGACATTGGTTTGTAGGTTCGGTCCGGTCATGTCGAAATTTTTGTTAGAAATGAACCCAAAACCGTTTCGTCGGCCTATACAGGGCTCTAGATATACCCAGGAACCTTTGCTTGATTGATTTGGATCGTTTAATGCAGACTAAATACGCCGACTAAGGTAAAACCTTGATTAAAATTACAACATAACCCCAAAGTTTACGGTAGGATTTTTTTTGCTTCAGAAAGCGTTTGGACGGTAAAAATTGGATTGTAGACAAGTATTTGAATTTTTTCCATACTCACTATGCCAGTTTAAGGAGAGTATTAAGTTTGGTTAATTCAAAAACAGCAAAAGTTGTAGGCACACTTCATGCCGAAAAGAGTTTGTCCAAGAAGCAGCCTATAAGATGTGTAAAGCGAATTATAAGTACATTAATCAAGTTTGTCAACTATGTAAACTTTAATAAACCTTAATCTTCCCGTTTTAGAACCATACGAAAGACAAAAAGTAACATTTAACCTAATTTTTTAGATGTCGAAAACTATTCGTCCCGGAAATGGTTTTTAAGATGTACCAAGTGAAGTTAAATGCATGTTAATCAACTTGGACGATTTAGTAATCTTTAATAGACTTCAATAGTCCCGTTTGGAAAGGTTAAGACAGTCAAAAATTGGCTTCAACTGAAATATTTGGATGTCGAAAATGGTTTACCCCCGAAACGATTTATAAGATGTACCAAGTGAATTGGAAGTATTTTAATTTACTTGGACGATTTAGTAAACTTTAAAAAACTTCAATGTTCCCGTTTTGAAAGGTCAAGAGGATCGAAAATCAGTTTCAATCGAAATTTTTTGATATCGAAAACAGTTTGACCGAAAAACAGTTTATAACACAGCTTGAAGTGTAGTTAAGGTAAATTAATCAACTTCAACAGTTAAGTAAACTATAATAAACTTTAATATTTCAGTTTTTGAAACTCAAGAGCTACTAAAATTACATTTAACCTGAATTCTTTGATGTCGGAAAGAATTTGGCCCAGAGATAGTTTATAAGATGTATAAAACGGATTTTAAGTTTACCAATCAATCTAAATAATTAAATAGACTTTAATATTTCTCTGAAATAAATAAGAAGTTAATAAAGAGGATTTTTAAAATGTTCCTTATTGGTTAAAAATTTCGCGTTCTTTCGGACGTCATTTGGGTTGCCTATACGAGAATGGGTTGGCCGATGTAATTTGAGTTGCCTACCAAAAACTGTTTACCACAGAAGCACTATGATATCGGTCAATTTTGAATTCCGCTCGCGACCCATTCGTAAATTTGGACCTTTTTTCCTACCCCCCTGTGCACTCCCTCCCAAAACTTTTCCGTTTCGTCATCCCGATTGAATTTCGATCGCGAACCGCCCGTCAATAAAAACTGTTTAAATTTCATTTGAATCGGACCGGGCTCGCGCGCGCATTTTTGCGTCAATGGATCGCGTCGGCGCGTTCGCCGTTGCCGTGGTTACGTCACGGTACGCTTGCAGCCGATTGGTCCGTTTGGTTCCGGTGACAGGGCGGCCGCAGGCCGCCCGTCATGTATCCCAAACGATTTTTTAACTGTCTGCCACCCTTCTCGGATTCACACCCGCAAGGATCCTTACAAAAAAGGCGATCCACTTTACACTAGTAATATATACTAAAGACGTAAGTAATCAGCGACACCTGGATTACTAGCGCCGCCACTATTTATTTTTAAAATTTTGTTTATTAATAACTTTTTTATTACCGCGCGTAGCGCCTCGCGGTTTTTTTTAAACCGTTTCGTATCGAAAAATTGAGACATTTTTATGCCGCGTATAGTTTCGTAGGGCCCCCAAGGGGGTCAACTCGAGATGCTTCTTTTAGTACCTCTGACCGCCATTCCCGCCAATCGACAAAATCCTTTCCCGCCATTTTTGAACGATTTAAATTTTAAATGAAATTTACGAAATAATCACCTATATTCTACCTTACTCGAGCCGCGTATCGATTAAAATGTTTGTAAAAACGACATTTGCGCGCAACCCAACAGTTCGAGGGCCCCAAAAACCTAAAATTATCGTTTTAAGAACGAAAATCATTTTTGTACGTCGGGTTCGTCGCTTTACGCACTGCTAGAGTCGCCGGGTGACGTCACAAGTGCAATTTGACAGGTTCGCGAAAATTTTCGCGTAAATTTCTGAAAAACGGACCGAAACGGGATTCGGGGGCTCCGACGCGGTCACCAAAACGTCTTAAAATCCGTTTCCGGACGACCAATTGCGTACTCGGGGCAAAGTATACCGCTATCGGTTCATAAAATGTGTATATACACGTCACCGGTCGGACGACCGGCCGACAAGCTCCCGAAAATCGGACGAAAACCGGTCAAAAAACGCTTTTGGCCCCCCGATAGGGCTCAAAACACGTTCGGGAACCTTTGTTTCGTCGATTTGGAGTGTTTAACGGAGGCAAGTAGCGTAAAATTGTCTTAAAAAATCTCAACAAACTTCAAGTTGCAGGTTAGGTTGTGCCGTGTCAAATTTTTTCGTTCAAAAAGGAGTAAAAAAACGCTTTATCCCCCTCACCGGGGCTCAAAACGTACTCGGGAACCTTTGTTTTATTGATTTGGAGCATTTAATCAAGGCAAGTAGCATTAAATTACTTTGAAAAATGTCAACAAACATCGAGTTGCAAGTTAGGTTATGCCATGTCAAATTTTTTCGTTCAAAAATGAGTTCAAAAACGCTTTGTCGGCCTCGATGGGGCTTAAAATATACTCAGGGACGTTTGTTTCATTAATTTGGATCTTGATTACGTTTAATCAAGGCAAGTGGTATTAAATTACTTGGAAAAATGTCAACAAACATCGAGTTGCAGGTTAGGTTATGCCATGTCAAATTTTTTCGTCAAAACAAGAGTAAAAACGCTTCATCCCCCTTGACGTGGCTCAAAATATACTCGGGAGCCTTTGTTTCATTGATATGAAGCGTTTAATCAAGGCAAGTAGCATTAAATTACTTGGAAAAATGTCAACAAACATCGAGTTGCAGGTTAGGTTATGCCATGTCAAATCTTTTCGTCAAAACAAGAGTAAAAAACGCTTCATCCCCCTTGACGTGGCTCAAAATATACTCGGGAACCTTTGTTTCATTGATATGAAGCGTTTAATCAAGGCAAGTAGCATTAAATTACTTGGAAAAATGTCAACAAACATCGAGTTGCAGATTAAGTTGTCATGTCGAATTTTTTCGTTGAAAAAGGAGTAAAAGAGCGCTTTGTCGGCTTCCACCGGGCAATAAATATACTCAGGAATAATTATTTTATTGATTTGGAGCATTTAATCAAGGCAAGGAGCATTAAATTAATTAAAAAACTCCAAATAAACATTGGTTTGTAGGTTGGGTCCGGTCATGTCGAAATTTTTGTTAAAAATAAACCCAAAAGCGTTTTGTCGGCTTATAGAGGGCTCTAAATATACTCAGGAACCTTTGTTTGATTGATTTGAACCGTTTAATGGAAACTAAATACGGCGAGTAAGGTAAAACCTTGATTAAAATTACAACATAACCCCAAAGTTTACGGTAGGATTTTCTTTTGCTTCAGAAAGCGTTTGGACGGTAAAATTTGGATTGTAAAGAAGTATTTGAATTTTTTCCATACTCACTATGCCAGTTTAAGCAGAGTATTAAGTTTGGTTAATTCAAAAACAGCAAAAGTTGTAGGCACAATTCATGCCGAAAAGAGTTTGTCCAAGAAACAGTCTATAAGATGTGTACAACGAATTATAAGTACATTAAGCAAGTTTGTCAACTATGTAAACTTTAATAAACCTTAATATTCCCGTTTTAGAACCATACGAAAGACAAAAAGTAACATTTAACCTAATTTTTTGGATGTCGAAAACTATTTGTCCCGGAAATGGTTTATAAGGTGTACCAAGTTAATTTAAATGCATGTTATTCAACTTGGACGATTTAGTAATCTTCAATAGACTTCAATAGTCCCGTTTGGAAAGGTCAAGAGAATCAAAAATCATCTTTAACCGAATTTTTTTGATGTCAAAGAGAGTTTGTCCTAAAAACTGTTTATAACGTCATAAAGCAGATTTAAGGTAAATTAATCAACTTCAACAATTAAGTAAACTATAAGAAACTTTAGTATTCCAGTTTCTGAAACTCAAGAGCTACTAAAATTCCATTTAACCTGAATTCTTTGATGTCAGAAAGAATTTGACAAAGAGATAGTTTATAAGTTGTATAAAACGGATTTTAAATTTACTAATCAATCTAAATAATTAAGTAGACTTTAATATTTCTCTGAAATAAATTAAAAGTGAATAAGGCCCGGTCTTACGAAACAGAATAAATTAATCCTCGAATAATTGCTATAGTTACGCCTTTTTTAAGTAATGTGAGTGGCTGAAATAGAAGTTATTCTGGCAATTATTCCGAAAATAACTTATTCTGCCTTTTATAAGACCGGGCCTAAATAGGATTTTAAAAATGTTCCTTATTGGTTAAAAATTTGACGTTCTTTCGGACGTCATTTGGGTTGCCTATACGAGAATGGGTTGGCCGATGTAATTTGGGTTGCCTACCAAAAACTGTTTACCAAAAAAGTACTATGATATCGGTCAATTTTGAATTCCGCTCGCGACCCATTCGTAAATTTGGACCTTTTTTCCTACACCCCTGTGCACTCCCCAAAACTTTTCCGTTTCGTCATCCCGATTGAATTTCGATCGCGAACCATCCGTCAATAAAAACTGTTTAAATTTCATTTGAATCGGACCGCGTTCGCGCGCGCACCTTTGCGTCAACGGATCGCGACGGCGCGTTCGCCGTTGCCTTGGTTACGTCACGGAACGCTTGCAGCCGATTGGTCCGTTTGGTTCCGGTAACAGGGCGGCCGCAGGCCGCCCGTCATGTATCTCAAACGATTCTTTTTAACTGTCTGCCACCCTTCTCTGATTCACACCCTCAAGGATCCTTACAAAAAAGGCGATCCACTTTACACTAGTCCGAGCCCAATATATACTAAAGACGTAAGCAATCAGCGACACCTGGATTACTAGCGCCGCCACTATTTATTTTTAAAATTTCAATCGTTTACAACTTTTTTATTACCGCGCGTAGCGCCTCGCGGTTTTTTTTAAACCGTTTCGTATCGAAAAATTTAGAGATTCGTATAGCGCGTATAGTTTCGTAGGGCCCCCAAGGGGGCAAACTCGCGTTACCTTTTTTAGTACCTTTGACCGCCATTCCCGCCAATCGTCAAAATCCTTTCCCGCCATTTTTGACCGATTTAAATTTTAAACGAAATTTAGGAAAAAAATAATTTTTTCTACTTTACTCGGGCCGCGCATCGATTAAAATGGTTGTGAAAACGATATTTGCGTGCCATTCAACAGCCCGAGGGCCCCAAAAACCTAAAATTATCGTTTTATGAACGAAAATCATTTTTGTACGTCGGGTTGGTCGCTTTACGCACTGGTAGAGTCGCCGGGTGACGTCACAGGTTCGATTTGACAGGTTCGCAAAAAATTTCGAGTAAATTTTGTAAAAACGGACCGAAATGGGCTTCGGGGGCCCCGACGCGGTCACCAAATCGTCTTAAAATCCATTTCCGGACATCCAATTGCGTCTTCGGGGGCAAGTATACCGATATCGGTTCATAAAATGTGTATAAACGTCACCGGTAGGACGGCCGGCCGACAAGCTCCTGAAAATTGGACGAAAACGAGCCGAAAAATCCTCTTGGTCCCCCAATAGGGCTCAAAACACGTCCGAAAACCTTCTTTTCGTCGATTTGGAGTGTTTAACGGAGGCAAGTAGCGTTAAATTATCTTAAAAAATGTCAACAAACTTCGAATTGCAGGTTAGATTATGACATGTCAAATTTTTTCGTTTAAAAAGGAGTAAAAAAAAAACGCTTTATCGGCCTCGGCGGGGCTTTAAATATACTCAGGAACGTTTCTTTCATTAAATTGGATCGTTTAATCAAGGCAAGTAGCATTAAATTACTTGGAAAAATGTCAACAAACATCGAGTTGCAGGTTAGGTTATGTCATGTCGAATTTTTTCGTTAAAAACGGAGTAAAAGAGCGCTTTGTCGGCATCCACGGGGCAATAAATATACTCAGGAATATTTATTTCATTGATTTGGAGCATTTAATCAAGGCAAGGAGCATTAAATTAATTCAAAAACTCCAAATAAACATTGGTTTGTAGGTTCGGTCCGGTCATGTCGAAATTTTTGTTAAAAATGAACCCAAAAACGTTTGGTCGTCCTATACAGGGCTGTAAATATACTCGGAAACCTTTGTTTGATTGATTTGGATCATTTAAATACGGCGAGTAAGGTAAAACCTTGATTAAAATTACAACATAACCCCAAAGTTTACGGTAGGATTTTTTTTGCTTCAGAAAGCGTTTGGACGATAAATTTTGATTGTAAAGAAGTATTTGATTTTTTTCCATACTCACTATGCCAGTTTAAGGAGAGTATTAAGTTTGGTTAATTCAAAAACTGCAAACGTTGTCGTCGCACTTCATGCCGAAAAGAATTTATTCAAGAAACGGTCTATAAGATGTGTGAAACGAACTTAAAGTACATTAATCAAGTTTGTCAACTATGTAAACTTTAATAAACTTTAATATGCCCGTTTTAGAATCATACGAAAGACAAAAAGTACCATTTAACCTAATTTTTTGGATGTCGAAAACTATTTACCGCCGAAATGGTTTATAAGGCGTACCAAGTGAATTTAAATGCATGTTATTCAACTTGGACGATTTAGTAATCTTCGATAGACTTCAATAGTCCCGTTTGGAAAGGTTAAGAGAGTCAAAAATTGGCTTTAACTGATATATTTGGATGTCGAAAACGGTTTACCTCCGAAACGATTTATAAGATGAACCAAGTGAATTGGAAGCATTTTAATTTACTTGGACGAGTTAGTAAACTTTAATAAACTTCAATGTTCCCGTTTTGAAAGGTCAAGAGGGTCGAACCTAAATTTTTGGATGTCGAAAACTATTTGCCCCCGAAATGCTTTATAAGGTGTACCAAGTCAATTTAAAGTATGCTAATCAACTTAAATGATTAAGTAAACTTTAATAAACTTCAATAGTCCCGTTTGGAAAGGTTAAGAGAGTCAAAAGTTGGCTTCAGCTGAAATATTTGGATGTCGAAAACGGTTTACCCCGAAACGATTTATAAGATGTACCAAGTGAATTGGAAGCATTTTAATTTACTTGGACGAGTTAGTAAACTTTAATAAACTTCAATGTTCCCGTTTTGAAAGGTCAAGAGGGTCGAAAATCAGCTTCAACCGAAATTTTTTGATATCGAAAACAGTTTGACCGAAAAACAGTTTATAACATAGCTTAAAGTGTAGTTAAGGTAAATTAATCAACTTCAACAATTAAGTAAACTATAATAAACTATAATATTTCAGTTTTTGAAACTCAAGAGCTACTAAAATTACATTTAACCTGAATTCTTTGATGTCGGAAAGAATTTGGCCCCAGATAGTTTATAAGACGTATATAACGGATTTTAAGTTTACTAATCAATTTAAATAATTAAGTAGACTTTAATATTTCCCTAAAATAAATTAAAAATTAATAAATAGGATTTTTAAAATGTCCCTTATCCGTTAAAAATTTCGCGTTCTTTCGAACGTCATTTGGGTTGCCTATCGGAGGATGGGTTGGCCGATGTAATTTGGGTTGCCTACCAAAAACTGTTTACCAAAAAAGTACCATGATATCGGTCAATTTTGAATTCCGTTCGCAAACCCATCGTAAATTCTAACCTTTTTTTGTACCCCCTCTCTACCCTTGGAGCGTTCGACAACGTACCAACTAATAAAAACGGTTTAAATTTTATTTGAATCGGGCCGGATTCGCGCGCGCGCACCTTTGCGTCAACGGATCGCGTCGACGCGTTCGCCGTTGCCATGGTTACGTCACGGGACGCTTGCAGCCGATTGGTCCGTTTGGTTCCGGTGACAGGGCGGCCGCAGGCCGCCCGTCGTGCATCGCAAACGATTTTTTTCAACGTCTGCCACCCTTCTCTGATTCACACCCTCAAGGATCCTTACAAAAAAGGCGATCCACTTTACACTAGTCCGAGCCCAATATATACTAAAGACGTAAGCAATCAGCGACACCTGGATTACTAGCGCCGCCACTATTTATTTTTAAAATTTCAATCGTTTACAACTTTTTTATTACCGCGCGTAGCGCCTCGCGGTTTTTTTTAAACCGTTTCGTATCGAAAAATTGAGACATTTTTATGCCGCGTATAGTTTCGTAGGGCCCCCAAGGGGGTCAACTCGAGATGCTTCTTTTAGTACCTCTGACCGCCATTCTCGCCAATCGACAAAATCCTTTCCCGCCATTTTTGAACGATTTAAATTTTAAATGAAATTTACGAAATAATCACCTATATTCTACCTTACTCGAGCCGCGTATCGATTAAAATGTTTGTAAAAACGACATTTGCGCGCAACCCAACAGTTCGAGGGCCCCAAAAACCTAAAATTATCGTTTTAAGAACGAAAATCATTTTTGTACGTCGGGTTCGTCGCTTTACGCACTGCTAGAGTCGCCGGGTGACGTCACAAGTGCAATTTGACAGGTTCGCGAAAAATTTCGCGTAAATTTCGGAAAAACGGACCGAAACGGGATTCGGGGGCTCCGACGCGGTCACCAAAACGTCTTAAAATCCGTTTCCGGACGACCAATTGCGTACTCGGGGCAAAGTATACCGCTATCGGTTCATAAAATGTGTATATACACGTCACCGGTCGGACGGTCGGCCGACGAGCTCACGAAAATTGGATGAAAACGAGCCGAAAAACCTCTTTGGCCCCACGACGGGGCTCAAAACACGTTCGGGAACCTTTGTTTCGTCGATTTGGAGTACTTTACGGAGGCAAGTAGCGTTAAATTATCTTAAAAAATGTCAACAAACTTTCAGTTGTAGGTTAGGTTGTGCCGTGTCAAATTTTTTCGTTTAAAAAGGAGTAAAAGAACGCTTTGTCCCCCTTGACGAGGCTCAAAACGTACTCGGGAACCTTTGTTTCATTGATTTGAGGCGTATAATCAAGGCAAGAAGCGTTAAATTACTTGGAAAAATGTCAACAAATATCGAGTTGCAGGTTAGGTTGTCATGTAAAATTTTTTCGTTAAGAAAGGAGTAAAAGAGCCCTTTGTCGGCTTCCACGCGGCTATAAATATACTCAGGATTATTTATTTCATTGATTTAGAGCATTTAATCAAGGCAAGGAGCATTAAATTAATTAAAAAAACTCCAAATAAACATTGGTTTGTAGGTGCGGTCCGGTCATGTCAAATTTTTTTGTTCAAAAAAGAATTCAAAAACGCTTTGTCGGCCTCGATGGAGCTTTAAACATACTCGGGAACCTTTGTTTCATTAATTTGGATCGTTTAGTCAAGGCAAGTAAGGTGAAATTACTTAAAAAACCCCAAACAGTTATCGAATTGTAGGTTAGGTCCGATCACGTCCAAATTTTTGTTAAAAATGGACCCAAAAGCGTTTTGTCGGCCTATAAAGGGCTCTAAATATACTCAGGAACTTTTGTTTGATTGATTTGAACCGTTTAATGGAGACTAAATACGGCGACTAAGGTAAAACCTTGATTAAAATTACAATATAACCCCAAGGTTTACGGTAGGATTTTTTTGCTTCAGGAAGCGTTTGGACGGTAAAATTTGGATTGTAAACAAGTATTTGAATCTTTACAATGCTCACTATGCCAGTTTTAGGAGAGTATTAACTTTGGTTAATTCAAAAACAGCAAAAGTTATAGGCACACTTCATGCCGAAAAGAGTTTGTCCAAGAAACAGTCTATAAGATGTGTACAGCGAATTATAAGTACATTAATCAAGTTTGTCAACTATGTAAACTTTAATAAACTTCAATATTCCCGTTTTAGAATCATAAGAAAGACAAAATGTACCATTTAACCTAAATTTTTGGATGTCGAAAACTATTTGCCCCCGAAATGCTTTATAAGGTGTACCAAGTCAATTTAAAGTATGCTAATCAACTTAAATGATTAAGTAAACTTTAATAAACTTCAATAGTCCCGTTTGGAAAGGTTAAGAGAGTCAAAAGTTGGCTTCAGCTGAAATATTTGGATGTCGAAAACGGTTTACCCCGAAACGATTTATAAGATGTACCAAGTGAATTGGAAGCATTTTAATTTACTTGGACGCTTTAGTATACTTTAATAAACTTCAATATTCCCGTTTTGAAAGGTCAAGAGTATCGAAAATCAGCTTCAACCGAAATTTTTTGATATCGAAAACAGTTTGACCGAAAAACAGTTTATAACATAGCTTAAACTGTAGTTAAGGTAAATTAATCAACTTCAACAATTAAGTAAACTATAATAAACTTTAATATTACATATTAAGAAATAAAGAAATTTTAATTTTATAACGCAATTAAATTAATTATATATATTAATTTTTGCCATTTTTTGCGTTACCAGAGAAAAAATGTCATACTGCACTGGGATCCGAACCCAGAATCTTCTGCTTTCCGGGCAGATGCTCTTACCAATTGAGCTATGCAGCGGGACAAGTTTTCTCATATATTAATCTGGTTATGTAACGTCACTTGTATATGCGCACAATTACTTACCAACGTCAAGAATTATCCTAAAGGTCGGCCAACCACAAATATTAAGAAATAAAGAAATTTTAATTTTATAACGCAATTAAATTAATTATATATATTAATTTTTGCCATTTTTTGCGTTACCAGAGAAAAAATGTCATACTGCACTGGGATCCGAACCCAGAACCTTCTGCTTTCCGGGCAGATGCTCTTACCAATTGAGCTATGCAGCGGGACAAGTTTTCTCATATATTAATCTGGTTATGTAACGTCACTTGTATATGCGCACAATTACTTACCAACGTCAAGAATTATCCTAAAGGTCGGCCAACCACAAATATTAAGAAATAAAGAAATTTTAATTTTATAACGCAATTAAATTAATTATATATATTAATTTTTGCCATTTTTTGCGTTACCAGAGAAAAAATGTCATACTGCACTGGGATCCGAACCCAGAATCTTCTGCTTTCCGGGCAGATGCTCTTACCAATTGAGCTATGCAGCGGGACAAGTTTTCTCATATATTAATCTGGTTATGTAACGTCACTTGTATATGCGCACAATTACTTACCAACGTCAAGAATTATCCTAAAGGTCGGCCAACCACAAATATTAAGAAATAAAGAAATTTTAATTTTATAACGCAATTAAATTAATTATATATATTAATTTTTGCCATTTTTTGCGTTACCAGAGAAAAAATGTCATACTGCACTGGGATCCGAACCCAGAACCTTCTGCTTTCCGGGCAGATGCTCTTACCAATTGAGCTATGCAGCGGGACAAGTTTTCTCATATATTAATCTGGTTATGTAACGTCACTTGTATATGCGCACAATTACTTACCAACGTCAAGAATTATCCTAAAGGTCGGCCAACCACAAATATTAAGAAATAAAGAAATTTTAATTTTATAACGCAATTAAATTAATTATATATATTAATTTTTGCCATTTTTTGCGTTACCAGAGAAAAAATGTCATACTGCACTGGGATCCGAACCCAGAACCTTCTGCTTTCCGGGCAGATGCTCTTACCAATTGAGCTATGCAGCGGGACAAGTTTTCTCATATATTAATCTGGTTATGTAACGTCACTTGTATATGCGCACAATTACTTACCAACGTCAAGAATTATCCTAAAGGTCGGCCAACCACAAATATTAAGAAATAAAGAAATTTTAATTTTATAACGCAATTAAATTAATTATATATATTAATTTTTGCCATTTTTTGCGTTACCAGAGAAAAAATGTCATACTGCACTGGGATCCGAACCCAGAACCTTCTGCTTTCCGGGCAGATGCTCTTACCAATTGAGCTATGCAGCGGGACAAGTTTTCTCATATATTAATCTGGTTATGTAACGTCACTTGTATATGCGCACAATTACTTACCAACGTCAAGAATTATCCTAAAGGTCGGCCAACCACAAATATTAAGAAATAAAGAAATTTTAATTTTATAACGCAATTAAATTAATTATATATATTAATTTTTGCCATTTTTTGCGTTACCAGAGAAAAAATGTCATACTGCACTGGGATCCGAACCCAGAACCTTCTGCTTTCCGGGCAGATGCTCTTACCAATTGAGCTATGCAGCGGGACCTTTAGGATAATTCTTGACGTTGGTAAGTAATTGTGCGCATATACAAGTGACGTTACATAACCAGATTAATATATGAGAAAACTTGTCCCGCTGCATAGCTCAATTGGTAAGAGCATCTGCCCGGAAAGCAGAAGGTTCTGGGTTCGGATCCCAGTGCAGTATGACATTTTTTCTCTGGTAACGCAAAAAATGGCAAAAATTAATATATATAATTAATTTAATTGCGTTATAAAATTAAAATTTCTTTATTTCTTAATATTTGTGGTTGGCCGACCTTTAGGATAATTCTTGACGTTGGTAAGTAATTGTGCGCATATACAAGTGACGTTACATAACCAGATTAATATATGAGAAAACTTGTCCCGCTGCATAGCTCAATTGGTAAGAGCATCTGCCCGGAAAGCAGAAGGTTCTGGGTTCGGATCCCAGTGCAGTATGACATTTTTTCTCTGGTAACGCAAAAAATGGCAAAAATTAATATATATAATTAATTTAATTGCGTTATAAAATTAAAATTTCTTTATTTCTTAATATTTGTGGTTGGCCGACCTTTAGGATAATTCTTGACGTTGGTAAGTAATTGTGCGCATATACAAGTGACGTTACATAACCAGATTAATATATGAGAAAACTTGTCCCGCTGCATAGCTCAATTGGTAAGAGCATCTGCCCGGAAAGCAGAAGGTTCTGGGTTCGGATCCCAGTGCAGTATGACATTTTTTCTCTGGTAACGCAAAAAATGGCAAAAATTAATATATATAATTAATTTAATATTACAGTTTTTGAAACTCAAGAGGTACTAAAATTACATTTAACCTGAATTCTTTGATGTCAGAAAGAATTTGGCCCAGAGATAGTTCATAAGATGTATGAAACGGATTTTAAGTTTACTAATCAATTTAAATAATTAAGTAGACTTTAATATTTCCCTGAAATAAATTAAAAATTAATAAATAGGATTTTTAAAATGTCCCTTATCGGTTAAAAATTTCGCGTTCTTTCGAACGTCATTTGGGTTGCCTATCGGAGGATGGGTTGGCCGATGTAATTTGGGTTGCCTACCAAAATCTGTTTACCAAAAAAGTACTATGATATCGGTCAATTTTGAATTCCGTTCGCAAACCCTTCGTAAATTTGGACCTTTTTCTGTACCCCCTCTCTTCCCTTGGAGCGCTCGACAACGTACCAACTAATAAAAACGGTTTAAATTTTATTTGAATCGGGCCGGGTTCGCGCTCGCGCGCAACTTTGCGTCAACGGAACGCGTCGGCGCGTTCGCCGTTGCCATGGTTACGTCACGGAACGCTTGCAGCCGATTGGTCCGTTTGGTTCCGGTGACAGGGCGGCCGCAGGCCGCCCGTCGTGCGTCCCAAACGATTTCTTTCAACTGTCTGCCACCCTTCTCGGATTCACACCCTCAAGGATCCTTACAAAAAAGGCGATCCACTTTACACTAGTTATTTATACTAATGACAAAACATTTGACCTCTTGCTTAAACACATTTGTAATCTATAATAAGTACCAATTTTATAATGCCACTTTAGTAAACATTTCGTAAACTGTCACTGACAGTTAAATAACATCAGTTGTTAAGTGTGAGTTAAGAAAGACAGTTCATATACAGGGTTTCTCACGCAACTGGTTCGTTAGAACTTTATTGGGTTCCACTATTAGTCGGTTTTTGAGATTTTGCCAATAGGGGTTGTTCATCCGGATCTTTTGATTTAAAATATTTTCAAGATGGCTGCCACTTCCGGTCGACCGGAAGTAGGATACAACTTCGTTATTTTAAATGGAATGGTATAGTTTTTATTGCGTATTTTAATTCTACATGTAAAAATAAGTAGACTTTGATACGGGTTGTTGGTACTTATCGTTTTTCGTTTTCGAGTAATTTTGATTTTAAGATTTTTTTGACAATTTTCAACCTGTTGTTTAAAATCACATTTCTTAGTCACTGTTCAAGCAAGAAAGTTGATAACTATTACGATTACTCTCCAGACATTGCCAAATAGAACGCCACTACCCCCACCCCTTTTTAATATACAGGCTGGTCACAAAGAGGGTTACCGTTCTTCCATATTCAATTGCAAAAAAGTGGAAAATTTTAAATGGAACACCCTATATTTTATTAGCCTATCCGATAGAGAATTTAATTCTCTACAAATTTGCAATACATGTCCCTATACCCATCGGTTAAGATTTCCAAGATATAAGGGAATTCGTCAAAATTGCGTATAAAATGTCAGAAGTTTTTCTTTTTTTATTAGTAGGCTATGGAACTTGATCGATTTTTTGCTTGACACGATAGGGAATTTAATTCTCTACCAACCTTCAATACACTTCCCTATACCTATCAATAAAAGTTTTGAAGATATAAGGGAATTTATCAAAAAACTGTTCAAATTTCGTAGCCTACTAATAAAGAAAAACTTTTCTTGACATATTACGCGCAAGTTTTATAAATTCGCTTATATCTCCAAAACTTTAACCAACAGGATAGGGAAGTGTATTGAAGATTGGTAAAGAATTAAATTTTCTACCATATCAAGCGAAAAAACTGTTCAAGTTTCATGGCCTACTAATAAAAACAGGACTTCTTCTGACATTTTACACGCGATTTTGACAAATTCCCTTATATCTTGAAAACCTTAACCGATAGGTATAGGGACATGTATTGCAAATTTGTAGAGAATTAAATTCTCTATCGAATAGGTTAATAAAATATGGGGTGTTCCATTTAAAATTTTCGACTTTTTTGCAATTGAATATGGAAGAGCGGTAATTCTCTTTGTGACCACTCTGTATGTGAAAGAGGGGTAGGGGTAGTGGGGTTCTATTTGGCAATGTCTGGAGAGTAATCGTAATAGTTATCAACTTTCTTGCTTGAACAGTGACTAAGAAATGTGATTTTAAACAACAGGTTGAAAATTGTCAAAAAAATCTTAAAATCAAAATTACTCGAAAACGAAAAATGATAAGTACCAACAACCCTTATCAAAGTCTACTTATTTTTACATGTAGAATTAAAATACGTAATAAAAACTATACCATTCCATTTAAAATAACGAAGTTGTATCCTACTTCCGGTCGACCGGAAGTGGTAGCCATCTTGAAAATATTTTAAATCAAAAGATCCGGATGAACAACCCCTACTGGCAAAATCTGAAAAATTTACTAATGGTGGAACCCAATAAAGTTCTAACGAACCAGTTGCGTGAGAAACCCTGTATAAAGTCCAATATAAAAGCAAAGTGTGTGAGATGAAAAAATTAAACACTTACGGTTTTTATTTATTGGAATACTATTTTCGGAAATATCATTCTTGGCCTACTAACGATGGTATTCGAAGTGTGGGTGGAATCATCTAATTCCTTATCAATCATATTTGGGCTATTTATCCTGGAATAATAGAAATATTAAGTAGGTTTATTATGATATGTTAAATATTTTAAGGTAAATATGTACTGTATTTTTTTAGATTACAAGACGATTTTCCTTGAATTTTTATACCATGTACAATTCGTAATATTTGGGTTGGAATTTTTAATAGCGGATACCTTACTTCTTTGTCGTGGTAATAATCTGCACGAATTAATCGATGTTTTAAATGATTTTAATAAATTCGGTTATCCGAAACAAATGAAATTTGTTGAAAAAAAAAATAACAGATGCGCCTTGAAGGTTGTTAATTATATAGGATTTGCAGCGGTCTTCTTAACATCGTATGGATTTTCTTTTTGAAAAACGTGTTTGCATCAACTCACAATGGTTTCTAAATCACAAAGTATTCACTTGTAATTTAACACTTTGTTGACCGGTGACGAGTTAACTCGTCTTTTCATATCCAAACGTTGTTGACCGGTGACGAGTTAATTCGTCATTGCATTTGCCGTAGAAACGGGTTTGTTCATATCCCGACACAATGATGGCGCTAATTTATGTTTTTTAGCAAGTGTCCCCTACTGAAATACCCAAAACTACTTCTGAACCCAAGAAATTCGATGTAAAGCTTTTTTTTCAAAAATTGCCTTTCTTGGTATTAATTATCACTATTTTCGTATAATTCTGTAAAATTTTTTACGAGTCTAAGTAAAGTTAGGTGTCTAAGTACGTAGATCCGAGCACATGCCCTTCATTCCTTATAAAGATCCACCTTCCAGGCTTTCAGAGAAACTAAGCGACCACATTTTAGAACTAATAACCACTGGCATAAAAACAAATCCAACTAGAAGGTGTAGAGTATGCTCTTCAAAAGGAAAGCGTAGCGAAACAAGATATCTTTGCAAAACCTGTTGTGTATCATTACACGCAGGAGATTGTCACACAATTTATCATACAAGAAAGAATTATTCAAAATAATATAAAAAATATGTCCAAAACTTCATTTCATTTAATTTAGTATAAATAAAATTTATTTGAGTTTATTTAGAGTTTTACTTCCATATTCAACTACAAAATAATAGCCAGTTAATTCAAGTACAGTGAAGTTCCGCTAATCCGGATCAATGAAAACCGAGGCAATCCGGATTATGGACTCACAAGTAATCCGGATTATGATAATACATAATGTAAATAATGTATTTCAATTTCGTCCGGATTACTGGAGAATCCGGATTATTGGAGTTCGGATTAGCGGAGCTTTACTGTAGTTTCTGTGTAAAATTCCCGGTCAATAAAGTGTTAAAAAACAGTTTTTAAATATTTTTTTTAATTTTTATTTAAGTAACTAATACATGTGTGTGTAGTTAAACTAAATAATAACGATAATTTACTGATGTGAGTTTGGATAATAAATTGGTTAATAATATTTTTTGGTAAATATTATGGTAAAAATTCCTTTAATAAGATGGGGTGTGCACTTATATTTTCGATGTGTTTCTTGCCATATCAGATAATTAATAGCCTCTTGGTTGCCTTCTCAATTTCTTCTTTGACAAGTTTTTCCATTTACAAACTTGTAAAACGTAAAATAATGTAACGTTGCAATGCTGAGATTCAACATTTTAAAATTAATTAACATTTACCGATTATAGGAATAATGCAAGAAACAGATAATTATGTTAGATATTCTTGAATCTGACAGAGAATCAATAATTTTAAATTTGTTTTCAAATTTTTGACATAAGTATTCAAGTTTTTCGTAAATATATTTGAACAAATAGACTGCCATGAAACATTTCTGCAACTTTTCAAAATTTGTACATCAGCGCCATCATTGTGTTGAGGTATGTACTTGTTTTACGCTGAGTTGACTTACCTTGACGCTGGTGACATGACATGGTCTCTGTGTAAAATTCCCGGCCAACAAGGTGTTAATGCAAATCTATTACGCTTCGTTTAATTTAAAACCATGGCATCAAGCTATGATAGTATTATATCAAATATATTCCATTACCACTGTTACACAAATTGGTCTCGGTTTGGTATTGTTTGGTTGCTATTCGATAGAATTATTAATTGTACGTTTGGTACATCTTACATCGACGATCGACAACATTCGTTTTAATCGAACGGTAAGTTTTAAACTTAAAAAAGTTACGCGTATTATCAGCACATACACAAGTTATTTCAAATGGTTAATGATTTCACGACGGCTGTTCTTGTCGGACCAAAATTGTCTATCACAATTTGTATCTCTTTATCCGCTACAGGTTTTTTTATTGGTTTGTAATAAAACCAAATTAGCCTATAAAATTGTTAGAATTTAAACCTTTTTTAGCGACCAAATATGCCAGAATTTATTGTTATAAGTGTGGCAGTAATAATGTTGTGTTACGGTCACCACACAACACAAAGGCTTACTGATGCGGTATCATTTCTTATTTATTTTCTTATCGACTTTATTGTATTTTCTCGATTATTTTAGGGAGATAATTTATCGGAAGCCATTTATAATTTAAATTGGTACGATGCCGATTTGGCAACCCAAAACGACGTTTTAATCTTCTTCATGATTACCCAAAGAAGGTTAACGGTTGAACAACTTTTATTCGGAAGTGTGTCGCATTTGCAATTGGGAAATGTGAATAGTTCTCATTGAAGAAACTTAAGACTTTTGTAATTATTAAAGAAGATTTATATTTGGATGAATTGGATTCGTACAATTTCAAAAAATAAAAGCATCGCATAAAATCACATTTTTTGTAACTTTACACGATATTTTCTAGCAGTAGTACTAATTTAATTAATATAAAACCAAGTGTCTTGGTTAATTTAGCTGTTATTAACAAGAAAATGAGTAATGTTTGTAAGATACACGAATTTAAATTATGGTGGACGTGCCTGTACTCTTAGATCGTTCATGTTACCGGGTCACATTATTTAATAACGGAACGCGAGGGCACAGTAACATGTTCCTATTATAGATGTCAAATCCAATCAGTTTTCGTTTTATGCGATATAATTTCGTACACTCGTATTCACATGCACTGCGATACTTTATGTTTATCTCTTTCGCGTAAGGTAAAAGCAATTAAATAAATTTGCATCAAATTGAAACAGTTTTAAAAGTAAATTATCACGATATAAAAACTAAAAGAAGAATATGATAATTTCTTATTATTAAGTAAATTAAATCCTGTTTTAATTTACTTATTTATTTACATGTGGAAAACTTCTATCAAACCATCCCAGTAAAATATCGTTATCTCCAGACGCCGAAGTGGTGGTTGTTGGATCTCAAATCACTCTATATCTTTTATTCTGGGAGATTCGGTTCGTTGGATCGGATAATTGAAAACGTGTACGTCGGTGGAATTACTGGGATGATTGAACCAGCCGGAAGATTCTTGTTCACTTCCGGCGATAAACAAATAGGGTCTTCACAACGCCACAGGTTACAGACAGGCTATTACTACCGCTAAGGGAAAATTAGAACAACATCAAATTTCCGCCATTAAAGAACGTTTGGAACAATACATTCAAAATAACGAAAATGTTGTTGAAGAAGTTAGAGATGGAAATTAAAGTATTAAATATGGAAAGATTAAAGGATTTGCCATTTATTATAATAAAAATTTGAAATAAAGATTTTAAAATATACGTATCAGGTCTTTTAATAGCAACAACGTAAATTTTAAACACTTTTCAATAAATTTGAAAAACTACGCTGAATCTGTTTGTAGCAATAATAAAAAGCATTTTTAAAGATAAACAAATTATATTTCTTATATCCGAAATGCATAAAGCTTCGCATATCCTTTCTGAAATTGCCAGAAAATTAAATCGAAATAGCTTTACAATCACACATCCATAGAGTGTCTAGTGCAATGAAGTCTGGAAAACACCCAATAGAAGTACTGATCGATCACAAATCATAAATAAAGGGTAAGAGAGACGTCTTCGCTGAATGCTTTAATTAACCCGCTTGAGACAACTCGGTCCGCAGAGTTGACTTGGAGAGTGATTTAGGGAAGTACCATGATTTAACATCATCACATCTACAAATTTCTCAGACGTCTTTAATCCCAAAGCATCTAAGTTTCAGACTCAAGTGGTTTATGTTGAGGAGGCATCAGATCGACGAATAAAACCAAATCCGATAATTAGGTAATAATTGTCGCGATTACAATTTTGACAACATACCCTATGTTAATAAAAGATAAAATGGATTACATTTACTATTTATTTAAAATTATTGGAACTAAAAAATAATGGTAATTCAGAAAATCATAAAAAATAACTAACAGTAAGACTAACGTTAATAAAAGAATAAATAAATAAAAAAAATATGTAACAGACGACGAGCTCTTTTTCTTATTTAACAGTCATACTTTCTTATCATATTTGTAATTGTAGTTCTTAAAATATTTGTTTCTTTTTAACCAATATATTTTAATTTCTATAGTATATCATTTTTCCGTTGTACATACATAAAAATATAGGGACGTTAACTTAGGGCTCCTCGTAGGCCATAGAACTGAACCTCCTCTCCTTATCCAACGATTGGGAAATATTTCATTCAAAGTTTTACGCAAATTTTTAGGTATTTTGGTATATGGGTATAGATATACATTTAAGAACCTTATTAGTTATGTTTCGTAAAGGTACATATTCCTCCTCTAGTAAACCTCGACCGTTAGTCAACAAAAAAGAAATAGGTTGGCATGTTCAGCATTTGTAAATTATGTCTTTTTAATCAAAAAGTTAATTTACAAAACAATATTAAGTAAGAAACTGACTAAATTTCATATCCTGTTACTGTTGCCAAAATGTAAAGAAATTGAATATTTGGACTGATTTTGGCACAAATCAATAATAATTAACTCTTCTTGTTTCAATTGGACGGCTTCCATGAAAGTAAATGATGATTAACCCATCAATAAAAATTTTAGAGATATTATCCTTCTACGGAAAGAACAGATGTTACATTCATTGTCCACATTCCGGCTGTTGTTACTTCGGTAACCCTATGTGAACGAAGAATCATCTAACAAACCCCTTTTGTGGTTTGCGGTTTACATTTGACTCATGATTATACAGTGTTATAAGTCATAATGCTAACAGTCTGAAAGTAAAGTTACTACTAAATTAACCCCTCATACTGTATTAATAACAGTTTTGTTACATCAAAACAAAATAAATCCTTTTTTTTACAAGCAACATTTAATCGACTGTAATCTTCGCGAATATGTCTTTAAAATAAAATATCTAGTCGAAAAAAGGCGTACATATTTTTGGAATGTAGATCTTTGGAATATACTAAACACTTTTCAATATCATTTATACTTTTCAGACCCGCCTCAACATATGAAGAAAAATGAAAGAGGACAAGTTATTGAAGTTTGTAAATATCTAGTAGTAGTCCAAAACAGGGATAGAAGGGTATATTCCCTACGTAAATACAGATAGCCCTCTAACACGGTATCTCACAACACGGCATCCTATAACACGGTTTCGCACGTAATGAAAAGGTTGGTTTGAAACATTCAAAAAGCGTTTTGCAATTCATAACATAAGAATCCAAGGAGAGTTTGCGTTGGTTGATCATGAAGCTGCTATGACATATTCAGAAAAGATTTAAAACACTATAGTTGAGCAAGGATACACAGCGGATCAGGTTTTCAATGCCGACGAAACTGGGCTTTGGTGGAAAAAAATGCCCAGTAAAACCTTTATATCGAAAAAAGAAAAAACTGCACCCGGATTTAAAGTGTTCAAATATCGTCTAACGCTCCTTTTGTACAGTAATGCATCGGAGGACTTCATGACAAAACCCTTGCTAGTTTATAGATTTTTGAATCCTCGTGCACTGAAAAACGTAAATAAAAACATCTTGCCGGTATACTGGACAGCAAATTCGAAAACTTGGGTAACAGGAAATTTATTTAAAGATTGGTTTTCAAATTGTTTTGTGCCAAGCGTTGAGCGTTATTTAAGGCAGAAAAAATTGAGCTTCAAGGCACTACTACTTTTAGATAATACTCCATGCCACCCAAAAGATTTGACACATCCCAATATCAAAATAATGTCCTTACCACCTAACACTACTTCGCTGCTCCAACCATGGGATCAAGGTATCACACCTTTAAAACATATTATATAAGAAAATCCTTACAGTGGATTTTAAACGCAACCGATTTGAAATCAATTAGCTTAATGGAAGCTTGGAAGAAATTTTCATTCAAGCATTGAAATCATACCTTTGTCGCTGAAAGAAATAAAAACATCAACCTTAAATGCGTGTTGAAATAGAAAACATGCATGAAACATCTAAAAATGGAATTAGTGCCATATTAGAAGCCGCTAAGTCGATCGGAGGCGAAGATTTTGTGGATGTGGCTACCAAAGACATTCAAGATTTATTAGTGAAAGAAGAAGTTGACGAAGCGGATTTGATGGAAATTACATCCCTAGATGCAAATCAAATCGATTTTGAGTACGCTAGCTCTGATGAAGATTGTGTAGTTAAGAATTGAACATTAAAAAAATTACAAGAAGGCCTATGCTTAGCGTAAAATCCCGAGTCATTTTTCTTGAATGGAGACCCTACTATGGAAAGAAGTCGAAAATTTAAAAGGCAGAAATACCGGGAAATTTACAATGACCGAGTAAGAACTAGGAACCAAAGTTCGATTACAGATTTTTTAAGAGGGGAAAACATAAAACAACTTTAAATAGCGAAAAAAAGTTCTGAAAGTGAAGGCGATATCGTTACAGCGAAAAACGTTCTCGGTTGATTATACTGAGCAGTGAGGACGAATAAATTCATTAAATTATTGTTGCGTTAGATTAAATTTTTTTTTACTTTGTATTATACATACATTTATATTTTTAATAAAAGTTGTTGTTTATGTCGAATTAAGAAAAATATTTGCTTTTAGTAAGTTTTTGGAACGTAACCCCCCTTTTAGTACTAGATCTGGGTGTGATGCAACACCGTTTCACACAACACGGCATTTTCTAGGAACCTAACTACCGTATTATAGGAGGGTTACCTGTAATCAAATTTGATTATAACGATTGTTTATAAAAACATTTAATATCTGTACAAAACGACATTCTACTCAGCCAAAATGCCGAAAAATGCTTAGAGATTATGCGGAAAGCAAAATATTTAATGATTTTCGTTTTCAACTCTCACTTAGACGATCAAAAAGCTTTAGACTTTTACAGAGAGCTGTTGTCTCTTCTTATAGGCGCCTCTCAAATGGCGAATCAAGATTTAATTCTGAAAATTTGGAGAAGTAGGTTATCATAGGCCAGTTCTATCGCGTTACTTGCTTCTGCTAAAGAAGAGATAACGGATATTTTGTCAATTACCGATAAAATTTGGGACTCTATTAATTTCCCTTCGGTATCTCAACATATTACCAATTAGCAGAAGTCACTAAACATCAAAATTTAGATCCTTTTTCATCTGTTGATTATAATATTTCACTAAAAGCTTTTACCGATTTTACCGAAATCTCTAAAATACCACGTATTATAAGAAATTATCTGCTCTTTAAAATGGTATGTCACATTTAACTTGCATATTTGCACAAAGATTTCTTTGGCCAAAAACCATCTAAACGACGTCTTGTAATAATATAAGCTTTAAACTTGTATGGAAAGAAATATACGAATAGTTATTTGTTATTAATCGGATAAAAAAGATATTACGTCGGAGTAAGTAGTTAATTCGGATACGCCTTGATCGAATTTGTTTGTGCAATAAGTAAAAGAAAGTTTTCCATTATCCACTTACGTTTCATTACCTTTCATTTAAATTATTTATACTAATGATAAAACGATTGATATGTTGTCAAAACTGTTTCATTTTCTCATATGTACAGGTCTTACAATGTCACTTAAATGTCGTAACCGATCGTTAGTTGCTAGTTAAACAACATCAGTTGTTAAGTTTGAACTAAGAAAGACGGTTCTATAAAATCGAATACAAGGACAAAGTGTATAAGATTGAAAAATGATTTTTTCGGTCAAGAAAGACACTTTTAAAGTTTCAAAAACTTATGGTTTTTATTTATTTGAATCCTATTTTCGGAAATATCAATCTTGGCCTTATAACGATGGTATTCGAGGTTTAGGTGGGATGATTTTATTACTAATCAATCTTATTTGGGCTGCTTATCCACTAACAATAGAATTTTTAAGTAAGTGCATAATAGTGCTTTTAATACTTTAAAGAAAGCCTTATTACATTTTTTTTAGATTATAAAATAATTTTCTTTGAATTTTTGTTTTATTTACAATTTCTAATATTTGAATTAGGGTTTTTAGTAATGGATACCTTACTTCTCTATCGTAGCAATAATTTTTTCAAATTGATTGATATATTAAGTGATTTTAATAAATTCGGTTATCCAAAACGAATGGAGTCTCTTGAAAAAAATAATAGAACTGCCTTAAAAATTGTTAATTATGTAGGCTTTATTGCAATATATTTAATCTCATATAGCGTTTTCTTTGTTAAAAGTTTTTGCATCAATTCAGAATGGTTTCTAAACGAAAAAGGATTTACTTGTAATTTAATGGCGTCTTATTACGTTCCGTTTAAATTAAAACCATGGCATCAAGCTATGATAGTGTTATTTCAAATATACTCCTTTATCGCGATTGCACAAATTGTTCTCGGTTTGGTATTATTTTATTCTTATTCGTTGGAATTATTAATTTTACGTTTGGAACATCTTACATCAACGATCGATAATACTTGTCTTAATCGAACGTGTAATTTCAAACTAAAAGAAATCATCGCATATTATCAACACATACACAAATTATTTGCAATGGTTGATGATTTCATGGGGGACATTATTGTTGGGCCAAAAGTTTCTATCATAATTTGTACCATTTTATCCGCTACAGGTTTCTTACTGGTTTGTAATAAAACTAAAGTAACCTTTAAAATTATTAAATTCTAAGTATTTTACAGCGTCCAAATTTGGCAGAGTTTGTTATTCTAAATGTGACAGTTGCAATGTTGTGTTACGCTCATCACACAACGCAAAGACTTACAGATGCGGTATTATTTATTTTCTAATTTTTAATAAACTCATTTGTGTTATGTTGATTGTTTTAGGGAGATAACTTATCGAAAGCCGTATATAATTTAAATTGGTACGATGCGGATTTGAAAACCCAAAAAGACGTTTTGATCTTTCTTATGATCAGTCAAAGAATGTTAACGGTTGAAGTACCTTTATTGGGAAGCTTATCACATATGCAACTTGGAAATGTGAATACTTCCAATTAGGTAAATAGGTTTTTTGATAATAATGAAATATTGTTTTTTTTAGGAATTGAAGAAGATTTATATTTGGATTAATTGGATTCGTACAATTTCAAAAAATAAAAGATTAGTATAAAATCACATTTTGAATTATTTCACGCGCTAGTTTTGAGTAACAATACTAATGTAGTTTATATGAAAATAATTGTCTTGATTGATGTAACTATTATTAATAAAAAAGTAAAAGCTCTTTAAAAACACATGACTTTAAATTATGGTGGAAGTACCGGTAGCCGGCTCCACACACTCGGCGAGATATGGCAAGGGTACCCGACACCGAGAGTGTGGACAACCCTAGTTCGTCGTCTCGTCATCCTCTCGCCTCGTCCCGCTATGTCCCCGCTCGATATCGGTGTTTTGGTTCGAGTCAAAGGGCTCTCGCCAAGATTCGCCTCCGCAAAAGCAACCCCTCCACACTCTCGCTTTGGTCACCGCTAAATGTTGTACAAGTGCCAGACAAAAGACGCCCAAAGCTCGATATATCCGATATGTCTGTACTGATGCTCATGAGTCAGATACCAAATAAAATTTGCTATTGCATTTATTCTTCAAATTGTAACGTTTATTTTTCATCACGGTATTTGAAAGATTTTTCTTCCTAAATCTAACGCTGTGGAATAGATGTACTTTTATTAACCATTTACTGCAGACAAAATTAAAATACTTCTCTTAAGTACTGTGCTGTTACCGAGTAAGTCGCCAAAAAGTCTTACCCAAACTTTTTAAACTGGATTTTGTAAGGTTCGAAGGTGACTCCGAACCCGATATTGCCCTTAAGCTGCGTTTAGACTACGCGAAACATACTCGCGCAACTGTTTCGCGAAACATGATTCGCACAGTGTACACGCCTTCTTCACCCCGAAACTCGTTGCGCGAAACAACCTCGCGGCGAGCTAGGGGTCTGTCGGTTTTTGGGTGCGAATCAAAGTGTTTCGCTTTACCTGATTCGCATAGTGTAAACGTCGTCGTTTGTCCTGGGGTGAGTTGAAACAAGACCACCACTGCGTCAAATGACCCATACTTCACATATGCATTAAATTTAGCCAATAAACTGAAAACATATGATGCCCAAACACTTGCACACATCAAAAGAGCCATTGCAAACACTTTGTTTAAGGCAGACATGGGAATGATGTCATCTATGTCACCTTATGATAGTAATCTACACCCACAACGAGCATATAGGGCCTATATTATAGGGCATTACCTAGCACCTATACATTTGAGTCTGAAATATCCTCTGGACACACACGTCCTGTATTGGCTGACTTGCATTTACGACATCCTAACTACACAGGATGACTAATTGAAGTAATATATGAAAATAAAAATAAAATAAAATGCAATAAAACAATATGTAGATATAGTCATAAATGAATATAATAAAATATTTTTTGATAATACTTTAAAATACTTAATAAATTATTGTTTGTATCTTTACATATTCTTGAACTGTTTCAATCAACGCATCACACACTTCCGGTATAATTCCCGATATTGTGCTTTTGGATATTTTAAATAGATATTGCAAACTGGTACACGAATCACCTGTTGCAAGAAACCGTAGTGTGACAGACAACCTTTCCCTAACAACTAATTGCGTTTCTTAGCTGTGTGTCGATTCTTTCAATTTTTGGTCCAACAAAAGCTACAAGATATTCTAATTTCTAACAGTATCATCTTTGGGTTCCACTGCAATTTCCTTCATTAGTTCATTACCATATTGGCATCGCCAACGAAACAATTCCTTCGTCCACCAGCGGCGACGTCGTCTTTTTTTATTTTTCTGATTTAAACATAATATCGCCATGACCGCGAACGTAGAAGCAGCACCCGATTGTACCACAGACGTTTGTCTCGCCTAAACTGGCGGATCATCATCTTTCGTGCAAACGTTTCGCTCTGTGTAAATGTATCAGATGAGACGACCATCAAGTGAAACAGCCTCGCGAAACAGTTGCGCGAGTATATTTCGCATAGTCTAAACCCACCTTTAGGGTCCATTGGTGCAATGTGTGCAACGAACAGGTGTCCCAATATCTCAAAAAGCTCTAATTATCCTATTTTTAATCAAAAGTTTGTACGCGTCAAATCGATAATCTTTTCATCAGCGACTTATAAATAGCGCCGATTTTATTTTTAACATTTTTTCCTCAATGAATCTTTAAATAGCTACGTATCAATAAAAAAAAATGGTTTACAATCGATTGATTTCCTGAAAGTATTTGATTCATTTCTGCAGTAAACCATTTAACAACCGTGTAAGTTAGCAGTTAATAAAAGTACATGTACTGTACATCGTGGTATTCACAAAAACAAAGTCTTTTTAATTCGGTACAACATTTAAACATTTCATTTGGTACCTGGATCATGAAAATCTGAACGGAAATATCGGAGACATGGCTTTGGGTGTCTTTTGTTTGACACCCTGTACAATACCAACTGGTAATTATATCAGTTCATTTATGTGTACAAAAGACCCTCGTCTACGTCTCGGTAAGTCTTCCATCGATATTTATTATTCGTGCAATGAACGAGAGTGTGGAGAATTATGTTGACAACGAACAGTCTCGCTGAGACGCCTCGGCGAGCGCTCTCGCCGAGTGTGTGGAACAGGCTTTAAGCTGGGTTTAGACTATGCGCAACATACTCGCGCAATTGTTTCGCGAGGCTGTTTCACTTGATGGTCATCTCATCTGATGCTTTTACACAGAGCGAAGCGTTTGCGCGAAACATGGTGAGCCGCCAGTTTGGGCGAAACAAACATGTCTGTCGTACAGTCGGGTGTTGCTTTTGCGTTCGCGGTAAGGGCGATATTATATTTAAATCAGAAAAATAAAAAAAAAAACACGCCGTCGCCGCTGGTGGACGAAGGAGTTGTTTCGTTGACGATGCCAATATGGTAATGAACTAATGAGGGAAATGGCGGTGGAACCCATAGAAGATACTGTTGGAAATTTCATCCGTATGACCACAGAAGATTTTGAATATCTTGTAGCACTTCTTGGACCAAAAATTTGAAAGAATGGACACACAGCTAAGAAACGCAATTACTGTTAGGGAAAGGTTGGCTGTCACACTATGGTTCCTTGCAACAGGTGATTCATATACCAGTTTGCAATATCTATTTAAAATATCGAAAAGTATAATATCGGGAATTATACCGGAAGTGTGTGATGCGTTGACTGAAACACTTCAAGAATATGTAAAGGTATGAACAATAATTTATTAAGCATTTTAAAGTATTATCAAAAAATATTTTATTATATTCATTTATTACTATATCCACATATTGTTTTATTGCATTTTATTTTCATATATTACTTCAATTAGTTATACTGTGTAGTTAGGATGTCGTACAGTTTTCCCTGTTACGTTGGTTGCAAGTCAGTCAATACAGGACTTGTGTGTCCAGAGGATATTTCAAACTCGAATGTACAGGTGCCAGGTGATGCCCTATATGCTCATTGTGAGTGTAGATTGCTATAATAAGATGACATCCTTCCCATGTCTGCGTCAAACAAAGTGTTTGTAATGGCTCTTTTGACGTGTGCAAGTGTTTGAGCATCATATTTTAGAGATCGTTGGCTAAATTTAATGCATATATGAAGTATGGGTCATTTGACGCAGTGGTGGATGTTTTCAAAATTTGTGATGCTTCACCCATCACTTTATCGGAGTCTAAAATCTCTCTTTTCTTTCGTTTGCGACCTTCAGTAATCTTTCTTTCAGTCTCCAAGTGTGACTAGTTGTCAATCCTGTCTTTCCCAACTTGTGTTGCATTAGCCTCCGTTTCTACTTCTAATTCTAGCAGTACTTTGTATCCCCAGTTGTGACACAGAAGACTAACGTGTTTCAACTCACCCCAGAACAAACGACGACGTTTACACTATGCGAATCAGGTAAAGTGAACGACTTTGATTCGCGTCCAAAAACCGCCAGAGCCCCGGCTAGCTGTGAAGCTGTTTCGCGCAACGTGTTTCGAGTTGGAGCACACGTGTACACTATGCGAGTCTTGCTTCGCGAAACAGTTGCGCTAATATGTTGCGCGCAGTCTGACCTAGCTTTAGATGTAAAAAGTTTCGCACTACCAGAGAAAATAAAGTCTTAATTTAGAGTTTAGTTTATTTATCATGCAGATCAGCCAGTCAAACCCCCGTCTTTTTAATAGAATGGTTCAATAAATTAATGCTAAATATAAGCTTATTTGATGCGAAAAAAATTCTTGTAAATGACAATTCTTACGAAAATTCTCATTTATTCATCACAGTACTGCTGGTGTGATAACATGAATTTCTTTTTAATATGCACCTTGGACATTAGCCTTTAGATAAACTATTTCTTTCAATTGGGATTGAATAAGCATTAATAGCAGAGTCTATAGCAGATAGTCTATAATCAACCAGAAGATTAGCAAATATGCAATTTTGGACAGAAGAAATATGAGTGTCGGCTATTAAGTTGTTTTAATGAATGGTAAAAATTACATAGCCGTACACCTAGTTTCATCTGAAGGCCATCTTCAGAGGTAATTTGTCTCTAATTAATCTAACCAAGGTTAATTAACTCAAATCAATGAAGC
This sequence comes from Digitonthophagus gazella, assembly GCA_036711955.1. Lineage (NCBI taxonomy): Eukaryota > Metazoa > Arthropoda > Insecta > Coleoptera > Scarabaeidae > Digitonthophagus > Digitonthophagus gazella. The sequence continues at coordinate 25,958,749 of JASCIT010000006.1, read as the reverse complement.
AAGTTTTTAATTAGAGACAAATTAGATCTGAAGAGGGTCTTAAGCCGAGGCACGTAAGGATTATAAAAATTCACTAAACCAGATAAGTGCTGAGAAAATACTTTTCGTTCCACACTTTGATTATTAGTATGTTAAAAGTATATGTTGTGGAAATGTTACGGAATAAAAAAGTTGCAAAATAGAAAAATTATAACAGAAATAATCCTAGTTAATATGATTTTCGCTGTTCAGTTTTGCTATAAGGTGTTAATTTAAATCCGTGCTCAAGTGAGCTGTGTGCTCTACTAACATCTTTGTCGCGTTCGTTTCCTACGTATCTCTTCATCTTTGTCATCATCTATTAAAAATTCAAGGCATGCTTGAGCACGAATTTAAATGAACACCCGATCTTATAGAAACAGCGGCTTATCTACATTGTAATTTTCTCCACTTTTGAAGTAAACTTATACGTTGTTAGCTGATTATTAAGGATTAAGTATCGTTTTGTTAACACAGGACACCTTTATACTGTATTTCTTTTAATGCTGCATTTAATTACTTCTAATCCCTTTCTAATATTAAATAAACCCTCCACACAATTTTTTGCACATGACTTTCATTTCTGTTGTCAATATATCAAAAAAGTACAAATTTTACGATGTTGTCGCCTTAAACGGTGGTTTAGTTGTCTATTAACAAGTGATAAGTTACGATGAAACCGTGCATGCTAATTTCTAAAATGGTTTCGGTTACAACTATTCGTTACTATTTAATAGCATGCTAAAATCTTACTAGACGTATAGTTGTGCATATGATTGTAAATGTTTGACTATTGGAGCGTTTTTACCCTTAACGAATGAGTATTGTAGTATTATAATGTACAATGTCGCGAATATGACGGCATTCGTTCGTTAAGGGTTAATATCTAGAAGACATGCTATTTCTGGATTGTACTAAATGAATTCATTCCACAAGTCGTGCAACTTTGGCACGAGTATTGAATTCTATCAACCTCTTCGTGCGAAAGACACGTGTCGAACTTTGCCATCGTTTACGTCGGTGATCAAGAGAAATGTGTAAATGTGGTGACGCGGCAACATCACGTTCTATCAAGTCTAAACGACCAATGATAGAGGATGCCTTTGTAACTCCAAGTGTAGTTGATACATTGATTGAGATGTATGGGCACAATAAAATTACTGGTACATTAATAATAAGGCGCAAATAGGAGAAATTATAACTATATTCCGTCCGGCACAAGATATCCATCATTAAGTAATTCCATTATCGTAGACCAGCATTTATAATTTTTCGCTTCCCTCTGTCCTGTACAATTAAATAAAAGATCAGTTGTACGTCGAGAAAACAGTGTCGAGTAATGACGTATGAGACATCTTTGGATGGGCAGAGATTGGCTAAAACTTTTATTCAGTGCAATTAAAAAAAAAGTTGATTATATGGATGATCACTAAAGTCACCGCGCGGCTTATTATGTGATTAAAATTTGTTTAAAAGTGAATTTGTTAAAATGGTTGTAGAAGAATTGCTTTTAAAAAAGTCATAAATGAGGCAGCCATATGCTAACATGTGATTTAAAAACACCTTATTATTAAACGTACAAGGTGGTGTCAGTATAGTACAGTGTCGACCATTCGACATATAAGTTATAAATATGGTGGGTACAAGGTGATTTAATGTAGACGTTCTGAACCAAAAGGTCCTATTTAACAATTTAGTATTGTAATCCTTAATTTAACCGCCAATAACTTTGTTTACATTATTCGGCAGTGGACTTACGTGATATTTATAAGCCCTTATAGAACAAAGACAAGCATTCTGATTCCCAGTGTAGTTTGAATATGTTCACAATTAATTTCCGTTTTGGATATTCTCATTCTCCATTAATAGGTTAATTTGTTTTCGGATTGAAATCGGTAATGGTCTGCGGTGCGAATATAAACAATTTCTTACCAATCAAGTAAATAGATATAGATAAGGTAACTTTTTCTTCATAATTTAGTTTTGTATTTCGATATTATTATGTGACCTTATCTATGAAAAGGGGGCTTACGTGTCAAAAAAAGCATTTTTCACTTTTTTACCGATTCATACTAAGTTTGAGACGTTCATTCATATAAAGTTCACTAAAAATGTAAGAATACAAATAGGAAAGAAACCGATTTTTTTTTGTTGGGAAAATTAATTGAGTAATAAGATTTAGAAAAAACGTAATTTTATTCAAAAAAACGTATTCTAACACGAAGAAAAAAACATTCTACGCAAAAAAAAACCCGTTTTACAATACTGAGTAATTTTTGTATTTTTCTTACTCGTCGTCTTTCTTGAAACTTGTTTAGGTGTAGGTTGTGAGGAAGATGGACCTTGTTCCACTCCTGGTTCGAGAAGAGCACAAACTTTCGCCTTTCTTTTCTTCGATGTCAACTCTATCTTTGATAATGGAGCTACCATATCTGCTTTTCTTCTATCTGAAACCAAGCTGCGAAGATTGTGGCAGTTATAACACTGACGTTCCAAAGACAAACCAGTTGGTTGTATAATTTCTAGCATTCGATCATCGACAGGTTTTACCAGGAGCTGAAACGACTGGAGGTCCTCACTTAAAAATGCAAAAAAACGATCTGGCGTGAACTTCATGTAATCAGTAAGGAGAAAGTTAAATAAAATCGCCTTTGCAAATACGATAGTAAAACGTTATTTTTTTTTCTGTCCACCGAAATTATCGCAGAAAAGAACGAGTGTTTGGAAGTCTTTGCAGTAGGCCTGCAGGTGGTAATGCAGGATGCTCGCAACGCAGTTTGGTCCCTTGCCCACATCATCTTTTTCATCTATCAAGTAATTATACTGTACAAAAAAATTTTTATTTTTCGTCTCTAATAATACTTCACCATATTTCGAATAGTATTTGCAGGAAGAATTGGTCTTTTCGGATAGTTTACAGCAAATAAATCGCGACATATTTCCACAGAATTTCCACCATAAAATCACTTTACCATAAACAACTATAGGGTGATTTTTTATACCACCCCATGTGTTCAGATATGATAAGCCCTCAAAACTTTACATAAAAAATGTTCACAGAAAATCATCTACCAACTTTCTTGTGATTAATAATAAGTATCAACGACGAATAACTACCGGATGTACTCATAAAATATTATTAATACTTATGAAGGAGGTAATAAATTAAGATGTTGTTAGAGAGTTTCTCAAAATAATCAACTTTTGTATGTGTTATGGAAACGTTCTAGTTTGTATCGCGAATAGCCGAAAGTGTTTATCAATGGTTTGCGTACTTACAGAAGAACCTTTTAATGACACTGGTTTCGAAATAAATAGCACCGAATCGAACTTACAAGAGAGGGTTTTATTACAATGAACACGAATTTTATACAAAAGACAGAAAACAAGTTTTTAAAAAGACGGCGCACGCAAACAGTATATACAAACATGAAAATAAAACATTTAAACAGTAGGGTTTTATTCACTGCCTTCGAAAAAAATTTTTTTTCAACAAAAGATAGATGAGTACATTTTATAATAAAAATCGCACTAATAAAGTATTCAAACATTTTCATTTTAAACCATAAGAACTTGTTTGGTACGTACATAATAACTCTTCACATGGTATTAAAATACTTCACAAGTGAGTGCACGCTACATATATCTAAAGCCGAAGAGAACATAAAATCGTAAATAGTGAAGAAAGAAGTTTAAAATTTCACTAAATTCCGCATATTCTCAAAACATAAAAGGACAACGTACAATGAATGCTTGACGTGAATAGAGAGTCCAACTGAAGTATACTTCCGCAGGTAACACGAACGGGCCTTTTCAATCGAGGAAGCACTGCTAATGTTATAAACATTAAAGTAATCAAAATAATTGCGAAAAGCTTGATTGTGATTCATTTCTCCGTAGTGTGCATTAAGACGTGGGACGAAACATATACAGGTGTTATGTGTGGTTATTGAAAGATAATAATAAAAGCTCAAATAAACGTTTGTTGAAAAATGCTTCCTAAAGGACTACATTTTCTTGATGGGAACAATGGAAAAGTATACCATCTCAGAATCTTATCGTTTCCCAAAGATGGCGACATAATGTGCTGTTACACAGCAAAAAAATCTTACTTATTGTTAGTTCAACAATGAGATTAGCCGATCTTCAAAGACGATTTATTTACTCGAAAGCAGTTGGCGATACGCAATTACATCAACAGGGCCATTCTTACATAGAAAGGTAAAGAAATCTAAATTTTAAGTCAGGGTAGTAAAGACTTAACATGCAAAAAAGTTAGATAAACCAATAATTAAATCATCCCCTCGCACGCACACCATTAGTGAGTGTAATGCAAAATCGATACCACCATTTAATTTCTCTTTAATTCAATCCATTACGAGGAAATTGCCTAACAACCGTTTTCCTGGTGCCTTCTTCAGGAGTTTGTAGCTCTCTTAGGAAGCACTTTTCGACCAATGTGCTAGTAGGGTAGGGCCATCTAATTTTAAGACATCCTGTATATCAGCCCTTTCTTGATTCTATTTTGATTTTTGGTGTTGAAATTGGAGATGATCTCATGCCGGAACATGTAAGAAATTTTAAAATACAGAAAAAGTGTTAATGTATACATTTTATTCCATGAGTTAATCAAAATGAGTTTTAAAGTGTGGTCACTCGCTATATCCAACTGTAACACTCGTGATCAAATTCAAAGCAAACCGCGTACACGATATTATAATAAGCTCTGTACATATTTTGGTGTTTATCAAGCTGGCCATCAGAACACATTTTATCTCGAATGGAATCTATGGTCATAATTACAACCTCGTTGATAAAATGGGAGATTTGGTTTAGATTTCGGGTGCTTTAACTCGTTAGAATCTGAATAGCTTTAATTAAAAGGATTTAATCGATTTAATGGAATTAAGGAGATTATATCTTGAATTAAGCACCGTTAAAATTGAATTTTTAATAACGTTTACTTTAGGAATCGTTAGAGCGGAAATATACCTAGTGCTTATAATTTAAAACTTTGAATTAAACTGATAGTATACAAATTTAAAAGCGTTTAAAGTTTCTAAACTTTTAAACCTACTTCATTTTAGTTTTCATTCGTGAATCTAAATAAATTTATTTAAGTTTCTAAAGGTCGGTTTATTCACTTTTGGGTAAATTAATCTATCTGATATTTACCACGGTTACTGGCTAACTAACCAATGACGGTAAGCGAAATTGTAGTAACTATGGAAAATACCTGATAGATTAATTTATCCAAAGATGAATAAACCGATCCTAAATGTCTGATAAGTTACAAATAAATTAGTAATAATTAAATATAGATTAAAGTGACCATTTTTCACTAAAACCATCAAACTGTTTTTAATTATTATCAAAACGGACAAAAAAATCCCGGGGCTTTATAATCACTAGTTTGAGAAAGAACTACTCCCATAGCTATATTAGAAGCATTAGTTGCTAAAGAATGAAAAACATTGAGAGAAGGATGAGCAAGAACTGTTGAATTGGACAAGAGATCTTTGGTTTTATGAAAGGAAAGGGCAACAGGTAGAATAACGACCTTCCACTTGTTCTTTTGGGAATCAGGTCATCTCTTAGAGATGATTTAAGTTGCTCACATAAACACTCTTTATTAAAATGATCAAAATTCTTTCGATTGCAATAAAAAAGCATAAAAAATCTCAAAGATGTCAAAGATTCTTCACTTAATTTAAGGTAACCTTAGGATATATGGATATTTTAAAAATCGAATGGAATTTATTTATAAAAGTTTTATTAATTTCTTTTAAAATCCTTTTACATTAACAACTTAGTAATCATGACGCAATGTTGTTAAGCAGTGGTGACTTATATGAATAAATTCAGATTTTGTAACGTTTGCAATAGGTCTGCAGAAGCCTACATGAAAATTATCGGGAATATCACGATTATTACGCCATCGTCATTTGTATCTTCGGAAGCATGGCAAATATTTTCAACATAATGGTTTTGTCGAGGAAGAAATAGCTAACGCTTCGATAAACAGGATTTGTCATGGATCTGCTTTTAATGATGGAGTACTTGATTTTCGCTTATTATTACCACTTCTCGAGGTACTTTTCTACTCATTGTCAGTAATAATTCGATTTCACCTTCATTATTTAATCCTAGGATGTAAGCCCGATTGTCTTCCCCGCGACTATTAACAGTGTACCCTTTTACGACCGAACAAGACATCCTAAGGGTTTTGGTTTTGCGGTGTTCTTTACGTTTTTTTTGCATAAAACAATTTATTATTTTTATTATTACCATTTTGCTTGAATAGCAGCGTTTAGTCAACGACTAGAAATTACGGCAAAGTTATTGCTACAGCTATGTTTACGGTTAACTTTGCATCCTAAGCAAGGCCTAATAATATCTGTTGAGGATAGGCTTTTTCGCTTGCTTACCCCGCTTATATTAATTTGCTGTTTCCGCCAGTATGAAGACGACGAAAAATCAATAGCTAGAGGTTAAGGACCTAAAAATCACCTCTTCACCTAGAAATCACTAAAACAAACTTGTTAAATCCCCTTGCTTATTTGTAAACTAAAAGATTTTTACGGCACAATTTGTATTTCTGTTTTTTTTCTTATTTTTCTCTAATGTTTGGCAGATTTCAATTCAGTTTTCTTCGACTACCATGTTTAAATCCTGAACTTGTGCGTGCTTTTATTCAGAGATGTCTCTACTTTCTAATTGTAACATCTGTTGGAACTGCTGATGGTTAGTTCCGATTCGGATGGATTGAAACAACTGGAGCTTCTTTTAAGTTATTTTATTTAGAAATACGGTTAGTGCTACAACTCACTTATTAACTTCTCGACGATTTCTTGTATTTCCCTTAATTCTACCTCCCGCTTTTTGAACTTGTATTTCCCAACTTGTGGTTTCATCCTCCTAAACCAATCATAATTTTATCACGCGACATAACCGAACCAATAAAAATGCACTTGACAACAACTTAAATTTGCTGAATCGAGTAAAAATGAAGTTCAATGAACAAGTGTTAATTCTTGCGAAATACAAGCTCTTGGTAACGCAACGCGACTCCTTTGTCGTTACATGAAATTTAAAATAATGAAATATTTAATTAACTAGTCATCTACTTTACAACACATCATTATTTGTAGAAGCATGGTTAATTAACGCTCTATAATAAGCCGTTCTTACTCTAACTATAAGACCCTGTAAAGTACTGCTACTTGACTTATTTTATTTGAAACAGAGGGAATGACTGAATCTCTGCTATCCTTCATCTCAGGACGTTTTAACAGAGAATTTTACAGATTCTTAATAGTTATTATTATTTGTAGTAATAATGATTAATATTAATATATTAAGATTATAACACTAATTTTTTACTAATTTTAAGTTTACAAATTTACTGTAGACAACAAAAATTACAATTTTTGTATTTTAGAAAGTCAAAAAGACCTCTGGTTTTGTTTAAATATTGAAAGGTTCCAGCAAATTATAGGATTTATTCCATAGTCTGTATAAAGATGGTTGAGTTTACCGGAACTCTAAACATATTTTCACGTTTTATATTGTTTTAAAGTCGCGCTAGTAGCTCATTAAAGGCAGACTTTCTAAGGTAGTATAAAGATTTATCGTCGTATTCTCGTAATTTTGAATACAAAATCGTAAATTCTCCTGGCAGCACTGTTTCATAACTGCATATAATACTGTTAAATAAAATACAATTTGTTAATGCGTCCATTTCTCTTGAGAGTGTACAAAATTGCTGCCGTCCCATTGAAAAAGACAGAAGTAAGTGACGGTGAGCGCGTTTTGTCAGTGCTGACATCAGCACTAGTCGCCCTATCAGCACTAAACCCAGTCCAAAGCTAGAAATGACAAGCGCCTCCTTTAAATCCACATAAAAATAAACAAATTAATATCAAATATGAATTTTGTCACATAAATTATAATTTTTGTGGAAGAATTTATTCATAATTGGAATAGGTTCATGTAATAACAAACAAAAATATGGTGAAATTTTAAACAAATCCCGCAACCAGAAGTCATACAATATTCCGAATTGACTATTTAACCCATTAATGTTTCATTAGAGGGGCGCTCTCTAAATTCATTTTTATACGAAATGAGGAATTTTGTCACTCTTCTAAACAAATGTTATTTTTAATGCAGCGAACTTCATGCATTATGGGTTAATACGTGTTTATGTAGGGGGATGTGGGTGCCTTTGGGACGGTGGTATGTTTGGGACAATTAATCCAAATCAAGAACTTGTTTGAATTTACCCCGTTCTCTTACTTTAAATTTACTAGTGCTACCTACAGTGCCACATCATCGAAACTTGAAATGCAGTCAGCTATTTTACCTTAAAAATTGGCCGTTTGCGTTGATGTTGTTTCCAAGTAAAAATCGGGTGCATCAGGTAAGTACTGGCTACAACTATGTTTATTTACAAATCTTAATAAATTATTATTGGTGAAGTCTACAAACTGTTTTTGATCAATACACCTTGCTGTCTTTTATTTGTGTCCTATACAAAAATTTACAAAAAATAAAATGTAGACAAACTACAATGAGGTATGTTTGGGACATTGAAAGAGAGGGATATTTGGGACGTCCCAGATATACCTCCTATATACATAATCGGCTCTTGGTAATTGGTTCTTGAATAACCCGTGCAAAACAGTTACAATTTACAAAGATATTAACAAGCACATCCGAAAAACTGTTAATAAAAGAAGCATTGAAAATCAAGAATGAAAATGGTCGAGAAAAGGAAGAAATGGTTAAACACAGCGTAAAAAGAAATTAGAGACCAAAGAAGATGAAGAAATTAATTATGCTTCCGTCATTTTGTGACTGTCCCATACATACCAACGCAAGGTACGTTTGGGACAAAATAAAACTAATCACTTCTACTGCAACAAAACTCTAATCATTAGAAAAAATGACATCAAATAAGTACCAAAATATAGCATAAACAGTAAGCTATTCGATGGTACACATTTTAAAATTTTTATGTTGCTGGTATGGCCACAATTAAAAGGATTATAAAAAGTGTCCCTTCCCACCTTACCCCAATTTTTGGTCTACTCGTAATTGTAAAAATAAACAAAATATAAAAAATTGTAAATTTGGGGAGAGTCACACAAGAAAGTGTAGTGAGCTACAGAGCAGCGAAGATTTATTTAAAAAGTTACTTCTTAGCTATGACAGCTTTATAAGTAATTTAAAAAAAAGTCCAGCGAAGCATTGAAATATGAATAGAGACCTTAGAAGATTACTTATAATGGACGAGTTTTCAAAAGACGAGGTGGAAGAAGAAGAAGAAGACTACTAAAAAAGTAGGGAAAGAAAAACAATAACTCCTCATAATAAGCATCATCCCGCTTTTGATTTTATATAACCTTTGTGTTGTATTCTAATAATTTTTACTCGTAACTTTTCCAAGCTTTAAACGGAATTAAGCCATCTAATTAACACAACGGAAATTTGTTGACATGCCCTTAAAATAAGATAGCTGAAATAATCCTATTAACTCCTAGATATATTTGCAAAATTTTAGGTTCTCGTAAATTTCGTAAAATTTTTTAAAACGAATTTAAATACGAATTCTATTTGTATTTAAATTTATATGGGTTTAGGTAAACCACCACTTCTTGACATAACATTCAGCTTTTGGTCTTATGGCTATATATCAAGTTTCAAAAGCCCATCTAATTGTAAACAGCAAAGCAATATTTTCGGTCATGTTTTCATTTCGTCCAGACCACTGTGCGCCGATGGATGGCCCTCAAGAAGTGTTGTTTACGTCAATACAAGGTCCTGATACACAGAAACCTCGCGTTAACATGATAAAGTGTTAATTTTTTAGCGATAGACCCAACCTTTTTTGTCACTGCAACATGCAAACTTCAATTGAAAATACTCTATTAATACATAACCCCCACCAATACACCCCTACTCCTCCCCCAAGGGAAAGAAGTTCTAATAGATTTTTTTAATATATGCAAGGGAATAAAGTTTTCCCTACTAACAAATACGTATCTCAAGAAAGCATTGTTTTAGTCTTGAGCTGTCCTTGTTTGCAATATGTTCGAATTAAACTTAACTCTGTTAAAACTAGGCGGTTTATTCTTAATCCCTCATGATTGGAAACCATACGTACATACAATGTATAACGTTTACGTTTTAGTCGGTTTCGCATTTACATTATCATACATAAGCGTCGAAGTGATCGAAGTAATTAATTCGATCAGCGATCAAAACCGATTGATGGGTATTTTAACGGGTGTTCCTACGCATTTAGTTATATTCTTAAAAGTGTACGTTTTGTTGAGAAATCGCAAGACAATCGTTCAAATTATCGCGAGATTTGAAGAGGAATATGAATATTTTAAAAGTGTCGATGGGCCTCATCTATTAAAAATTAAGAATGGTATAAAAAGAGCAAAATTAATTACGTGGGTATTTTTTATTAATACCGGCTGCTGTATACTCCTTGTGCTAATATCTTCTCTAAAACAATTTTTTTTATGAAAGTAACCAAACCTTTATTAACGGTGAAGTACAATGTAATTATATGTTACCCATACCCCTTGGGATATTTTCTTTCGTACAAACGAAACTAACATGTATTTTAATTATTTTATGGGAAATTTTATCTTTAACGTTTTTCCTATTTCAAATTACAGGTAAGGAAATGTTTAATTTTAGACTTAATATTACTGAAGTTGTTCCTAATATTGCATAAATGTTTTTATGTATATATTTTAGGTTGTGATACTTTATTTGTTGTGATGGTAATCACTCTGACTGATTTCATCAAAGCGTTACAAAGTAATTTTTCGAATATCAATCGTATGTTGGAGTTTGGAACTAAAGAAGAACAAAATAAGGCGCTTAATAAAGAAATCAAACAGCATTCCAAGTGTCTGCAAAGATTAATAAGATTATGTTACGATATAGACGAGATATTTTGCTTTATATCTTTACCGCAAGTCACGATAACACTATTTACGCTAATGTCGATATTGCTTTCGCTTTCATCGGTAAATTAGTTTCGTTTAACATTTCTTAAATGTCATTTTGTATTTTTTTTACAGTGTGAATTATTTAGTGACGAATTTTTTATAAGACTCCAACTTCAGTACAGACTGAGTTAATACAATTTGGTTCGCAAACAGGTTCACAATCATTTGTTACGATTTTATTATAACCTGTATAAAATTAAAGGCTGTTAGAAAATTGAAGAAGAGTAAGAAAATATTTATTTTACCTTCGTTACAAATACAAATTTCAGGGGAAACAAAACTACCATTAGTACAGCCATCAGAACAAATAGGATCGCATCGATAAAGGCTTATTTCTGTATATCCGGGGAAGCAATGGCACAAATTGGGTTTTACACATTTTGAGTAAATACAATCCGGTTCGCAAATCGGTACGCATTTATATTTGTTATTGGGATTTTTTTCGTAACCTTTATTACAAGAGCAGATTTCCGGAGAAGAACAGAAACCGTTTTGACAAGGTTCTGAACAAATTGGTACACATTTGTATTTATCAACTATAAAATGAAGAGAACAGAATGTTGTATTAATTGCTTTTAAGTGTGAAAGTCTTCAAAAAAGTTACAAAAAGTAAAATTTTGTGTGAATTAGATTGGAAAAATATTTGGAAATTCTTCATGAAAAACTAATTAAAGACCACAGTCAAAAAAATCCCAGTAAACCCGGTTTAAAATGTTAGGAGCTTCATAATATGAAATGAAATATGAAAACATATAAGAAATATGTAATAGTCATGAAACAGGAACTTATTTAGATAATAATTTTTCAAAAATCCCCAATCTTTTTAACGTTGGACATTTTAATTAGATTAAAAGGGAAAATCCGTTATTCGCAGAGATGATTAAAAACCCAAAAATCTACCCAAGAAAACCTAATTATTTTTATAAGCAATTTATTAATTGTCTTGTTCAGTATTCTGGACAATTTTTTTTTTATTCGCTAATTTTTATAAATAAGGAAAGGTATGATTTCTTAATTTAACAATATTTATGGGAGGTAGGCAGTAATTATGAATAGAAACAAACTTTCTCCTTTTTGCAAACACGAGTCTTAGTGTTTTCTGCTTATCTATTTGTTTTACTTGCCTTAACTTTTATGGTTGAATTACTGATAAAAAATCATTATTTTAAATTTTTTTTTAATTGTTCGGCAATAGTTATAACAAATTTGGCTTTTTAACTATAAAATAGACATTTTAGTTTATCGTGGATTAAAAATTCTTTTCTGGATTTCCATAAATAAAGTCTCTAGATTTTTTTTGAGTGCACTACCTTTCAAGGTTAGATTCCTATCAAAAGAAATACCACTTATTTATTTATTTATTTTTTTCTTTCGGCAGTAGTTATAAGAAATCTGTCTTTTTTAGTTATAAAATAGACATTTTAGTTTATCTTGTGTTAAAAACTCCTTTCTAGATTTTCACAAATAAAGTCTCTAGACCTTTTTTTAATTACACGGACTTTCAGATTAGATTCCTATCACAAAGAATACTATTAAAATTTTTTCTTTTAATTTTTTCGGCAATAATTATAACAAATTTGTCTTTTTTGTTATAAAATAGACATTTTAATTTATCTTTTCTTAAAAACACTTTTTTAGAATTCCGTAAGTAAAGTCCCTAGATTTCTTTTTAATTGCACTAATTTTCAGATTATCTGGCTAGATTATTATCAAAGAAGATCACTATTTTAAGATTTCCTTTTCTCGATAAAATTTTTTTCGATAAAACTTTAAAAATTTAAGTCTTTAGAAACATTTTTTAATTTTCAAAATTTCGACATTTTATATTCCTTAATTCCCTAGCTTCCTAGCTTATAAATAAAGGAAGATAATTTCTTAATTTAATTTCTATAGAATTTGAGTTCTATTCGCAGTTGAATTTCCAACTTTAATTTTTACAATTTATTTTAGTAAATATTTCATTAACAAAATTATCTTTTACATTACCTGTACTAATTCGATATCCTTCATAATAACTACAAACTTCCGGTGAACTATACTTTCCGTTCTCACAACTTTGACTACAAACTGGATCGCACACATATTTATCATCTCGATTCCTTTGAAACCCCTTGTAACAACTACATACTTCCGGTTCCGTACATTCTCCATTTAAACACACTGTACTGCAAACTGGCGAACATTTTTCTCCATTTCTTTTATACCCTTCATCACAAACGGATGTTTCAGGAGCGACACACTTTCCATGTTCGCAAGGTTGGAAACAAATCGGACCGCAAATATATTTATTATTTGGACGTAATTTATACCCCAGTTTGCAAGAACACGTTTCAGGTAAAATACATTTTCCATTCAAACAATTTTGCGAACAAATCGGTTCGCAAACGTATTTATTATTTGGGTTTAATTTATATCCAGGATTGCAAGAACATGTTTCTGGGGAGATGCATTTTCCATTCAAGCAATTTTGCGAATAAATCGGATCGCAAACGTATTTGTTGGATGGATTTAGTTTATAACCGTGTGAGCAGGTACATTGTTCTGGTAATGTACATGTTCCGTGTTGGCAGGATGAAGAACAAACTGGCAAACATTGGTATTTGTTGCTTGGGTTTAGTTTATATCCAGAATGGCAAGTGCAAACGTCTGGAGATGAACAAAAACCGTTTTGACAAACACTTTTACAAACTGGATTGCATTGTAAATGCAAAGATGGAACTTTGTAATAACCGAGACAACACGTATTGTAAACTTCAGGTGCATTTTATGTCTAAAAAATAAAGATAAATTTCAACATGTTTTAGAAAAATTAAAGTGTAAGGAATTTTATTACTTCAATCTTATTCTTAATCCTCCATTGAACTCGTATTGTTCTTCCGTGAGGCTCGTATCTTGCTAGGTAGGATTCTGGATAAGGAACAATCCTTGTCAATGTAATCCTAAACATTTTCAATTTGATTCAGATTCAGTTAGAAATTTAACGAATATTTACAAATAATTTCTAACTAAATACATGCGGCTAAAGTCTTTAAACCTTATTTTCTGACACCCTATATAAAATATTTTTCAATTGAGTAGTAGAAGTAACAAACGGATTAAGTTTCAAAATTCTCATTTGAAAATATCTTATTTTCCTGCAAAATTTCATTTCATCTCTTTGTAAGTTCTGATTTTCTAATCAAGAGAAACAACCTTTTTATTACATTTTTGTTTGAATACTTTGCTGGTTTGATAGGATACAATCAACAGCACACAAAATTATTTCATGGTAATATCTTAGGTTTTGGTAAAATGATACTTAGCCCATTTGTTATTTCTACTCCTCAATTACACGATACCATTTATATATTTTTTCTTTTTTTCAAATAATTCTTAAATTAATAGCAAGTTATTCGATCGATTCTTTAAAAATATTAAATGATAATATGACCATCTTTTTAAAAATTACTGTAAGTTGACTACTTAGACAATTAAAAATTAAGTTTTTTTTTAAATAAATCTTAATTTTAAAACAAAATTAGCCGGTAAAAATTTAAATATGTATCAATTTGTGTTATTTACTTACATTTTTGTTTCCTGACATATTCCATTTGAATGTACGATATTGAAACTTTTAAAGAACACAATAAGGAAATTTAACAACAACATCCTGACAAGTGTTGACGAAACACTGACAACATGATTATAAGCGTTCATGAACATGATATAAATTATCATTTCCATTGGTTAAACGAGATAAAAGTACTGGTCATCTAGAACTTTTATTTATTTTTTTTTTAAGTTTTCTTTATTGTGCATAAGAGCAATTATAATTTATATGATTGGGGAAATCTTCAATTGTAAATCCTCCAATTTTGGTTGTAATTTTTAAAATACATGCATTTTATAAAATTTTTACTTCGCTAATACAGTCATAACCCGGATCATGAAAGTCTCAGTTCACGAACAAATCGGTTTATGAATAAAGTTTAGGAATATGTTTTGCTTCACTTCACTAACTATGCTTCAGTTCTCGAACATAGATCCTCAGAACGAGTCGAAGGAGCTTATAGTACATAGAGTGCTCTCTGCTTAATGGGGTCTACCGTTTAACCGGGACAAAACTTGAAAGATTGAAAGTATTCATATATGTTTTTTTTACGATTGGATAATTGGAACAAATTGTAGGAGACCCGGAAAGTCCCAAATAAGCAGAATACACTGCACAACCAGCAGAAAACGAATTCGCACAATATGGCAAAATCGACAATCTATACTATTCTAAAGAATAGAGATCAGCTGAATAAAACTAATGTATCTAAAGGAGTGATTTAGTTAATAAAACGAGGTCATCAAGTATTGTTGTAAACCACCTATACTTATGTTTTTTTCAACATACTTTCGTATTATTTCTCATGCGCCTTGCAATTTTCATTAGTAGTTCGTAGAAAGCTTATCGGAAGATAAGATTATATAGAAAACTTGCACAAATATTTCTCCGAATTATTCTAGTTTTACAGTGAAGTAAGTTTACCAGGTGAGTAACTATGAAATCGGAATTCGCCCATAAGTGACGCTAGATGTCGATGCAGTTACCGACACATCACGTCAGCAGCGTCTTCTTATTGTATTGATATCCGACAAAGATTTCCAACTCACAATAACACGAGTTTCATTCAGTAGCATTAGTTTATTAGAGATAAACATGTCGAGTTTTGTGCCAACAAATTACGATTTGCGGACAGTACTACTTTTCTGTTTTCATTTGAAGAAAATCGCATCGAATGCTTGTGAAGGCGTTTGGTGAGCATGCTGTCGGTAAAACACAGTGTTTCGAGTGGTTTAAACTGTTCAAAAGTGACAATTTTGACGTAAGGAACGAGGAACGTGGAAGGCCACTAAAAAAGTTGAAGACGCTGACCTGCAAGCCTTGTTGGACGAAGACGACGCTCAAACTCAACAACAACTGGCGGATCACTTAAAGGTGACCCGAGAAGCCATCTCCCTTCGGTTGAAAGCCATGGGAAAGATATAAAAGGTGGGGAAATGGGTTCCACATGAACTCAACGAAAGATAGCAGGAAAACCACAAAATATCATGCGAAATGCTGCTCGCCAGGTTCAAAAGAAAGTCATTTCTCCATCGAATTGTGACTGGCGATGGAAAGTGGATATATTTCGCAAATTCTAAGCGCAAATAGTCATGGGTTACTCCGGGTGAACCATCAACATCGACGACAATACCAGACCGCTACGGACGAAAAACAATGCTGTGTGTTTGGTGGGATCAGAAGGGCGTAATCTACTACGAGCTGCTGAAACCTGGGGAAACTGTCAATGCTCAACGCTACCCACAACAAATGACCGATTTGGATCAAGTTTTAAGTGAAAGACGACCAGAATACCAACAAAGACAACACAAGGTGAGTTTGCTGCATGACAATGCACCAGCACACAAAGCAAAACAGGTCCAGGAAACGATAGAGTCGTTCGGTTGGGATGTTCTTCAGCACGCGCCTTACTCGCCGGACCTTGCCCCATCCGGTTACTACTTGTTTGCATCCATGGAACACGCGCGTGCTGAGCAGTGCTTTACTTCTTACGAAGATGTGCGAAAATGGCTCGATGACTGGTTTGCCTCAAAAGAGCAACAGTTTTTTTGGCGCGGAATCCACAAATTTCCAGAAAGATGGGAAAAATGTATAGATAGCGACGGACAATATTTTGAATAAGTTGCTCTGTATCATATCATTACAATAAACGTGTTTTTTCTGTAAAAAATCCGGTTTCATACTTACGCACCTGGTAGGTTTAGAAAAAAATCTTTTCTCGAATTTTTTACAATCCAATTAATAAACTTTTATGTCACATTAAAGAGGGCATTTTAGCCTGTAATACTTCCAATAATCTTTTCTCGATACAAAAAGCTAAAGTCAGGACGTTTTTTTAAAGTTCAACTGACGGTTTTTATTTATACGAAAATACATTGGTTTAGAAAAAAATTGTTTTTTCGATATTTTTACAATCCAACTAATTTTGTTGGATTCGTTTACAATCCAACATTTTAGCCTGTAATACTTCCAATAATCTTTTCTCGATTCCTAATATTAAAGTCAGGACGATTTTTTAAAGTTCAACTTTGACGGTTTTTCATTAATATAATCATAATTATTAGGGTTTCATTTAGTTTTCGTTTAAAATTTATTTTTTTCAGTTAAGAAATGAAAGTTGTATTAATTGAAAACTAAAATATTCTATTTTGTAATGAAAAAGTCAATTTTGTTCTAATTATTACACAAAAAATTTAAAAAAAAATTTTAAAAGTGACTAATATTTTTTTAACCTAACTTTTAAAAATTTCGATCAACATTAAACAAAATCGTGGAGACTTTATGGAAATTAAAGAAAACTAATTTAAATGAGAATAGACTGAAATATCCATTTCTCATTAAAAAAGTCAGATTTGTTCCAACATTTACTAAAAAATTTTAAAAAATTCTCAAAAACATCGAAACATTTTGACCGAACCTAACCTACAATATTTTCGGTCAACTGTAAAAAATCGTACAGACTTTATTTATGGAAATTAAAGAAAACTGATTTAAATGAGAATAGATTGAAATATCTACTTTTCATTAAAAAAAAATCAGATTTGTTCTAATTATTACCCAAAAAATTAAAAAAATTCTTAAATGTGACTAAAATTTTTTTAACCTAACTTTTAAAAATTTTGACAAAATTTAAAGAATCATGACTTTATTTTTTTAAATTAAGAAATGAAATTTGTAAAATTGAAAGCTAAAATATTCTATTTTATAATATAAAGTCAATTTTTTCCTAAATATTACCCTAAAAATTAAAAAAATTCTTAAAGATGACTAACATTTTTTTACCTTCATCTAACTTATATCCTTCTTTACACCTACAAATTTCCGGATGTGTACATTCTCCATTAATACAAACCCTACTACAAACCGGATCACACCGATTTACATCTGTTGAACTGTTTTCAAATCCTCTCAAACATATACAAACGTTCGGTTCGCTGCAAAATCCATTTAAACATTCCTTTTCACAAACGGCATTACAAACCGTAAGATACTGATCGGCAAATTTATACCCTTCAAAACATTCGCACACATCCGGTTTGATACATTTTCCATTAACGCACTGACTGGCACAAGTTGGTTGACACCCATTGCTTTTCATCTCATACTTGGGATTGCAAACGCATATTTCCGGCGCTACACAAGAACCGTTCGGACACCCTGATTTACAAACGAGGTGGTAAAGACTTGAATTGGTGGATGCGTAACCGGGATAATATTCACAAACGTTCGGTTGGATGCATTTTGAGTTTATGCAACCGTCTTTACAAAATGGGATGCAATTGTATTTGTTATCGATGTCTTTGTGGTAGCCGGAGTTGCAAGTACACGTTTCTGGAGACGAGCAGAATCCATTTTTGCAAGGTACGGTGCAAGTTGGGTCACATTTGTATTTATCAACTTGAATGAAAAAAAAATAAATAAATAAATAAATAAAAAATAAAAGAATTTATTAAACAAGAATAAAAATTTGAAATAGAATAAAATGAAGATTTTTAATATTTGATATGATGTCAAAATAAGTTACTTTTATTAATTAGAAATCCTGGATTACAACTACAATTATCTGGTGAAGTACAATTTCCATTTTCACATTTTTTAATACAAATAGGTAGACATTTTAAAGGATTTTCTGTTATTTTATTATATCCACTACAACAATCATCATATTCTTGAGAAACATTATATGCCTAAAAACCAATCTTGTTTTATTAACCCTTTTCTTAAAAAAATAATCTTTTTACTTCAGTTTTATAAGAAGTTCTCCAAGCTGTTTCGCGAAACCTCCACCTTAAATATTTCCTATAATACGTTTTTAAATACGATTCTTGGAAAGGTATACTCCGGGTTAAAGTAATCCTACCAAAATCTTCATAACATTGATTGGCAAAAAAAAATATTGCTTACTTACAACTTTGCTTGTTTACAAATTCCGTTACTTTTTACTAACACCAAGCAAACAACCAACAAAAATATATTTTCAAACCACATCGTTTTAAGAAGGAAAGTAGCTTATTAGTGAATAGTGAATACTTTTATTTAATTTTATTCGTATGGATGTTGATAATGCATCCAGTGATAAAAGAGGAAGGAAATCGTTTTGATAGTGGTGCGTTTAAAAATTCTTGAGTTTAAAAGAAGTAAGAAACTGTTTGATTAAATTAAATGGGAAAATCCCATTTTCGTTTGAGACGATTTAAAATGGGGAAGTCCTTGGTTTTATTTGTAGTTATCTGTAGAAGACTTTTATCTTCAAATTGATAATTTTCATAAAAATATTTTTTCCTAATTCTAATATTGTTACTTATGTTAATAAAACATGGCAGAAAAGTGTATAAAGTTCCTCAATTATAAACAAATCCCTTTCATTTCTAAATATTTCCAATTTTCTTTTTTTTTATTTTTCTTTTAAAATAAACAGTTTGCCTATACTTTACATTACCTGTGTTAATTCGATATCCTCCATAACAACTGCAAACTTCCGATCGCACACATATTTATCATCTCGATTCCCCTGGAACCCCTTCAAACAAGTACATACTTCCGGTGCAGTACATTCCCCGTTTAAACAAACTTTGCTGCAAACCGGAAAACATTTATCTCCACTCCTTTTGTATCCTTTATTACAAACGCACGTTTCAGGGGCAACGCACGTTCCATGTTCGCATGATTTCGAACAAATCGGATCGCAAACGTATTTATTATTTGGGTTTAATTTATATCCAGGATTGCAAGAACATGTTTCTGGTGAGATGCATTTTCCATTCAGCAAATTTTGCGAACGAATCGGATCGCAAACATATTTGTTAGATGAATTTAGTTTATAACCGTGTGAGCAAGTACATTGTTCTGGTAATGTGCACGTTCCGTGTTGGCAGGGTGAAGAACAAACTGGTAAACATTGGTATTTGTTGCTTGGGTTTAGTTTATATCCAGAATGGCAAGTACAACCGTCTGGAGATGAACAGAAACCGTTTTGACAAGCATGTTTACAAACTGGATTGCATTGTAAATGAATAGATGGAACTTTGTAATAACCGATGCAACATGTATCGTAAACTTGAGTCAAAAAGCCTATTACTTCAACCCTATAGTTAGGTCTCCAGGCAACTCGATGCTTTGTTCTTCGGAAGAAAAATCTCCTTTTCTTGTATGTTTCCATGTAAGATTCTTGGTAAAGAACGTCTCGTGTTAGTGTTATCCCAAACATTTTCAATTTCACTCAAATTAATTAGAAATATGTTATCAAACAATTTTTAAGTTAAAGAGAAATAAGTATCTACACTGTGTCAAGAAATTGTTTATTTTTTTATACACTGACGAGCAAAAAATTTAACTCTTAAACGTATTTTGTTCAGGCATTTTAGACATTATATTGTTCTTTGGAGACTCCTAAGTCCAGATATTGAAGATATGGATCTAAGCACAACAGATTTTATGTTTGAAGTACATATGTCAAAATAAAAAAGCTTTTGAGCGTTAAGTCTTTTAAAAACTTCCTAAGAATTTTAAAAATTATATTAATTAATGTTTCTCGATCCTGTTGTTGTGAGTAAATGGTTGGCAGGACTTTGTTCGCTGTATAAAATGTATATCAGTGCTACCTAGAGAGGATCCTTATAACCATACGACCTGAATCAGGGGAAAAGGGTTCGCCTAACCAAAGGAGGATTAGTTTTTGGTGTTTTCAAGTTTGCGAAATAGAACTGCTTCTGTAATTTAGTTGCGAAATCGACTTCAAAAGGTTAGTGGTGTTAATGTTAGCAAATAGACCGTTAGAAGAAGGCTTCAGGCTAATGGCTTGTCATGTAGAAGGACAACTAAAAGATCACTATTGCTTCGTCAACGTCTAGTTTCATGACAGTTTCGACATTTAACCGAAATCATTTGGAATGAAATAACGAAGATTTGGATAGAGTATTGTTTCAGATGAGTCGCGTTTTTATCTTGCTGGGTCACATGGACATCAGCGAGCAGGGTCCGATCCAATAAGTATAAAACTGGTCTCATATAAAACTGGTTAATGCTAAAACAATTCCAACCAAACCACGAATACCTTACTAGGCCAAGCTTGGTGTTTTCGAAGGTGACGTTCAAATAAATAAAAACCAAAGGTTTTTGAAACTTTACTTGTTTTCTTTGCGACACCAGAAATCATTTTTAATATTATACACTTTGCTTTTATATCGATCAGAACAGACCTTTTCAACTTAAAGTTGACAACTGATTTGATTTAACTTGGTTTACTTCACCTACATACGGCATTTTCTTATTAGGTATTTAAATATGGGAAAATGAACCTGTTTCCAACAATAAATCGAAGGCTTTGTCGTTAGCATAAATAATTGTTTAAGAGAGTAATGTACAGTGAGTAGTAAAATTATGGATTAAATTCAATAAAACTGTAAGAAGGATGATTTTGTAAAAAAGATAAAATAGATCATTTCACGATAACCAAGAAGTATCTCTAAAGCAAAACGAACATTAATAAAAAATAATTCTTTTGATGATATTGGAAAAACTGAGGAAGAATTACTTTTACTCTTACAATTATCCACAGAAAATTATGATCGTAAAGGAATAGTATCGATGTTTACAACGAATCGATATTTCGAACTTCTAAATTATTAAAGATTTTTTAAAAACTTTTATTCGAATTAGACAGGACGTGCAAAATTCTACATTGTCAGTCAAAATACTTATATGCATTTACACTAGAATCCATCTTAATCCGAGGTTCCGCGAAACTTAATATTCATTTACATCATTGTTTGAAAAAATCGTTTATTTGTGTCTGTTTTTGTTAACTTTTCAAAGAGTTTCTGAAAGCCAAATCTCTCCATTTTCTTATGATCATCACGTCCAATGCCGTTGAATCTTGCTGTTACTCAACGTATTGCAGTAAAATTTCTGTAGCGCTTTTTGCTTCTTCATGGCCTATTTTTTTGCAAGTCCTCTATATCTGCATTGTCACCAACGTTTTCGCATTCGCAGTCATCTTTACTTGAGATATCGATTATTTCTTCGTCCGTAAAAAATCCATTTTCGGGTTGTTCGTCACTTTTTATTATCCATTCCTCCACGTCCTCAAACTGCATTTGGTTTTCACCAAGTAACGACTGCAGATCGTGTAAAATATTTTGAGTTTCGATTTCTACATTCTCCCTATCATTGTTATGCATCAGGCTTTTTATATCAAGCCAAATTTTTCTTCATGGCTTCACAATAGTACCAGAGGACATTTCCTGAAAAGCACTCTCCAACATAAAAATAATATCCTTGATGTTTATCTTCTTCACTTTTTTCAGGAAAGGTAAGTTTCCACCTTCCCATCTAAGCAAAAAATCAGAAAGACACTTACGTCGGTACCGCCTTTTTAAACTCTCTATCACTCCTTGGTCCATAGGTTGTACTAAGCTAGTAACATTTGGAGGCAATAAAATTATTTTTATGCCATCCACATCAGGCAAGTGAGGATGAGTTGGAGCGTTGTCGAGGAGAAGGACTGGTTTCATTGGTAAATTTCTATTTTTCAAATGTACCTTCACTTTAGGGACGAATTCGGATTTAAACCAACTTTCGAACGAACTGGAGTTCATCCATGTTGATTTTTGGGACCTGTGGTCCACTAGGAGCGATGAGATATTCAAATTCTTGAATGGCCGTGGTTCAGCCGATTTTCCTATCATAAACAAAGGGAATTTATGAGTTCCAGCTGCATTACAGCAAACACCAACGGTAATGCATTCTTTATTTTTCTTGAAACCTGGCGCGAATGATGTCTCGAGACATCATCAGGTTACTATTATACTATAAATAATAATAAAATTTATACTTTTTACATACTATAATTTTATTATTTAGGGATAAATAGTCCAAATAGAGTTGATTAACATTAAAATAATCCCACCAAAACCTAGAATACCACCTTTAAATGGCCAAGGTTGGTATTTTTAAAGTAACATTCAAATAAATAAAAACCATACGTTTTTGGTACTTCAGTAGTTTTCTTTGTGACACAAGACACCATTTTTAAACTTGCACACATTCTTTATAAGATGATTATTATCGAAAAGTTATTATTTTATAACAACCCTCTGACGTTCAAGACATCGAACTAACATAGATTGACGTTAAATAATCGAAGACTGCCGTTAGTATAAATAATTTACTTTAAGGTGCATATAATCAATATACTATTAATATACAGGCTGTTTAACAACAACGTTTAAATAATGACAAAAAGTTTGTTGATTGATCCATTTTCTACCAGTTAGAACTTTAAGGCGCGTATTCAGAGACGTAAGTTAAGCAGCTGCTCACCGAGATTTTTTGTTCAACTGTGAAAGCAGGTAAATGCACTTGAGCAAAAACTCTCGGTGAGGAGCTGCTTAATTTACGTCTCTGAATACGGGCCTATAACTCGTTAGTATTAATAAAGATCTGTACTCTTACTAACGAGTTTTAACGTTTATATAGTTTAGGAGTATGTTATGCGGTGGGATAGAGAAATGTTTTAAAATGTATGTGGGATCTCCGTCAATGGAGAAGACCGGTTTAGATGGGAAAGAGGAGCGACGACAGGGAAGGGCCTGGGAGCAGCGAGGCAGTTGACGACGAACCGCAGAGAGTTGAAGACGAGTCGCGCAGAACGGAAGACGAAGCGAAGGGAGTTGAAGACGAACCACCGAGGGTTGAACACGAGTCGCAGAAAACAGAAGACGAATCGAAGGGAGTTAAAGGAAGACGAACCGCAGAGGGTAGAAGACGAGTTGCAGAGAACGGAAGACGAAGAGAAGTTAGTTCAAAACGAACCTAGAGAAAGGTAGATTTTAGTTGATAAGGCGTGTTTTTGTATTTGATATTTTTATTATTGAACATCATCAAAAGAAACCCGCATTGCGATTTATTCAAATCCCACATGTATATCCCAAAATTAATCGTTTATGAGATTGATTACATATCGACAGCACTGTTGGGTTACCAGGAAAGGTCTGAACAATAAATTTCGTGTGAGAATACAGTAAAAGTGTCTGTTCATAATCTCCTGTTTCTATAGGAAGTAGAGGAAAAATAATCTCGGCGTTTGTGGCTCGATTTTTATAAGAAATATAAAAACGGATGTAAACTTCGAAGTGAACTTTGAACTCGTTTCTGAAGAAGGTTTCAAACGGGTATCCGAAACATCGAACGTTTTTTCACAAGACGTACGACAAAACCCGACAGCTCCTACTTCTAAGTAGGTTTAGTTTTAGAGTTAACGCTAATGTTAGTACTAGTCTTGGTTCAGAGGAGCATCTTGTTTTCTAGGTTTAGATGGTTGTTTCGGGAGATGAGTGAATAAACGATTTTGATGGTGGCAGAGGCGATTGTGGAGTTAATGATGTGGTTGGAAACTATTACTTCTTGATCAGAGGTGATGTCTAGGTATTTAATTTCTGTTTTGACGAAGATAATAAAATTGAACATCTTTAATGGCGTGGGAATTTTAGTAAGGTCGTAAACAATTCTTCGTGAACATGATTGATTCGGATTTGTGAGACTTTACGGTTTTTTTCGTTGGAAGTAGTATTTATCCAGGTATCTTAAGTGGGTTTGTAAAAGAACATGGCAAGTTTGGAGTCTCTACAGTGGACTTAAATTTCGGTTTCAGTTGCATAAGTGGCAAATTTTGTTTGAGGGTCTTCGCTAAGTCACCCGCGCTAATAACTCCACTATAAAGCTCTAACAATAAGAACTTATTTGCCTATCGGCTGCTTCTCGATTTATTCGAAACTGAGTGAATAGTGCGTTTCAGTACTTTGTCAATTTAATCTTTGTATAATACTGTGTCAGTGTAAGGACGGATTAAAGAAAAAACACCTCACGCCTTTCCCTTATAAAAGCGAGTCCAGAGAATCTTTAATCTTTGCTCGGCAAACGCTTTTATACCTTTATAAAAGACTACTGCGCATTACCAATCATTTCCAAATAGACTATATGTGACCGCGTCCGATAAAAGGGACCTAGTGTGCGAAAACATAGTTCCGACATAAACGCGTTTAAAGTTTCGCAACGCATTCTTAGTGTGAATGTTCTTTCAGTTGAGAGAAGCGATGCAGTATAGTCAAACATTTGCATTTTAGGCATTACCAAGTACCACCACTTCGATTTCCGAAAAAATGAAATTGCATGTAAAGAACTTGTGGACTCTGAAGAAGAAAAGTTCAATTTACGACTAACAGATAAGCTTCCAGATTACCTTTACCCATTGTACCAAGCGGTATATCATTGGATCGAAAATGGTATTTGTATGATAATATCCGGGATTTGTGTACTAATCCAGAGATGCAAGATTTGGTAACCCCTAAACCGGACACACCTAAAATCAAAAAACCGTTAGGTGAACCGAAGGCAACCAGTACACAAAAAAAGAGAAAGAAGAAAAGTAATACGAAGCACCAGAAAAGAAAAATCGAAGTACAGGATCAGAAAATACTGAAAAAGAAGGCCGAAAAAAAACCTGATGAAAAAAAATTTACGAAAAATTACATTTTTTAACTTTTTGATGTTTTTTCAAACTTTATACATTTTTATGGTATAAATAAATTTTTGTCATGAATCTAACTCATTTTATGTTATTCTACACACTTTTAGGTACCAAAATCCACTTTTAAGTCAAAACACCTTTTTTGACACACTAGGTCCCTTTTGTCGGACGCGGTCACATATATCAAATTTTTGTAATAGCTAAACGGGTTATAAGATAATTTCCAAAAAAGAATACTTGTTAAATCACCTTACTATATTGAACCTTAAAATGAAATTAAAGTAAGACCATGTTTCATTACCAACGTATGTTCAGTCCGCTTTCATTTAAATTATTTATAATAATGATAAAGCATTTGACCTTTTGTTAAAACGCATTCGCCTTCTTAAATTTACATATTTTATAATGCAGCTTAAGTAAACATTTCGTACACGATGTCAGTTAAGGACGCGTTAAACATTGAGTCCACTAGAGATGACCTCTAATAATCGATCGAGCTTCATTCATAATCGGTTTATCGATAGATGTCGCCCTATGTAGCATTTTAACGAAGCAATGAGTTTCGGTCTGCAATACCGAAACAAGTTGTCAAGCCTTCCCCACCAGCGTCTAGACCTCTCTATTGTAACTTATTTACCGGTTTATTTGAGCCCGATTTATTTCGCTCATCAAAGCGGGATCAGTAAGCAATAATAAAAAAAATCCTTCGTTAACAAAAATCATCCAAGACGAATTGTTGATATTTTTGGTGAATATTCTCCGCTTAATGCTCATATTAATAAAAAATTTAATTTTATTCAATAAGATAAAAATTGATTAAAAAAGAGATGAATGTGTCGCGATGCTGTAATACAGCGTCATTACATTTTTTTATAAACTAGGATAAACTGCCAAAATGTCGGCCCCCCTAAAAATACAGCCTAAAGTCGGCCTTTCTATAAAAATCCATATAGAAAAACTGGAAAGCCGACTTTAGGCGCATGGCTGATATTTGGTGTGTTTACCTTATATATTGACGCGTTGAGTTCTTTCTATTCTTTAGATTGAATAATTAAATTTAACCCTTTGGCCTATAACCACGAGTCTGACTCGTGGTAAAAAATTTGTGCCATAAGCGAAAACCACGAGTCTGACTCGTGGTAAAGAATTTGTGCCATCAACGAAAACAACGAGTCTGACTCGTGGTAAAGATTTGTGCCATAAGCGAAAACCACGAATCTGGCTCGTGGTAAATCTTTTGTGTCCTATTGCCCCTAGTTTTTTTCTCACCAGTTCGGGTACACGGCTAAATGCAGCTAAACGGTTGAATGCCACGGCGCGCGATCAATTTTCTCGTATACTATGGCTCGCACAATTGGCAGATGTTGTGTAGGCCAAGGGGTTAATAAGATTTGAATTAAAAAACAGGACGTGCGCACACGAAAACCTTTCACATGTTCTTGGATGTTCGCAATAACGAATGTTTGCATATATACCATTTACAAAATATTGTAATTATAATTATTATTATTGTACAATTACATTTATATTATAAATACTTGTGTGTTCTTATTTTCCCTTGAACGTCAACGTAATTTGTTTTTATAAGGTGTGTATTACTTTTAAATCGTTTTGTTTTGACCAATCAAGTTGCATCATTGAAACCTGCACAAGCATGCGCGAAATTAGCATATACTTTGGTCGGTTTGGTTCCACACTTTGCTATTTGGTGCCTTCTTAACATTTGGTTATAGCTTGGCTCGTACACGCTAAATTTCCGCTGCTATCTAAAAACCCAAATAACTTGCATTTCGGCATTTTTGTGTTCAGATTGTTTGTCGGTTGGTGTAGTTATTATTAGTGATATCAGTAAGAATTATTGCATGGTCACATTAATAGTTAGATTTAGTTTTATATTTTAGACTGGTAAATAAAGAGAATAATATTTTTATTATTGCACGATTAGTAATAATTGTTGTAATTGGTGTTATTAGCTGTAAGTTATTGCATTATTATATTATTAATTGAATAAAGTTTTATTTCATATCTATCTTAGTATCTTACATATTTAAAGTACTTATAATTAGTAAAAGTAGAATTAGTAGTAGTAATTATTGCAGTAATATAAGTAGTAATTATTAGTAGAAATAATATTATAGGTAGTAGGATTACATGTAATATACATATTTATTATTGCACAATTAAATAACTGCACGTTGTTGATTTAAAAATTACTTCTTTTTAATATCTATTCTTTATTGCACTTGAGTTAGTTGTGTATACAGTAGTATTTGATTATTTGAAGCATTCATTTCTGCCTGTAGTTGCACGTTTAGTACATGCTAATGATTAATTTCAGTGATTTGTTATGATTGCATTTTTTAATTAAAAAATAAGGTAAGCATTATTTTTTGTCTTTATTGAACATGTTTCTAAAAAATAAAAGTTAAGAATGGGAAGGTATACAAGGGAATGGGAAAGCAAGTGGTCCTACGGTTGTAGAACGCGTAAGAGAAATCGCATCGCACGCAGCAAAAAACAACGTAATGTTGACAAGATCAGATCGTAAGTAAATATTTAATACTTACATTCCATTATTATATATATTATTTTCTAGTACATCATAAAACAAATAAACATCTACTGTAGAAGAAAAAAACTACATACATAATTATATGTGTTTTAAAAGTTCTTTAAACATAGTAAACAATACAAATATATAACAAAGAAATAAAGCTTATCAGTAGAAACGTTTACTTTAGTTTATATGCAAAACAACCTAAAATAATTTTTACTTTAAAATTTCACTTTATTAAATTTTACTTTAAAATACAGCTTACATACGTCACAGAACAACCAGAAAGGACAGAACCGGCGGGGTCTTTGATGTTCCACCAACCAATTTATTTGACCTTCAGCCATATTGTTGGTGTTTAGGCGGCAATTTTAAATATGAAACACTCACCAGGTTTAGAAGGGTTTTAGGTAGAGTGTCCATTAAAAAAATTTCTAAATGTCAAAAAGATATTAAAATTACGTAGATTGTTATACAAATGTATATAAAATCTATTCGATACAAATATGTTATTTATATTAATTTTAAATAGATGAGGTTAACTAAGTATATTAATTACACTTTAACATTATGTTGTAAAAATAAAAATGCAGATCAGGTAAAAATATTGCTTTATAATAAATTATTACATACATTATTTCATGTTAGTTAATATTATTTTATAAATAAATAAATTTTCTATTGTTAGTTATGAAATTTTTCTTGAAGTCGCGATTATGGAATTTCAATGTACAAAACAACCTTAATTTAATAAACAAACTCAATAAAAACCTTATTGGGAAATTGGAGCAATCAAAATTATTTGGTATCGTTTTCAAATTTTCTAAAAATTCACTACCGACTCTTCTTTTATGAGAAATGGACGGACAGATGTCGTGAAGCCCTTCTTCTAATTCAAAAATATAATTTAAAAATAAATCATTTGGTGCAATTAGCTTGCCGTAAGTACTAGCTCTAGAAGAAGCTTTGAGGTGTGTGAACATTTTATTAATACCTAGATTTTCTTCTTTAAACATAGTGGCACATGTTTGACATTTTTGGACAGCTAGTATTTTTTTAGCTAAGTAGCCACAAACGTAGGTAAAACCATTTTGGGCTGGCAAATCCTGGCTTCTGTAATTCGTATCAAAAATGCTAAATCTTTATCTATATTTGGTGTCTCCAAAATTAGTGGAGTGCCGGTGTTATTTCAGCCAGATTTATTTCTTTAATTTTGATTAAAAAAGAAGCGAAATCATCAGAGCAATTTTCGTTGCCTGTTTGAAAATAGCGCTTGCAAAACAACTTTTTAAAGGTTCTTTCAAATAAATAAACGCCAACAATATGGCGATGCCGCACATGCGCATAAAAATGAGTTTTGGAGGGAAGACCTCTTTGTTCTTTCTGGTTGTTCTGTGCATACGTCTTCAAGATACTTTCCAGCAAAAAAAAGCCATAGAATATCTACGACGTGTAAATAGACTGCCCATCTGACCAATCAGCGACAATCAAAACAACACGTCATCAGAATGGCGGCATTAATGTATACAAACAAATGCCCTATTCAATTTCATATGTGGTCGAAATACGGTACACATAAGTTTTCTAATTTGTATCAGAATTTAATATAATTGCTGATAGAATACAACCGTGTCAAAAAGAACCATCAATTTATAAACGAAAAAAGGTATGGATGCTAGCGCCATCTGATCACAGAAACTCACAGTTCTACTTTTATTTTTAGTATAGAGTACTGTTAGACACATTCAGGCGTCCCATATAATTTACATTGTAAAAACGTAAGTTTGACGGTTCTCAAAACTGACTAATTGAATCGCGAATTTTTTGCGATGAAAAACTGCCTATGACTATTCTGCATGGCGTTAATATAAAAGTGGCGAGATTTATGCGTCCACGTACAAATAATCACGGTTTGTTTTCGTCTAAAATTAACGTTAACTTCCTGAATTTTTGTATGAAATAATAGTAGGAATTTTGACTTGTGCCGATATTCATACCAAAGCTTGGAATGTCTACTTTCAGGCTATACAAAAACTTTCGCTTAAATGTTTGTCTTTTACGAGAAAGATCGAACTCGGTGACACTCTACATAGAGTACTGTTCAACGTACACTTTAACGCGCCCTTAAATAACATTAGTCGTCAAGTTTCAGTTAAGAAAGACAGTTCTTATATGAAATCGAATATATACTATTTTCGGCGAAAGATGTCTCATACGTCATTGATTAATTATGTTATCCTAGACTACTATTTTCGGTTTTCGTCTCTCTCTGACACGTACAATTAAATAAAAAAAAAAAAATATTTAACATATGTCGAGAAAACAACGACAAGTAATGACGCATGAGACATCTTTCGCCGAAAATCCTATAAGAGTCAAAGTACATAAAGTTAAGAAATGATTTCCCTCGTCAAAAAGGATACTTAAAGTTTCAAAAACTTATGGTTTTTATTTATTTGAAAGTTATTTTCGAAAATGTCAAAATTGGCCTACCAATGATGGTGTTTGAGGTTTAGGTGGGACTATCTTAGCATTAGTCAATTTTATTTAGACTCTTTATCCTGTAATACTGGAATTTTTACGTAGGTTAGTTGCATTTCGTTTAATTTTTTTTTTAATTTATTTTTCTTTTTAGATTACAAAATAACTTTCAACGAACGTTTGTTTCGTTTACAATTCCTAATCATTGCATTAGGATTGTTAACAATGAGCGATTCATTTTTATATCACAGTGATAATCTGTTCGCATTGATTAACGTTTTAAGCGATTTCAAAAATTTAGGTTATCCAAAGCGGATGGAATTCCTCGAAAAAATGAACAGGCGCGATTTAAAAATTGCTAATTACGTACCCTTTCTGGTTGTTTTTTCAATATCGTACGGTGTATTCTTTGACAAAAATTTTGCATCAATTTAAAATGGTTTGCAAACGCGAAAGGTGTCAGTTGCGACTTGATGATAGCTTATTACATTCCGTTTAATTTAAAACCATGGGTTGAAGCCGTAATGGCTTTATTTCAAATGTAATCGTTGATTGCTGCACTCAAAATTATTCTCGATTTGGTACTACTATGTTACATATTGGAGTTATTGGTTTTATGTTTGGAACATCTAACTTCATCGATTAATGATATTCATTTTAAGCGTAGCCTAACGGATGTTATCAAATTGAGGACAGTTATTGAGAATTATCAAAATATATATAAATTGTTTCAAATGAGCAATAATTTTATAAGGTATGTTACTGTCGCACCAAAATTTTCTATTATTTTACGGAAATAAATTTAAATTGGTACGATGCTGATTTAAGAACTCATAAGGAAATTTTAATCTTTCTCGCAATTAGTCAAGAATTATTAATAGTACAAGTACCTTTATTAGGAAACTTATCTCATTTGCAGTCGAGAAATATAAATATTTTTATTAGATAAATTGATTTTTTTTTATCGAAATGTTTTTTTGGGAATTTCAAAAGATTTGTATTTGGACTAATTGGATTCGGACAATTTCAAAAAATAAGAGATTTTCAAAGAATCACATTTTTGTTCACTTCACACTCTAGTTTCTTGTAACAGTAGTTATGAACAAATATATTAGTTGATTCAATTATTATTAACACATTACCGACCGCTAGCGTTTCAACAGCATACGCACGTCCGACCGGCCGTTCAGCCACGGATTCTCCCTGGCGCCAGCTCTGTTTTGGTTTGCCTGTCGCGCGAGAGTATCTGCATTCCGTATGCTCAAATAAAATTGTCTACTTTCTGTTATTATAGGATAATTAGATTTCATAAAATCTTTTATTTTAATGATATTAACGCTAAATTATATTTATTTTATGTATTACAGTGGTTACTACAAATAAGAAAAGTTAATATTTTTTTAAAGCATGATAACGTTTAAAACAGTATCCTTTATGTAATGGACCTTTGCAAAATTTACAAACAAAACTTGTTCTACTTCTTTTTTATGCACTGCACAAACTCTACATTGTCTTAGGGGTTTGGAACTTTGACCACTGACCACTATATCTATAAATTTGTGTTTCCCGAAATTCGAGTCTTCTAGGATGGTCTGATCTACTAGGCTACTCTCCTTGTAGGTTCAGGAATAGGTTGACTGTCATCGTGTTCCATAGAATTATCTTCACTATCTGCCATCCACGAAATTGTCACTTTATGCAGGAAATTCTTATGGGTAATATTTTTTCTATTTAGAACTGTGTATAGTTTGGATGAGTTAAACAATGCACAGTTGATGAAAAACATTACAACCCGTTTTGTCAATTTTTTTGCTTTTCGGAAAATAGAGTAATACGCGAGATATTGGTCCGTGCGATCTACGCCTTTCATATATTTATTATAGTTCATGATGGAGTTAGGGTTTTGTATTGGGGCTGTGGATCTTCTGCTTCTGTTTGTGGATTCCATCAATTGTGCAGAATGTATAGTGGAAATCATCCTGCGAAATTCGTACTGTCCTCTTGTAAGTCGTAGAGTTTTTAGCGATTGAGGAAGACCTCTATTTTTGTGGATAGTTCCACACACTCGCATTTTACTTTCTAGGAGAATTTGGGCCATTTTGACACTACTGTAATAATTATCTAGATAAATGTGCCATAAGTTTTTATATGATTCAAGAACTGTTAACACCGTGTTCTCCAATTTGTTTCTATCAGCAGCACAAATGTGGGAATTACAGATGTAACCTGTGACAGCTTCACACACCATTCTCACGAGTATCCCGTACTTCGTAATTTTTCCAAGATTGTACGTTCTAATCGAGGGTCTGCATCTCCACGAAATTATACATTCATCCAAAGATAGTTGTTGACGGGATTTAAACTCGTCATTAAATTTTCTCCGTAAATCATCTATAATCACAGGCTGGACCTTAGCAAACCTATGTGCATTGCGAGGTATGTTGTCATTGTTCGCAAAATGCCAGCTCTGCATTATTTGCACAAATCTGTTTCGGCTCATCACCTGTGCGAAGAATGGAGTTTCTATAGTTCGATCGGTGGACCAGTAATCGTAGAAAACGTCTTTTTTTATTTATCCCATTAGAACTATTAGTCCTAAAAACTTTTTCATCTCCGGTCATCTTCGTTGTTTTTTACATCGTCTTCGATGATACTTATTTCTTCGTCCTCTGAATCACTGTATCTTAGTGAAAATACAGATCCTCGTTTTTAAATTATTATATCGCTACTATCACTTTCGTCACTATTATCACTTTCAAAATTACTGTCAGGACAGTCTGACAAATGATCTAAATAAAACTCTCCACTACAATTTTTTTGTTCATTGCGAAGTGTAAATGTATCCAAACGATATAAGAAAGTGTGTAGAGCCGAATAAACGCAAGCAAAGCTTCTGTGCAACGTACCTTAATCTAAAAGCTAGGCGACAGTGACAGTAAAAAAAATAAATTGTTTATCGCCAAGACAACCGATTAATAGACTACCGGTCGAACAAAAAGCTGATTAATCGGCTACCGGTCGGTAATGTGTTAATAAAGGAAATAAAGAAGAGCTAAAGGAGAGTTTAAATTATGATGGAAGTACCACTTATTGTTCCTTCCTTCGGTTTTGGGTTACTTTCATCGTAAACTGAAAGTTTTTCAAAATAACTTTTACTCTGCGTTTTAAGATTAATAAAGGGTGCAGTAATCACTTAATTTTGGCGATCTTATACTACACTAGCTTTCGTTGTTAATGTTAAGTTAGTCATTTTAAATTAGACAACTCGTACTACTAGTAAGAAGTCAATGAAATTATGAGTATATAACAAACATAGATAAAGCAAAAAGGGGTGCATATCAAAAATACATACAGGTATCTGCAAACAAAACATGTGCTGCTTGTAGGATGGTGCAGCAAGAAGCATGTAAGGCAACATAACCGAAATATTTAAATGAATCTAATCGATATGCTGATGGGTTGTAAAAATTGGAACCATACAAAATTAGTCGTCTTCCCACACTAAGAAAACCATAACATCATTAAAAAATATGCCAAGACTAGAACACTTTGAGCAAATAGATTAGCAGAGTCATAAATGCTATACGAGCTCTGAACATGAAAAATATTAAAGATACCTACGGTATATAAGTAACACTACTAAAATCCATGGACACAACCATTGCTAAAGTGTTGTGTAAAATACTAAACAAATATCTAAAGAATGGAGTTCTTCCTGTTGAATTAAAAGTCGCTAAGGTAATACTTATTTACAAAAAATGTTGTTATCAGGGTAGTCGTGGCCGCCACCAGGGCAGGGTTTTTAACCCAGTCAAACCTTCCGGAAATCGTGGGTCCTTACATTAAGGCTCCAACAGAAAATAAAACGAATTCGAACAATAACAAAACAACTATATTTCCAGATATGACGTACTTTACACATGCGAGTGGACGATCGGTGGCTTAACGATTACGACAGGCGGTTACTGAATGGGAGAACCCAAATTGTCGCCATGAAATAACGAAATTTAATCACACCACACCAAACTCCCGACTGGTTGCGTCTATACCCTCAATGAGCGGCTCGCCGTAATTTTGGAGATACGTCCTTGGTAGAGTAATCATATGATCATATGAACACAAACGCCGAAATGAATCGAAAAATAATGATAGACCAGCTAAACTTTACCCGCCTTTTCGTTAAGTGTCTGCTAAGAGCCCACTCAAAGAAAAGTTAATCACACGCATAAAATTCTGTTTAAGATTCGGACTAAATTTCGCTTTGAAGATTTTGTTAAAGATTTTAGTTTAAGGGTTTAGTTTAAGAGTGACTTTGCAAACGCGAATTCTCCCCGAAATAACTTCGTCCTTGAAGAGTGGTGAATGAACATTTTAGGCATTCCTAACGACTGGTTGCTTTTTCCTACATCAGGACCAACCTTGCAGACGGGGCGGACTTTTTTTAAGAAGGGTGCTTTCTTAAGGAAAATTCCCGTAACTCTAGAGGTCGGCGAACCAGATACTCAATTTCAAAAAACACAATAACTCAATGACCCTTTTAAAACTATCCTAGCGTTCGTCACTTATTCATTCTTCATTAACACTCCAGATGGTTACTTGAATTTAAAAATTCTTTAAACAATTCCAAACACTTGAGAACGTGACATCGTCGACATGTGTATTACCAACACCACCGAAATCACAAGGCCTAGGTGCTCTGACGTCAGTCACCTGTGACGTCACACATAGCAGGCCAACCCTCCTTAAACAATTTTATTAATTAATATTAATGTCAACAAATCTCAATTTGACAGGTTTGCGTTAAGTCGTGATCGTCGTGATTTTTGAAAGTTTTCGAAGTTTTCACTTGTGTTAGGTCATATTAGTACCTTTTTGAAGATTTTTTAAAAATTGTTTGTGTTGTTACTTAAGTTTGGGAAAAGAATATTGTTACGATAATAGAGTGCAAATGCCGTATAAGTATTGTGTGCCGGGTTGTAAGGGCAATTATTCCGGTGGAAACTAAGTTCATGTTTTCGGCTTATAAAAAATCAGTTACGTTTAAAGATATTGAACAATTTAAAACTATTTTCGATAAATGTATACTTCCTTAAAATTGGCATAGGACAATGATTAATTCAGAAGAGGTTCTCTTATTTAAAATAAAAACAATCCCGGGTCCCATTATAACCCGATTTGTAAATATAAAATCCGATTTAAAACTGCACACCTATTTTCACGAATAAGAAATTTTAATTAAATATAAATAAATTCAAAACACCTTTTACTTTAAATGATATAAATGATTTAACTGATGTACTAAATGAGATCGAAAAATTGGAAACTGTTGAAAACCTGCAATCAAATTCTGTACAAACACCAGAAAAACAAAGCGAAAGTTTCAAGAGTATTATTTATCAAATTTGCAATATAATAGAAAGTTTAATTTAATTTAGCCTCAATTTTTCCACTGAAATCACATTTTTACTGCATATAAAGGTCGTAAATGATGAAATTTATTTAGTGATGAAGCGATCTGTCCAATAATTTTTCACATTGATAATAATTTTTGTAAAATTTTGCTTAAAAGTGATAAAGAAGCTATGCATGCAATTACAAACCCGGCCTACTAATAGTGACGTCACGCGCGAGCACCTAGGCCTTGTTTATTTCGGTGGTGTTGGTATTACACAAATTTATTACTTTGGGCCTGAGCCCTAGCCTTAACAAACGCGCAAAGACAAAACTAAAAAATGTTTAAACTAAAGCCTGCAATATATGGAATTATTACAAAAACGTGATAACACATAAAACAGGAAATAAATCAAGTGCCTCCAGCATAGTTAAATTTTTGAATTTATTTGAATGATTTCTATAGCCTTATTAACAACAGACACAACATTTGAGCAAAATACTGTTTTTAGTAAATGCATTGATTAGTAGTATTACTGTTATTTATTATTTTTTCGCATACTTTATTAATCGGTCCTATGTACAAACGTTTATAAGAAAGATATTCCATTATCTTGCTATGTCAAATGTTTATAAAAGTTTGTCAATACCAACGATTTCAATTAATTAATAAAATAAATAAACAAACAAATAAAAAAATAACAAAATACACAAATGTAATTTTTTACCTTTCTATCTTGAAGTACACGAAATTCTTCGTCAATCTCCTCAGAAGCTTTTGTAGGGTCGTGAATTTTAGTAATTACCTTTTCTTTACCAGTGAATCTAACGGTTGAATCTTTCTCAACTAACTTAGCGAAAACTCGCCGAACTTCATCAAGTAGTATAGCAACAGCCGTCCATTGATCTTCCACAGTTGCTATGGTGTTATGTTATCGCACATAACACCATTTTCATCTAAGTTGATTTCTCAATCGGTATTACTTCTCAACTCAACGATAATGCGATCGAGAAAAAAAAAACGAAGAAATTTATAA
The DNA here is from genome assembly GCA_036711955.1 of Digitonthophagus gazella. Taxonomy (NCBI): domain Eukaryota; kingdom Metazoa; phylum Arthropoda; class Insecta; order Coleoptera; family Scarabaeidae; genus Digitonthophagus; species Digitonthophagus gazella. The sequence goes on along the minus strand of JASCIT010000006.1, from coordinate 25,921,620 downwards.
ACTGTCACCTGAAACTGTGCCTGAAACAAAATAAAAAGTGTAATTAAATTAACATTATTAAAGACTGTTAATCGGATGTCATTATTACTGACAAACTTTTACCAGCATTTGACAGCAAAATAACGAAATATCTTTCTTATAAACGTTTATACGTAGGACTGATTAATAAAGTATGCGAAGAAATAATAAACAGCAGTAGTACTACTAATCAATGTATTTACTAAAAATAGTATTTTACTGAAATGTTGTGGCTTTTAATAAGGCTATAGAAATCATTCAAATAAATTCATAAATTTAACTATGGTGGAGGCGCCTGGATTATTTCCTGTTTTATGTATTATCACGTATTTGTAATAATTCCATATATTGCTGGCTTTAGTTTAAACATTTTTTAGTTTTTTCTTTGGCATTTGTTAAGGCCAGGGACTCAGTCCCAAAGTAATAAATTTGTGTAATACACATGTCGACAATGTCACGTTCTCAAGTGTTTGGAATTCTTTAAAGAATTTTTAATTCAAGTAACCATCTGGAGTGTTAATGAATAATGGATAGGTGACGAACATTAGGATAGTTTTAAAAGGGTCGATGAGTTTATTGTGTTTTTGAAATTAAGCGTCTGGTTCGCCGACCTCCAGAGTTGCGGGAATTTTCCTTAAGAAAGCACCCTTCTTAAAAAAAACCTGCCCCGTGTGCTACATTGGTCCTGTTGTAGGAAAAAGCAACCAATCGTTAGAAATGCCCAAAATGTTCATTCACTACTCTCCAAAGACGAAGTTACTTCGGGGAGAATTCGCGTTTGCAAATTCACTCTTAAACTAGACCCTTAAACTAGAATCTTAAACAAAATCTTCAAAGCAAATTTTAATCCGAATCTTAAACAGAATTTTATGCGTGTGATTAACTTTTCTTTGAGTGGGCTGTTAGCAGACACTTAACGAAAAGACGGGTAAAGTTTAGCTGGTCTATCATTATTTTTCGATTCATTTCGGCGTTTGTGTTCATATGATCATATGATTACTCTACCAAGGACATATCTTCAGCATTACGGCGAGCCGCTCATTGAGGGTATAAACGCAACCAATCGGGAGTTTGGTGTGGTGTGTTTAAATTTCGTTATTTCATCGCGACAATTTGGGTTCTCCCATTCAGTAACCGCCTGTCGTAATCGTTAAGCCACCGATCGTCCACTCGCATGTGTAAAGTACGTCATATCTGGAAATATAGTTGTTTTGTTACTGTTCGAATTCGTTTTATTTTCTGTTGGAGCCTTAATGTAAGGACCCACGATTTCCGGAAGGTTTGACTGGGTTAAAAACCTTGCCCTGGTGGCGGCTACGTCTAGCCTGATAACAACATTTTTTGTAAATCAGTATTACCTTAGCGACTTTTAATTCAACAGGAAGAACTCCATTCTTTAGATATTTGTTTAGTATTTTACACAACACTTTGGCAATGGTTGTGTCCATGGATTTTAGTAGTGTTACTTATATACCGTAGGTATCTTTAATATTTTTCATGTTCAGAGCTCGTATAGCATTTATGACTCTACTAATCTATTTGTTCAAAGTGTTCTAGTCTTGGCATATTTTTTAATGATGTTATGGTTTTCTTAGTGTGGGAAGACGACTAATTTTGTATGGTTCCAATTTTTACAACCCATCAGCATATCGATTAGATTCATTTAATTATTTCGGTTATGTTGTCTTATCATTATTTTTCGACTCATTTCGGCGTCTATGTTCACATGATCATGTGATTACTCTACCAGTGACGTATCTCCAGCAATACGACGAGCCGCTCACTGACGACATAAACGCAACCAAACGGGAGTTTGGTGTGGTGAGTTTTAGATTTCGTTATTTCATCGCGACAATTACGGTTCTCCCGTTCAATAACCGCCTCTCGTAATCGTTAAGCTACCGATCGTCCACTCGCATGTTTAAAGTACGTCATATCTGTTAATAAAGTTCTTTTGTTATGTTTGAATTTGTTTTATTTCCTGCCCGGCCCTTAGTGCATGGACCCACTGTTTCCTGAAGGTTTGACCGGATTAAAAACCTTGCCCTAGTGGCGGCCACGACTACCCCTATTACTACATTTTTTGTAAATCAGTTTACAAATGGTACAGGTATAGTTTACAACTGTACCTACCTATAAATTAAATAAATATATGATTTTTCATTAAATAAAATTGACCTGTTTTGTCCTTTTTGAAAAATCATTTTTCTTACAGTTTTATTGAATTTAATCCATAATTTTACCACTGTGTATTACCCCTTTAATAATTATTTATGGTAACGACAAAGCCGAATTATTGTTGTAATCAAGTTCATCTTCTCATATTTAAATATCTAATAAGGAAACTTGTAAAATTTCAAAAACATTTGGTTTTTATTTATTTAAAAATTACTTTCGGAAACACTAATCTTGGCTTAGTAACAATGGTATTCCAGGTTTGAGTGGAATTATTTTAGTATTAATCAATTTTACTTGGGCTATTTATCCACTTATATATAATAGAACTTCTAAGTAAGTTTATAATGGTATGCTAAGAAAAATATGTACTGCATCTTTTTTAGATTACAAAATATTTTTTTCCGAAGTTTTATTTCATTTACAATTCGTAATTATTGGACTAGGATTTTTAATAATGGACGCCTTATTTCTTTATCGTGGCAATAATCTATTCGAATTGGTTAATACATTAAGCAATTTTAATAACTTCGGTTACCCAAAACGAATGGAATTTCTTGAAAAACATAACAGATCCGCTTTTAAAATTATTAATTATATAAGTTTTGTTGCTATCTTTTTAATATTATATGGGGCTTTCTTTGATAAAAATTTTTGCACCAATTCACAATGGTTTCCAAGCGAGAAAGGATTTACTTGTAATTTAATGATATTCTATTACGTTCCGTTTATATGAAAAACATGGCATTAAGCAATGATAGTACTATTTCAATTATACTCCTTTATCAGGGCTACACAAATTATTCTGTGTTTGATATTATTTTATTCTTATTCGTTAAAATTACTAATTTTACGGCTGAAACATCTTACATTAATGATCGACGATATTCGTTTCAATAGAACGAATAATTTTAAACTGAAAGAAGTCATCGCGTATTATCAACACATACATAAATTATTTAAATTAACTAATGATTTCACGAGGGATATTATTGTTTTACCAAAATTGTGTCTCATCATTTGTATTACTTTAACTGCTACAGGTTTTTTATTGGTTTGTAGTAAAATAAAATTGATCTTTAAAATGATTAAATTTTAAATATTTTATAGCGTTCAAATTCGGCAGCGTTTATTATTATAAATATGGCATTCTCAATGTTGTGTTACATTCATCACAAAGCGCAAAGACTTACTAGTGCGGTATTATTTATTTTTTACTTTCTTTTTGATTATTTCAGTTATATTTTCTCATTTTTGGGTGATAACGCAGCGAAAGCTGTATATAATCTAAATTGGTACGACGCGGATATCGAAACTTAAAAAGACGTTTTGACCTTTCTTACCATTAGTCAAAGAACATTAACGGTTAAAGTGTGCCTTTACTGGGAAGTTTATCACATATGCAGCTGGGAAACGTGAATATTTTAATTAGACGAATATATATTTTTTGGTAATATTGAAATATTACCAAACACCCTTTTCCTAACACCCTTTGCAAACAACGAATTGGTTATTGCGTTTAATTTTTTTTTTATTTCAGTGACTACTTAGAGACGTTCCTTTTCTTCACACTAGTCTCTCCTTTATGTAGCAACCCGTATTTTAAATATACGACAACTAGAGTGAAAAAGTATTCGGATAGATATAAAATTACGCGTACCTTTTTAGCTGCAGAATGCTATCCAGGGCCGCCTCAAGGGTCCAGGGACCCTTGAGGAACATGACATCGTTGACATATCTATTACAGAAATTTATTACTTTGGGTTTGGGTCCCTACCTGAACTTAGCAAATGCGTAAAGATAAAACTAAGAAAGTGCTTAAACTAAAGCCTGGAATATATGGAATTATTACAAATCTATAAAATACTTAAGACGGCGTTGGATACCCTTGTATATTCAGATCTCTTCACTGTGAGCCACTGCGCTTAAATGAAGCGTGCTAGTCCGAAGTTACTGTTATCCACTGCAACTGCAACTGTAGGCCTGGCTTACTCAGCCGCAAGTTCTCGCCTCTCGGAATGTACTACCTTGTAAGTTCACTACTTTGTATGGCGTGTTAGTGGCGTGACGGTAATGAGACCAACCAAAAAATGTGATCCCACTACTGATACCCGGGGTGATCCAGGAAAAGGAATGAATAAGAGAAAGAAGTGTGTCGTAATACGAAAGAAATAGGTTCGCGAAATGGAAAAGTATCAAGTTTTAATGAAATATAGAAAGTGATCAGAAGTTTTTACATTATACAAAATTGTCTTAAGGTATTAAATTTTATCTGTTCGAATCGATCGAGTACTAAAAAATTGTACAACAAGCGTTTAAACGTCACCCAAACTGTTGGAATATCGTTATCTCTGCGTTCGAGAAATAGGTGGGTTACTCGTGGCCTAGCTGATTTGTATTAACCGCCTAGCCTAATGTTGACTGCTAGTTTACCTAGAATTCAGATGCTCACGCTGTTTTATAATTCCCCTTCACTTAGATCAGGGCTGTACAACTGGCGGCCCGCGGGCCATATACGGCCCGCCATATTATTTTTCCGGCCCGCGAGTACATTTTACTATGAATAAATTTATATTATTAAATTATCATTATTAAAAGTGTTTTACTACATGAAAATTTACATCTAATTTGAATTTAAGGTAGGTACTATTTAGTTTGCGTAACTTCATTTAACCTGGCTGAATATAGCAACAACCCGTTTAACATCTGATGATTGTTGGTGGTTGTTTATCTATGGTTGGCGTATTTGATACGCACACTACTCTGCGCTACTTGGTTGATTCATGCAATCGTGCGAGTGCAGTCTTGTTCAGAAAGAATAATATTAGAATATAATAACTTGAAGCGCCATTATCTTTCCATACATGAACAAAAAAATATCATTCGCATACGTGAGATATGAAAATACTACTGGTGAAAAAAATGAAAAAGCAGCTGGATCATCCAACGAATTATTTTTATCAAGCACAACATTTCAAGAAGCATCTGTAGCTGCATCGTTTGAAATGTGTTTAGGCATATGTGTAAAGGCATAGAAACCATTTTTGGATGGAGAATTAATTAAAAAATGTGCCATAAATATGGCTCAAGCATTTAATGATAACGAAACGGTAAAAAAATTTCAAACAGTATCACTTTCTCATCAGACTGTAAGCCGACGTGCAAACGAGATTAGCATGCATGTCACTAATAAATTAGAAAACCTAATCAATAGTTGCTGCTATTTTTCGGTAGCATTGGATGAAAGCACATATATTTCCGATACAAGTCAAATGCTGATGTTTATAATAACTGTAAATGAAAACTATAATTATTCAGAAAAACTTTTAAAATAATAATCATTACACGGAACAACAAAAGGTGAAGATATGTACAAACAATTAAAATGTGCAGTAGAGCAGTATGGCGGATTTGAGAGGTGCGCTGCTATTGTAACCGACGGTGCTAGAACTATGACGAACAAAGTTTTGCAAAAAGAAAGAATAACCTGTCGTATGTTACACTGTATTATCCATCAGGAAGCATTATCTGGTTTATCCCTACAACTAAAAGATGGAAATGGAAAAGGTTTGCAAAATTATTAATTTAATTCGCCGCGGAAATCGCTCTCTTATACACCGAAAATTTAAAATATTGTTGGATGACTTGGAAGCTGAGTATGGAGATCTGCTTTTACATAGTAACGTTCGTTGGTTAAGTGCTGGAAAATGCTTGGGTAGATTTTTTATACTTCGAATAGAAGTTCATCTGTTTCTCACAGAAATTGCCGCCGATGAAAATTTGACAGAAAAATTTAGTCGATAAAAATTTTATTTGTTCACTTGCTTTTCCGACGGACATTACAAATTATTTAAATATTTTGAATAATTCCTTGCAAGGACAAGATCAAAATATGTGTTGCCTTTATAAATATGTAACTGGATTTAGAAACAAATTAAAATTCCAATTAATATTGATATGAACTCCGTTGATCTTAAATATCAAAAAGAATAATGTGACCTGCAGGCTGACCCTTTTTATCCTCTCGTGGAGTAACTAGAATAGAAATATTCAAATTTTTAGATAAAGAGAAATAGCCAAAATTGAGAGATTTTGGGCTTCAAATTGTATCAATGTTCAGAAGTACATATATCTGCGAGCGTGTATACTCCGATATGAAGTATATAATCAGAACACCCGAACATAAAATGTACAATGGAAATAGAAACAGATAACAAATTAAACTTTTTAGACCTAACTTTACAAAAAACTAATAACAATATTGATTTCACCATGTATAGAAAAATGGGTGGGCGATACCTGGGGCAATAGGGGAGATAGATTGTAGCTAGTAGTTTATACTTCTAACCTAAGTAAATACTTCCCATCGAAGAATTCACTTCATGTGTATAAATAACAAATTCCTGAACAATTACATAGACAGAATTTTGAATAAAATTAACAACATAAATCATTTTCAACAAGCTACCACCTTACAATCAATCCACAATAATAACGAAGAGATTTGAGCCGGTGAGAATGAAAGTCGCCTAAGTCATAAAATTTTAAAAATTGAGTTAAGTCCGTATTTACAATTCTTAGGTATAGGTTTATTTAGAATGAAATGCGCTTTAGTCAATTTGTGTTAAAATTCACCTCTAGGAGCAACACGAATATTCATTTTGTTACAATACTTGATATTTCTTGAGAATGACGACATAAGTCAAACATTGTTACGCAAATATTATGTTAATTACTCACAACAATTTTCAGTAATATTTCAACAATTATTGACAGATGCCTAACAACGGTGTTAATACTTTTCTTTTATTAAGGATTGTACCCTATTCGTCTAGTTCGGAAGACGAAGAGGAAACGACAAAAATGGAACATTCTCATAAAACTAAAAGTAGGAAAAGAATTCGAAATCCTTCCCTACACAAACAAAACATTGCGAAGCAAGCACGAAATTTTGGACAACGATACGTTACAAAAATAGGTAAAATTATTGAGAAAAAAGCATTTCAAGATGCTCTCTGTTCCTGCAAAAGGAACTGTAATGACAAAATCACGCCAGTAGAGCGAAGGTCGTTGTTTGAAGCTTTTTGGAAAATGGGAAATTTCAAAGGACAAAATACATTTTTATGTGGTTTAGTAAGTAAAAATTTAGTGAAGCAAAGAAGGCCAAGAAAGGAAGGAGCCATTATGAGGAGTGCTTCATTTCAATATAATTTAAAACCAAACAATCATTTATCATATATTAAAGAAAATTCATTAACCATAATGCGCTACCGGAGAAAAAATGTCATACTGCACTGGGATCCGAACCCAGAACCTTCTGCTTTCCGGGCAGATGCTCTTACCAATTGAGCTATGCAGCTGGACAAGTTTTCCCACTTTATTATTTATCTGGTTATGTAAAGTCACAATTATATGCGCACAATTACTTACCAACGTCAAGATTCCAGAAGGTGGGTAATCCACAAATATAAATTAAGAAAATTTTTTTCTTAATAATTTATCAGTTGTGGTTCGCAAGAAATATTTTCTTGGCACGTTTAACGTGTCTGAGGGAAGAGTTTCCCGAGGTTTAAAAAAAAACACTCGATGGTCAGACTCCAGGAGATGACCTAAGTGGCTTAAAAGGCTGTCCTAAACGGAAAATATCACAAGACGATGATACTTACGTTATGCAGCATATCCAGCCATTTCCTTCATGCGAGAGTCATTACACAAGAAAACACAACCCAAACAAAAAATATTTATGCCAATCATTGAGCCTGCGAAAAATGTATGCGCTGTACGCCAAAAAATGCTATGAAAACCAGAGGCAGCCAGTCAAGGAACATTTTTATCGGTATATCTTCAATACGAAATTCAACTTCCACTTCTATAGCCCGAAAAAGGATACATGTAAAAGGTGTGATATTTACAAAATTAAAATATCTAACCCAGATTTGAATCAAGAAGATAAGACGGTACTCGACAGAGATCATGAATTTCATCTGAAGAAAGCTGAGTTAGCTAGAAGTTGTATAAAAGATGACGCTGAAATTGTTAAAATTAGTCAAGAAAGTTATGCTTGTAGTATAGATTTGCAAAAATCCTTACCATTCCCAGTTTTAATGGTTTCTGATGCTTATTACAAAAGAAATCTTTACTGCTACAAAAGCAGTAAAAAGCAGTGCCCGCTTACACTTAACTTGCTTCGACTATTCATACATTCCAACTCATCAATACGAAGAAGCAATAGCTAACTAATAGCATGGAAGGTGAAATGTGCCTCGATGCAAAACTCGATCGCCTCATCGTTGAATTAAGAAGTAATACCGATTGCACTGACAAACGCGAACAATTGAAATCTTGGAATGCACATACCGATTTATTAGATCAAACTTCTAATGTTCTTAAAGCTTTAGAATCTGCTCTTAAAAGCTTGATTGAAGAATCACCAATTGATGATATTACGCACATTATCAAAAAAAATGAATCAAATCAAAGTAGAACATGAAAAATTCAACTTACATGAAAATGGTGTTAAGTGGCGATAACATCGAACAAAATCCTCTCAATCCGGAAATAGAAGGGGGAGCATGTGCTTTGGTTGAGGTTCCAACAGTTGATGATCAGTGGACGACTATTGTTAAACTACTTGATGAAGTTCGACGAGTTTTCCATAAGTTAGTTGATGAGAAAACTGACCAAGACTCAACCGTTAGATTCAATGGTAAAGAAAAGGTAATTACTAAAATTTACGACCTTACAAAGACTTCTGAGGAGATTGACGAAGAATTTCGTGTACTTGAAGATAGAAAGGTAAAAAGCTACATTTGTGTATTTTGTTATTTTTTTTTATTTGTTTGTTTATTTATTCTATTAATTAATTGAAATTGTTGGTACTGACAAACTTTTACCAGCATTTGACATAGCAAAGTAATGGAATATCTTTCTTATAAACGTTTATACGTAGGACCGATTAATAAAGTATCCAAAAAAGTAATACACAGCAGTAATACTACTAATCAATGTATTTACTAAAAATAGTATTTTGCTGAAATCTTGTGGCTATTGTTAATAAGACTCCTGGTTTATTTCCTGTTTTATGTATATCACGTTTTTGTAATAATCCCATATATTGCGGGCTTTAGTTTAAACATTTTTTAGCTTTGTCTTTACGCATTTGTTAAGGCCAGGGACTCAGGCCCAAAGTAATAAATTTGAGTAACACACATGTCGACGATGTCACGTTTCCAAGTGTTTGAAACTGTTTAAAGAATTTTTAAATTCAAATAACCATCTGGAGTGTTAATGAATAATTAATAAGTGACGAACGTTTGGATAGTTTTAAAAGGGTCATTTAGTTATTGTGTTTTTTGAAATTGAGCATCTTGTTCGCCGACCTCCAGAGTTGCGAGAATTTTCATGGGATTCCCCGGTTCGGCCGACACCATACCACAGTAGGCGTCGCGATTCTAATAGCAAACATACTTTTACACGCTGATTTATTCTATTACTGCGTACGTGATCAGTAGGGGTGTGCGTGAAATATGAGTTAGTATTGGTTTTGGTTTTAAGAAAAATAAAATGGTATAATTACATTTTTTAATTTATTATTATTGAAATTATAAAAATATATTCAAATATTTACAGTTTCATTATGGGCGATAATAGAGAACCCAAACACTGTGCGAAAAAGTACGAAAAACAATCTCTCTGGAGACAAAAATGGACGTAATTAGACGCACTGAAGGCCGCCAAACGCGATCTTTTGTCTGCAAAGCTCTAAATTTACCCCCTTCCACTGTAACAACAATACTGAAAAACGTTGAGAAAATAAAACATTCCGCTTAACAAACAACGGCTGTAAGTGCTGTAAGCATGTAACTTATAGCACGAGCAAAAATATAGAGAAAATGGAAAAAATGTTGGCATTGTGGGTTGATGACGCCAATCAAAGAAATATTCCTTTAACACAAGCGGTTATATGCGAAAAAGCAAAGTTAATTTTTTCTGATTTGAAGGCGCAAGAAGACACCGACGAAACATTTTTAACAAGCATTGGTGGTTCATGGGATTCAAATCTCGGACCAATATCCGCAGCATTAACTTAAGCGGAGAAACAGCAAGCGCTGATGTAGCAGCAGCGGCAGCTTACCCTCAAAAATTTCAAGAAATTGTAGAACAAGGCAACTACCCTGCAGATCTCATCTTCAATTTTGATGAAACAGGCCTCTATTGGAAGAAGTTACCATCCAGAACATTTATTTTGCGAGAAGGGCGTAGCGCTCCTGGATTTAAAGCGGCCAAGGATAGACAGACCGTTCTCGTGGGATCAAATGTTTCCGGTTCCTTAAAATTAAAGCCAATGGTAGTGTACCATTCCCAGAATCCACGGGTTTTTAAAGGTGTTGATAAAAGCTCCGTGCCAGTTTTTTGGATGTGGAATAGAAAGGGCTGGGTCACTCAGGAGGTTTTCACAGACTGGTATAGAAATTATTTTTGTCCCACTCTGCTTAAATTTTGCGACCGAAATTATTACTATTAGACAATGCCCCAAGACATCCGCAAAATCTTGACACCTTAGACTCGGGATTGGACGTCAAGGTAATCTAGATGCCCCCTAACACAACCTCTATATTAGAACCCATGGACCAGGGGGTAATTTCTACCTTTAAAGCGTATTATTTGCGCATAACATTGAAAGAAATGATTAAGGCGATGGATACTAATTCCAATCAAACCGTTAAAGATTATTGGCGGACATACGACATTTTAAAAGGAATTAAAAATCTGAGACTGCTTGGGACGTAGTGACCACCAATTGTTTAAACGGCGTTTGGCGTAAACTTCTGCCTGGACTTATACAAGATTCAGGTGTAGAAGAGATAAATAACATTAATACAAACGAAGACATTATCAGGCTTACACGCAAATGCGAATTCGAAGACGTAACAACTGAAGATGTGACCGAACTTTTAAACGTGCATAACTAACCCCTTTCAAATGAAGAATTAGAAGAGTTGATGCAGGAAACAGATCGCCCCCAATCAGAAAATCTCGAAAAAGGAAAAGAGGAAGATGAGAAAGAAAATGATGGGAAAGCCCCAAAAACGGCCGATCTAACTCGTATCCTCTCTTCTATAGAAAGATTAACAGGTGAGCTCTGTGAGATAGACGGAGATATCAATCGAAGAGCAAATGTTAAGAGGTAAAATATTTCACATTTATACTTCCATTACTGTATAATTAAGTATACATGCTTAGAATAGACAAAGTTCAATATTTGAAATTTTATAATTAAGAATCTGATTTGAAAAAGTTAACATTCTTTTACAGATTTATTCTGTGTTATTTGCGCATCCAACATGGGATATAAATGTGTTGTTCCTGGCTGCAATTGCACTACAAAGATGGCATGTTGCATACTTTGCCACAAGATCCAGAGGTAACTTTTATTTTATTTTATTACTTTCATATTTGCAATGATATCAGCTTTATTTACTTAATGGGGATGTTTGTAAAAATCTTTGAAAGTAAGCTTTGTATTTCAGGTATTCCGAATTTGGACTGAAGCAATTGGTCTGCAAGCTATTACAATGTCACGGAGGAAAGTTTCAAAAGTTTGTGATTCTCACTTTACAAGTGAAATGAAATATTTCAGGAATAGGAACAGGTCAAATTTAAAGGCAAAGGCATATCCTACTTCATATTTGCCAGGTATTAAATACATTAAACAAACATGTTATTACTATTATTTTTAAGCAAATCCGTTGTAGAGTCGTCAACAGAACAGATGTTTTTCGACTCAGAATCTAGTTCAAGTGAAATACAAGAAATGCAGAGCATCCTCACAGGTAAATATTAACTTCATTTCTCCTTACAGTTAGACACATATCCAGAAATTCGCTCAATTTTATGTAGATTATCACTGTTTGACTGATGATGAGTGTGAAATTGGTCCCAAATAAATAAATTATCAGAATCATTGCTATTTAACTTTAACGAATTGTTTCCAAAAAGCTGTTGATGCGCAATTCAAAAAGCCCTACCAATAACCAAATACTGAAATGATAATACTCTGGTACTGCATAAAAGCAAAGAACAGGATGGATTAACTATTTTAATGGGTAGCAAATGTAACTTCCTTAGAGTCAACATAATTGATAAGTATGTCGTCAAGTGTCGTGGATTCCCAATCAAATAAGTAATATAATGATTCTTCTTAGATTCAACTTTTTACACTTTGTAGTGCACTATGTATATTTTTACTTATTATTTTAGGTCTATCCCCTTAGAGGAGTTCTACACCGACCAATATTACATCTATCAGGACACCTAGAAAACGAACAGGTAACTATAACTGACTGCATATTCTATTAAGATGCACTTGTAAACTTCGTTCTATGTGCCACCAATAATAACGGTTATTAATGATTAAATTAACCATGTTTTATAATTTTTTAATAAGAATTTTATCTATTCAGATTTGATAAGAAGAATTAATTTATTACATTACGGATCTGGTACACGGAAAGTTCGTTTAACTCCTAAGGCCAAAAAACTGTACGCTATTGCGCAAAACATGGTTTCCATTCGTCGAAGATTGCAAAATGAGAATATAACTGTTCGAAGACGACTGTATGAGGCAAAGAAAATTGCAAATTCGAGCGATTTTATTACTCAAAAGGTGAACAAAGCAACATTCAATTTTATTAATTCCCAAATAGAAATGCAAACAAAAAAAGTAGAGGACGGCGTTATACGATTGATGATAAAATATTTGCTTTGTCACTATTAAAGCAGAGCCCCAGAGGATATCGCCTTCTGCAGAAGACGTTTGCATTGCCATCCAGGAAAACACTTATGCAGTTATTGAATAATCTTCCATTCAATGTGGGTATCAGTTTTGAATGCGCTAGCTGCGTCAGTGTCCAAAATGGAGGTGGCTGATCGATTTTGCTGCTTAATATTTGTTGAGATGACCATAGAATCGTCGTTATCATACAACTCAAAAAGTGATAAGATTGACGGTTTTGAGGACTGCGGAAATGGCAAGGAAAAAAAATTTGCAGATCATGCCATGGTGTTTATGGCCCGTGGATTACGAAAATGGAAACAGCCAATAGCGTACTTTTTTTCCGAAAATGGAATGAGCGCTCCCAACATAGTGAGAAATTTGAAAAACATAATTTCATGACTATACATATAATATTATTAGGCTAATGGTAACTGCTACGGTTTGTGATCAGCTGAGTACGGCAATTAATATTTTAATCGATGAAACCGAAAATTTTATAAAAAACAAGAAGAAAATCGACTCTTTGGGTTCTCCGTTAAAGATTTAGATATAGTACCATTATTTGATGGGCCTTACTTATTGAAAGGCTTGAGAAACAATCTGTTAAGCCATATAACTTTCATATGGAAGTGTGGGCTACAAACAACATCTTGGAGCCACATCGTTGAATTATATAACCTCGATGTAGGCGACTACAATACTAGAATGTTGTATAAGTTAACAGATGTACGTGTATTGAAAGATAAAATTAAAAAAAATTGAAGGTAAAACTAGCAGCTAAAGTCTTTTCACAACGCGTTTCGTCCACTATGAGAGGGCTGGTCAAGTTTGATAAGTTTTCAATTCAACAAAATATGATGTTCTACGGGTATTACAGGTATTTTAAACCACATCTTATAAATATTATGTATTCACTTCAGGTACTTGTCTATCAAAGTCTGCGGAAAATACGGCTGACTTCTTTTTGGGGACAAGCTCTTTAATAGCATCAATAGTGGTTCCCTTTATGTGGAAGAAGGAAAACCGTTAAAGGGTACAATATCTAACGATTCACCCCATTTGCTGTTTTAGGAGGATGCTATCAAAGTTTTAAAACCAGGCGGACGGGTATCAGTTCCTCCTACCTGTAAAGCACTGGATATCGACCTTAAATGGCTTTAAAGAGATTTGGAAGAAAATGAGTAGGAATGGGTTTGAGTATCCTTGTTTAGGGAATTTCAACCAGGATCCCGTGGAAATTTTTTTCTCTTGTGTAAGAAGCAATGGTGTTCGAAGCATAAACCCTACGGTTTCTGCTTTCACCAATTCGTTTAAACGATTATTGATAAATTATTTTGTCTGATCACATTCTGCGGGTGCGAATTGTGAGTTCGACGAAAGCGAAGGTGTGGTAAACTCTCTTAGAGAATTTCTTACTTGTAAAAGCAATAGAAAATTTTAATACTGCTAACTGTGAGCAAATCATTCAACAAAACCATTCCTATATGGCAGGTTATTTTGCGCGAACTATATTAAAATATGTAAAAGGATGTAAGTATTGCAAAAATGATCTTATTTCACAGGTAGATGGGGAAGAACACAATCTTATAAGAATAAGGGAATATTCTACGAAAAAGTTACTGCGCCCCAATGCAATGTTTACAAAAAATTTTTTACTATGTAATGAAATTTTACATTATTACTTACCTATAGAATGTATGGAAAGTACTATTAAAGAAAAATTAACTGCTTTAACAATGAAGAATGTTAATACTCAATTCACGTGCGAAAAGGATAATCTTAAGAAAATATTTATTTCCAAATTTGTTAATTTTAATATATACACTTGGACGAAGAATGTAAATAAAATATTAAAAGGAATGAATACCCGCAACGTGAATGATCCAAGTAAACTGTTGGCTGTAGATAAAATCAATAAATGGAAAAAGAAAAGATATCCTATAAAGAATTTAAAAAAAATAAATTTTTAAACAACACTTTTTTTTTGTTTTATATACTATTTCATACATATTATATAATATGATCATTGAAATGTTGCATTTGACATGAACACAGTACAGCTATATTCTTTGTAAGGCTTATCCTAGAATGCTTGTGTAATGTTATTTATGTTAAAATGCTTTATTTTATGTAGAAATGGTAGAATAATTATAATTATTCTACTGTTGCTCATGGGATCGTGACCACGCCGTCCAGATAAATATTGGCTTTTAGGGTTTCACAAGCCAGCGGAAACTCATTCGAGTAGAGTGTAGCTAACTCTTGAATACTTCGTAGAGCCAAAAAAGGAAGCGAGGCAACGTCATACGTAACGCTGTTCCAAATATATCCTTTTACTGGCTTCTCCAGAGGGAATCTACACAGAATCCGTTGATAATCTCGATAATTAGGTGAGATGAGTATCTGTCGATACGTTTGTTTTGTGTCACAAATAAAGGCCAATTTAAAACAGCGAAAAGTTAGGAGGATTTTAATAATGTTTTGTTGCAACTTTGGACCAATCAAAAGTGTGTCGTACAAGGATTTTCCGTTTGTAGTAATTGACGACGCATCAGAGACAGCTCGAAGTTCGGTAGAGACGCTTCTGCGCGTATAACACAGTGATGTGGGATATAGTAAGCAGAGATTGTGAGTAAGTCAACTGATGGAATTAAACTCATATGGCCAGAGGTTAGATAATTTTTCATAAAATTAACGTATTCTTTCTTTAAATTAGGATTCTTTAGTAATCGACTTTCTAATAGTGTAA
Organism: Digitonthophagus gazella; assembly: GCA_036711955.1. Classification (NCBI taxonomy): domain Eukaryota; kingdom Metazoa; phylum Arthropoda; class Insecta; order Coleoptera; family Scarabaeidae; genus Digitonthophagus; species Digitonthophagus gazella. The sequence continues at coordinate 25,905,901 of JASCIT010000006.1, read as the reverse complement.
AACGTTTCAAAGCAGTTTGATAAGATTTTCCCAGTGAAGGTTCGAGTCTCCAAAAGGCAAAGAGACAACAAAGCGAACAGTTTCAGTACGACGATAAATTTCTTTAAAGTGTTTTTCACATTGTTGTTCTTCAGCCGCTAATAATGGTTTGGACGGAATAGCTTCTAATTTCCAAAATTTTTGTAGAGAATTTTCAAGAAATACATGAAGAGTTGAAAAACAACTAGTTAAAGATATATTAATCGACGATGATGCAATGCGTCCCATCAGAAACCATCCAAAAACGGATTCAACAGCGACAGGATAGTTTTCGCCTCCAGTAACACGTCCTCTGCTAAAGATTTGAGGGACTAATCAAGCCCTCAACAATAAATCTATTTTCGTAAATTTAGAATGTTGGTCAGGATGAAAGTTTAGATTGCGTAAGTGTTTATATGATTTAATGTAAATGTAAGAAGGTGGTTGCGGTGTACAAATGTTGGGTGTAACTACTGCTCTGAACACAAAGGAGGGTATCGTTGACTGGCAAGGTTGTATAAATCAGTTAACAGTTCCTTTGTTACAGACGGATGTCATGGAATTTAAACCTTTAATTTCTAGAGATGTATTATAACTACGTTGAAGATCTAATCTTTTATTCCTACGATCACAATTGGTAAAAGGATATTAGATGTCGCTCTTAATGTCGATTCTGATGTTAGATTGCAATCAGCTGCTTCAACATGAACTGATGATGCATTAGACTTTATAAAGTGAAGTAAGGAATGATGATGCTGCTGACATGAATTACATCCATGTTTCGATAAACATTTATGCGTGAAATGTTTTGAACTCAGACAATTTCTACACAAGTCCTTCTCTCTAACAAATGTAAGTTGTTCATAAGCTGATTTTGATAGAAAAACAGGGCATAATAAACACTTATCTGCGGAATTGTGTTCAACTTTCACATTTACTAAGGATTTCGGTCGAGAATTGGTAATTGGTTTGCCACGAGTTAATCGAAGTTTATTAGAAAAGGTGAGCTGCTCTGAATCTAATGCTTTTGCTTGTAGTTCCAGGAACTTAATAAGTTGTACATATGTAGGAATTTCATACGAACTGTGTTCGGACTCAAACTTGGTTTTGATGGTGGTATTTAACTTTTGTAGTAAGACGTTAAAAAGAAGAAAATCCCAATAGTCAACCGGAAAACCCAACATGCGAAACCCTTCGACGTTTTCTTTAAAGGTATTTACCAGGAAACGATACGATTTACAGGAATCCTCACGAAGAGGTTACATGTGCAGAAGCTCGTTAAAATAGATGGTAGCTAAATGTCGTTTGTTTTGATATCTACCCTTTAACGTGTTGTACGCAATAGAATAGTTGTCGTTTGTGACAATCCTTTAATTAAGTTAAACGCTTCATCTTTTAAGGAAGTAAGAAGATATTGATACTTCCCAACATTTGAATGCGAATCATTTTCATGAGCCATTGCTCGAAACAAATCATAAAATGTAGGCCAAGTTTTATGATTTCCATCGAAAATTGGAGTGGATAATTTATTTAGTTTAGGAGTAGCATTTGGAGAAGGGTCAGATGGTATAGAAGTTACCATTTGATGTTTGCGGATGAGAGCCTGAATGCCAAAATAAGCCTTATCGGCTTCCTTGCGGACATTGTCTTAAACTTCATATAGATCATCTTCAATAAGACCGATTATTTGGGTATGAATCGTTTGAAATTGTGCGTAGATAGTATCAATTTCGGCAGCGCGTACCATAAAGACGTGCTGTTGATCTGTATTGGTATCGATTTCGTTGCCAATTGCTAATGTTTCCAGCAAACGTGCAAGAGGAAGTTGTCTTTTCGTGAGAGTTTTTATTAATTTGTCGTCTGCCATAATAAGGCGCGAATCAACAATTCAGGTAAGAAAAGAAATACAATTGGTACTGGACAGGGCCAGATACAACCAAAGGTAGTATTCAAATAGACAAAGCCAGAGAAAACAGAAATAAAATTCTAAAAAAAACGTATGTATAATGTTAAAGTAAGAGAGAGTACAACAACTCATAAATAAACAACTAAAAATAGTTTTATTTTCAAGTATTGTAGATGTTCACCACGAAGGAGGAAGAAAAACCAGTTCCGGACGCCAATACGTCGCAAACAAGATGGACGTCAGCAAAAAACGTATAGAAATGCCCAAAATTAACGTGGTATAGCAGCGGCGTCGCACGAAATCACCACCCAGAACCTACTATAATTCAGTAAAGGGCTCAAACGTACGCTGGCCAAAGACTTTAAGGGCGAGAAAGGGCCCTAAATCTGACTCGAAGGACCAAAATGTTCGCGCGACAATCAGTCGGGAACCACAGGGAGGTGCTGGTTCTTATAATAAAGCCAATAAATGACGAAATAATCAAATATATTGACTTTCTTTTTTATAACCTTTACCTTAATTATCAATCTCGAAGTTACGACGGGCGTTCGTAGCTTAAGTATCACAAATAAGAAACTGCTTGCGGTTGATGATGCGGGACAATATCTCACACTCGACTGTACTTTTAAGACTAACAGCACGATGTCGACGAACATGTGTTCGTTAGTCGCGCATGCGCACGGAGGCGAGAGCCCAAGCGATTTCGTTATGCGCTAACGGCATTGTTAAAAACTATTTTATATCAAATAAAAATAACTCTAAAATAAGAAAGTTTTCCATTATCCACTTATGTTTCATTCTCTTGCATTTAAATTATTTATACTAATGATAAAACGTTTGATATTTTGTTAAAACTGCTTCATTTTCTCATGTTTACATATTTTACAATGTCATTCAAATTAACATACCGTAAACGATCGATAGTTGCCAGTTAAATAATATCAGTCGTTAAGTTTGAATGAAGAAAGAAGGTTCTATAAAATGGAATAGAAGAACAAAGTGTATAAGATTGAAAAATAACTTCTTCGGTCCAGAAGGACAATTTTAAAGTTTCAAAAACTTGCGGTTTTTACTTATTTGAATCTTATTTTCGGAAATATCAATCTTGGCCTTGTAACGAAGGTATTCGAGGTTTAGCTGGGATGATTTTATTTGATCTTATTTCGACTGCTTATCCACTAATAATACAATTTTAAAGAAAGTCTTAAAATATCTAATAGTGTTTTAAACATTTTAAAGAAAATGAGTATTAAGTATATTTTTTTAGATTATAAAATAATTTTCTTTGAATTTTTGTTTCGCTTACAATTTCCAAGATTTGGACTAGGGTTTTTAATAATGGATACCTTACTTCTTTATCGTAGCACCAGTTTTCTCAAACTACAGTGAAAATCGTTTAACACGAAACTGAGGGGACTGAAATATTTCTTCGTATAAAAAGAATTTCTTGTTAAACGATGCATATAAAAAAATATACATACTCACCAAAATTACATTTATTAGAATACATCATATTAGATACACTATTTATATTTAAAATTGTTGTATATTTCGTATATATATATATATATATATATATATATATATATATATATATATATATACATAAGTATACAGGATGTCCCACCGAAGTGGACTTGTCGAAATATCTCAGAAACTACAAGTTCAAAAAATTTGAAATTTTGTACACAGATTTAGTACATTGTAAACTGCATTTGGAAAACATTTTCAGTCATCCATGACTTCCGGTTATCCCATCCCGACTTTTCGTTAGATTGGTTAATTTGAAGATAATTTTACTTGAAACATTTTTTCTCTATAATTTGTAATTTCAGAGAAAAAAAATATTTTTCAAAATTATTTACGTTTGATTACGTTTGATTGATAATTGGGGCTATGCACACATCATAATCCACTGCAATAAATTCTTCCGATGATACTGTAGGACAGTCTAACAATGTAAAAACTTTCCCAAACATTTCATTAAATGTTGGCTCAGTTTCAGTATCCACCAATTCTTTTGGCGCCAAAAAATCTGCTGCTTTTGAGAATCCTGCATGACGAAAACAATTTTCAATCGTCTTTGGACTCACTAAATTCTATGCAGAGTGCAACATATGTAGTGCATCTAATAAACTGATGGAGAAATCTTCTTTTGCTTCGATTGCGAGTAAATATTTTCGAAGCAATTGTTTGGGATGAAAAAATCAAAAACTTACGGTTTTTATTTATTGGAATACTATTTTCGGAAATATCATTCTTGGCCTACTAACGATGGTATTCGAGGTTTGGGTGGAATTATCTTATTGCTTACCAATTTTGTTTGGGCTATTTATCCTGGAATAATAGAAATATTAAGTAGGTTTATAATAATACGTTAAATATTTTAAAGAAAATATGTACTGCATCTTTTTAGATTCCAAAAGGATTTTCCTTGAATTTTTAAACCATATACAATTCGCAATATTTGGGTTAGGATTTTTAATAACGGATACCTTATTTCTTTGTCGTGGTAAGAATCTTCACGAATTAGTCGATGTTTTAAGTGATTTTAATAAATTCAGTTATCCGAAACGAATGGAATTTGTTGAAAAAAATAATAGATCCGCCTTGAAGATTATTAATTATATAGGTTTTATTGCAGTTCACTTAGCATCGTATAGTATTTTTTTTTAGAAACAGTTTTGCATCACTTCACAATGGTTTCCCAATAACAAAGGATTCACATGTAATTTAATGGAAATCTTTTACGTTCCGTTTAATTTAAAACCATAGCATCAAGCTATGATAGTATTGTTTCAAATGTATTCCATTATCACGATTACACAAATTGTCCTCGGTTTGGTATTACTTTATAGCTATTCATTGGAATTGTTAATTGTACGTTTGGAACATCTTACATCGATGATCGACAACATTCGTTTTGATCGAACGGGAAATTTTAAACTTAAAAAAGTTATCGCTTATTATCAACACACATACAAGTTATTTCAAATGGTTAATAATTTCTCGACGGATATTATTGTTGGACCAAAATTGTCTATCATGATTTGTATCTCTTTATCCGCTACAGGTGTTTTATTGGTTTGTAATAAATCTAAATTAGTCTATAAAATTATTAAAATTTGAACCCTATTTAGCGACCAAATTTGCCGGAGTTTGTTATTATGGATGTGTCACAAGTAATGTTGTGTTACATTCATCACAGAACTCAAATGGTTACTGATGCGGTATAGTTTCTTTTTTATTGATTTCATTATATTTTCTCGATTATTTTAGGGCGATAATTTATCTGAAGCGATTTATAATTTAAATTGGTATAACGCCGATTTGACAACCCAAAAAGATGTTTTGACCTTTCTCACGATACGCAAAGAAGGTTAACGCTTGAATTACCTTTATTCGGAAGCCTGTCACATTTGCAATTGTGGAATGTAAATACTTCTCATTCGAAAAATTTGTCTTCTGTAATATCGAAATTTTTTTTTAGAAATTAAAGAAGATTTATATTTGGATGAATTGGATTCGTACAATTTCAAAAAATAAAAAATTCGCATGAAAGCACATACTTTGTTACTTTACACGCTAGTTTTTAGCAATAGTATTACTTTAGTTAATATAAAAGCTAGTGTCTTGGTTAATCCAACTATTCTTATTAAGAAAATGAAAAATATTTATGAGATACACGAATTTAAATTATGATGGGTGTATCTATAGTAGTTCCTTTCTTTATTTAAATTACAGCTGTTTTTCGGTGTTTTCGCTATTTAATATATATACTAGATTTTAAACAAAATAAGTAAATGAAGTCTTTATTTAGACATTGGTTTATTTATTATACGAGAAGGTAGTCAAATTCCATTTTTTAAATAGAAAAATTCATTAATGAGAACTAAAAATAAATTTATTTGATGCTATACGTATATAGTACATGAGTGAAATTTTGTTTTTAAAGAAAAACAGAGCAATTTTTAAAGACAATTCTTGTAAATGACGACTATTGATTTGCAAGCATATTGTGACTTTATGGAAATTCTCAATCTTTTGCAGTATCGCTGGTGTTGAATGCATAAAGTTGGCAGCCGATAGTTGCGGAGGGCAAAATAAAAAAACACAATGGATGGTATGGTACAATACTGGCTACAATGTTGTTCTCCATCGCACATAAAACGTGTAGAACTTATTTATCCTGTTGTTGGTCATTCTTTTCTCCCACCTGATGGAGTGTTTGCTCAAACAGAGAAAAAAATTAAAAAATGTTCACTATACTCGATCCAAAAACGTCCATCAGTATTATTAAAGACATCAGTATTCTACAGTGCTGAGAATGGGAGAGTATTAAGTATATCACTGGAAAAGTGAGGTACAAAATGTGTTGAAGGCTCCGGGATCTTGGCATTTTCGATTTCAGCCATGTAAAAGAATCATCTTTGCAAAAGAAAATAATAAATCTGTTAGTGTTAGAGGTGAACCATATTACAGAAATGATATCTCCATCGCCAAGAGCATTCTAAAGAGAGGTAAAAAAATTAGTCAAATTAAACTGGTCGCTGTATTAAACCAGATAAAATTAAAAGTATTGGATCTTTGTTAACGAAACATTTCGACATCAATTGGAAGATTGACGAGCGCCTTTATTTCTTCAAAAATGCTTTCGCAAGAAATCCTCAAACTCAAAAGGGAACCTATCCTGATGATAATGATATTGTTATTTCTTCTGATTCTGATTCTGACAAAATTAAGAAAAAAAACTTTTTCTGTTCCTATTGCGAATTTGTAAAACTAGTGTTCAATAAATTATTTTTCTTTGATATGCTTACCAATCCTTACTACCAGTTGAAGCATACCGTTTATATCATAGCAAACTATTATACTTTTACAATTCTTTCAGTTTCATAAACAGACATCTGCACACCTTCGGTGCAAAACCTGACATACGTACTTTCTTTATGCAATTATATTATCAATAACAAGTCTGACATTTTTAGAAGCAATAGTAATACAACTATTAACATTAACTCCAACTTCGATAAAAATTCTAATTTTGTTGGTTAGCTAATACGCTCTTAACAAGTCTTCTGTGTTTTACGCAAAACTGCTTAAGTGTCAAATGTCTGCGTTTCCATTTGAACGCTTCATATAGAGGTTCTAGTTTGCAAGTTCTTCAAGTTTTATTTAGCACTTGTTACCTAGGGACGAATCCCCAACTCTGGTGGAATTAGCAACGTTTAACCCTTAAAAGCCCTATGTCCAGACATTGTGGACATTATATTGTTCTGTAACGACTCCTACGCCTAGACATTGTGGACATGTATATAGGCCCATCAAATTTTATATTTTAAGAAGTAAGACTCAGCTAATATCACGTGTCAAAATAAAAAGATTTCTTAGGGTTATGTTTGAAAGAGCGGAAAGCTAGCTTTTGTCTCCCAAAACATCAAACCATAAGTCAATTAACTGACAACTTTCGACGCATTTTCAATTTTCGTAACTATACCTATAAACTAAATAAATAAACCATGTTTCATTAAATTGACCTGTTTCGTCTTCTTTACAGAATCATTTTTCCTATCGCTTTATTGAATTTAATCCATAATTTTACCACTCACCGTACATTACATCCTTAATTTAAATTATTTATACTAACGACAAACCTTTCGATTTATTGTTCATTTTCTCATATTTGCATAATTTAGTACTATAAATGAAAGCGCTTTACGCTACTATTAGAAATATTTTTGTTTTCTTATATTCAACCTAAGGACGGTTTCAAGATAACGTTTGATTAACAACGGCTTCGAAATATATAGAAGAATGGTATTAGTTATGAGACTATTGGGCATTAGTCGACAAGGAATAAATTTATTTACCGGTCTTATGGACATTGGCCAGGGACTAGCAGATGCCACATAGAATCGTATTGTATAGCATATACAAGAAACCACAAAAGCAGTCTTTAGTGTAATATGTACAAAGGCCATAGAAGAAGAGAAACAAGAAAATATAAAAAAAGAAAGATCAGTAACACACTTTAAAGTGTCAGGCGACGAATCATGGAAAAAGCGTGGCTTTACTTCGCTATTTGGTGTCACGAAGTTAATCGGGTACCATACTGGAAAAGTGATAGATCTTGTAGTGAAAAGCGGATATTGTCAGGCTTGCACTTATAACAAGAGTAAAAAAGGTTGCTGAATACATAGTTATGGTATGAGCAACATGAACCAGAGTGTTTTGCAAATCGTTCTGGTTCTTCGGGGAAAATGGAGGTTAATGCCGTGAAGGAAATGTTTTTGAGATCCGAGGAAAAATATGGTGTTAAATATCTGAATTACATAGGTGACGGTGATTCAAACACTTATAAATCACTTCTAGATTTAACTCCATATGGCGACGAATTTCCTGTGGTTAAAAGTGAATGTACTGGGCATGTCTACAAAAGGATGGGAACAAAACTTCGCAATGTAAAAAAACGCACTAGCTGGGCGGCAGTGGTGGTCTTATAAATGTCCTCATTAATAAGTTGAGTAACTACTATGGATTAGCAATAATAGCCTAAGAGCCCACGACAGCCAGACCTTCGTTATTTTATAAAAGCTGAAAGTTTCTCTGTGTATGTCTCCAACACAGATAAGAACGACCTGCGATTATAGAGTTTCGATCGTGGTTACTTGGGCAGGTAGAAGGTAGCAAAGGTGTATAAAATGGTACCTTCAATTCCTTAAAGTATAAAGTTCAATTTTTTTATATTTTCTTCAGGATATCTTTAGAAATCACGTTATCCATTGCCGGACATTTTTGACAGTTGCTACCCCTTGCCAGACACCCCTAAACTGTACTAAATTATAATTATGCTTTCGTTATAGTACAAAAGCTGAATTTTATATATGTTACTTGGAGACCTATAAAAGAATATTACCTCATTTGCCAGACAGTTTTAATGGTTTTTACATCTTGCCAGACACTGAGAGTCAGCTAAGGTAGGGTGCTTAGTCTATTGCGATCTTTTACGGCGCATCATCTGTCGTTTGTTGGGTATTGTGTATTATGTATTGAACTGTTATGCGTACAACCAACGTTTAATAACATTATATTTGTGTCGTTTTTTTGTGAAATAAAAGTGAAATTTTAATAAAAAGTGTTATCATGGGGGATACGTTGATTTGTTTCGTTTGTAAAAAAAGTGATGATAAACTAATATTGTTCTCGGAAGAATCGTTAAAGAAATGTCAAACTGTTTTGGAAATGCGAAAAAAAACATAACCTAAAATATAAAGACATTATTTTACCTTATGAATTTACAGAGTGTGGTTATCATCGAGAATGTTATAAAGCATGCTCTGGGCTGATGAAAAAATACTTTACTTCTGAACCTAAAAATTTGACAAAAAAAAATGAAATACCAAAAACAACCAGTGTACCTGCAGACAATAACTCTTCAACCTCAGACCAGTTGACCACTAAGCCATCTAGCTTACAGTCTTCAACAACATCCCATTCAAGTTTAATTTCTGAATCATTAGAATCACAACCTACAACATCTCAAGGAAATAGTCATTTACAGAATTTACATGCAGAATCTCCATCAACATTTCAACCAAGTTTAGTTTCTGGATCTATAGAAGTCCAGTCCACAATTTTTCAAGAAAATACTGATATCTTTGAACCAGATGTTAGTGAAGATAACGATTCTACTCAGGATGCAAATATGCAAACCGAAAAGGATGCCAGTAATAATGATCAAATTGTTTGTTTATTTTGTAACAAAAGACATAAAAAAATACGTTCGAAAATGCTTCCGCTTCATAAAGCTGATACCAACCAATTCAAATCTAGTGTACTACCCAACATCGAAGGTCAAGAAGAGTTTACGGAATTATTCAATAAATTGAAAAATTTTTCTGACCCAAAAATATTTTATCATAGAGAGTGTAGAGTTACTTTTAATAATAAAATATCTTCTTCTAAAAAGCCCTCCAATAAAAGTGATTGACATTTTCTTCGGGAATATCACCAATCAGCTTTCAATGAAATAAGTGACATCATCAAGGAAGACATAATTAAAAAAGGACGCTGTTATTTATTAGTATATTTGCATGAACTATACACTGATTTGTTGGAGAAAATCTTTGAAGAAAATTCGGTAGAAACGAGTTCTGTTTTTACGGCACACCATCTACAAGAAAAAATTTTCAAAAAATTTTGTAAACAAATTAAATTTTTTACAATGCGTAATAAAAAAATAATAGCACCCGATTATTTACAAGCAATAGACGATACAATATTAGAAAACTTACAAACTGAAAATACTTTGCAAAAAGCTGCATTAATTTTAAGAAAATTAATACTGAAAATGGAAAAAATTAAGTTACCAATCAATAATATAACACCACAGCATTTAATGTCGGGAGAAGTTCCGATACCACCACAATTGATGGACTTTTACTTTACCCTTCTGGGTGGATGTAATGAAAAACGAAAAAAAAAGCATGAAATGTGCTCGTCAAATGCGTTCTTATTCTCAAGACGTAATCTTTGCAGTCTATAATGGTCGTGTGAAAACATCAAGGCACATCATGTTGGGTATGACTTTAAAGAGCTTAACAAGTAGTAGGAAAATTATTGATATTATTAATCGATATGGCCATTGCATTAGCTATCAGGGCATCGAGGAACTAGAAACCGAAACAACGTACACTTCTTTTCAACAATCCAGTTTGTGCCCAGAATCGATTAAAAAAAATCCTGAACTTTTTACTGGTGTAGCATATGATAATTTTGATCGGTTTGTTGAAACTACAAGCGGAAAAGATACTCTACATGACACCGTAAGAATTATATACCAGAACATTGAGGCCAATACAACTAAAGTATCTGAGATGCCCGAAGAACGTAACATATCTGAAGCACCGACTACAAATAATGAAAACAATTTATCACATTTAACAGGAAAAAGAAGAAGAAGAACTTTTGAAGCCATATCTACAGAAGAAATTCCGTAACCTAAAAAACCGAAAATTTCTTCGGTTTTATCGAAACCCTTACTCCCTAATAAAACTACACAAAATAAATTTCCCCATCAGACCCATAATTTCCTCAATTAACTGCAGTACATACAAGATTAACAAATTTCTTATAATTTTTTTCAAAAACGAAATACAATTTAAACCACAACATACAATAAAAAATAGAGATGAACTGATTCAAACGATACAAACCATTAAATTACCCGATAAATTTACTGTTCTATCCTTTGACATAACTACTTTATATACAAATGTTCCCATAGATGAAACCTTGAATATAACTAAAAACCTTCTTACCACAAAAATCAATCAAAATGACACGAACTATATATATCAATTACTTAAATTAAGCACAGAAATGAATTTTCGCCAATTTAATAATAAATTCTATAAATACAAGGACGGCCTACCGATGGGATCACCACCGAGTAGCTTATTATCTGACATTTTTCTTGATTCCTTAGAGAGTAACATTTTACACGAAAACAATAATAATAAAAACAATAACATTATACTCTGGAAAAGATATGTTGATGATATACTTGTGATTTGGAATGATGACAACATGGGCAACATAACAGAATTTCTTAATTACATTAACACCTTACACTCGAACATAAAATTTACAATGGAAATGGAGACAGACAATAAATTAAACTTTTTAGACCTAACTTTGAAAAAAAACTAATAACCATATAGATTTCACCATTTACAGAAAACCAACACAGACGGACGTTATTATCCCGTACGATTCCTTTCATCATCCCAGTCACAAATCCTCAGCAATCAGAACATATCTCCAACGCATGAACACAACTCCAATGCATGATTCTGACAGAGCAAGTGAAATGAACATAATTAAAATAATGGCTTTAAATAATAAATTCCCCAATAATTACATAGAAAAACTTTTGAATAAAATTAACAATAAAAATCATTTACAACAAGCTACCACTTTGCAAACAATCCACAATAACAACGAAAAAATATATAGATCTATAACATTTTACGGTCAAATTTCTTACAACTTAAAAAAAAATTTTAACAAATATAATATAACTACGTCCTTTAAAAATAACAACACCACAAAACAAATTTTATTTAATGCTAAGGATAAGACAAATAAATTGCAAAAAAGTGGAGTATATGAATTGACATGTAATGATTGTAATGCTGTTTACATAGGACAAACTGGAAGAACTTTGGAAAAGCGAATTAAGGAACATTTAACACAAACCGAAATTAAAGATGGGGAAAGAAAATTAAAATCAAACTTTGCCAGACATTTAAAAGAATATAATCATATTTTTAATCAAGAAAACAATGCAAAAATACTAATCCAACAGAACAAAGGTATAAAACTTGAGTTATACGAACAATATGAAATAGACAAACTAAAGAAAAGAAATCCCCATAAGTGCCTGAACGACCAAATCCTACCTAACAAACCTCCTCTTTATTCCTTCCTTAAAAATCCCTTCAAGAAACCCCCATGATGCAGAGGGTTTCTCCATTTGGTCCGTGTGGAGTCTTCGCACTTCATGGGGTCCCAACGGCCCTCCCCCTATCCCACCCTATCCCATCCTATCCTCCACATTCCTCGTTAACCCATATCACACCCCCACAACCCTTCCACAATCTACCCTTTAATAAAAATATACAAACATTTTCATGTCCCCTGAGGACAACATAAATATTCCCAAAATAATTTTATCTTTTAGTGCTCTTTTTTTTGAAATTGAGATTCCCAAAATTTCTCATGTTTGAATTCACAATATTGGCCAAACCTGCGAAATACGACGCACGCGCGCTGACACAGCATGTGATGCGCGAGTCTCAGCAAAACACATTACTTCCAAAGCTATAATCCAGACGACACCATCAAATTCCAACCTACTTTCAAGAACTACTTTAAGATATCCGCACTGTTTGGGGCCCTAGCGGTCTCAAACATTCCCATCCCAAAATTAACCCCCTTTCCTTAAAACTTCCCTTCCCATTCTCCATTTTTCAAGTTTTACCATCATTTCAATTTATAACGACCTTTCCATATCCTTGTATTAACATTTACCATTAAATTTAATTTACTGATATTTTCAAATTTGAATTATTAATAACAGGTTATTTCCTTTGCTCACAACGATAGACTTAAAAATCACTAAAATATAAACCAGTTTTTATACTTGCCTCCATTTCCGACTTTCATTTTAACATGTTACATGTCCTCGTGTTGTTTTAAGATTTTATTGCGGTTATTTGTGTGTATTAGTAGTTATAAAACTTAAATTCTAATTAATGAATGTTAATTCACTTTTTGAATCAAATAATTTTAGACTAAGTAAAAATTTTTTGTAAACCACATTAATTTTAGACTTAAGCTTAATTAAAAACAAATTTTTCTAATTAACTTTTAATAATTTTATAATTAATTTTAACATAACTTTGTCAGTACTTCATTTTGCCATAGTTTCTACATTTAATTTTATACATTTGACATAATTTAACATTTCAATTATCAATCAAAAAATTTTTATATTACTTTGTAGTTACCTCTGAGGATGACTTAAAAGTCGAAACATGTAAGGCTATTTTATAATAATAAACCAGTTAAGTGCAGAAGATATCTTTTAATTCAAATCATATTACTTCCTGGTGAAAAGATGGATCGAAAATTCTCTACTCCTGATTACTTTCAAGAATACAGAAAAGACTTTTCGACAGTTCAAATAATCATTGACAAACAAATTTCACACTACATATGAAGATAATATATCCCCGGAATAAGAAAGAAAATAATTTTATGCACAGACGTAATAAAGAATAGTTCCAGACGAAGTAAGTCCACATTTTATAAGTTTTAAAAAATCTTGAACTTTCAAATATATTTAACATGTAACATTTTATAGTTAGACTTTTTGATTGTAATATATTATTTTAGAGCCTCCGAAGATGGTAAAGTAAGCCGAAACGCGTTAGGCAAGAGATTAAATAAAACCAATACAAGCATAAGAATTTGTTTTTTATATTTTTAAATAAACCAATGTCTAAATTAAGATTTTATTTTCTTACTTAGTGTGTTTTCTTACTAACCATAATTTAAATTTGTGTATCCTAACCAAGACACTTGCTTTTATATTAATTAAATTAGTACTATTGCTAAAAACTAGTGTGTAAAGTAACAAAAAATGTGATTTTATGCGAATCTTTTATTTTTTGAAATTGTGCGAATCCAGCTCATCCAAATATAAATCTTCTTTAATTCCTAAAAAATAAAATTTCGGTATTACAAAAAACATAAATTTGTTCAATGAGAAGTATTCACATTCCCGAATTGCAAAAGTGACACATTTCCGAATAAAGGTAGTTCAATCGTTAACCTTCTTTGAGTAATCGTGAGGAAGGTTAAAACGTCTTTTTGTGTTGCCAAATCGGCGTCGTACCAATTTAAATTATAAATGGCTTTCGATAAGTTATCTCCCTAAAATAATCGAGAAAATACAATACAGTCAATAAGAAAAAAAATGAGAAATTATACCGCATCATTAAGTCTTTGTGTTGTGTGGTGACCGTAAAACAACATTATTAGTGCCACGCTAATAATAATAAATTCTGGTATATTTGGTCTCTAAAAAAGGTTTAAATTCTAATAATTTTATAGACTAATTTAGTTTTTTTACAAACCAGTAGAAAATCTGTAGCGGATAAAGAGATACAAATTATAACAGACAATTTTGGTCCGACAAGAACAGCCGTCGTGTAATCATTAACCATTTGAAATAACTTGTATATGTGTTGATAATACGCCATAGCTTTTTTAAGTTTAAAATTTCCTGTTCCATTAAAACGAATGTTGTCGATCGTCGATGTAAGATGTTCTAAACGTACAATTAATAATTCCAACGAATAGCTACCAAATAATACCAAACCGAGAGAAATTTGTGTAATCGTGGTAAAGGAATATATTTGATATAATACTATCATAGCTTGATGCCATGATTTTAAATTAAACGGAACATAATAGGTTTGCATTAAATTACAAGTGAATCCTTTGTGATTTGGAAACCATTGTGAATTCATGCAAAAACGTTTTTCAAAAAAAATTTCATACGATGTTAAAAAGACTCCTGCAAAACTTATATATTTAACAACCTTCAAGGCGGATCTATTATTTCTTTCAACAAATTCCATTCGTTTCGGATATCCGAATTTATTAAAATCACTTAAAGCATTGATTAATTCGTGCAGATTATTACCACGACAAAGAAATAAGGTATCCGCTATTAAAGATCCCAACCCAAATATCATGATTTGTACGTGGTATAAAAATTCAAGGAAAATCGATTTGTAATCTAGAAAAATGCAGTACATATTTTCCTTAAAATATTTAACATATTATTATAAACCTACTTAATATTTCTATTATTCCAGGATAAATACCCCTAATATGATTGATAAGCAATAAGATGATTCCACCCAAACCTCGAATACCATCGTTACTAGGCCAAGAATGATATTTCCGAAAGTAGTATTCCAATAAATAAAAACCGTAAGTTTTGGATTTTTTCATCTTACATACTTTGCTTTTATATTCGATTTTATATATGAACCGTCTTTCTTAACTCAAACTTAACAACTGATGTTATTTAACTGTCAGCGACAGTTGACGAAATGTGTACTAAAGTTGCATTATAAAATAGGTACCTATGAGAACACGAATGTGTTTATGCAAGAGGTCAAATGTTTTGTCATTACTATAAATAATTTAAATGAAAGCGAGTTGAAGATAAATGGATAATGGAAGTCTTCCTTATTTTTGAGTTAATTTGTCTTCGATTTGTTCTTAATAGGTTTTTAATAATGCGTTTATTTAGAAATGACTTATGGTTTCATTAATTCAAATATAACAATGACTTTTCAAGTTCAAATTGGAATGAATCAATTTCAAATTGAGAATAATCATTTTCTAAATGGGAATAGAAAATAACTTATATTTGAATTTTAACTGGAGTAAATGGAGTGGCATCAACATAGTGGAAAACGAATTATAGAAAATATAATCAATCACTGTCGTTGCCTGTATTAAATTCATAACATATTTTTACGGGTCAATTTCAAATTAGTTAATTTTACTCGCAGTATTGGGTGTTTCGATTAATTTTATTTCATCCTCAACTTATATACACAGTTTATCAATAGTTTCTTCTACTTGAAAAAAAAAACTAGTAGGGAAACATATTTGTGTCAGACGTGAATTCGATTGCTATCATCCACCAACTTTCTTAGAGCTTACGACCGGTGGAATTGCGTTCAGGGTTTTCAACATTTTCTTTTTTCTTGGTAAGTATTTTGGGACTTTGGGTCGAACCTGAAACTAGTCCGATATTCTCGGAGTATCCACAGGAAAGTATTTATTGGTTTGTCAGTTTCTGTTAACAACGAATCACGGTTTCCCCGGACATAAGGCTCGTTGGGGAGAATTAAACACGTATCTCTTGGTGAGAGCTTCGTCCATCAGAGGCTCTTTTTCTTACCTTGGAAGAGTTCTTGAGTTTTGTACAGCTTGCGATATCGATTGGTTTTGGCGCCTTACTTTCGCCGTTCAAAAACATCTGGAGTGACAAGGTCATCTGGAAGGTCACCGGTCATCGAAATTATTGCATCGTCCTTCATCACAAGATCAGAGATCATATTTATTTTGGCGTTTTCCTGAAAAGATTATTAATATCTTGCGTATATTTTGAGCCATACTTACGTTGTATAAAAATATATACAGTGTGGAAATCATCGACCGCTATATAGGGATTTTAGTAATAACAAACGGCAGAACCGAATAAAGCGTCAGTAGAAGCGAGATGACTACAGACCTCCCACTTAACTTATTAAGTTATTACCAATCGGACGATCGGCTTTGTATGCAGTCACCTGTCACATTTGCGTTGTGACAGGGGTTAGATGAAAATGTGACAGGTCACTGCATACAAAGCCGATCGTCCGATTGGTAATAACTTAATAAGTTAAGTGGGAGGTCTGTAGTCATCTCGCTTCTACTGACGCTTTATTCGGTTCTGCCGTTTGCTCTTACTAAAATCCCTATATAGCGGTCGATGATTTCCACACTATATGTTATTAATTGTAGAAAAGCGTTACTTACGTTATTACTTACCATTGTGGTGTGGAGTCGATGGCTCAGCGGCTAACTCTCGAGTTAGCACGCTTGATGTTCCGGGTTTGAGCCCGAGACTTTGCAACATGTAATCGTTCCACCGACCTTCGGAGGGGTTGTTAAGCCGTCGGTCCCGCAACCAGTCGAACATCTCTGGATGTGTATCGCCCTTGTGTGTAGGAGGTTTTATAACCAGATGCGCGTTTGCGCTCGCTGAGCGGCACCTCGCGGATAAGACGGACTCGAGCCAAGGCGTAGCTCGCGCCGCCTTGGTTGCGGGGCCCTTCGAGGAAGCGGTACTGGTTATTTGAACATCGACAAAACTTCCTGGGGTTTAATACAAAGGGCGTACTGAGCCCTAAGTGTTAGGATGATATCACCCTGCCCCGCACTCCTACATACATACCATTGTTTGTCAATACCGGGTTCAGATTAGTTTATTTAATTTACAAAATTGTACGCGGTTATTAGTAGTCTTTTATTCATACAGGGTCGTGTTGCGGAACGAAATAGAAATTTTCTTTAGAAAAAGGATTCATTTTATTTTTGGATCTTTAACTTTCTTTTCTTCTGCGAACGCTAACACTTTGAAATTCTTCTGCTTTTGTATTTCACAGAAACCGGACAACGAGAAATTAAGTTGTTGAGTTATACCATTGTTTATAGACATGTAGTTGGTCCACGCTCCGTAATATGTGGTTCGTATTCTAACTTTAAGGCCGTGTAAAGTGCTGCCACCTGACCTATTATATCTGTAACAGAGGAAAGAATGAATTTCTGGTCTTTCTCGTCTCAAGTCGTTTCAACTGGGATACGTGTATCTGGGAATAAACGAACGACCACAAAACTTATACCTGCTCGAACTTTTTAATATGTAAACAAAGTCAGAGGTCTTTTCGAACTTCTAGCATACAAAAATTACAATTTTTGTTCGCTGCTTGGTGCTGTTCGAATCAAATTTCATAAAGTCGGTACTACAATTTTAATATATTAATATTAATTACTATTATTATAAATAGTGATATGTTATAAAAATTTATAAATTTATTTTAGTGTTTACACATGAACACAATTACAGTAGAACTTTGCTAATCCGTCACATTTGGGACTGGAAGTATTGGTCGGAACACAAAGAAAAAGTCGGATTATCGAAAGTACAGATAATGACGCACTTAATGTAAAATAAAAAATCTCCCAACATAAAAATAACTTGTCTAGGGCAGACAATCAAAGTCGGATTAACGAGGGTGCCAAAATCGAGGCCAGATTAGCGAGGTTCTACTGTAATTCTTACGATCAACATTGTTTAAAAATTATTACGATTTTGGCTTTACGGAGTTACGCCCCAAAATGAACAAAATATTGGTTCTTAATTTATAGGTCGAATTTTTGAGGGTATTGTTAGCTTATCAAGCGTTATATTTCACATATATTTTTGCTTTCCATCTTGCCCTAAGTGTACCTAAACATGACAACCACTATCACGTTTTAACAAGGAATTCTCTTATAGAATTAAAAATCACCTTAGCAAAATGTTTTCTAGATAACTCAAACTGTTCTGAATATTTATCAGATGTATTTAGAGCAGTGCTAAAATCAGAGATATATGCAAAATGTAGCCCTACGTGAACTAACCCTCTCCCCAAACTTTCAATCTTCTAACACAAATAGTTAATAAAAAATTATATTATCTTTGTAATTACTGTTTGAAAATGATGTTGACGTATTGTTGCGCAAAGGGTTTTTATAACGATTATTAAGGCAGGTATGTAGATAAGCCTTTAAGGATTACTGTGAAGATACAGCTTGTCAAATTAAGAAACAGACTATCGCGGAGATGCGTACGGAAAGGCGTAAAAATGTGACCGAAGTCGAGAGTTTAACAGGACAAAGTTATTAAAAATTGAACTTCTCGAATACATGCCGCCCATTAAAAACGAGAGAGATATTTGGGTAAATCTAAATTCCATACTTATTGCCATAAAATATTCTTTCAAACAGAGAAAGAAATGAGTGGACTACTCCCACAGAGCATATTTTATTTACATTTAAAAATAGTGCGTCCTTAGTGAAAGACCCTGTACAAAAGCTATATAATGTAATTTCTTTGGTTACCGAAAAACTTGCCAAAATGGAAATTTGTAATTTCTTTGTTATTTTAAATGGAGCAGTATAGTTTTTATTACGCATTCTAATTCTACACACAAAAATAAGTAGACCTTAATAAGGGTTGTTGGTACTTATCGTTTTTCGTCCTCTAGGTATTTTGATTTAAATCTTTTTAACCCGTTTAAATTTTTTCAACCCGTTCTTTAGAAGCACATTTAAAAGCACTTTAAAAAGAAATATGATTTCTGACCTTATAACGAAGGGTGAGGCTATAATTTCAATTACCGGTGACTTTCCAGATGACCTTGTCACTCCAGATGTTTTCGAAAGCCGAAAGTAATACACCAAAAACCAATCGATATCGCCAACAATACAAAACTCAAGAACTCTTCCAAGGTAGGGAAAAGAGCCTCTGATGGACGAAGTTCTCACCAACAAATACGTTTTTAATTCTCCCAAACGAGCCCTATATCCGATTAAACCATGATTAACCGTGATGTTAACAGAAGTTGTCAAACGATCAAATACTTTCCAGCGGATATCCAGAAAATATCGGATTTGCTTCAGGTTCGACCCAAAGACCCTAAATACTTACCAAGGAAAAAGAAAATATCGAAAATCACGAGCGTAATTCCACCGGTCGTAAGCTCTAAGAGAGTTGGTGGATGATAGAGATCGAACTCAGGCCAGACAATAATATGTCTCTCCACTATTTTTTCTCAAGTACAAGAAACTATTGATAAACTGTGAATATAAATTGAGGATGAAATAAAATTAATCGAAACACCCAATACTGCGAGTAAAATTAACTAATTTGAAATTAGCTCATAACAATATGTTATGAATTTTATGCAGGCAGCGACGGTGATTGGTTATAATATTTTCTATACTTCGTTTTCGACTATGTTTGTGCCACACCGTTTACTCCATTTAAAATTTTACTCTAACAATAACTTAATTTCTATTCATATTTAGAAATTAATTATTCTCAATTTGAAATTGATTCATTCCAATTTGAACTTGCAAATTCGTTGTTATATATGAATTAATGAAACCATAAGTCATTTCTAAATAAACGCATTATTAAAAACCGTTTAACATCAAATCGAAATCAAATTAATTCAAAAATAACAGAGACTTCCATTATCCACTTATCTTCAGTCCGCTTTCATTTCAATTATTTATACTAATGACAAACCATTTGACTTCTTGTTTAAACACATTAGTATTTTCATAATATACAATGTTATAATGCACCTTTGGAAAACACTTCGTAAACTGTCGCTGACAGTTAAATAACATCAGTTGTTAAGTTTGAGTTAAGAAAGACGGTTCATATATAAAATCGAATATAAAAGCAAAGTGTGTGAGATGAAAAAATCAAAAGCTTACGGTTTTTATTTATTGGAATACTATTTTCGGAAATATCATTCTTGGCCTACCAACGATAGTATTCGAGGTTTGGGTGGAATTATCTTATTGCTTATCAGTTTTATTTGGTCTATTTATCCTGGAATAATTGAAGTATTAAGTAGGTTTATGATAATATGTTAAATATTTTTAGGAAAATATGTACTGCATTTTTTAGATTACAAGATTATTTTCGTTGAATTTTTATTCCATGGACAATTCCCAATGTTTGGGTTGTGATTTTTAATAACGGAGACCTTATTTCTTCGACGTGGTAATAATCTGTGCGACTTAATCGATGCTTTAAGTGATTTTAATAACTTTGGTTATCCGAAACGAATGGAGTTTCTGGAAAAAAATATCAGATCCGCCTTGAAAGTTGTTAATTATATAGGTTTTGTTGGGGTCTATTTAACATCGTATGGTATTTTTTTGAGGAACAGTTTTGCATCAATTCACAATGGTTTCCAAATCACAAAGGATTCACTTGTAATTTAATGCAAATCTATTACGTTCCGTTTAATGTAAAACCATGGCATCAAGCTATGATAGTATTATTTCAAATATCCTCCTTTATCACGATTACACAAATATCTCTCGGTTTGGTATTATACGGTAGCTATTCGATGGAATTATTAATTATACGTTTGGAACATCTTACATCAACGATCGACAACATTGGTTTTAATCGAATGGGAAGTTTTAAACTTAAAAACGCTATTGCGTATTATCAACACATATACAGCCGGCCCAATCCATCTTGGCCGATGAAGGTCACGAAAAATGCGCAGACGAAGGAGTGCGACAGTAAATCGTTGGAGAAAGATGGGTGTATTCGTTAGATAGGAGCGGCAAGTATAGAGTGCGGCAAAAGTTGATCTGTACCGGGTGGCCAACTAAGAATGATCACCGGCCATATCTCAATGACGGATCATCCTATTTTAATGAAACAAAAAATTTTATAAGGAAAGTGGCCATAAAAAATCGCTGGAAAATATTTTCAAGTTTCTTAAATGGCCGCTAGGGGGCGTAACCTAAATGACTGAACAGAAAATCACGATTTTTTCCATTTTCTTCAAAATTAAGGGGTATTGAAAATAAATTAATTTGAAAGATAAATGAATTTCGACTAATATGTATGAAACACTTTTTGTCGTATCTCCAAAAATAAAGTGGTGGGGTTGAGTTGAAAATGTTCATTTTGGATGGCCCATTACTCCGGTCATACTGAACAGAATTTAACAATCTTAATCTCGTTGGAAAGGGTTTTTCGTGGTCTACTAACGGCTCCTTACGCTGTTTTGATAGGAATATTCGTTGCGCCGCCAGAGGGCGATATCTAGAATTTTGACAAATATTATAGCTTTTCTCAAAAAATTTAAATGGAACGGTATGTTCATTTCTACACGATAAAATAAAGAATTAAAAGCTTAACATGATGCTGAAAACCCGACATGCTGGAATAAATAGAATGTTTAACAATATTAAGGAGAAATATTTTTGGACAGGATTGAGAAAAGATATCGAAGCATTTGTTAAAAAATGTGACGATTGTCAAAAATTCAAGCATTCGAAATCTAATATCGAACCAATGAGTATTACAACCACAGCTTCTACATCTTTTCAAAAAATCCATTTAGATCTTGTAGGTCCATTCCCTATAGATGAATCGGGAAACAGGTACGCGTTAACACTACAATGTGATTTAACTAAGTACGTTGAATGTTATCCATTAAAAAATAAAGAGTCTGTAACTGTTGCTAAGGCATTGGTAGATAATTTTATTTTGCGATATGGGGTTCCATCCGAAATTCTTTCAGATCAGGGTACTGAGTTTATTGCTTCAACGTTAAAAGATGTTTGTAAATTGCTTCAGATAAAGCAACTATTTTCTACGGCGTATCATCATCAAACGCTGGGTTCGTTAGAAAATTCACACAAATCGTTAGGAGCGTATATTCGTATTTAAATTTCAAAAATTTAAATACGTGGAGTAATTGGTTACCGTATTGGTGTTTTTCTTACAATAACAGTGTTCATAGGGAGATCAAATACACCCCGTATGAATTGGTTTTTGGTAAATTAGCAATGTTACCCGCAAATATTAAACCCTCTGTCGATCTTGTTTATAACCATGACAGTTATCCAATTGAGTTAAAATATAGACTTCAACAAGCTTGGGCGGATGCGCAACAAAATTTGAACGTATCCAAGTACAATAGGAAATTAAAATATGATTTGAAAAGTAGGCCAATAGATTATAAGATAGGAGATAGAGTTTTAGTGCGTAATGAAGCCGGTTCAAAGTACGAATCATTGTATAATAGTCCTTATAAAATCGAAAAAATAGACGCGCCTAATGTTATTATTAATATTAATGATAAATGTACTGCGGTTCACAAAAATAGAATAAAATTGTATAATACTTAAAAATAAAATAAATAAAAAAAATGCACTTGAAGATTTTTCGTAGATTATATAGCGGCAATTAGTAATAAGGAATGTAGCAAGTACGTCTCAGGTGTCGTAAGGTGACACGCCGTGTAACCCGAGCATCGTAAATAAATGGATTAAGTAGTAACATTTATGTTTCTATCATCGACACCCTCATCACCCACCAATACATAACGAAGAAATGCATATAACGTGTCACCGAAAATTATTCAAAATTGCACCTATTTTAAACCACCTCCAACAGAAATTTATGGAAATATATGAACCTGAAAGGAACATAAGTGCGGGCGAATTCCTGATTGTGTGGAAAGGGAGATTAAGCTGGAGACAAATTATTCCTTCGAAAAGGAAGCGATTCGGAATGAAAGTATATCCCTTGTGTGAAAGCGAATCGGGATACATATATGATTTCATTATTCATACTGGTAGAAATAAAATATATGGGAATTCTCATTACCCTGACGAACCAATATCTTCCAGGGTGGTTTTGGAGCTTACACATTCACTATTAGAAAAGGGTTACTGCTTATTTTTGACAACTATCACTCAAGTATTAAGCTAAGCGATAAATTGACAAAATTTAAGGCTGAGTGTATAGAAATTCTTCGGTCAAATAGAAGAGGAATTCCACCAAAAATTAAAAACAAAATGTTAGCGCATAAATCAAATCGTTCGGTTTTTCACCCGCCTGCGCATGCGCGACTAACCAGCACATGTTCGTTAGCATCGTGCTATTCGTGATTTGAGTCTTAAAAATATAGTAGAGTCGAGTATATGTCTGTCGAGCATCAGAAACGCAAGCAGTTCTGTATAATCATTTTATTACGAACGCCGTCGTCACTTCAAGATTATTAATTAAGGTAAAACTTATAACAGAAAGTCAATATATTTAATTATTTCGTCATTTATTGGTTTTATTATAAGAACCAGCACCTCCCTGTGGTTCCCGACTGATTGTCGCGCGAACACACAAAATTAGCAAAAGGTGAGCAAATTGCACAACTTAGGAAGAAACAGATGATACTAAAATGCACGGACAAAAAAGACATAATAATTGTAAGCTCCATCCACGACCAGAGCACTCAAGACATAATTGTAAGAGGACATACAGTAAGAAAACCTTTAGCAATTATGGAATATAACAAAGGCATGGGTGGTGTGGATCTGGCAGATAATTATTTACTTTTTTATTCCTCTGAAAGAAAGAGACTAAAAAAATTTTACTTGAAAATATTCCGGCAATTTTTAGATATAACTACCTTAAACTGCTACCAAATTTATAAAAAACTTGGTGTTATAAAACATCGGTTAAATTTTTTGATGGACCTTGGTGAAATGTTCATAGAAAAATACACAAAAGAAAAAAAAAAATCAGAAGGGCGATTGAGGTTACCAAGAACTTCTCGGCTAGTTGAACGACATTTCTCAGATTATATTCCATTCACACAAAAAGCAAAACTGACAAAACTGACAAAACGATGCGTACTATGCAACGAAAATAAAATCAGGAAGGAATCACGATATTGGTGAGTGGGATTATGCCCTGCTTCTTGCTTCAGAAAATACCACACTAAAGAATAAAGTTACAAAATACTAATAGTAATACATTTTGTTATACTTTTGTGTTGTTCTCATAAAAAAATTTAAAAAAGTTATAATTCTTTCTTTTTCACAAAGTGAGCACGACGACTGTAAAAATGAAGAAGGTTGGTATGACGAATATGTTCGAGTGCGACATAAAGAATCGCCCACCATGTTATCCATTTACGCTCAACATAAAACGCGCTTAAACGGTTAACTTTGGCATATTAACTTGCCATAAAAGCAATATTCCATCCTTTTCATGGAGAAAAAACTGGCTATGATTGGCTAAGAGAATTCCTTAAACGGCATCCAGACATTACTCTTCGTTCACCAGAGTCCACTTCCACTGCTCAAGCGCGTGCCTTTAATAAATCTGTAGTGGATAGGTTTTATTCCGTGTTGAATGCCGTTCAAGACGCCAAAAAATATATAAGGATTATTTTACCCAAACTTCAATTCACATAAACAAAGGTGTTATTGTCTTTAAGAACTATATTAAGTTCATTTAATTCTACCAAACCCAAAACATTTCAAAATACAGGCAAGATTATCTTCAGGATCATCTTGCCCAGATAGCAGAGATCACCTTGGACACTCCGGTGTCCAAGATGATCCTTTGGTATGGTTTTAAAAATATTAAAATAAAACAATAAAATACCAATAAATGAAATATTTTGAATATACGACTAGGTAGACAGAAAAATTTACCGTCATTAAACAGTTTTACATTTGTATTTATTTCAGTATTCTATGGACTACGATCGTTCTCCCTTAAGGGAATCATCTCGTACACCTTTCCTCTATGGTGATTTACTTGGAAATGGTTGGTGAAAGAGAATTCGTCGGGAAAAGTAAATTGGAGTAAAAGTTTTCATTAAATCTCAACTTTCCATTGCCCAAGTACAAAATTGCACTCGATTTTCGAAATTACTGCCATATAGTTCTTGGTGAAGAGAAGTATGATAAGAATGCAAATTATAAAATTTCAAAATTCGATGCACACTGTTCAATGATTTGCTCGAATGCGTAGGCAATGAACGGCATTTAGGTTTTTGTGCTTCACTGAACATCCTTCCAAAAATGTAACTGTTCAGTATAAAGTAAAATTCCCGGAGAAGAAAAGCCAGGAAAGTTCCTAACATAAATTTGATGAACTTCAGCAAAGTTTTCACGGCTTTCACCAAAACCTAAAGCTATCTGAATTCATTGTGTAATAGACAAGATGACATTAGACCAGTTGTCAAAGTGTTAATACATTAAGGACCAGGAAGGGAACACTTTGTACCATAATAAATGTTATTTTTAAAAGGAAAGAAATCTTTCTTATTCCGATTCTTGCCGACATCTTCAAAATAAATTGTTTAATAGAAAATCTTTTTAGACAAAAATGAATTCGTTTTTTAAGTTTTCTACTGGATTTAATATACGTAAAGTAGTATTTTTTTTAATGTTCTAGCCTATCATATTGCAAAGGGATGTATGTATGTAGAAAACGGGGATACACGGTAAGAAACATGCCTCAATTAGGCCCCATTGCGCCCCTTGCAATCTTTCCTTCTCACTCTCTCTGTCTACATTAATCAGCCTAGGGACTTATCAAAAGGTAAAATGCAGGTCAAAGGTATGTCCATCATTCCACCCGTGATTGACCATTCTTCACTCAAGTTCTTCAATCTGAGGTCTTAGATATTTGAGTCCTTACCTCTGTCTTAATCCTTAACTGGTGAGGTGGGGTCAGAGCGACCCCACTCTATGTTCATATAGTGGGAGTCGCTCTGAACATGATGTTAGTG
Organism: Digitonthophagus gazella; assembly: GCA_036711955.1. NCBI lineage: Eukaryota > Metazoa > Arthropoda > Insecta > Coleoptera > Scarabaeidae > Digitonthophagus > Digitonthophagus gazella. Next base: position 25,879,441 of record JASCIT010000006.1, on the reverse strand, counting down.
TCTCAACCATATTTCAATTAAAATTATATATGTGCTAACTGAGTTTTTAATTTTGATTTAAAAACGAATAAAGAAAATTATTTTCCATCAAAAAAACACTCAATTAGTTTTATTATCACTACTAGTACAGAAAACAAGATGGGGTCGGTATGACCCCACCTCACCAGTTACGTTAAAAACGTTGCACCTCACCAGTTAAGGGTTAAGATGATTTATGGAACATATTGTCAGAAAAAACGAATCTGTATGGAGACCAAGTTTGGGAAAATCAGATGCATAATAAATTACTCAAGGAGTGGTTTTCTGCAACTCCCGATGAGATAAGAGGGTTTTTTCTCTTAGTGTTATTATGTCACAAGTAAAAAAGCCTAACGTACAATGTTACTGGTCAAAAAGAGCTATCATATGCCCTCCAATATTTGTCGAAACTATGCTGTTTAAAGTTTATTCCAAATTTCAGTTCAATTTCCTTTCGTTCTTTATTAGGTGTGTTTTCATTTATTTTTCTGTATTGTTATTTCACTTCAGAATCAATTGCTACGATTCCCTTCGTCCCAATAGTCCTCACTACGACCCCCCTTAGGCCATGAGATGGACTTGGATAGGCGTTCGAATCCAACCTCAAACACCTCAACCATCACAGAGGCTGGCTGGGACCTAAAAATCAAATATTCGTCCTTGAAGAAGCTGTTGAAAATAATTGCTTGGTGTAAGCGAGTTTTCATGAAAAGAAATCGTGGTTCTGTTTCAGACATATTATCGCCAGAAGAAATTGAAAGTTCTCTTATGTTTTGGGTTCATGAGTGCCAACAGATTCACTTCGTTGAAGAAATCAACCTTCTTAAAAGAGAAAGCGTTCTTCCACGGTCCAGCTCACTTTATCGAATTACGCCCTTTCTTGATGGCAACGGATTTCTGCGGGTCATCGGTCGACTTCGATTTGCCAACCTCGATTGGGACGAGAAGCACCCTATCATCCTACCCAAGAAGTCCACCCTCACCCGACTCATCATCGATTAACTTTACAAGGAGAACCTCAACTTACTTTGGCATCCATTCGGAAGCGGTTCTGGATCGTCGGCGGCCGCGTCCCAGTCCAGTCCTTCACTCGTCAATGCATGGTGTGTGCAAAACAGCGAACGATCGCAAGCCAGCAACTCATGGGTCAACTTCCACCTCCGCGGGTTCTTCCATCCCGCCCTTTTCTACTCGCCGAAGTAGAGTATGCTGGACCCTTTTTCCTTCGAATAGTTCAAGGACGTGCTGGTAGGACCTACAAAGGTTATCTCATTCTGTTTATTTGTCTAGCTACTTCAGCCGTTCATTTGGAGGTTGCTACCGATTATTCAACCGAGGGCTTCCTCGCAGCCTATCGTCGCTTTTCCGGACGACGAGGCGTCAGTAATACCTTATGCAGCGACTGCGGAAGCAACCTTGTCGTAGCGGATAGGGAGCTTCGTACCTTATTTTCCACTGCATCCAAGGACTGGCAGCACTTGACCCATGTTCTCAGCAGCGACGGAACGAGATTGAAATCTAACCCACCACAGCACCTCATTTTGGTGGGAAATAGGAGGCTGCAGTAAAATCAGTTAAGTCACCTTCGCAAGGTCATCGGATCAACTTTATTTACTTACGAAGAATTTTCCACCGTGCTAATTCAGATAGAAGCCGTATTAAATTCAAGGCCCTTATGTGCACTCTCCGATGACCCTAACAGCTACGAAGTCCTTACTCCAGTTCACTTTCTGGTAGGCGGTTTCCTTTCTCTTGTGCCTGAGCCGTCCTTCGCCGAAGGGAAGCTTTCCCGACTGTCGCGCGGGCAACTCCTTGGGCGCATGGTCGAGGATTTCTGGACAAAATGGCAAAAATTCTATTTACAAACTCTTCAATGTGGAAATAAATTGATTAAAAAAATTTACCGTCTGTGGAACAGCTGGCGCTCATCAAGGACGAACGCCTACCACCATTTTATAAATGTGGTGTACCTGTTGACGAACCCCTTATGAAATATAAAGGACGTTTGAGTTTCATACAATTTAATCCATGTAAAAGCCTATAGGTTTTAAATTTTGTGTTAGTCACGACAAATGCTGCGAAAGGGACAAATCTGATTCCGAAAGTATAGTTATGGACTTGATGGAACTATTTTTGGGAAAAGAATATCCTTTATTTATCGACAACTGATATTCATCTCCAAGTTTATATTTAGATTTAAGGAAAAACAGAACAAACGTTATGGGGACTGTTAGGAAATATGGAAACACATGTCAAAGGGACTTGCTGCATTAAAGCTTGCAAAAGAAGAATTCCAACGACGCTCATCTCGTAGTTTACTGTGTTTGAGAAAAAAAAAAAAGATATAAGAAAGATGGTGGTATGGAAAATTCGGTAAAGCCTAAATATGTTAATGAATGCAATAAAAGAATGGAAGCGTGAATAAACAACACCAAGTATTAGAATGTTTTCCTATTATGCGAAAATTTATGAAAGGATAAAAAGAGATATTTTTCTATATGATGGATGTCGCGCTTTACAATTGTCATGTTTTGCATTCAAAAATCCATGGCAGAAAGCAGTTTTACTAAATTTCGCATTGATATTGCACAGCAATTATTGATACGTAGTTAGGTGGAAAATGATTGTTTTTGGTGATAGTGTGAAGAGCTTTTAATACTGTTTTCCTTTGATTAACGTCTAGTGGTGTTTTAAAGAATCTACAAATGAAAGTTCTCAAAGCAACTGCTTTATGGGCATAATAATGACATTAATTAAATGGTATGATAGATTCTGGTTCTGGCTATGGCCGAACCAACACGTACTTCTGTCGCTCCGCGTTTCTGCGAGTTTTACTAGTGATTGCGGGTGATTTTAGCGTTTAATCGTGATTTTGCTTTTGTGTTTTATACCAAAAGTGTTTTTACAATGTTCTTTCTCTAGAAATCGCTGTAGGTAAGGCTGTATCGTTCGTGACATAACCTAACCTATAAAAGCACGTGTACCGCCCGGTTTTACTGGGTCGGTCACAGCTAATCGCTTTTTCTTTTTCTTATTTCCGCTTAGGGATGAGCGCTAACGGCGCCAACTTTTCGGCTAAGACAGCCTCCAAGCCGGAGGCTGCCCCCGAGTCGGTTGCGGGGCTGTCTGCTAACGTTGATGGCGAGGGCTTTACTGAAGTCCGCCGTCACAACAGACGCCCCAAGAAGCGACCGTGCGGGGCCGAAGTAAAGCGTAGGAGGAAGGCGAGGGAGCTCGCGAAGATCGCCGATGCCGCCGCCACCTCGACACCTGGACCAAGTGGGCCCAACACCCGCCCACCGACCTCGACTAGGGCGAGGGCGAACCTCCCGCATGCCCGCAAGGAAGTAGGAGCCCGTCCTGCAGTTGAGAATTCGGCCAAGCGGCTGAGATCGGCCAACTCTTCCGGTCTAACTCCTAGACCGGTAAATATACCAAGGCAGGATCCAGCCCACGGTAAGCCGGCGGAGAAATCAAAACCCAAAAAGCCAAGCTACAGAGAGGCTGTAACCGCTCACCTCAAAGCTGGGTAAATTGAACGATACTGAAGCGGCACAGATCAGGCTGGAACTCACGGAGATGTTGGTTCAACAACTCTGTGACAAACAACCTGGCGATTCGACGCCTACACCGACGTTTCTGTCGATGGTCTATGCAGGCTAAATCTTTAAGGTTACCTGCAACGAGGAGGCGTCGCTTGATTTGCTAAAATCAGCCGTAACAAAGCTCCCACCCCTAGAGGGCGTCAAACTGGGAGTTGTAAGGGAGGATGAGCTTCCCGGACTGGCCAGAATCCAACTCTGGTTTCCAAAATCTGGCGTGGAGGTAGACAGTCTTGATGACATTGTAAGCGTCCTGGCCAGACAAAATTCGCACCTGGACATTCCAAATTGGTGCCTCTTCCGCCACGAAGTGCTGGACACACCAGCACCAGGTCGCCTCCTGGTCTTCGGGGCTGGACAGACGGACGCCGAATGGCTCAGGGCCAACGAAGATAAAGTTTGTTACCTTTTTAACACCTTCAGGGCGCGCGTAGGTAGGCTGAAGGACCCCACCAAGGAGGTTACAGAGGAGGGGGCGACGGCGAAAAATTCCACTGAGGCGATGGACACCGCTGTAGCTCAGACCACCCCCACCGCAGGGACGTCAACGTCTCTGGAGGTTACCCCCACATCACTAGTCGAGGACGACCTGACATTGGTTAACCTCGACACAGACCCATCTACTCCGGGTTCTGTGGTGACGGACGAGGACATTTTGGACTCGCCCATCAAGACCATCAGCTCGTAGGCGGCGCACACCTCGTCAACCAGCATAATGGGAACAGCAGGTGATGTATTTGGGGCTGGTGACATATTTAGGGTTGTGCAGTGCAACCTTCATCATTGTAAGGCTGCTACCGCCACCCTGTGTCACCACCTCGCTATGATGACTAATACTATAGCACTGATCCAAGAACCTTGGACTATTAAATCCAAGGTCTGTGGATTCAGTAGCTTAAAGGGTCCTATTTTTAGCTGTGCCGGTAGCGCAAAGATCAGAACTGCGATTTTCGTGCCTAAACATGTGCGAGCATTTCTCCTGCCACAATTTACGGAGAGAGATATCACATCTGTTAGGATACGCTGTACCGTTAAGAACAAGGAGACGGAAATTACGATGGCCTCCATCTCAAAAGAAAAAGCGATTAGCTGTGACCGACCCAGTAAAACCGGGCGGTACACGTGCTTTTATAGGTTAGGTTATGTCACGAACGATACAGCCTTACCTACAGCGATTTCTAGAGAAAGAACATTGTAAAAACACTTTTGGTATAAAACACAAAAGCAAAATCACGATTAAACGCTAAAATCACCCGCAATCACTAGTAAAACTCGCAGAAACGCGGAGCGACAGAAGTACGTGTTGGTTCGGCCATAGCCAGAACCAGAATCTATCATACCATTTAATTAATGTCATTATTATGCCCATAAAGCAGTTGCTTTGAGAACTTTCATTTGTAGATTCTTTAAAACACCACTAGACGTTAATCAAAGGAAAACAGTATTAAAAGCTCTTCACACTATCACCAAAAACAATCATTTTCCACCTAACTACGTATCAATAATTGCTGTGCAATATCAATGCGAAATTTAGTAAAACTGCTTTCTGCCATGGATTTTTGAATGCAAAACATGACAATTATAAAGCGCGACATCCATCATATAGAAAAATATCTCTTTTTATCCTTTCATAAATTTTCGCATAATAGGAAAACATCCTAATACTTGGTGTTGTTTATTCACGCTTCCATTCTTTTATTGCATTCATTAACATATTTAGGCTTTACCGAATTTTCCATACCACCATCTTTCTTATATCTTTTTTTTTTCTCAAACACAGTAAACTACGAGATGAGCGTCGTTGGAATTCTTCTTTTGCAAGCTTTAATGCAGCAAGTCCCTTTGACATGTGTTTCCATATTTCCTAACAGTCCCCATAACGTTTGTTCTGTTTTTCCTTAAATCTAAATATAAACTTGGAGATGAATATCAGTTGTCGATAAATAAAGGATATTCTTTTCCCAAAAATAGTTCCATCAAGTCCATAACTATACTTTCGGAATCAGATTTGTCCCTTTCGCAGCATTTGTCGTGACTAACACAAAATTTAAAACCTAATCAGTATCCCGTTTCTGATTCGCAAATTTTGTAAAATTTGTCCCAAATCGTGCTCTTTTACATGGATTAAATTGTATGAAACTCAAACGTCCTTTATATTTCATAAGGGGTTCGTCAACAGGTACACCACATTTATAAAATGGTGGTAGGCGTTCGTCCTTGATGAGCGCCAGCTGTTCCACAGACGGTAAATTTTTTTAATCAATTTATTTCCACATTGAAGAGTTTGTAAATAGAATTTTTGCCATTTTGTCCAGAAATCCTCGACCATGCGCCCAAGGAGTTGCCCGCGCGACAGTCGGGAAAGCTTCCCTTCGGCGAAGGACGGCTCAGGCACAAGAGAAAGGAAACCGCCTACCAGAAAGTGAACTGGAGTAAGGACTTCGTAGCTGTTAGGGTCATCGGAGAGTGCACATAAGGGCCTTGAATTTAATACGGCTTCTATCTGAATTAGCACGGTGGAAAATTCTTCGTAAGTAAATAAAGTTGATCCGATGACCTTGCGAAGGTGACTTAACTGATTTTACTGCAGCCTCCTATTTCCCACCAAAATGAGGTGCTGTGGTGGGTTAGATTTCAATCTCGTTCCGTCGCTGCTGAGAACATGGGTCAAGTGCTGCCAGTCCTTGGATGCAGTGGCAAATAAGGTACGAAGCTCCCTATCCGCTACGACAAGGTTGCTTCCGCAGTCGCTGCATAAGGTATTACTGACGCCTCGTCGTCCGGAAAAGCGACGATAGGCTGCGAGGAAGCCCTCGGTTGAATAATCGGTAGCAACCTCCAAATGAACGGCTGAAGTAGCTAGACAAATAAACAGAATGAGATAACCTTTGTAGGTCCTACCAGCACGTCCTTGAACTATTCGAAGGAAAAAGGGTCCAGCATACTCTACTTCGGCGAGTAGAAAAGGGCGGGATGGAAGAACCCGCGGAGGTGGAAGTTGACCCATGAGTTGCTGGCTTGCGATCGTTCGCTGTTTTGCACACACCATGCATTGACGAGTGAAGGACTGGTATCGGTATTTTAAGGAGGCCGGATGGTTCTTTCGCCGAAGACCTCCTACAAAGTCTTCACCTACTAATGGATACCCATTTTTCAGGCTCAGACACCTACAGTTCGTCCCTTGAGGAGGCCGACTATACACCTACTGCGGAAGACTGGTCGCTAGCCAAGACCATCTGCGAGGAGGACAAAGTTCAGTGGGCTGTCAATTCGTTCTTACCTTTCAAAACCCCTGGTCCGGACGGTGTCGTGCCAGCCCTGTTACAATGGGGTCTGGAGGATCTTCTGCCGCACCTGACTAGGATTTTTCAGGGGAGCTTGGCTCTTCGCTATGTACCCAGAAAGTGGCGTGAAGTCACCGTGATCTTCATACCGAAACCTGGGAAACAAGATCACTTCCTTCCGAAGTCATTCAGGCCGATCAGTCTTATGTCATTCTCGTTGAAAACACTAGAAAGACTCTGCGATCGCTATATAAGGGACATCTGTTTACCAGTCAGTCCACTACATCCCTGTCAGTATGCCTATACCCAGGGAAAATCCACATTGACAGCACTTCACTCTGTGAAGAGCTTTGTCGAGAAAGCCCTGGACGATAAGGAGCCTGCTCTGGGGGTGTTTATTGATGTGGAAGGAGCATTCGATAAGACAACCTTTCGCGGCATAAACGAGGCTTTGTTATTACATAATGTTCCTCCTACCCTTAGCGGCTGGATTGAGAATTGCTTAAAACAAAGAATCGTGAAGTTAAGGGCGGGCGACTCCTCTCTGTTAAGATCTGTCACCCGAGGCTGTCCACAAGGTGGCGTTTTATCGCCCCTACTGTGGAATCTCACACTATATAGCCTCATCAGAAGTTTTTTTTTGGTAAACGATTTCACTACCGTTGGTTACGCGGATGATCTAACTGCACTTGTCCGTGGTAAGTACATTAATGTACTATGCGACAGGATTCAGGTGGCACTCAAAGTAATTGAGAATTGGTGTGGGAAGCAAGACCTCTCTGTAAACCCCAACAGAACAGAACTGGTCCTTTTCACTAGGAAAAGGGGGTTTGGTAATGTTACACTCCCAACACTTGCTAATATCCCATTAAAGCTGGCTGCCGAGGTTAAGTATCTTGGTATTACTTTGGACAGCAAACTTTCATGGAGAGCTCACCTTGAAAACAGGGTCAAAAAAGCAGTTGTCGCATTCGGTCAGTGCAGAAGAGACTTAGGGAGGACGTGGGGGTTGTCCCCCAAGCTGACTCTCTGGTTATACACTGCCGTAATTCGACCAATGCTTACATACGGGGCAGTAATTTGGTGCAGCACAACTTCAAAGTTCTCTACCGTCACTGCCTTGAATAGAGTATAGCGTTTAGCGTGTCTTTCTGTTACAGGTGCGATGCGTACCACCCCTACCGCAGCTATGGAAAACATGCTTAACCTGCCGCCCCTACACTTATTCGTACAGGAGGTGGCGTTGGCAACCATGGTGCGCCTACGTGAAGTAGCGAGTACTAATTGGGACGAGGATACCGGCAGCAATTCTCAGTTGTGGAAGGAGGCGCTCAAAAGAGCCCCCATTCTACACTGCAGAACGGATTTTATGCCTGCCGTATTCGTATTTTCGAGAAGTTACCTCGCCCTTCTAAACCCGTCAGCAGAGATTGATTACACCAACACCTTCAAAATCTACACTGATGGCTCTAAAAAACAGTTAGGTACAGGTGCGGGCGTCTTCTCCTATCACCCCCGGACCCGTCTTTCGGTACCCCTTGGGGCGGGTACCTCTGTCATTCAGGCAGAACTTACTTCCATCAAGCTTGCCGCTAACTGCATTTCCGGCAGTAACGTACGTGGTAAGTGTTTTACTATTCTCACAGATAGCAGACAGTCTATTTTAGCTCTAAGCCGAGAGAGGATTACCTCCCGGTTTATATTGGATTGTCACAATGCACTGGAAGTAGCTGCCATGCACAATAAGGTAACTCTTCAGTGGGTAAAGGATCACGGGAACTGCTCGGGAAATAGACAGGCCGACAGGCTGGCCAAAATGGCCGCTAGTAGGCGATCCTACTCACCCGAACCAGTAACCATCCCCTCTTTAACTTTGCATCTCGATTGCATTAAGTACATTACCCATTCTAAATTTTCAGACTATTGGGACAAGGTTAAGGGCTGCCAAGTATCTAAATCATTATTAAGATACCCTTCGTGTGAGGCGACCCGATTCTTTACAGGTCTCAACAGGAAGGATCTACACCTAATCACAGGGCTCCTGACGGGACACTGTAAGATTAATAAGCACCTTTATAATTTAGGGTTTGCCGCTTCTCCTCTATGTCGTGCTTGCGAGCAAGACGTTGAGACTGTTAAGCACATCCTATGTGATTGCCCGAAACTCAAGGACCTTAGATTAAGGGACTTGGGTGACGACTGGCCAACCATGGATAGAATCAGGGACACACCTCTGTACTGCATCCTAACCTTCGGTAGATCCCTAGGCTGGTTGATGTAAACAGAGTGAGTGACAGGGAGGTTGTACAAAGGGCGCAATGGGGCCTAAGTGCGGCATGCCATCTGGCGTGCCCTCCCATTTCCTACATAAATTGTATGATAGTATCTGTTTGGGTTGGCTTGCGAAAATGTCAAATTTTTCACAAATCTAACTCAACTAGCATAATAATATTAATTAATAAATAAAAGTTTTATATCATACAAACTACATGACTTGTTTCCCCACACAGCGTAAGGTTATAAAATTTGTCTGCGTGTTATAAAGCATATGTTAACATATTCTCATAATTTTGATACCAATCACAATGTTAAATTATTACATAAACATTTTAAGGGTTTTAAACTTGTTAGAAATATTTGAAGTAGATAAATTCAAACCTAATAATACTGACTTAGAATGTTTAAACGATCAAGTATGTACCACAAAAACTCCGCTTTATAAATTCCTAAACTCCCCTTTCATAAAACCTGCATGACTTGTTTCCCCATACAGCTTAGGGTTATAGCATTTGTCTGCGTGTTATAAAAAACTTTTATTTATTAATTGATTATCACTGGTTAAAATGGATCGCAACTATATTGTCTCTAATAATAGTATTACTTCCACCATTGTCCGAGTGACTAGTTTGGCGGACTAGTCAGCCGAAGCGCAAGGGTTAAGTGTACAATTGTTTTATTATTTTTTTAAATACAACTAGGGCACGATGGGGCATCCCGTCTTAACATCTTCATTTTAGAGGAGGATGGGATAAAATGGAGAAGTATGTGAATCTAATTAACAGTCTTTAATAATGTTAATTTAGTTACACTTTTTATTTTGCTTCGGGTATAGGGGAGAGTGGGGCAAGACGGGGAAGTGGGGGGTAAGATGGGGTACCCGGTCTATACTTGAAATAAGTACTTTTATGCAATGCTAAAAATAATGAGAGCCTTTATTAACCTCCTCTTCATCATCTCACATGACAACCAATGAAGTGGTAAGTCGCGTTGCCACGGTATCGATAGAACACCTGTTTTGTTGATATTTCCTATAATTTTTTAAAAATTTCATGGTGTAATAACTACACCATGAAAAAAAAATTAATTCTATTTACAATATAATTTTTCAGAATGGTTCGAAATTATGTTCGTAAGACAGACAGAGGCAATTGGTCAAAACATCAAATGAAAAATGCTGTTTCAGCCGTATTTCAAAAGAAAATGGGGTATTATTTAGCCGCAAAAACTTTTGGGGTACCTCAAAGCACCTTAGGGAGAAAAGTTGGTTTAGCTCGAACTACCGTTGAAGGAATGGCAACAATAAAAGTGTCTCTGGGTCCTAAATTAACATTTTTTTCTAAAGAAGAAGAAGCCGAAATGGTGAAGTACATATTGGATTTATAACAAGGGCTATTTGAATTAACAAAAAATGACCTAACATCTTTAGCGTATCAGTTAGCGGAAAAAAATAACAAACTTCATGCATTCAATAGAGAGACTGAGAAGGCAGGAAAAACTTGGCTTTTGGGATTTATGAAACACCATCCTGAAATTACTACAAGAAAACTAGAAAACACAGCTGCCAGAGCCGCAGGTTTTAATAAAGTAGCGGTTGACAGTTTTTTTTTAATTGCTGGGCGAGACCCTCCATCTCAAAAGAATTTCTGCCGATAGAATATATAATACGGACGAAACAGGTATCTCTATTGTACCAAAAAATAAATGTAAAATTATTGCCAGGAAGGGATCTAAGCAAGTAGGAGCCTTGTCTTCGGCCGAAAGGGGAGCTACTATCACAGTTGAAGTGTGTTTTAGTGCAGTTGGTCACTACATGCCGGTCATGATGATATATCCCCGTAAACGTATGAAACCGGAATTGATGGCTGATACTCCTCAAGGAGCATGTGGTGTCTGCAGTGAAACTGGGTGGATAACTGCAGAGTTATTTTTGCAATGGTTCACGAAATTCATTACCTTTTGTGGAACAACAAAAGAACGACCTGTACTACTGCTTCTCGATGGGCATGCTACCTATACAAAACAAATTGAAGTCATCAATTTGGCCAGGGACAATGGAGTTGTCATCATCTCTTTTCCACCTCCCACAACTTACCGACTTCAACCACTCGATGTTGCTTTCATGAAGCCATTGAACACGTTTTATGACCAAGTAGTCAGTTCTTGGCCCGATCTAATCCGGGACTCGTTGTATCAGTTCGACAAGTCGCGGAACTATTTATCAAAGCATTCATACAAGCTGCTTATACTATGACTACGGCGATAAATGCATTTAAGAAATGTGGTATTGTCCCTTTCGATCCCACTGTTTTCACAGAAAGCGATTTTTTAGCTGCGGCAACCACCGAAATTACAAAACTTACAGACCAAAATCTAAATATCCAATCAACTCTCAATAAGTCAATGATCAATTCTCAGCCAGGATGTTCATTCTGGGCAAGTAATTCAAGATCACGAAACACTTTCATGTGCACATGAACCACACGATACTGTGTTTAAGGTAATAAGCCCACAACAAATGCTTCCAGTACCAGTAACAGCAAGAAGTCAAAGAGTGGCAAGAAAACGTGCAAAGACGGCAATTATTACCTCTTCTCCGTACAAAGTGAAACTACAAGAAAAGATTAATAAGGAACAAGAGACAGAACAAGTGAAAGAAAGGAAGAAATCTGAAAAACTGGAGAAGAAAAAGGGAAAGACAAGAAAACGTCCAAAACTAACATCCACCCATTGATTTTATGTTAAGGATGATGAGTCAGACAATAAGATAACGAGAAGATGGAGACAAACCATTCCATGTTTGTGTACATATTGTATTTTATCTTATTTCACTTATATCCCCATCTTGCCCACCTGAGGGGCAGGATGGGGAGAAGTGACTTTTTATGCTTAATCATTCGTGATGTTACCTTCAGTGAGTTAGTGTTCCGTTAGTGCCAACAATATAAAGGATTAAGTATCGAAGATTACATAAACATAAATTATTTTTCTTTCTGAGCGAAATTTTTTATTTTATTTAACTTGAAACCTTAAGTACTCCGCCTTGCCCCACTCTCCCCTATAATATCCTGAATTTTTCTATTAAAGAAAAACGAGGGTTTGACTACCCCACTAGTATAATAAATAAACTAAATTCTAAATTAAGGTTTTGTTTGCTTATTTAGAGTGAAGCTTGATATATCTAAGGACCAACTACCGGCACCTCCACCATAGTTTAAAGTCGTGTATTTTTTAAACAGTTTTTATTTGTTTATTAATAATAGTTACATCAAACAAGACACTTATTTTCAAATTAACTGCATTACTTTTAATGCTCAAAACTAGCGTGTGAAATAACTCAAAATGATATTTTACACGAATCTTTTATTTTTTGAAGTTGTATGAATCCAACTGATCCAAATACAAATCTTCTTTAATTCCTAAAAAATAATATTTCGATATTATCAAGAAACCTATTTACATACTTGAAAGCATTCACATTTCGAAGTTGCATATGTGATAAACTTCCCAATAAAGGTACTTCAACAATTAATGTTCTTTGACTAATGGTGAGCAAAGTTAAAACGTCCTTTTGGGTTTCCAAGTCCGCATCGTACCAATTTAAATTATAAATAACTTTCGATAAGTTATCTCCCTAGGATAATCAAGAAAATACAATTGAACTAATTCAAAGTATAGAAAATGAATAATACCGCATCTGTAAGTCTTTGCGTTTTGTGGTGAGCATAATACAACATTGAAACTGTAATACATATAATAATAAACTCTGCCACATTTGGACGCTGAAAAACATTTAAAATTAAATAATTTTATTGGCCAATTTTATTTTACTACAAACCAATAAAAAACCTGTAGTGGATAGAATCGCACAGATTATGATTGATAATTTTGGTCCAATAATAATAGCCCCCATAAAATCATTAGTCATTTGAAATAACTTGTATGTGTGTTGATAATACGCGATAATCTCTTTCAGTTTAAAATTACTTGTTCGGTTAAGACAAATATTGTCGATCGATGATGTAAGATCTTCCAAACGTAAAATCAATAGTTCCAACGAATAAGAATAAAATAATACCAAACCGAGAACAATTTGTGCAACCGTGATAACAACGCAAATTTGTTGTAATACTACTACAGCTTGATGCCATGGTTTTAAATCAAATGGAACGTAATAAGATGCCATTAAATTACAAGTAAATCCTTTCTCCTTTGGAAACCATTGTGAATTTGTGCAAAAATTTTTATCAAAGAAAACGCCATATGATATTAAAAAGATTGCAACAAAACCCATATAATTAACAATTTTCAATGCGGATCTGTTATTTTTTTCAAGAGATTCCATTCGCTTTGGGAAACCGAAATTATTAAAATCGCTTCTTGCATCCATCAATTCGAAGAGATTATTACCACGATAGAGAAGTAAGGTATCCATTGCAAAAAATCCTAATCCAAATATTAGGAATTGTAGATGGAATAAATATTCAAGGAAAATCATTTTGTAATTTAAAAAAATACGGTACATATTTTTCTTAAAATATTTAAAATGTTATTATAAACCTACTTAAAAGTTCCATTATTCCAGGGTAAATAGCCCAAATAAAACTAATTAATGTTAAAATAATCCCACCCAAACCACGAACACCATCGTTACAAGGCCAAGCTTGGTGTTTTCGAAAGTAACGTTCAAATAAATAAAAACCAAAGGTCTTTGAAACTTTGCAAGTTTCCTTTGTGGCACCAGAAACCATTTTTAATTTTATACACTTTACTTCTATATACGATATGAACCGACCTTTTCAGCTTAATGTTGACAACTGATTTGGTTAAACTTGATTTACTTCACTTACATCCTGCATTTTCTTATTAGGTATTTAAATTATGGGAAAATGAACTTGTTTTCAATAAGAAATCGAAGGCTTTGTCGTTACTATAAATTATTATTAAGAAGGTAATATGAAGTGAGTTGTAAAATTATGGATTAAATTCAATAAAACGATCAGAAAAATGATGTAAAAAGGACAAAACAGATCAATTTTATTTAATTAAGAATCATATGTTAATTGAAAATAAAATTAAAAATGCGCTAAAGGCTGTCAGTTAATCGACTTACGACTTTTGGGAGATACAGTAAAGTGCCGATTATCCGTGAACCGTTTAACCGGGGTTCGGATTAACCGTGCTTTTATTTTTAACAAATTCAATTTTACTCAACAACAAATTCTAAAAGTACACGCAGATGAAAGTATAGAACGTAAACACAACATTATGTAGTTACCTATGTTTAAAAAAAAATGACAGAACGATAAAAATCTGTCCCAACGTTCAAATTATAAATCCGGAGAATCACAGACTTCAGTGAAATAGATAAATACGTCTTAATTTCAATTTTATAGCCAGTTCTTCTCACAAATTCTTCGCGTGTTCATATCACCTACAAGTTCTTCCTCAATCTTCGTTAACATCAGTTCTTCTTCAATCGTTGTTACATACACTTCTTCAATTAACTTATTACAATCATCATCGCGCAACAGTGCAAAATAGTTCTTCTTCAATCCTCGCCTTGCATCGGCGCAGTGGTTCAGTGGTTAAAAACAACGTTGTAATATTTTTTAGTACATCCATGGCTCCTAAGCGAAAACGGGTGGTTTTAACAGTAGAAAAAAATTAGAAATGATTAAAAGACGTAAACGTGGTGAAACTATAACTTTGTTAGCTAACAAATACGGAGTTGGACAACAAACCGTACGGGATTTAGTGAAACAGCAGCCCAAATTGGAAAAATTTGTTTCTATATGTGAAACAACAGCCAGACCTTCACAGAGAAAAACAATGAAAGGTGCAAAGAGTGGGCAACTGGAAAATGTAATGGTAAAGTGTTTTTTTCGGCAAGGAGCACTAGGAGAGCCGATGTCCGGTCCCTATGTATTAGCTAAAGCACAATATTTTGCGGAAAAGTTACAAATCAACGAAGGACTTACACTTTCAACACAATTTTCTGTGACACGTTCTCAAACGTGATTAAAGAAAACGGTTTAGTACCTGCTCAAATATATAATGCCGATGAAACCGGTCTCTATTGGCGTGCAATGCCCACTCGTCCATTGGCATCCGCTAATGAAAAACAGCGCCTGGCTATAAAATTAGTAAAGATCGGATTACAGTTTTATGTTGGTCAAATGCTACTGGAGAAGATAAACTAAAGTTAGCTGTAGTAGGGAAGTCAAAGTCGCCTCGAGCATTAAAAGATATAAAAAATCTCCCAATCGATTACTATAATCACCGTTCTGCGTGGAAGACTCGCGACATCTTCGAAATGTGGTTTAAAGATAAATATATGCCTCATGCCAAAAAATATATGGACGGCAAAGGTCTCCCTCAAAAAGCACTATTACTTCTTGAAAATGCGCCATATCATCCACCAGGTGAAACATTGTCAGCTGAGAACGGGAACATCAGTGTTTTGTATCTGCCCCCAAATGTTACCGCTCTGATTCAACCCATGGATCAGGGTGTAATTGAAACAATGAAGAGGCTGTATAGAAAATTAATGATGAATCTAGTTGCAAAAGACAACATCGCTCCTTTACAGATTTGGAAATCAATTACGCTTCGAGATGCGGTATACAACATATCGTATGCCTGGCAAAATGTGAAAGTTACCACAATTAAAATATCTTTTAGCATAATTTTATGCGATGAATCAGCTGAAGAAAATGAAATTTATAACGATGAAGCTGATGAACCTTTAGCTATACAATTTCAGTCGTTAAAAAATGTTCAAGGCTGTGAACAACTTGATGACAAAAGTATCCTGGAATGGCTAAATATTGATTCGAACGTTTTGGACTGTGAACACATGACCGATGATGATCTAGTCGATAGTGTAACCGAACCAATGGCTGTACCGCTCCAGGAATATAATGACGATGATGTTGAAGATGATGCCTCAGAACCAAAGTCGAAAGTCAGCTGCAAAGAAGCACTAACAGGTGCCGAAACTCTTTTAAATTACATGGAACAAGATGACACGGACTACATTGACATTTTAAAAATTCGTACTTTAGTAATAAATATTAAAGAAAAGATAATAAATCAGAACACAAAACAAATAAATATAACCGACTTTTTTTAAGTAAATGAAGTGTATGCACGTTTTATATTTTCATGGTTTTAGATAAAGTTTTATATAAAGAAGATTGTTTTACATTACAGGTAGCCCTCCTCTAACACGGTATCTTATAACACGGTTTCGCTCTAACACGATTCGCAAATTGCGGGAACCCTCCTACAAGACGGCATCCTATAACACGGTTTCGCACGTAATGAAAAGGTTGGTTTGAAAAATTCAGAAAGCGTCTTGCAATTCAGAGCATAAAAATCGAAGGAGAGTCTGCGTCTGTTAATTATGAAAAAACCTGCACCCGGATTTAAGGTGTCCAAAGATCGTTTAACGCTCCTTTTGTGTAGTAATGCATCGGGGGATTTCATGACAAAACCCTTGCTAGTTTATAGATCTTTGAATCCTCGTGGACTGAAAAACGTAAATAAAAACATCTTGCCGGTATACTGGACAGCAAATTCGAAAACTTGGGTAACAGGAAATTTATTTAAAGATTGGTTTTCAAATTGTTTTGTGTCAAGCGTTGAGCGTTATTTAAGACAGAAAAATTTTAACTCAAAGCGCCACTACTAAGAAGATATGGCCCTCTGCAGTTGAAACAGAAAACATGCATAAAACATCTAAAAATGAAATGAATGCCATATTAGAAGTCGATAAATCGGAGGCGAAGGTTTTGTGGATATGGCTACCAAAGACATTCAAGATTTATTAGTGGAAGAAGAAGTTGACGAAGCGGATTTGATGGAAACTGCATCCCTAGATGCAAATCAAATCGATTTTGAGGACGCTAGCTCTGATGAAGATTGTGTAGTTAAGAATTTAATAATAAAAAAATTACAAGAAGGTCTATGCTTAGCTGAAAATCTCGAGTCATTTTTCTTAAATGCAGACCCTTCCACGGAAAAAAGTCGAAAATTCAAAAGGGAGCTGCAAAACTGTTTAGCTCCATAACGGGAAATTTACAATGACCTAGAAAGAATCAAAAGTATTAAAAAAATATTTGTTTTTAATAAGTTTTTGGAACGTCCTTTTGTAGTATTAGCTCCGGGACTCATGCAACACGATTTCACACAACACGGCATTTTCTAGGAACCTAACTATCGTGTCATAGGAGGGTTACCTGTACTTTATTTATTTTCTTTAATTCTCCATCCTTTCCTTATTACATACTTATTATAAAATGAAACATTCGCATTATTAATTTTAAAAACGTTAAGCTGTATTATCCGTGGTTTTCGATTTTCCGGGTTCCATTTTCCCCCCATTACCACGGATAATCGGCACTCTACTGTAATACCTTTCACTCGCAGAAGCTTAAAATCTGATATTAGTTAATTGTTGTTAATAGATTAGGAAGATATAAATTTCGAGTAGGGTAAACTTTAGTGCACTAAACATTCTACAATTCTCTGTATGTCAGATTCGTGAATAGCAGTAAAATAGGATGTTTTAAAATTAAACTAATGTTGCAAACCGCAAATTGTCTTAATTATTTACCAAAAAGAATGTAAGGATTTTATAACGAATTTTAACTGAGTTTATAAATTAAAGGTGACAGTTTATAAATTTCAAGAAAAATCGACAATATCTCTTTTAAACGAATTTATACAAAGTAACCTTAAAAATTTGCTATTTCACTAAAATGTTAGGTTCGGTTTAATTTTTTTCGTCCTCAGTTGACGATGAATGAGAAAAAGATATACAGTTTATCGAAGCAAGAAGATATTGAAGAAATTCATCATCTACTTTTTGACGAAATTGAAGTTCCAACTGATATAGATGAAAAAATCTTGATAAAACCAATGATTCGGATTCCAAATATCCGATTGACATCGAATGTAGAGATGAAAATTCAGATACTGATCATGACGTTAGTGAAAATGAAGATATTGAGGAGTCGAGTGAAAATTATTTTCTTGGTAAGTTCAAATTGATAAATTGTGGTCATTATTCGGTAACAATTTTATTATAGGGAAAAACAAAACACAGTGGAATAAACAACCATTTCGTTCGACAAAAAAAGCGACCTCATAATATTATGCTCAACTTACCGGGTGTGATCGGACAAACTGCTAAAAATGCAAAATCGGAAGAAGAGTGTTGGAATTTATTTTTTACTAAATCTATTTTGGAATTATTAGTAAAATATACAAATCAGTACATAACAAATTCACGGGATCGTTTTGAAAGGGAAAGAGATTGCCGACCAACAAATGTAATTGAAATAAAAGCATTTTTAGGTTTATTGTATTTGATGGGCACACTTCGAGGGGCATACCAATGACTTAAATTAGTGATTTTTGGGGGACTGATGGTTTTGGTATTGATATATTTAGAATGGCGATATCTGAAAAGCGTTTTAGGTTTCTAATTAGATGTCTAAGATTCGATGACAAAAACACCAGACAAAAAACCATTTTGGTGAAAATAGGACTGTCGATGAAATGTTGCCCGACTTTCGGGGAAAATGCTCATTCAAACAATACATCCCATCGAAGCCTAATAAATACGGAATAAAAGTGTTTTGCTTGTCAGATGCTAAATTATTTTATACAGCAAACATGGAAATTTACTGTGGGCAACAACCAGAAGGACCATTCAGGAAATCAAATTCAACAGACGAGATTGTTATGAGACTGGCTGAACCTATTTACCAAAGTGGAAGAAATATAACTGCGGACAATTGGTTTACTAGTTTAGGACTAGTTCAAAATCTGGAAAAAGGAAAATTGTCTTATGTCGGTACTATTCGCAAAAACAGAAGATAGGTACCACAAGATTTTGTATCTCCTAAAAATAGAGTTTGCTTTAGTAGTATTTTTGGCAATACTAAAAACGAAACCCTTGTATCATATTGCCCAAAAAAAGGAAAAACTGTCGTTCTTCTATCTAGCCTGCATGTGGGTTCAGACGAAGTGTCTAATGAGCTACAGAAAAAGCCAGCAATAATTTCATTTTATAACAATACCAAATCAGGTGTAGATATCATGGACAAATTTTGTGCTACATACCATGTTGGGCGATCAACAAGAAGACGGCCAATGGTTATCATTTATCATTTGATGAATGTAGCTGGTATTAACGCAAGAGTAATACATCTCAGAAATAATCAAATGTTCTGTCATAGACGAGATTTTCTAAAGAAGCTAGGTCTAAAATTAGTGGAAGATCAACTGAAGTGTAGAGCTCAAATTATAAATCTGCCTAGAGAATTGAAAATATTACTAGAAAAATATAAGCCACTTTTAGAAGAACAACCAGGAGTCTCAGAAAACCGAAAAAGATTACGTTGCGAGCCACGTTACGCACAACAAAAGAAAAAATCATTGAGCGTTCATAGATGTGAATTATGCGGTATTAGTTTATGTCTTAGAATACATGCTAAATTTGTATGTGAAAAGTGTCTTAGAGGACATGAGAGTGATACAGATTAATTCCCTTGTTTAAAAATTAACAATAAATGATTTGAAAATTAGTCGTAGTCATTTATTACCACTTCAAAACACGTTTATTTCAGAGTTCATGCGCATTATACAGGGTGTCTCCGAAATGCGTGTACAACGTAAGAGCACAGATTCCTTGGCTCAAAATAGGTCGATTTAAGTTAACTTATCTATATCCAAAGTTGCTTCGTTTTGACGCTAGAGAGCTTTAAAAATAATATTTTTCATGAGTTTTTCTTAAATTACTCGAAAAATTTGTATTAGATTTTATTCATTTTTTGACTATGTCTTTGTATCATATGACTACAGCTTGCTGTGGAACAAATTCGAATTTCCAAACATACAGGGCGTTTACAAACACTCTTACCACAAGTTATTCATCCAAATCTTTTAAACCACCCTGTATAATTTTCTATCAATTCTTTTTCTGAATAGCTACATTAATTTAGACATTATTTTCTCTCTTATAATATTTCAGTTGGGCAAACGGTTTAGCCACTAAAAAACATATTCTAACTCCCTGCAAGTTCAAATCTGTAGGTTAAGGTAACATTAACCCAGTTCAAAGTAGTAATCTCTTCACAGGATATGCAGCTCTTTCAAGAAAATCACATTTTAGAGGGTTGGAAGTAGTTTTTACTCAAAATGTTGCCAGGATTTGTGACCATCATCAGGACAAAAATAATACAGTGTGCAAAATTTTTACTGTTTGCTCTTTTCGTTGCATTTTTGCTTTTATGATACCCAATAAACAAAATCAGAAGGTGCTAGGTTTACTGATCTTGCTAACCAGTTTACAGGAGCATGATTTCCTCTTTATTTCCTTCGATTTTACAGTAGAATCTGCATAATACGGACTAAAAGGGCTAAACCCTGATAACGTTCACAAATGCTGGCGAAAATTTGAAAATTTTAAGCAATAAACTACTTCCAAACCTATAACATGTGGTTTTCTTGAAAGATCTTCATATTCCGTGAAGAAATTTGTACTTTGAATTTTGTTAATGTTACCTTAATTTACCGTTTTGGGCTTGTAGGCATTTAGAAAATCTTATTTTGTGCCTAAACCGTTTGCCCAACACAAATTTTGTAAGAGAGAAAATAGTTTCTAAATGAATGTAGCTATTCAGAAAAAGAATTGTTAGAAAATTATACTGGGTGGTTAAAAAGATTTGGATGAATAACTTACGGTAAGCTAGTTTCTAAACACTCTGTATGTTGCGAAATTCGAATTTGTTCCACAGAAAACTGTGTCCAGCTGATATAAAGACGTGGTCAAAAAACTGAATAAAATCTAATGAAGATTGTTCGAATAATTTAAGAAAAACGCACGGAAAATATAATCTTTAAAGCCCTCTGGCGACGGAAGGAAGCAACTTTGCATATAGATAAGTTAACTTAAATCGACCTATTTTGAGCCAAGGAATCTGTGGTCTTACGTTGTACACGCATTTCGGAGACACCCTGTATACCATTATGTCAAATCAGTGTTTTAATTATACCGGGATTATCGCTGTAATATTACTTACATAGTGCCAAAGCTTATTTTTGTACAGGTTTTAGGTGATATAATTGAAAAACTACCTTCAAAAGGCCGAGGTATCTGCCTGATCTGGTGTGCCTAACCGCGTTACAGAGATTCACGCGCCTACCGGAGGGTTAATAATTTTAACTGAGGTTATAAATTAAACAAAAAAATTTATAAATTTCTTCGTTTTTTTTTTTCTTAAAACGTGGTGATTCCGCATATGATCTGTTCGTCTGGTTGGGTAGAAACAGCCATGAAGTAAGTACCCGCTTACAGTTAACTTGCTTCGGCTATTGTTCACAGATTCCAACTCCTCAATACGAACAAGCAATAGCTAACGGCTACCAAATTGCTTATGAAGGAATACCAGCCGAGAATGTCATTAAGAGCATCGAAGGTGAAATGTGTCTTGATGCAAAACTTGATCGCCTTATCGTTGAATTAAGAAGTAATACCGATTGTGATGACAAACGCGAACAATTAAAATATTGGAATGCACATACCGATTTATTAGATCAAACTTCTAATATTCTTAAACCTTTAGAATCCGCCCTTAAAGGCTTGGTTAAAAAATCACCAATTGATGATACATTTGAAATCGAACAAAGCAATTTAGCTATAATTACCATCAATGACATTACGCACATTATCAAAAAAAATGAATCACGTCAAAGTAGAACATGAAAAGATCAACTTAGATGAAAATGGTGTTATGTGCGATAACATCGAACAAAATCCTCTCAATCCGGAAATAGAAGAAGGGGGAGCATGTGCTTTGGTTGAGGTTGCAACTGTGGAAGACCAATGGATGGCTATTGTTAAACTATTTAATGAAGTTCGACGAGTTTTCGCTAAGTTAGTTGATGAGAAAACTGACCAAGACTCACCCGTTAGATTCAATGATAAAGAAAAGGTAATTACTAAAATTCACGACCTTACAAAGACTTCTGAGGAGATTGACGAAGAATTTCGTGTATTTCAAGATAGAAAGGTAAAAAATTACATTTGTGTATTTTGTTGAACTTCTTTTTAACAATATATCGAAGGCTTTGTCGTTAGTATAAATAAGAATGTCCGAATGTTTGGCGAAATTTTTCTTGAACAAATAAAACTCTTGTCGATGCAAAAGCGAAGATATTTGGTTTCATTACCCATATTGAGTTATGTCAGAGACATATTAATAACAAAAACTTAGAACAGTTTCATTGGCTTTAAAAATATCAAGTAACTGATACCGCTTTACTTATTATTGTCAATTATCAAAATATTCTATCGGTTGGTTCAAAAGAAAGATTTTCTAATTTAAAACAAATAGATATTCCAACATGGATGATGCAGCCAAGGTTAGTGAATTTGTCTGATATATAAAATATGCAGTATCAAGAAGAACTTGTAGAATTACAAATGATGAATTAGTTAAAACTTTATAAAAGAATCGATAGCATGGGTTTGTGTGGAAACAGAAATCAAATTCAACCAAATATGCAAGAAAACTATTGCTACCTTTTCCATCTTAATATTTAGCTGAATGTGGATTTAGTGCTATAAATGATTTACTGGTAAAAAATATAAATCAGCTGGATACAACACAACTTGGAGACTTGGAACTGAAGCTAACCAAATTGGAACCTAATATAAAGCCTTTGTGCAGCAAGCATCATTCGTAAGGATCTCTTTAAATTAAAATAATAAATTAATATATAAAAATATTCTTTGAAATCATTTGAAATTTGAATTTCAATTTTTCAGTATATGTTTCGAGAATTTACTTACTCTGTTTCGTTAACAATTTCCTAGTAATTTCTTCCTAAAACCTATCATTGAAGTTTCTTAGGTGAACAATTCAATTTTTTAATATTAAAAATTATGTGTGTTACATAGGGGGCATACGAATATTAGAAAAGCTAAGGTGGGGCATGGCACAAAAAAGGTTGGGAAACACTGATCTAGGCCAAGCAGGACAAGTTGACAAATCGAATATTAGAATTTTGATGTTTCCATGGTTACGCAGCCATAAAATCAAAACCAACTTTAACCCTTTCGCGACGGCGCGCCTGTACCATATATTGCCATTTACTTATAAAATTACAAAAAAATTTTTTTTCGCTCTTTGTGATAGTCTACCCAAATCATACTTTGTCGCTTTATACGAAGGCTCAACTGACCGCCGTATATATACGGCATCCGCCAGCGTGACGCACTAAGTGGCTGCCGTATATATACGGCACCCGTCGCGAAAGGGTTAAAAAAATGATTACTTAAATAATTCAAATATCAGATTAGTACGTCTTCAAAACGGATTTACTCGAAAACGGCTGCAGATACGCAATTGCAGCAAGAGCGCTATACTTACGTAAAAAGGTATAAGAAATCTAAATTTTAAATCAGGGCAGTAAAAAGGTGACATGGAAAAAAGTTAGACAAGTAAATTTTCAAGTCATCTCTGGCATGCACGCCACTGATGAGTTTCATTCAAAATCGATACCACCATTTAATTATTCTTGAATCAAATGAGTTTCTCGACCGGGTACCTCTGTCAGTCAGGCAGAACTTACTGCCATTAAGCTTGCCGCCAACTCCATTTCCAGTAGTATCGTACGTGGTAAGTGTTTTGCTATCCTCACAGATAGTAGACAGTTTGTTTAGATCTAAGCCGGGAGAGAATCACCTCCTGGCTAATATTGGACTGTCACAATGAACTGGAAATGGCAGCCATGCACAATAAGGTACCTCTTCAGTGGGTAAAGGACACGGGAACTGCTCGGGTAATATACAGGCCGACAGGCTGGCCAAAATGGCCAATAGTAGGCGATCCTACTCTCCCGAACCAGTCACCATCCCCTCTTTAACTTCACATCTCGAGCGCATTAAGCACATTACTCAATCTAAATTTTCAGACAACTGGGACACGGTTAAGGGCTGTCAAGTGTCAAACTCGTTACTAAAATACCATACGTGTGAGGCGGCCCGGTTTTTTATAAGTCTCAACAGGAAGGATCTACGCCTAATCACAGGGCTCCCGTCGGGACACTGTAAGATTAATAAGCACCTTTAAAATTTAGGGTTTGCCGCTTCTCCTCTCTGTCGTGCTTACGAGCAAGACGTTGAGACTGTTAAGCACATCCTATGTGATTGCCCGAATCTCAAGCACCTTAGATTAAGGGACTTGGGTGACGACTGGCCACCTATGGGTGGAATCAGGGATACACCTTTGAACTACATCCTAACCTTTTGTAAATCCCTAGGCTGATCGATTTAGACAGAGTGAGTGACAAGGAGGTTGTACAGAGGGCGCAATGGGGCCTAAGTGCGGTATGTCATCTGGCGTGCCCTCCCGATTCCTACATACATACATTCCTCTTGAAATTTTAGGCTAGTGTACCAATTTTTGTTGATGTAATCCAAGCCATTTCGAAGATATTCCTTAAAAACCGTTTTTCTGCTGCCCCCTTCAAGGGACCAGAGCTCCCTGAAGAAGCATTTTTCGATCAGTGTTTATTTGAACTTTTATTCTTATTTTTCAATAGAAAAAAAAAAGGAATTTGACTGCCTCCTTGCATAATAAATAAACCAATCTCTAAATTAAAATTTTATTCTCTTATTTATGGCGTATTCGATTGGTTGCACTGGTGCGCACCAGAATTTGACCTTGAGTACATGTTAGTGCATACATCACATTAGCTTAGTACCCAAAAGTGACAGTTCAATGCAACACGCTACTGTAAAGTAACAAAAAATGTGATTTTATGCGAACCTTTTATTTTTTGAAATTGTGCGAATCCAATTCATCCAAATATAAATCTTCTTTAATTCCTAAAAAATAAACTTTCGATATTACAAAAAAAAATAAATTTGTTCAATGAGAAGTATTCACATTCCCGAATTGCAAATGCGACACATTTCCGAATAAAGGTAGTTCAATCGTTAACTTTCTTTGGGTAATCGTGAGGAAGATTAAAACGTCTTTTTGGGTTGCCAAATCGGTATCGTACCAATTTAAATTATAAATGGCTTCCAATAAATTATCTCCCTAAAATAATCGAGAACATACAATAAAATCAATAAGAAAATAAATAAGAAATTATACCGCATCAGTAAGCCCTTGTGTTTTGTGATGACCGTAATACAACACTATCAGTGCCACACTTACAATAATAAATTCTGGTATATTTGGTCGCTAAAAAAAGGTTTACATTCTAATAATTTTATAGGCTAATTAAATTTTATTACAAACCAGTAGAAAACCTGTGGCGGATAAAGAAATACAAATTATGATAGACAATTTTGGTCCGACAAGAACAGCCGTCGTGAAATCATTAACCATTTGAAATAACTTGTATATGTGTTGATAATACGCGATAACTTTTTTAAGTTTAAAATTTCCCGTTTGATTAAAACGAATGTTGTCGATCGTCGATATAAGATGTTCCAAACGTACAATTAATAATTCCATCGAATAGCTACCATATAATACCAAACCGAGAGAAATTTGTGTAATCGTGATAAAGGAGTATATTTGAAATAATACTATCATAGCTTGATGCCATGGTTTTAAATTAAACGGAACGTAATAGGTTTGCATTAAATTACAAGTGAATCCTTTGTGATTTGGAAACCATTGTGAATTGATGCAAAAGCGTCTTTCAAAAAAAATTCCATACGATGTTAAAAAGACTGCTGCAAAACTTGTATATTTAACAACCTTCAAGGCAGATTTATTATTTTTTTCAACTAATTCCATTCGTTGCGGATAACCGAATTTATTAAAATCACTTAAAGCGTCGATTAATTCGTGCAGATTATTACCATGATAAAGAAATAAGGGATCCGCTATTAAAAATCCTAACCCAAATATTAGGAATTGTACATGGAATAAAAATTCAACGAAAATAATTTTGTAATCTAAAAAATGCAGTACATATTTTCCTTAAAATATTTAACATATTATCGTAAACCTACTTAATATTTCTATTATTGCAGGATAAGTAACCCAAATTAAATTGATAAGCAATAAGATGATTCCACCCAAACCTCGAATACCATCGTTACTAGGCCAAGAATGATATTTTCGAAAATAGTACTCCAATAAATAAAAACCGTAAGTTTTTAATTTTTTCATCACAAACACTTTGGTCTTATATTCGATTTTATATATGAACCGCCTTCCTTAACTCAAACTTAACAACTGATGTTATTTAACTATCAGCGACAGTTTACGAAATGTTTACTAAAGTTACATAATAAAATTGGTACCTACGAGATTACGAATGTGTTTAAGCAAGAGGTCAAATGGTTTGTCATTAGTATAAATAATTTAAATGGTAGCGAGTTGAAAATAAATGGATAATGGAAGTCTTCCTGATCTTTAAGTTAATTTTTCTTCGATTTGTTGTTAATAGGTTTATAAGTTCAAATTGGAATGAATCAATTTCAAATTGAGAATAATTATTTTCTAAATGGGAATAGAAATTAACTTAGATTCAAATTTTAAATGCAGAAAACGGAATGTTTTCATTCCAAATTCCTGTGCTTCCAAATACTTAGCAACATGCCTTTTGTTTTGATGTGCTAAACGCTCATGTAACACTCTTTTGCACTAACCAGATTTACCACGATTGGTTTCATGGGTTTTACTACCGAAATGTCCATGATTGTCAATCCGTTCGCGATTACATTACCCATCGCCATCACTTTACCAGCTTTCTTTATTAAACATTTTCCATTCGCGAGAAAATGCGTTGCGCAGCCATGTTTTCGAGGTTGAGCAGTTGAGAACAAATTTCCTCCCAAATCTGGCACGTAAAACACGTTCACTAACTGTCTGTCAAAATATTTGTTTCGTACTCGCGCTTTAACGTCAATTTCACCAATTCCTTGTGCCAAAATCTCATGTTCACCGATTCCCGTTCTTGGCACCTGTACTTTCAAAGGTACGTATTTACTGAAGTTCCCTTTGTTGGCGGTCATGTGTTCAGAACACGCTGAGTCAACAATCCAAGTATCTGCTTTTACATTGGTTGTGTGACTTGAAAATGCAACTTTTCTGAAACCTTTCTTTGTAGAATCTCCTGCCCTTTCGTTGCGTTTTTCTTAAACTTAACCGGTCTCTTAAACTTACAGTTTGCTGCTTTATGTCCCTTTTTTCCACAATTATAACATTTGAAAGGAAAATTCTCGGACGGTTTTCCACCTTTCTTGACAATGTTACCTTTATTCTTTGAATCGGCACGCCAAGCAACAGTTTCAGATTCAGATCTCGTCTTTATCCGCTCCTCGTGGTTTCGAATTCTGTCGGTCAACTTTTCTAGATTTCGTTCGTCATCGGCTTCAGTCTCCCAAACTGTTTTTACCGGTATGTACTCTTTTGGTAAGATATACATAATTCTACCCAAAAGAATACATTCATCTAGTTCTGCCTTTCTCTTCCTTCTCATCTCACTGTTAATTTCGTTGAAGAGATTATTCAATTCGCCGATATGTGTAATCATGTCCTTTTTCTCCGAGTACGTGTATCCAAAGAACTGTTCTAATAATTTATCTAACCTTTGTCCAGTTCCTTTACCAAATGTACGCTTCAATCTCTCCCACATTTCCTTCGGCGTTTTGCACCCAAGGATGTGCCCCTTGATTTGCTGATTCAGCGATCGAGTAATGTACAATTGTGCATGAGCGCTATCCGAGTCGTAGGTCTCTCTTTTTCAAGTTTTATTTAACATTTGTTACCTAGGGACGAATCCCCAGCTCTGGTGGAATTAGCAACGTTTAACTCTTAAAAGCCCTTTGTCCAGACATTGTGGACATTATATTGTTCTGTAACGAGTCCTACGCCTAGACATTGTGGATATGTATGTGGGCCAATCAAATTTTATATTTTAAGAAGTAAGACTCAGCTAATATCACGTGTCAAAATAAAAAGATTTCTTATGGTTATGTTTGAAAGAGTAAGTGCTATATTTGCCTATTCGTGTGCTTTGTTACCAACGCGATTCACCTTGAATTGGCGATTGAATTAAGTTCAGAGCGTTTCGTTGCTGCACTCCGGCGTTTCGCGGGTACGAGGGGAAGGCCGTCTCAAATCTTTTCCGATAACGGAACGAATTTTGTAGGCGCGAATAATGAATTGCGAAGTTTTTTATGGAGAACTCTAATAATTTGACAACAATAGTTAATGCCGATATGTAGGGTGGCTGGCAACGCTTCGTTTACTTTTGAGGATTTTTATACGTTACTCATTCAGATTGAAGATATCCTTAATTCCAGACCTCTTACCCCATTGTCATCCGATCCCAATGATTTAAACCTTTTAACCCCAGCGCACTTTCTAATTGGTCGAGCACTTACCTCGCTGCCGGACCCAAATCTGTCTCATCTGAACGAAAACAGACTGTCCCATTACTAGCACATTCAGATGATCCTACAGCATTTTTGGTCTCGCTGGTCGCGGGAATACTTCGTAGAGCTCCAACGCCGCCACGAATGGACCCACAAAGGCGTCGACCTTCAAGAAGGGCAGTTAGTCGTAATAAAGGATGATAATCTACCTACCTTAAAGTGGCTCATAAGAAGAATTTCGGAACTCCATACGGGAGCAGATGACGTTACCAGAGTGGCCTCTATCCGCACTCCGAAGGGCATCATCAAGCGCGCCGTAGCCGAACTTTGTCTCTTGCCGAACGCATAAACGTTTCTCTTACGTTTAACTAGTTTAGTGTAACGCGTTTGAATTCGTTTGGTCGCGCTGGCGCATTAGAATATTTAGTTTAGTTTTCATATAATTTGTCAATTTTGATACTTATTAATTTTCTATTATTTTTGTTATTACTTATTTTGTTTTTGAAAGGGGTTCCTTTCAAAGTGGGGGGGTATGGCTGAGAAGAAAGTCGATTCAATATTTCAATATTTTTGAAATTTCAAATGAAACGTTCTCATCACACTTCTGAGCATTTCCATAGTTATTGTTTCGCAAAATACTCCGATCGGATTATTTGGCAGAGTTATTGACGCCTTATTATACAATTTTTTCTTTAAGATAACCCCAAACAACGAAATCAGCTGCAGTTAGAGCAAATGGTCTAACTGGCCAGTTGAATTACATTCGGCTAATATCACGTGTCAAAACAAAAAGACTTTTTAGGGTTAAATTTGAAAGAACGAAAAGCAAGCTTTTGTCTCCTAAAACATCAAACCATAAGTCAATTAAATGACAACTTTCGACGCATTTCCAATTTTCGTAGCTATACCTATAAATTAAATAAATAAACGATTTTTCATTAAATTGACCTGTTTCGTCTTCTTTACAGAATCATTTTCCCTATCGCTTTATTGAATTTAATCCATAATTTTACCACCCACCGTACATTACATCTTTAATTTAAACTATTTATACTAACGACAAAGCTTTCGATTTATTGTTCATTTTCTCATATTTGCATACTTAATAACGATGTACTGTATGTAAGTAAAATAAACCAAGTTTAATCAAATCAGTTGTCAACCTTAAGTTGAAAAGGTCGGTTCTTATCTTTATAAAAGTAAAGTGTATAAAATTAAAAATGATTTCTGGTGTTCCAAAGAAAACTTGTAAAGTTTCAACATTTGGTTTTTATTTATTTGAAAGTTACTTTCGGCAATACAAATCTTGGCCTAGTAACGGTGGTATTCGTGGTTTGGGCGGTATTATTATAACATTAATCAATATTACTTGGACTGTTTATCCTGCAATAATAGAACTTTTAAGTAGATTTATATTAACATTTTAAATATTTTAAGACAAATGTGTACTTTATATTTTTAGATTACAAAATGATTTTCCTTGAATATTTATTCCATCTACAAACCATAATACAGTAGAACCTCGTTTATCCGAACTAACTGGGACCAAAGGCAATCCGGATAATCGAAAATCCGGATAATACAGGTAATCATTTTGTTTCAAACATGTGTGACGCTTGAATGAAGCACGCAGACCTTTTATCATTAACAGTTCAGCTGGAGTGGTATGAGGCTAACTCCCTAAATACGCCATGATATTTGTAAGCTGATGCGCAGCATCTGTATGTGTTGTTCGTTGTTGTGGTGCGATTACTCTCTGCTCATCCACGTCATCTTCTTCCTCGCTCTATATTCTAGATGTACATGCCGCCACAATTTTTTCTTTCGTCATAGCGCCATATCCATTATCATTGTTGTCTTTCAACCACTCGCTGACATCGTCCGTGACCACATCTGGACATCCACTTATTGTTCCCAACATTTGTAGAAGATCGTCTTCAGTCACATGCAGTAAATCATCGCTTGTCATTTCGTTTGCAGCATAAATGGCTGGCTACAGTTTTTTCCATGATTTTTTCAAGAAGCTGTTTGCGGCGCAATCCCAAACGTCAGCAACCATATAAATTACATCTTTGATGCTTATTGATTTTAACAAATCAATCACACTTTTTTCTCCTTCCTATTCAATAATTTTACTCACCTGTTTTCCATATACTTTTTTGATGTTTTCAAGGACTTCATTGTCTATAGGCTGTGGGAGTGCGGTTACGTTTGGTGGAAGAAATTTTACTTGAATTCCTCAACTCACGAGTATTTTTTCTCCCGGATCGGATGGAGCATTGGCTAACAGTAAAAATGTCTTTGCTGGTATACAATTTTCTTTTAGAAATTTTAGAATTTCAGGAACAAAGTTATCAAAAAACCAGTTCTTAAACAGAAAACTATCCATCCACGCATTTTTTTGTGATCGATAAACGATTGGCAACGAATTGTGATTGACATTTCTTAACGCTCGGGGTTTATTGAATTTTCTTACTATGACAAGAGTAAATTTATGTGTTTCTGATGCATTGCTGCAAACCATAATAGTTAACATATCTTTACTTTTCTTGTAATCCCTAGCCGAATCTTCAAGTTTTTACGCTAAGGTGTTGCTCGGAAGCGTCCGAAAAAACAACCCGGTTTCATCAGCATCATAAATGTGGTCTGGTTTCAATTGCTCAGATAAAACAAACTGTTCAAATTCCTTTTTAAATGTTCAGCACTAGCAACACCACTAAACAAGCTTTCGTCAGAGAGACAGGTATTCCCCGAATATCTGACGTGTAGAACCGGTAAATAACTTGTCTTTCATTAAATTTGTGTAAAGCCTCCTCCTTTGTACAAAGTTTTTTCAAAATAATAGATAAAATTTAAGAAAAGGTAAAAAAATTTTTAATAATTTAAGAATTTTAAAAAATCTTAAAGAAATTAAAAAGTATTTTTAAAAATTGTCTAAAAATCTGATCCGGATTATCCGGAGATCCGGATAAATGAGGTCCGGATAAACGAGGTTCTACTGTATTTGAATTAGCGTTTTTACTAATGGATACCTTATTTCTTTATAATGGCAATAATTTGTTTGTATTGATGGACGCATTAAGCGATTTATGTTCCGTTTAATTTAAAAACATGGCATCAAGCTGTGATAGTATTATTCCAAATGTACTCCCTTATCGTTATTTCACGAATCGTTTTGGGTTTGGTATTATTTTTTGCTTATTTGTTGGAGCTATTGATTTTAGGTTTGGAACATCTTACATCAACGATTGACGATTTTCGTTTTAATGGAACCAATAATTCTAAACTGAAAGAAGTTATTGTACATTATCAACACATATACAAATTATTTCAAATGGTTAATGATTTTACGAGGGTTATTATTGTTGGACCAAAAGTGACTCTCATAATTTGTGCGATTCTATCCACCGCAGGTTTTTTATTGGTTTGTAATAAAACTAAATTGGTCTTTAAAATTATTAAATTTTAAGTACTTTTCAGCGTCCAAATTTGGAAGAGTTTATTATTATAAGTGTGACAGTTTCAATGTTGTATTATGTTCATCACACAACGCAAAGACTGACAGATGCGGCATTATACGTTTCCTATTCTAATAATTATTTCAGAGGTGTTTTCTTAATTATTCTAGGGAGATAACTTATCGAAAACCATTTATAATTTAAATTGGTACGACGCGAACCTGGAAACCCAAAGAGACGTTTTAACCGTCCTTGCCATTAGTCAAAGAACATTATCGGTTGAAGTACCTTTATTGGGGAGTTTATCGCATATGCATTTGGGAAATGTGAATATTCTTATAAGACAAATATGCATTTTTTGGTAATACTGAAGCATTATTTTTTAGGAATTAAAGAAGATTTGTATTTGGATTAATTGGATTCATACAATTTCAAAAAATAAAAGAATCATATAAAATCACATTTTTATTTACTTCATACGTTAGTTTACTGTTAACAGTTTGATTTGTTTTAATTACAGTGTTTGGCAAAAGTAAACCGCAATCCGAACAGTTACATAGGATTTTCTTACAAACATTTTTTTTTTGTAATTTATCTTCTTTTCCTAACACCCTTTGCAAACAACAAATTGCTTATTGCGTTTATTATTTTTTTTTATTTCAGTGACTACTTTGGAACGTTCCTTTTCTTCACACTACCCTATCCTTTATGTAGCAAACCGTACTTTAAACATACGACAACGAGAGCGAGAAAGTATTCGGATAGAGATAAAATTACGCGTACCTCTTTAGCTGCAGTGCAGTGCGCTATCCAGGGCCGCCTCAAGGGTCCAGGGACCCTTGAGGAACGTGACATCGTTGACATGTCTATTACACAAATTTATTGCTTTGGGTTTGAGTCCCTACCTGAGCTTAACAAATGCGTAAAGACAAAACTAAGAAAGTGTTTAAACTAAAGCCTGGAATATATGGAAGCATTTAATGATAACGAAATGGTAAGAAAATTTCAAACAGTATCACTTTCGCATCAGACTGTAAGCCGACGTGTAAACGAGATTAGCATGCATGTCACTAATAAATTAGAAAACCTAATCAATAGTTACAATCATTACACGGAACAACAAAAGGTAAAGATATGTACAAATAATTAAAATGTGCATTAAAGCAGTATGGCGGATTTGAGAAGTGCACTGCTATTGTAACCGACGGTGCTAGAGCTATGACGAGCAAAAATATTGGGCTCGCGGAACTTTTGCAAAAAGAAAGAATAACCTGTCCTATGTTACACTGTATTATCCATCAGGAGGCATTATGTGTTTTGTCACTACAACTAAAAGATGTAATGGAAAAGATTTGCAAAATTATTAATTTAATTCGCCGCGGAAATCGTTCTCTTGCAGACCGAAAACTTAAAGTATTGTTGGATGACTTGGAAGCTGAGTATGGAGATCTGCTTTTACATAGCAACGTTCGTTGGTTAAATGCTGGGAAATGCTTGGGTAGACTCTTTATACTTCGAAAAGAAGTTCATCTTTTTCTCACAGAAATTGCCACCGATGAAAATTTGACAGAAAAATTTAGTTGATAAAAATTTTATTTATTCACTTGCTTTTCTAACGGACATTACAAATTATTTAAATATTTTGAATAAATCCTTGCAAGGACAAGATCAAAATCGTCTTGTGTTGCCTTTACAAATATGTTACTGGATTTAGAAACAAATTAAAATTCCAATTAATATTGATATGAACTCCATTGATCTTAAACATCAAATAGAATTATGCGACCTGCAGGCTGACCCTTTTTTTACCACTCGTGGAGTAACTAGAATAGAAATATTCAAATTTTTAGATAAAGAGAAATATCCAAAATTGAGAGATTTTGGGCTTCAAATTGTATCAATGTTCGGAAGTACATATATCTGCGAACGTGTATACTCCTAATATCACAACCAATATTGATGTGGATATAAAAGATATATCAACACTTTACAACGGAACATAAAATGTACAATGGAAATAGAAAGAGATAACAAATTAAACTTTTAGACCTAACTCTACAAAATACTAATAACAATATTGAATTCACCATGTATAGAAAACCAACACATACAGACGTTATTATCCCATATGATTCCTTTGATCATCCCAGCTACAAGTCCTCAGCAATTAGAACATATCTCCAACA
Source organism: Digitonthophagus gazella (assembly GCA_036711955.1). NCBI lineage: Eukaryota > Metazoa > Arthropoda > Insecta > Coleoptera > Scarabaeidae > Digitonthophagus > Digitonthophagus gazella. Next base: position 25,845,190 of record JASCIT010000006.1, on the reverse strand, counting down.
TATGAACACAACTCCCATGCATGATTCTGACAGAGCTAATGATATTAACCTGATTAAAACAATAGCTTTAAATAACAAATTCCCGAACAATTACATAGACAGAATTTTGAATAAAATTAACAACATAAATCATTTGCAACAAGCTATCACTTTACAAACAATCCACATTAATCACGAAAAGACTTGAGCCGGTGAGAATGAAAGTGGCCTAAGTCATAAAATTTTAAAAATTAAAGTCCGTATTTGCAATCCTTAGGTATAGGTTTATTTAGAATGAAATGCGCTTTAGTCAATTTGTGTCGAAATTCACCTCTAGGAGCAACACGAATATTCATTTTGTTACAATACTTGATATGTCGACGCTCTCAAGCCAAAACGGCATAAACGCCAAAACGGTCATTTTTTAGTTAGCTGCACCGTTGAGTAGCAGTTTTAAATCTGCATGCAACAGTTAAAGCGGTATACCCGCAAACAAACTTCATTCGCTAAAACTGGTTTAAAGTTTGCGTAAAAGCCATTTAAGATTCATTATGTCAATCATTTTTTGCGATTTCTGAAAAATTAGGTTAATGTCGCTTATGCTGTTTTAGCTTGGCAGCGTCGATGTGTTGAGAATGACAACAACATAAGTCAAACATTGTTACGCAAATATTATGTTAATTACTAACAACAATTTTCAGTGATATTTCTACAATCATTGACAGATGCCTAACAACGGTGTTAATACTTTTCTTTCATTAAGGTTTGTACCCTATTCGCCTAGTTCGGAAGACGAAGAGGAAGCGACAAAAATGGAACATCAGTGAAGCAAAGAAGGCCCAGAAAGGAAGGAGCCATTATGAGGAGTGCTTCATTTCAATATAATTTAACCACTTCGGTACGACGCCTATCGGCCGCGAAACGTTTTCCACAGCCGGCATACATATGTGGGGTCATCTGTTGCCGTCGATTATAGTCGACGTTCGGCTGAGTGAGGTCGTCCGTGGACGTCGACTATAGTCGACGTCAGTACCGAAGTGGTTAAAACCAAACAATAATTTATCAGTTGTGGTTTGCAAGAAATATTTTCTTGGCACGTTTAACGTGTCTGAGGGAAGAGTTTCCCGAGGTTAAAAAAAAACACTCGATGGTCAGATTCCAGGAGATGACCTAAGAGGCTTAAAAGGCTGTCCTAAACGGAAAATATCACAAGACGATAAAACTTACGTTATGCAGCATATCCAGCCATTTCCTTCATGCGATAGTCATTATACAAGAAAACACAACCCAAACAAAAAATATTTATGCCAATCATTGAGCCTGCGAAAAATGTATGCGCTGTACGCCAAATAATGCTATGAAAACCAGAGGCAGCCAGTCAAGGAATATTTTTATCGGTGTATCTTCAAAATGAAATTCAATTTACACTTCTATAGCCCGAAAAAGGATACATGTAAAAGGTGTGATATTTAAAAAATTAAAATATCTAACCCAGAATTGAATCAAGAAAATAAGACGGTACTCGATAGATCTCATGAATTTCATCTGAAGAAAGCTGAGTTAGCTAGAAGTTGTATAAAAGATGACGCTCAAATTGTTAAAATCAAACAAGAATGTTATGCTTGTGGTATAGATTTGCAAAAATTCTTACCATTCCCAGTTTTTACGGATTCTGATCCTTATTACAAAAGAAATCTTTATTGCCACAAAAGCAGTAAAAAGCTGTGCCCGCTTACACTTAACTTGCTTCGGCTATTCATGCATTCCAACTCCTCAATACGAAGAAGCAATAGCTAACGGCTAGTAAATTGCTTATGAAGGAATACCAGCTGAGAATGCCATTAATACCATCGAAGGTGAAATGTGTTTCGATGTAAAACTCGATCGCCTTATCGTAGAATTAAGAAGTAATACCGATTGCACTGACAAACGCGAACAATTGAAATATTGGAATGCAGATACCGATTTCTTAAACCAAACTTCTAATATTCTTAAAGCTTTAGAAACCGCTCTTAAAAGCTTGAATGAAGAATCACCAATTGATGGTACCTTTGAACCCGATCAAAGCAATTTAGGTATGATTACCATCGATGATACTACGCACATTATCAAAAAAAGATAATAATAATGAATCAAATCAAAGTAGAACATGAAAAAATCAACTTAAATGAAAATGGTGTTATGTGCGATAACATCGAACAAAATCCTCTCAATCCGGAAATAGAAGAAGGGGGAGCATGTGCTTTGGTTGAGGTTCCAACTGTTGATGATCAGTGGACGACTATTGTTAAACTATTTGATGAAGTTCGACGAGTTTTCCATAAGTTAGTTGATGAGAAAACTGACCAAGACTCAACCGTTAAATTCAATGGTAAAGAAAAGGTAATTACTAAAATTCACGACCTTACATAGACTTCTGAGGAGATTGACGAAGAATTTCGTGTACTTGAAGATAGAGGTAAAAAGCTACATTTGTGTATTTTGTTATTTTTTTTTATTTGTTTGTTTATTTATTTTATTAATTAATTGAAATTGTTGGTACTGACAGCGTAGAGATATACTATAGTATGGACACTCCGTTTTTTTTTGACGTTCAATTTTTACGTACGCATGAGTTTGTACTTCCACAGTTCTCCGCTTGTGGCAGCACAGTAGGTGTTTTGTTTTGGTGACTTTAAGGTTAGATTTTCATTCATTCTACTCCACGTGACAGCATTGAGCGCATGGTTTTGAAAGTGTTTTAAAGTAATTGTTTCTTAATTAGTTTGATTTTTTAAGTAGATTACAGTTTTAGATGTAGATTGTTAGGATTTAGATTAGATAGTTTTGAATTTATATTAAGATTTTATTGTTTTTAGTATATTTAGGCATTTCTCGTTATATTTCTTAGTTTTTCATTTCCATTGCGTTTTTCCATTGTATTTTAGTTGGAAATATTATAATCACTAATAAATATTGTTTCTTATATTTTAAGTTTCATAAATTATAATGATCCCTTTATCACTTTCGAGGTATAAGGTTTTACCCCTTATAACATATGTTATTAATGGTTCCCAAAAGTATTAAAGAATTAAATACATTATGAAGTTCTAAGCTCTTCTAAATAATAATATTTGGATATTAAAATATTTATAATAGGAAGGTTCGTAAGAGATCTTTTACGAACATCCTTTCAAATATTTATTTTTGCTGTCTATAAAAAATAATATATACATAGATACCAAATTTTCGAAATTTTAGAAATGACATTTCCCTTAGTGCCATCTCTTGACCTATTGTAGAAGTCCAAACTGAAACTCCGCCATGTTGCCTTAAAAATCGTCTCACCTATATCAAAGGTGCCGACGGAGAGTGTCCATACTATAGTATATCTCTACGCTGGTACTGACAAACTTTTACCAGCATTTGACATAGCCAAGTAATGGAATATCTTTCTTATAAACGTTTATACGTAGGACCGATTAATAAAGTATACGAAAAAGTAATATACAGCTGTAATACTACTAACGTTAGGATAGTTTTAAAAGCGTCATTGAGTTATAGTGTTTTTTGAAACTGAGCATCCGGTTCTCCGACTTCCAGAGTTGCGAGAATTTTCCTCAAGAAAGCACCCTTCTTAAAAAAAGTCCGGTCCGTGTGCGACATTGATCCTGTTGTAGGAAAAAGCAACCAATCGTTAGGAATGCCCAAAATGTTCATTCACCACTCTCCAAGGACGTAGTTACTTCGGGGAGAATTCGCGTTTGCAAAGTGACTCTTAAACTAGACCATTAAACCAGAATCTTAAACAAAATCTTCAAAACGAATTTTAATCCGAATCTTAAACAGAATTTTGTGCGTGTGACTAACTTTTCTTTGAGTGAGCTCTTACTAGACACTTAACGAAAAGGCGCGAAAAGTACAGGAAAACTTCTTTTTACGCCGGTTCGATTTATATGCCGATTCACAATTACGTCGGTTGGCGTCGGCCGTCGAATTTCTTGTCTGTCATGGGATTCCCCGGTTCGGCCGACACCATACACAGTAAGCGCCGCGTTTCTAATAGCAAACATACTTTTACACGCTGATTTATTCTATTACTGCGTCCGTAATCAGTAGGGGTGTGCGTGAAATTCGAGTTAGTTTTCGTCTTGGTTTTAAAATAAAAAGAAAAATAAAAGGGTATTTTTTAAATTTACTATTGAAATTACAAGAATATATTCAAATATTTACGGTTTCATTATGGGCGACAATAGAAACCCCAAACACTGTGCAAAAAAAAGCACGAAAACAATCTCCCTGGAGACAAAAATGGGCGTAATTAAACGCACTGAAGGCGGCCAAACGCAACCTTTTGTCTGCAAAACTCTAAATTTACCCCCCTCCACTATAACAACAATAACGAAAAACGTTGAGAAAATAAAACATTCCGCTCAACAAACAACGGCTGTAAGTGTAAAGCATGTAACTTATAGCACGAGCAAAAATATAGAGAAAATGGAAAAAATGCTGGCATTGTGGGTTGATGACACCAATCAAAGAAATATTCCTTTAACACAAGCGGTTATATGCGAAAAAGCAAAGTTAATTTTTTCTGATTTGAAGGCGCAAGAAGACACCGACGAAACATTTTTAACAAGCACTGGTGGTTCATGAGATTCAAATCTCGGACCAATATCCGCAGCATTAAATTAAGCGGAGAAACAGCAAGCGCTGGTGTAGCAGCAGCGGCAGCTTACCCTCAAAAATTTCAAGGAATTGTAGAACAAGGCAACTACCCTGCAGATCTCATCTTCAATTTTGATGAAACAGGCCTCTATTGGAAGAAGTTACCATCCAGAACATTTATTTTGCGAGAAGGGCGTAGCGCTGCTGGATTTAAAGTGGCCAAGGATAGACTGACCGTTCTCGTGGGATCAAATGTTTCCGGTTCCTTAAAATTAAAGCCAATGGTAGTGTACCATTCCCAGAATCCACGGGTTTTTAAAGGTGTTGATAAAAGCTCCCTGCCAGTTTTTTGGATGTGGAATAGAAAGGGCTGGGTCACTCAGGAGGTTTTCACAGATTGGTATAGAAATTATTTTTGTCCCACTCTGCTTAAATTTTGCGACCGAAATAACCTTCCAAAGAAAGCAATCCTCCAATTAGACAATGCCCCAGGACATCCGCAAAATCTTGACACCTTAGGCTCGGGATTGGACGTCAAGGTAATCTACGTGCCCCCTAACACAACCTCTATATTACAACCCATGGACCAGGGGGTAATTTTTACCTTTAAAGCGTATTATTTGCGCATAACATTGAAAGAAATGATTAAGGCGATGGATACTAATTCCAATCAAACCGTTAAAGATTATTGGCGGACATACATTTTAAAAGGAATTAAAAATCTGAGACTGCTTGGGACGTAGTGACCACCAATTGTTTAAACGGCGTTTGGCGTAAACTTCTGCCTGGACTTATACAAGATTCAGGTGTAGAAGAGATAAATAACATTAATATAAACGAAGACATTATCAGGCTTACACGCAAATGCGGATTCGAAGACGTAACAACTGAAGATGTGACCGAACTTTTAAACGTGCATAACTAACCCCTTTCAAATGAAGAATTAGAAGAGTTGATGGAGGAAATAGATCGCCCCCAATCAGAAAATCTCGAAAAAGAAAAAGAGGAAGATGAGAAAGAAAATGATGGGAAAGCCCTAAAAACGGCCGATCTAACTCGTATCCTCTCTTCTATAGAAAGATTAACAGGAGAGCTCTGTGAGATAGACGGAGATATCAATCGAAGAGCTAATGTTAAGAGGTAAAATATTTCACATTTATACTTACATTACTGTATAATTAAGTATACATGCTTAGAATAGACAAAGTTCAATATTTGAAATTTTATAATTAAGAATCTGATTTGAAAAAGTTAACATTCTTTTACAGATTTATTATCAGTGTTATTTGCGCATCCAACATGGGATATAAATGTGTTGTTCCTGCCTGCAATTGCACTAACAAAGGTGGCATGTTGCATACTTTTCCACAAGATCCAGAGGTAACTTTTATTTTATTTTATTACTTTCATATTTGCAATTATATCAGCTTTATTTACTTAATGTGGATGTTTGTAAAAATCTTTGAAAGTAAGCTTTGTATTTCAGGTATTCTGAATTTGGACCGAAGGAATTGGTCTGCAAGATATTACAATGTCACGGAGGAAAGTTTCAAAAGTTTGTGATTCTCACTTTACAAGTGAAATGAAATATTTCACGAATCGGAACAGGTCAAATTTAAAGGCAAAGGCATATCCTGCTTTATATTTGCCAGGTATTAAATACATTTGAATAAACTTTATAAACAAACATGTTATTACTATTATTTTTAAGCAAATCCGTTGTAGAGTCGTCAACAGAACAGATGCTTTTCGACTCAGAATCTAGTTCAAGTGAAATACAAGAAATGCAGAGCATCCTCAGAGGTAAATATTAACTTCATTTCTTCTTATAGTTAGACACATGTCCAGAAATTCGCTCAATTTTATGTAGATTATCACTGTTTGACTGATGATGAGTGTGAAATTGGTCCCGAATAAATAAATTATCAGAATCATTGCTATTTAACTTTAACGAATTGTTTCCAAAAAAGCTGTTGATGTGTAATTCAAAAAGCCCTACCAATAACCAAATACTGAAATGATAATACTTTGCCTCTGGTACTGCATAAAAACAAAAAACAGGATGGATTAACTATTTTAATGGGTAGCAAATTTAACTTCCTTAGAGTCAACATAATTGATAAGTATATCGTCAAGTGTCGTGGATTCCCAATCAAATAAGTAATATAATGATTCTTCTTAGATTCAACTTCTTACACTTTGTAGTGCACTATGTATATTTTTACTTATTATTTTAGGTCTATCACCTTAGAGAAGTTCTACACCGACCAATATTACATCTATCAGGACACCTAGAAAACGAACAGGTAACTATAACTTACTGTATATTCTATTAAGATGCACTTGTAAACTTCGTTCTATGTGCCACCAATAATAATAGTTATTAATGATTAAATTAACCATGTTTTATAATTTTTTAATAAGAATTTTATCTATTCAGATTTGATAAGAAGAATTAATTTATTATATTACGGATCTGTAACACGGAAAACTGTACGCTATTGCGCAAAACATGGTTTCCATTAGTCGAAGATTGCAAAATGAGAATGTAACTGTTCGAAGGCGACTGTATGAGGCAAAGAAAATTGCAAATTCGAGCGATTTTATTACTCAAAAGGTGAACAAAGCAACATTCAATTTTATTAATTCCCAAATAGAAATGCAAACAAAAAAAGTAGAGGACGGCGTTATACGATTGATGATAAAATATTTGCTTTGTCGCTATTAAAGCAGAGCCCCAGAGGATATCGCCTTCTGCAGAAGACGTTTGCATTGCCATCCAGGAAAACACTTATGCAGTTATTGAATAATATTCCATTCAATGTGGGTATCAGTTTTGAATGAGCTAGCTGCGTCAGTGTCCGAAATGGAGGTGGCTGATCGATTTTGCTGCTTAATATTTATTGAGATGACCATAGAATCGTCATTATCATACAACTCAAAAAGTGATAAGATTGACGGTTTTGAGGACTGCGGAAATGGCAAGGAAAGAAAATTTGCAGATCATGCCATGGTGTTTATGGCCCGTGGATTACGAAAATGGAAACAACCAATAGCGTACTTTTTTCCGAAAATGGAATGAGCGCTCCCAACGTAGTGAGAAATTTAAAAAACATAATTTCATGACTATATAATATTTTACTAATAGTAGTTGCTACGGTTTGTGATCAGCTAAGTATTAATTGTACGGCAATTAAAATGTTAATCGATGGATCTAACCGAAAATTTTATAAAAAACAAGAAGATCGACTCTTTGGGTTCTCCGTTAATGATTTAGATATAGTACCATTATTTGATGGGCCTCACATATTGAAAGGCTTGAGAAACAATTTGTTAGATCATGATATAACTTCCATATGGAAGTGTGGGCTACAAACAGCATCTTGGAGCCACATCGTTGATTTATATAACTTCGATGTAGGCGACTACGATACTAGAATGTTGTATAAGTTAACAGATGCAGATGTATTGAAAGACAAAATTTTAAAAAATGAAGGTAAAACTAGTTGCTAAAGTCTCATCGGGTTTCGTCCACTATAAGAGGGCTGGTCAAGCTTGGTAAGTTTTCAATTCAATAAAATATGATGTTCTACGCGTATTACAGGTATTTTAACCACTTGCGGTGGCTGGACGTACACTGTACGGCGAGATATTTTTGTTACCAGAACGCCAGCGCGACGGTGTTACGCACGCCGTCAGAGCATTGTTGCAGGTAGAAAAATGACTCACCTGACACGCTCAGCTGTAAGTTTCTTGCCACCGCAAGTGGTTAAACCGCATCTTATAAATGAGATGTATTCACTTCAGGTACTTGTCTATCAAAGTCTGCGGAAAATACGGCTAACTTACTTCTTTTTGAGGACAAGCTCTTTGATAGCATCAATAGTGGTTCCCTTTATGTGGAAGAAGGAAAATCGTTAAAGGGTACAATATCTAAGGATTCACCCCATTTGCTGTTTTAGGAGGATGCTATCAAAGTTTTAAAGTCAGTAAAGGTTTTAAAACCAGGCGGACGGGTATCAGTTCCTCCTACCTATACAGCACTGGATATCGACCTTAAATGGCTTTAAAGAGATTTGGAAGAAAATGAGTAGGAATGGGTTTGAGTATCCTTGTTTAAGGAATTTCAACCAGGATCCCGTGGAAATTTTTTTCTCTTGTATAAGAAGCAATGGTGTTCGAAGCATAAACCCCACGGTTTCTGCTTTCACCAATTCGTTTAAACGATTATTGATAAATTATTTTGTCTGATCACATTCTGCGGGTGCGAATTGTGAGTTCGACGAAAGCGAAGGTGTGGTAAACTCTCTTAGAGAATTTCTTACTTGTAAAAGCAATAGAAAATTTTAATACTGCTAACTGTGAGCAAATCATTCAACAGAAACATTCCTATATGGCAGATTATTTTACGCGAACTATATTAAAATATGTAAAAGGACGTAAGTATTGTAAAAATGATCTTATTTCACAGGTAGATGGGGAAGAACACAATCTTATAAGAATAAGGGAATATTCTACGAAAAAGTTACTGCGCCCCAATGCAATGTTTACAAAAATTTTTTTACTACGTTGAAGATCTAATCTTTTATTTCTACGATCACAATTGGTAAAAGGATATTAGATGTCTTAATGTCGATTCTGATGTTAGATTGCAATCAGCTGCTTCAACATGAACTGATGATGCATTAGACTTTATAGAGTGAAGTAAGGAATGATGATGCTGCTGACATGAATTACATCCATGTTTCGATAAACATTTATGCGTGAAATGTTTTGAACTCAGACAATTTCTACACAAGTCGTTCTCTCTAACAAATGTAAGTCGTTCATAAGCTGATTTTGATAGAAAAACAGGGTATAATAAACACTTATCTGCGGAATTGTGTTCAACTTTCAGATTTACTAAGGATTTCGCTCGAGAATTGGTAATTAGTTTGCCACGAGTTGATCGAAGTTTATCAGAAAAGGTGAGTTGCTCTGAATCTAATGCTTTTGCTTGTAGTTCCAGGAACTTAATAAGTTGTACATATGTAGGAATTTCATACGAACTCTGTTCGGACTCAAACTTGGTTTTGATGGTGGTATTTAACTTTTGTAGTAAGACGTTAAAAAGAAGAAAATCCCAATAGTCAACCGGAAAACCCAACATGCGAAACCCTCCGACGTTTTCTTTAAAGGTATTTACCAGGAAACGATACGATTTAGAAGAATCCTCACGAAGAGGTTACATGTGCAGAAGCTCGTTAAAATAGGTGGTAGCTAAATGTCGTTTGTTTTGATATCTACCCTTTAACGTGTTGTACACCTGGACAACTATTGTACGCAATAGAATAGTTGTCGTTTGTGACAATCCTTTAATTAAGTTAAACGCTTCATCTTTTAAGGAAGTAAGAAGATATTGATACTTCCCAACATTTGAATGCGAATCATTTTCATGAGCCATTGCTCGAAACAAATCATAAAATGTAGGCCAAGTTTTATGATTTCCATCGAAAATTGGAGTGGATAATTTATTTAGTTTAGGAGTAGCATTTGGAGAAGGGTCAGATGGTATAGAAGTTACCATTTGATGTTTGCGGATGAGAGCCTGAATGCCAAAATAAGCCTTATCGGCTTCCTTGCGGACATTGTCTTAAACTTCATATAGATCATCTTCAATAAGACCAATTATTTGGGTATGAATCGTTTGAAATTGTGCGTAGATAGTATCAATTTCGGCAGCGCGTACCATAAAGACGTGCTGTTGATCTGCATTGGTATCGATTTCGTTGCCAATTGCTAATGTTTCCAGCAAACGTGCAAGAGGAAGTTGTCTTTTCGTGAGAGTTTTTATTAATTTGTCGTCTGCCATAATAAGGCGCGAATCAACAATTCAGGTAAGAAAAGAAATACAATTGGTACTGGACAGGGCCAGATACAACCAAAGGTAGTATTCAAATAGACAAAGCCAGAGAAAACAGAAATAAAATTCTAAAAAAAACGTATGTCTAATGTTAAAGTAAGAGAGAGTACAACAACTCATAAATAAACAACTAAAAATAGTTTTATTTTCAAGTATTGTAGATGTTCACCACGAAGGAGGAAGAAAAACCAGTTCCGGACGCCAATACGTCGCAAACAAGATGGACGTCAGCAAAAAACGTATAGAAATGCCCAAAATTAACGTGGTATAACAGCGGCGTCGCACGAAATCACCACCCAGAACCTACTATAATTCAGTAAAGGGCTCAAACGTACGCTGACCAAAGACTTTAAGGGCGAGAAAGGGCCCTAAATCTGACTCGAAGGACCAAAATGTTCGCGCGACAATCAATCGGGAACCACAGGGAGGTGCTGGTTCTTATAATAAAGCCAATAAATGACGAAATAATCAAATATATTGACTTTCTTTTTTTATAACCTTTACCTTAATTATCAATCTCGAAGTTACGATGGCCGTTCGTAGCTTAATTATCACAAATAAGAAACTGCTTGCGGTTGATGATGCGGGACAATATCTCATACTCGACTGTACTTCTAAGACTAACAGCACGATGTCGACGAACATGTGTTCGTTAGTCGCGCATGCGCACGGAGGCGAGAGCCCAAGCGATTTGGTTATGCGCTAACGGCATTGTTAAAAACTATTTTATATCAAATCAAAATAACTTTAAAATAAGAAAGTTTTCCATTATCCACTTATGTTTCATTCTCTTGCATTTAAATTATTTATACTAATGATAAAACGTTTGATATTTTGTTAAAACTGCTTCATTTTCTCATGTTTACATATTTTACAATGTCATTCAAATTAATATACCGTAAACGATCGATAGTTGCCAGTCAAATAATATCAGCCGTTAAGTTTGAATTAAGAAAGAATGTTCTATAAAATGGAATGCAAGAACAAAGTGTATAAGATTGAAAAATGATTTCTTCGGTCCAGAAGGACACTTAAAGTTTCAAAAACTTACGGTTTTTAGCTATTTGAATCTTATTTTCGGAAATATCAATCTTGGCCTTGTAACGAAGGTATTCGAGGTTTAGCTGGGATGATTTTATTTGATCTTATTTCGACTGCTTACCCACTAATAATACAATTTTAAAGAAAGTCTTCAAATATCTAATCATGTTTTAAACATATTAAAGAAAATGAGTATTAAGTATATTTTTTTTAGATTATAAAATAATTTTCTTTGAATTTTTGTTTCGCTTACAATTTCTAAGATTTGGACTAGAGTTTTTAATAATGGACACCTTACTTCTTTATCGTATCACCAGTTTTTTCAAACTACAGTGAAAATCGTTTAACACGAAACTGAGGGGACTGAAATATTTCTTCGTGTTAAAAGAATTTCGTGTTAAACGATGCATATAAAAAAATATACATACTCACCAAAATTACATTTATTAGAATACATCATATTAGATACACTATTTATATTTAAAATTGTTGTATATATATATATATATATATATACAGGGTTTCTCACGCAACAGGTTCGTTAGAACTTTATTGGGTTCCACTCATAGTACATTTCTGAGATTTTGCCAGTAGGGGTTGTTCATCCTGATCTTTCAATGTAAAATATTTTCAAGATGGCTGCCACTTCCGGTCGACCGGAAGTAGGATACAACTTCGTTATTTTAAATGGAATGGTATAGTTTTTATTGCGTATTTTAATTCTACACGTAAAAATAAGCAGACTTTGATAAGAGTTGTAGGTACCTATCGTTTTTCGGTTTCGAGTTATTTTGATTTTAAGATTTTTTTGACAATTTTCAACATGTTCTTTAAAACCACATTTCTCAGTCATCGTTCAAGCAAGAAAGTTAATAATTGGCATAAGTACTCCCCAGACATTGCCAAATAGACCGCCACAGCCCACGCCACAATTTCGTATACAGGGTGGTCACAAAGAGAATTACCATTTTTCCATATTCAATTGCAACAAAGTCCAAAATTTTAAATGGAACACCCCATATTTTATTAGCCTATCCGATAGAGGATTTAATTCTCTACAAATTTGCAATACATGTCCCTATACCTATCGGTTAAGGTTTTTAAGATATAAGGCAATTTATGAAAATTGCGTATAAAATGTCAGAAAAAGTGCTTTTTTTTGTTAGTAGGCTATGAAACGAACGATTTTTTCGCTTGACCCGACAGGGAATTTAATTCTCTACCAATCATCAACACACTTCCCTACACCTATTGTTTAAAGTTTGGAAGTTATTAAGGAATTTATAATTATACAGGCTGGTTAAAAAGATTTGAATGGATAACTTGTGGTGAGAGTGTTTCTAAACACTCTGTATGTTGCGAAATTCGAATTTGTTCCACAGAAAGCTGTGCCCAGCTGATATCAAAACGTGGTCAAAAAATGAATAAAATCTAATGAAGATTTTTCGAGTAATTTAAGAAAAACTCAGAAAAAATATTATTTTTAAAGTCCTCTAGCGGCAAAACGAAGCAACTTTGGATATAGTTAACTTAAATCGACCTAATTTGAGCCAAGGAATCTGTGGTCTGACGTTGTACACGTATTTCAGATACACCCTGTATATATACATAAGTATACAGGTGTCCCACCGAAGTGGACTAGTCGAAATATCTCAGAAACTACAAGTTCAAAAAATTTGAAATTTTGTACACAGATTTAGTACATTGTAAACTGCATTTGGAAAACATTTTCAGTCATCCATGACTTCCGGTTATACCGGAAGTGGTTAAGGAATTATTATTTTCGAACACACTATTTATTTTTCGTTAGATTGGTTCATTTGAAGCTAATTTTACTTGAAACATTTTTTCTCTATAATTTGTAATTTCAGAGAAAAAAATTATGTTTCAAAATTATTTACGTTTGATTGATAATTGGGGCTGTGCACACATCATCATCCACTGCAACAAATTCTTCCGATGATACTGTAGGACAGCTTAACAATGTAAAAACTTTCCCAAACATTTCATTAAATGTTGGCTCAGTTTCAGTACCCACCAATTCTTTTGGCGCCAAAAAATCTGCTGCTTTTGAGAATCCTGCATGACGAAAACAATTTTCAATCGTCTTTGGACTCACTAAATTCTATGCAGAGTGCAACATATGCAGTGCATCTAATAAATTGATGGAGAAATCTTCTTTTGCTTCGATTGCGAGTAAACATTTTCGAAGCAATTGTTTTCGGTAGTAAAATTTTAAGTTTTGTAACTTTCTTATAACGAATTTGAAGGTTCCAAAGAAAAAATTCGTTATATAGAAACTTCGTTACAAGGAAACCGTATTTTTTTTCTTTTTTAAAAGATCGTAAAATATGTAATCTACACTTACCAATAAATGTGGAGTTACAAATAAGTATCATGTATGCAAATCAACACATAATGAGGTAACAAAACATAAAGTATTAATAGATTATACCCTATGTATTTAGGTACATACATTATTTTATCTAGATAGATAGATGAAATCACAATTAATACAATAATAGCTGTAACTGTACTGAAGTATCCAATCAGTTGCCGATCATCAAAACATCATCCGGGGATCACCTGGAATATCTACCCCACTTTTCAGTGATTCGCCAAACAGACTTCTTCAGAGAATTTCAGTTCGTTATATAACAGTTTTTTCGCTATATACAAGTGCATTTATAAAAAAAATTATTGGAACTTCAAGAAAAATTCATTATAGAGAAAATTCGTTATATAGTAGTCGTACTGTATATATTTTTTATATAACGTAAGTATGGTCCAAATTGTACGCAAATTATTAATAATTATCCCAATGAGCGTTTCAGGAAAATGCGAAAATAAATATAATTTTTGACCTTGCGATGAAGGGCGATGCAATAGTTTCAATGATCGATAATCTTCCGGATGAACTTGTCACTCCAGATATTTTCGAAGGCCGAAAGTAAGATGCCGAAAACCAATCGATATTGCGAGCGGTACAAAATTCAGGAATTCTTTTAAGGTAGGAAATAGAGCTTCTGATGGAAGAAGCTCTCATCAACAACTACGTGCTTAATTCTCCCAAACGAGCCTTATATCCGGTTAAACCATGATTCGTTGTTAACAGAAGTTGATAAGCGAAGAAATACTCTCCAGTGGATATCCCGAAAATATCGGATTAGCTTCAGGTTCGACCCAAAGTCCTAAAATACTTATTAAGAAAAAATGAAATGTTGAAAACCATAATCGCAATTCCACAGGTCGTACGCTCTAAGAGGGTTGGTGGATGATCGAGATCGAATAGAAGCCAGGCACAAGTATGTCTCCTCATTAGTATTTTTTTTTCAAGTAGAAAAAACTATCGACTAACTGTGAATATAAATTGAGGATAAAATAAAATTAATCGAAACATCCAATACTGCGAGTAAAATTAATTAACTTAAAATTGGTCCCTAGCAATATGTTCTGAATTTAATACAGGCAGCTACGGTGATTGGTTACAATTTTTTCTATACTTCGTCTTCGACTATGTGTTGGTTCCATTCCGTTCACTCCAAATAAAATTTAAATCTGAGTTAATTTCTATTCCCGTTTAGAAAATGATTATTCTCAATTTGAAATTGATTTACTCCAATTTGAACTTGAAAAGTCATTGTTATATTTGAATTAATGAAACCATAGGTAATTTCTAAATAAACGGATTATTAAAAACCATTTAACATCAAATCAAAGTCAAATTAATTCAACAATGAGGGAAACTTCCATTATCCACTTATCATCCATCCGCCTTCATTTCAATTATTTATACTAATGACAAACCATTTGACCTCTTGTTTAAACACACTACTATTCTCATATTTAACCATGTTATAATGCAACTTTAGTAAACATTTCGTAAACTGTCGCTGACAGTGAAACATCAGTTGTTAAGTTTGAGTTAAGAAAGACGGTTCATGTATAAAACCGAATACAAAAGTAAAGTGTGTGAGATGAAAAAATCAAAAACTTACGGTTTTTATTTATTGGAATACTATTTTCGGAAATATCATTCCTGGCCTACTAACGATGGTATTCGAGGTTTGGGTGGAATTATCTTATTGCTTACCAATTTTGTTTGGGCTATTTATCCTGGAATAGTAGAAATATTAAGTAGGTTTATAATAATATGTTAAATATTTTAAAGAAAATATGTACTGCATTTTTTTAGATTCCAGAGGGATTTTCCTTGAATTTTTATACCATATACAATTCGCAATATTTGGGTTAGGATTTTTAATAACGGATACCTTATTTCTTTGTCGTGGTAATAATCTGCACGAATTAATCGATACTTTAAGTGATTTTAATAAATTCGGTTATCCGAAACGAATGGAATTTGTTGAAAAAAATAATAGATCCGCCTTGAAGATTATTAATTATATAGGTTTTATTGCAGTTCACTTAGCATCGTATAGTATTTTTTTTGAGAAACAGTTTTGCATCACTTCACAATGGTTTCCCAATAGCAAAGGATTCACATGTAATTTAATGGAAATCTTTTACGTTCCATTTAATTTAAAGCCATGGCATCAAGCTATAATAGTATTATTTCAAATGTATTCCATTATCACGATTACACAAATTGTCCTCGGTTTGGTATTACTTTATAGCTATTCATTGGAATTGTTAATTGTACGTTTGGAACATCTTACATCGATGATCGACAACATTCGTTTTGATCGAACGGGAAATTTTAAACTTAAAAAAGTTATCGCTTATTATCAACACATATATAAGTTATTTCAAATGGTTAATAATTTCTCGACGGATATTATTGTTGGACCAAAATTGTCTATCATGATTTGTATCTCTTTATCCGCTACAGGTTTTTTGTTGGTTTGTAATAAAACTAAATTAGCCTATAAAATTATTAAAATTTGAACCCTTTTTTAGCGACCAAATTTGCCGGAGTTTGTTATTATGGGTGTGTCACTAGTAATGTTGTGTTACGTTCATCACAGAACTCAAATGCTTACTGATGCGGTATAATTTCTTTTTTATTGATTTCATTATATTTTTTTGATTATTTTAGGGAGATAATTTATCAGAAGCAATTTATAATTTAAATTGGTATGACGGCGATTTGGCAACCCAAAAAGATGTTTTGACCTTTCTCACGATTACGCAAAGAAGGTTAACGCTTGAATTACCTTTATTCGGAAGCCTGTCACATTTGCAATTGTGGAATGTAAATACTTCTCATTCGAAAAATTTATGTCTTTTGTAATATCGAAATTTTTTTTTTAGGAATTAAAGAAGATATATATTTGGATGAATTGGATTCGTACAATTTCAAAAAATAAAAAATTCGCATGAAAGCACATTCTTTGTTACTTTACACGCTAGTTTTTAGCAATAGTATTACTTTAGTTAATATAAAAGCATGTGTCTTGGTTAATCCAACTATTATTATTAAGAAAATGAAAAATATTTATAAGATATACGAATTTAAATTATGGTGGACGTGTCTGTAGTAGTTCCTTTCTTTATTTAAATTATAGTGGTTTTTCGGTGTTTCCACTATTTAATATATTTCCTAGATTTCAAACAAAATAAGAAAATAAAATCTCTATTTAGACATTGGTTTATTTATTATACAAGAATGTAGTCAAATTCCTTTTTTTATAGAAAAATTTATTAATGGAAACTAAAAATAAACTTATGTGGTGCAATACGTAGATCATGAGTGATATTTTGTTTTTGAAGAAAAACAGTGCAATTTTTGAAAGGTAATATTGTGACTATGGAAATTTTCAATCTTTGGCAGTACCGCTGGTGTAATGTCATGAGCTTCCTTTCAATATGCACCTTTAACTGTAACTTTGGCTAATAAAGTGTTTTACGTAAATGGCAAAATTTACATAGCCGCGTAGGCAGCATTTCGTTAACATCTTCCGGTTCAAGCTCGGATATCAGGCAAAAAAAACGTTTAAAATAGAGTTGATAACTTCGAAGCAATATCATCAACAATGACTGCATCCGTTGATTATGTTGTACCATAAAATTCTATATAATAGGCTTGAATCATAATCAAAACTCCATAACATCTATTACTTGTGGGCGTTTGAGTTAAACTGAACCAAGTGAACAGAAAAAACTTCCGAAAATATTTGCAAAGTTTGTGCAAAGTGGTGAACATGGAGTGGTATTATTTATAATAAACGAACCATCCAAAAGTGCAGAATAAATTGTAATTCATTAAATTGAAGTCGTCGATTTAATGATATGTTTAATGATATATACATAGTAGCGAATTAAAGAATTGTCAACGTGTCTATATGTAAATTTGAGTTAACACGACATAAATGAAAACAACAATTTTAATCCAGAGTTTAACTCAAACCCCTCTTAAGACATTGTGTAACGACTCAAAATAAAATAAAATAAAAATTCAATTGTAACAAATAACTGCAAAATAAATGCAAAATTGTAATGTAAGTAGACAATTAAGCAAGTGTCATTTCATTTATGTAACAGGTAAACGCCTGTGGAACTAGGACACCTTTTTGCCTATTCATCGGTTCAAAGTACTTTAACGTTAATTTGGGCTAAATATAATAGAGGGAAACGGAGTTATTCTTTTTGGTAAAGGAAAAGAAAGATAGTCTGAAGTGCGATGTTGGCGATTTGGTATGTTTTAGCCACCGAAGGTGACTGTTGTCCGAGAAGGTGAAGTCAGTCAGTTTCGAACAACGAACGCACGCGAACAAAGAAAAACTAGTTATTGATATCGCGGGACATGTATTATTGCCTCCTTTGAAAGAATAATTCTGGGTAAGTCTTCTTCCCTGTACCTTCCTTATATTCCCGCGAGTTATCATGATTAAGATTGCAAGTAGATGTCAATAAGTTAGGGTTTTAGTATTCTCTCCTCATTTCGGCCTAAAACCACCAGCTTCCTTTTTTAAAGAGCCATTAAGTAATTGTAGGAAACCCTGAGAACTTATCTGTTGTAGATTTGTGTTCAATAGATTAGTTTTACAAGATTCGAGTTTCCTTTTATTTTAGTAACCCTCCTTTCAAATATGAATATCTAGTCAAACCACGCTACCCGAATTTGGTTAGGTATTACAATTGCAATGAGGAACAGTTAGTTAATTGGAATGGGAAATTGGCATACTTCGTTCCGATTACCAGATCGTTCATATTACCAGGTCACATTATTTATTAACGGAACGCCAAATCCAATCAGTTTTCATTTTATGTGATGCAATCTCGTACACTCATACTAAGAATGTATTAGGATACTCAATGTTTACCTCTTTCGCGTAAGATAAAAACAATTAACTAAATTTCCATCAAATTGAAACAGTTTTAGAAGTAAATTATCACGATACAAAAACCAAAAAGAGAATATGATAATTTCTTATTCTCAAGTAAATGAAATCCTATTTTAATTTACTTGTTTATTAACAAATGGAAAACTTCCACCAAAGGGTCCCAGTAAAATATCGTTATCTCCAGACGTCGAAGTGGTAGTTGATGGATCTCAAAGCACTCTATACTTTTTATTCTGAGAGATCCGACTCGTTGGATCGGGTAATTGAAAACGTGTACGTCGGTGGAATTACTGGGATGATTGAACCAGCAGGAAGATTCTTGTTCACTTCCGACAATAAACAAATAGGGTCTTCATAATGTCACAGGTTATAGACAGGCTATTACTACCGCTAAAGGAAAATTAGAACATCTAATTTCCGCAACTAAAGAACGTTTGGAATAATACATTCAAGATAACTAAATGTTTAGTTAGTTGGTGAAATTAATGGTGGAAATTAAATGATTACATATGAGAAAATTAAGAGTTAAAGTATTTGCCAGTTATTGTAATAAAAAGTGTATCCCGATACATACATTTCTACTAACATCATAAATTTTAAACGCTTTTCAATAAATTTGAAAAACTACGCTGATTCTGTTTGTAGAAATAAAAATAAAATAATTTTAAAGATAGACGGATTCTATTTCTTATATTCGATATGCATAAAGCTTCCAATATCCTTTCGTGAAATTGCCAGAAAATTAACTCAAAATGGCTTTATAATCCTTCATCTATAGAGTGTCTAGTGCAATGAAGTCTGGAAAACATCCAATAGAAGTAGTGATCGATCACAAGTCATGAATAAACGGTAAAAGAGACGTCTTCACCGAATCCCTTAATTAACCCGCTGGAGACAACTCGGTCCGCGGAGGTTACTTGGAGAACGATTTAGGGAAGTCAGGCATCGATGCAAAGAATCAAAGAATCCATTGCTGTGGTTTAACATCATCACATCTACAAGTTTCCCAGATCTCTTTAACCCTAGAAAGTATACCAAAATAACACACTTGAAAACGTATACTTGGGGTCACAAGTTACCCAAGAAATTAAGTTTGGAAAAGTAAAAGAAAATTTTTTGAAAACGTTTATTTAGTGAAGCCAATAGGAACTTTAAGTATTTCTCTTATAGTGTAGACAAATATCAGTACGGTGTTCGTTAGATACATTGTTGGAACACATATAACATACAACTCTGCATTTTCGATCACGTGTACGAAAACTTATATAACATCTTGACGATTTGAGTTTCTTTGGCGTTGGACCAAGCTGTTCCTCTTCTGAAAAATGTGTTAGTCTAAGTACTTCTCGTATTTCAGTTTACCGGATATCTTTTTGGAGAGTCTACTTTCCATCCAAGGTTTAGCTAGTTGCAGTCCGAGTAGTTGCAAACATTTATTTAAGGTGACTTTGCTAGCGTTACCCGACACATTATATAACAGAAAGGCATTTATCCCGGCTTAATCAAGCATCCCACAGAAATATCTAAGTGGCCACCTTCTTGTTTTCCTGGACACGGTGTAGTTGTAAGTCATTTGATCGAATGTATCCACTCCACCTTGGGTGGAGTTCTAAAACTCAATCATTTCTGGTTTCTACGAAACCTAGTTAACGTTCTTGCCAACATGCATAGTCGAGATTAGTATGACAGATATATTTCTCTTTGGTGTAAACGAAACCGTCAATTCGTCTGAGAAAGCAAATTCGGAAGTTAGTACGGGTTTATTTTTAGAAGGTAAAAAAGAAGCTGATATTTCTCTTTTAATTCTCTAAGCATTTCTTTGGCTAATGGAATAGACATAAACCAGCTATGCATTGTAATGTTTCCATTTGTTCTATGAATAGATTTGGATAACTCTTTCACTAAGTACATTGGAACAGATTAGTTGGTTGGATTGGTGTTTTATCCATTGTATGGAATAGCACTTATCATGTAATATATACGCGAATCACACATACATACTACCTTAATTTAGTATTTGTCAGATTTAGGTTCTGTATATGCACGAAACGAGCATTTGCTCCTAAAACTAAGTAGCTGTTCATTTATAGTTACATAGAAGTGAGGAGAGTAACTCTGTACAATTTTCTATAAAATCCTCCCTTATCGGTGAAATTTGAAACGTATTTCAGGCATAATGCATCTATATATTTGAGGTCCTTGTGAAGAAAACATTTGTTCTACAGATAAATATGCATCTTTACGATCACCAGCTATGTACAAAAGGTCTAATAGATTTCTACATTATCTGTAGGATGTATGTACTTTGTACCTGGCTGGTATGATAACTGGCCGACACCTTGTCTTTCTATTTCTTCGTTTGTATGAGTTATAACTTCATTTAAAATTGTAGGAGTGAATAAAAAGGTCCAAGCATCTATTTCTGTGGTAATTACACGTACATACTTTGTTCCAGGTACCTTTATCACGATATTTCTTGAAGGCGTTCTGATTTTTGCAGGTTCTCGTGAACTCCATGCAAAACCATTTCTGCCCTTCAAAATTCGATCACTGTGAAATGGACGTTCTTCAAGCTCATCATCGTCAGAAAAAGTGTCATCGTTGTGTTCCGACAACTCTTCCACCTTGTCCTCACAGTCAGTTTCTGCAAACTTGTCATCAACATCGCTTTCTACTTCATCATACCGTTGCAGGACAGTTTTT
Organism: Digitonthophagus gazella; assembly: GCA_036711955.1. Taxonomy (NCBI): domain Eukaryota; kingdom Metazoa; phylum Arthropoda; class Insecta; order Coleoptera; family Scarabaeidae; genus Digitonthophagus; species Digitonthophagus gazella. Next base: position 25,823,611 of record JASCIT010000006.1, on the reverse strand, counting down.
CAAAGTCCAGATTTAGAGCACTAACGGTTTTTTAGACATATTTCACATATATTCTATCACACAAAATTACAAACGCAATTTTACAATACGCAAACGTATCCCGGGGTCACTCACAACTCCACATAATTTTTATTCCACTCGTAGCCCCGATATACCTTCTGTAGTTAATCCCAAAGCATGCAGTTTTCAGGCACAAGTGGTGTGGGTTAACAGGGTATCAAATCGAAGAATAAGACCAACTCATCTTTAGTGATGAATATCGATTTTATCCTTAGCAATTTGATGGCCAACTGTTGAAGACTAAATTTGGAAATCGGTTAAGGATGTTATTCTGGCTTAACATCTGGTGAAGTGATAGGGTGAAATTTAGTTTGGACGCCGGTAATCCTAAATCATCATTCAGGAAAAATCGGGCTGCAATCTGGTACATCAACGAATTTTAGAACTTATTTTGTTACCATACCGAATCACGCTCAGTACGACTCTCATTAACATTAATTATTTAATCTTTGAATGAGAATTTCAGTCCCTTTAAGGTAGTACTTCCGTCAATTTGTTAATATAGAGGACAAGAATATTCTTAATTTTACTTAATGAATATGTTTTTTTTTATTTTAAAAACATTCACATATATACTTTAAATATCCGATTTTTTAAATTATAGTTATTTTCTGGTGAAATTTATTACTAAATCAACTTTTTATCAATGGATTTTCCAAATAAAATTACATTCGGGTTAGTCGGTTTTTATATGCTAAAGGTTAGTGGTTTCGATTTTATGATAAATGTTTCTTCAATAAGTGTTTTTAATCTCTTATTTTGGATATTTTTACGTTGCCAATCCGGAAACAAACAACTTTCTTTCCGGAGTAAAGCAAAATTGCAAGTAGAAGAGTGGGCAATCTCCTTGAATAATTGATAACTATACTCACCTTCTCTATATGTATTCGAGATGAAGGTCGTAGATCACTCGATGTCAACTCGAAACCGGGAATAATTGATGTAACAGAGAAAGAAAAACATGTTTTTTTATTATATTTAATGCATACACATACCAGTTTTTGTTTGGATTCGGCAATACAACAAATACAAAATAATTCGTACATATCTTTCTGTAACCACAATATGTTGTGCATACAATACACAAATTAAGTAACATTTAATACAAACTTTCTTTTAGTATTCTTAAAGACGTGTATCCTTAAAGGTATCCGGTTTTAATCTTTTTAGTCATATTTGCGTTGTATTAGTTGCAGCAATGGCCCTATAAAAAAAAACTTTTAATAGTAAATAATAAACCTTAACATGATATTCTAAAAAATCGAAGTAGTGTCGTAAATATTATTTTTTTCAAAGAGGTAATAAATGGAACAAAATAAAATGTAGAATAAACATTTTGCATACGTACATTGTGTGAGTATCTGAATTTGTTGAATTTGCGATCAATTTTATTATTTGTTTTCTGAACATCTGCCCGAACATCACTCTAAACATTCTGCTCATCGAGCAGTACAATATGAAGTTGATGGAACCGTTCAATAAAGCCAGTATGTCCATAATATCTCCAAATTCCTGGTAACAGCCCAAAAAAAAGCATTTTCCCTTTAATCCGCTCATCAGGCCAAATATCCCTTGCGGGAACTCGGTTATTAAAAATAAAATCAAAACGGCTACCAGCATATTTGTAGTTCTATCCGCCCTTCTCTCTGCCTTCGACTTCCTTTTATTATTCTCACTGTTGGAAACTGCATTTTTCGGGATCTGATTATAAGTTTTTAAAACTTTCTTTCTCTTCTTGGCTTTGTAGAGGGTTTTAATCAAGTAAGCGCTAATTACCGTCAAGATTAAACACGGAAAAAGTTTCATTACCACCGCATACGTCCATAAATTAAAGATAATAAAGTTTTCGTTTGCGGATATACTCGCCGTGTACAAATCGTGCAGCACTCCATCTTCTTCCACACGAATGGTTTGAATAGAAAAAGCGAAATACGTCGGTATGCACAGGATAATCTAAGCAGAGGAGGCTGCTTTTTTCCGGATACCTACAAAGACGACAAGATTAAAAAGGAGTAGAAAGCAATTCTTTTTAGAGATTCTCAAGTGCTTTTAATTTTCGCTTTCTCCCTTCCTCTCTCTCTTCAACTCACCCACTTGAGTACTCACATAAAAGATTAAAGTATCTATATTGTAATTCTAGAGAATTATGATTAACATAAAAGTTACAAATGGAGTTTAGCAAGGGTTAAATTGCTCTGTACATTTATGATTAAGGTCTGGTATTGTCATATGTGAATAGGAAAAGCAGAATCTATTTGAAAATTTCAAGCTCTTTCTGACAACTTATTTCAAATCAATCTATCTTTATTTATGTTCCTGTCTTATCGAATCATTTTTCTAGATACCCATTACATTACATTGAATGTCAAAATTAAGATCTCATTTTCTGTAAATTTTAAATAAAAAAAAACTTGTCTCAGAATAGACTGGTTTTAAGGCGTCGATTAGTCAATCACATCAGCTGCAAAAAGGGTCGGCAATTTATAACTAACTGGGCAATAATCTGGTAAATAAGCAATTAATCTGCTTATTTATCTGCCTAACTGGCCTTTATAATTTGATTGGAGTGGACTCCAGATTCATCTTTGAATCGTATAATTATAAAATAAAACCTCTAAATTGAGCTAAAAATTAAAAACTACTATTTTTAAAATTATAGTAAGTGTTGTATGTTTCGCGCGAATTTATGTTATCAGGCACATCATCCAAAACTTCCAAGACAAAAAAAATTAAGTAGATCTGCGAAAATTAAAGTCGCATTAAAGTAACTGATACTAAAACCGGTTAAAAGAGATTATTATTTCGAAAAATATTATTAATTTTACCCCTTCCATCAAAATCCTTTTAAATTTACATAAAATGTACTCACCTGATCGCTAAATATCTCCATACTGCCAAAGCTAACGTTAGACATATTGATACTGTATGAGCTATTTGTGTAAAGTGAATGTGTACCAACATAAACACGGCTCCCCAATAAGGAAAAATAAATTCTTTCATAACTACGACGTGGTAGTAATATGCAAAAATCATGTACTCCATCATTAAAAGCACATCCGTGACGGCTAAGCCGGTTAAAATCCTGTTTATCGGAACGCAAGCCATTTCTTTACTTGTCAAAATCATTATGTTGAAACTATTCGCCACGGTTCCGAAGATACAAACGACCATGGCTATATAACCGTGATATTCCGCATAGACTCTCATGTACGCTGTCGCAGACATATTGCAAACGTTACAAAATCTACCCTCATCACCCGACGCGCTGTTGAATTCTAAGCCGTGGATTTCGTAAGTTTCGTTCAAGTAAGCTACTACTGGTTTGTAATTTTGCGTCATTTTTGTAAAACTTTTGATGTAAAAGGCTTTTAAAAGAGAGTATTCGGGTATTCCTTTTTCAGATACGGCCAGGGTGAATTGTCAAGTTTTAGAATACTTCTTGAGGCCCTGCAACGAACACAACGAATTAAAACAGAATTCTGATATGTACATATACAGATCTGGAAATTTTACTTCAGGGTATAGGAAATAATGCGTGCAACAGAGAAGCATATAGGAAGTATATTAGATAAATAAAGAGCGATATAACTATTTAACCACGCCTTTTCCGACCCGACGCCCAACCTGTCCCCAACTGTCGAACTGTCAGTTCGACAGTTCGTGAGAATTGGGCGTCAGGTCGGAGAAGGCGTGGTTAAACAGTTATATCGCTCTTTATTTATCCAATATACTTCCTATATGCTTCTCTGTTGCACGCATTATTTTCCTATTCCCTGAAGTAAAATTTCCAGATCTGTATACCGATACGCGTGTATATAACAGCCTTTAAAGGACGCACAACAAGTTTAATTTCTTAATTTCTATAAACAAAACCAGTGTGACTTTTTACAACTGATCAGGATTTCTTAAAATTACATTAAATTTGTTCAAAAACTTGTACTATTCTTCCGATTTCTTTAGCTTTTTTGATAAAAAAAAAGTTTAACTGTTTTAATGAAAAATGAATATTTTATCTATCTTTCATTATTTGTTTATTTAATTAGTTGTACACTTCTTAATTCTCTCAAGTCAATAAACATCATTTTATGATTCAAGTTCCATCAATTTTGTTGAAATTTTATATTATTCATAATTGTAATGAATTTGTATCATTCGTTAATTGTTTATTAAGTTATAGATAACTTAACAAACCTCGAGAAACTTAAATTTATTTAGATCCACAATTGAAAATTAAATTTTTAAGTCGACTTAAAAATTTAAAAACTTTAAACGATTTTGAAGTTGTTTACGATCAGTTTAATTTAAAGTTTGAGATTGTAAGCACTAGGTATCCTTCCACTTTAACAATTCTTAAAGTAAACATTGTCGATGAACTCATAATTTGAACACAGATTCAATTCCAGATAAAGTAGTGTGGATGTAAAGCTCGTTAATGTGTCAAAATATCAACAAAGCTGACCATCATACCATATGCAAGGTTTGTTTTAACTCTTACAACATATACTGTCGGGTATAACGAGCGAAGCGAACTTAACAGCTTATCTTGATCAATTGAAATTTTGTAATATCTGTAACGCTTTTTCAATTGAAAACAAAAAAAAAACGTTCGCACTACCTGTGGATGTACACTTCTATTCCACTTTGTATTAACATCAAACATCCGTTATAGGTTGTCCTTTTGTGTACCAGAAACGTGCGAATTATCTCTGTCGCATTCAGCTTTAGAGAGCATATTTAATGTCGATTCACTTTAAAATAAAGCGATATTAGGTACACTTGCGGTCACAGGTAGGGAAACATAAGGCCATGGAATTTTATAGGCTAAGGTTCATTACTCCTTATCATGACTGAACATACTAAACAAACACTTATGGTATGAATTAAAAATATTTTAAATATTTTACTTATTATGATTTTTATTACAAAATGCACCTATCTTTCATTGAAAAAAGAAACAGACAGATGTTTCAAGACAAATCTCTAGCATTTCGTTGAGAAAAAAGTGCTCCTCTTTATAAGGTAAGCAAAGACATAATTACGGATATTTTTTTTTTTTAATGCAAGTGGCATGCATTCACTTCTCTTGCTGATGATAGGTAAAAACAAAACGCCGCTTGTTTCACTGTTACTTACAGAGAATAAGAAATTGCTTGGATTAAATCCGAAATCTTTTTGGGAGAGTATTCTAAAATTTTCTTATCTGAAGTAAATAAATAGGAAAAAAAGGATTTATGGAACAAGTATTGTTACTTATTTTTAATCTACCAACGCATCCCGGATTAGACCGTTTATAATTAGGAAGCCGTTGTAAAAAAACTGTAGCAACTGTTGTAATGTCTACTTACTACTGAAAGGATGAAGACTGCGTGAATACCTTTTTGAAATAGTTAAATTAAAAAAAAAAACTGTTATATGAAGGCGTACTCGCAGAGCAGTTTGACTACAGCTGCATAAAAAAATTGATGAAGTACTATCTCAAGAAGCTGTCGAAAAAAGTAAGATGTTAAGGGTACATCTACAGAATTGGCCATAATCTAAAAAGGTGTCAAATTTTGTAAGACGATAAAATTACCGGTTTATTAGTTAGGCTTAAGAATGTCGAAGACAGATTGGGACAGTAGTTCAGAAGAAGATGTTCGATTATTTTGATGTGTATTTTTAGTTGAGAATTATTAACTTTTTTTAAATGCGTGATAATCAGTACAATTGATATTAAACCATCTTTACCCCCAACTAGTTCGAGTTGTTAAGGCTACCCATGTACTTCATCTCTTTGAGAACAGAATTAAATACAAATACATAAATACAAATTATGGAAAGGAAAAACTCTTAATGAAATGCCTCGGTTATTCCTTAAGATATGATTAGCGTTGGAAGCTACTACGCGCTTGCACGACCTAATTATTTTTTATGAAATAATCAAAAGGAGGTTCTATCACTAATAACAATAAGATTACAAATTGCCAGCGAAGCTATTAATAAACCCAAAACTTCAGTGTTTATAGGAGTATATACATTTATATAAAAAACTAAAAAAATTAAATAGCTCTAAGGCACATTTGGTTTAATCAATTACAAATAGATTCTATAACAACGCATTTCAATAGTCACGTTTATGTACCAGTCACCCAGTGACCCAGTGAAAACGTCTTAATTGCGACCCTACCCAAATTTAAGGTTATCACGAACTTCTTGCAAAAGTTACAAACTTACCTAATCGGTTCGTTAAAATGCTCTTATGCACCTAAATTGAATTGTCTTGGGTAAATTTAGTTTCTTCAATTAATTTGATATAAAAATTTGTTATTAATTGATAAAGTCCCATTCTTTTAAGTTGATCAAATTTTAGTTATTACGTTATGTTCGATTAAGGGTGTTAGATTTACAAAGTGGGGTATTTATGGATTCTGTAATTTTTATAAATTCACTTTATTATAAATTATGTATTTTCCAGCAGAGCTTAAATTGCTTTCATTATTCTGTTTTGTTTTTGTGGGAGTGGAGTTCTTTCGACCAATTTAATTCATATTGTTTATATCAGCTAACTAAATGGTCCAAAACAATTTTCGATGCTTTTGAATTTCTATTAAAATATTTTCGATAATAACAATACCATTGATGATTTCATAAAAAGTAGTTATTTAAAAATTTATATACCTACCTACTAATAAAATGTTGCCACAATATAAAAAGATGAATTAATTCATTTGGTACGGGAAATGCGTCGCGATTTTCATTATACACATAGCACAAGTACAAATCGAATTTATTTATTTTAAGAAAGCAAAACAAATATCATTTTCTTCAGCTGAAATTTAAACATAAAAAAACAACTAACTACAAAATTCGGTCAACAATCTATTTTTCTAGAAATAGTCGGAGTATTTTTTAATTCTAGCAGTCATTTTAAACTACAATAAATATATTGGGTTGGCAACTAAGTAATCGCTGATTTGTTTTAGAAAATCAAAGACAATTTTTTCATGGATCTAAATAATTTTATTCTGTAATGTATTGCCCACTTTGATCAATGACCTTTTGCCATATTTCAGGCAACATCATAATCCCACGTTCATAAAAGTTCTGATTTTTATTAGCAAAAAACTGAATCAGGTATGATTTGACATCATCATTATAGAAATTTTTACTATTCAAGGAGTTTCGTAAAGATCGAGTCAAAAAGTGATCAGATGGTGCATGGTCAGGACTATATGGTGGATGTGGCGAAACATCCCAACGAAGCTCCAATAATTTTTGCCGAGTGACGAAAGATGTGTGTGGCCTTGCATTGTCCTGCTGGAATTCAATACCTTTTCGATTTGTCAATTCGGGCCGCTTTTATTCAACTGCATTGTTTAATTTCGTTAGTTGCTCAATGTAGACATCAGAATTGATCGTTGGGTTGGGTGGTAAGAGTTTGCACGTATGTGAGAATGTATGGGAGAATGCATGTCATCAACTTCATCTGGACGACCAGAACGCTTTTCATCTTTAAGTGAAAAATCACCGGAACGACATTTGGCAAACCAATTTTGACACCGCCGTTCTTTTAAGGCTTTGTCACCATATACAACACATAACTTTTTATTAGCTTGCGATGCGTTTTTCTCTTTGCGGAAATAAAAAAGCAAAATATGACGAACATATTCCTTTTGATTTTCCATTTTTCAAAGGAAGGCCAAACGAAATCTACGCCACCGATCAAAAAACTTTTTTTACTGGTTGATTGCTGAATTGCCAACTATCAGATAACAAAATGTGTTTTATATTTATACTACGTCTGCAAACCTAAAAATTCAACTGAAGCAATCTATGAGTGAAATCCGAAATTAATTAGTTGCCAACCTAATACATTAATTTGCCCATAAGTGAGTCGACGCTTATATTTTGAAATTAACTAAAAAGCAAAAGATGTGTACTAAATAATTGTTTAAAATTTTTCAGAGGGATTGAACATTAAAAAGTGACTAATATGTACGCTGAAGTAGGTTTTAACATTTTTCAATTTCCACTATCTACATAATTTTCGACAAATACAGTGAAATTCTCCTTCGCGGACACCCCTCTGGAACGAACACCCCCTTGGACGGACAGTTTTTCATGCAACCGTCCGACTCTCATATAATTACTTCGCATTTCTCTTAAGCGGACATCCTTTTTGAACGGACACTTTTGGTGGGTCCAGTTGGTGTCCGCACAAGGGAGATTTCACTGTATATCAATAAGTCATCATCACATGTAATACGTGCTTTATTTAACTGGGTTTATATTATTTGAATATGATGAAGAGAAGTTTGTGGAAAGCTAGGTAGTCAAGATAGCAAAAAATATAAGCTACTTCAGTATTTACACACGCGTTTCTTGATACTTAATAATTAATTAATTAAACCTTAATTATACTTAATGAATGAAAACTATTTGAAATTGGGTAATAATAATGTACCACTAAAATCTTTGAATTTTTGAAAATATTTACCTAATTAACCCCCAAACAGCCATAACATGTGTTAATAATATAATTTTAAGGATACAAAAGGACTCCCATTACTTTAATATTTGGCGTCCTACCTGAAGGCAGACTCCGGCTGTTTGAAATTCCATTTGCACCGAAATAAATAAGAAAGAATTTTCATCGTTAACACTTGTTTTATTAATTTATTGTACCCCTAGATCGATTTTAGCTATTATGTCACACTGCTTCTTGCACTGTAAATAGCCATATTCCAATCTAGCCATCAAAGTGCAATGGATACGGTAAAAGTCGCACCGTGGTCATTCAACAGTTGGTAAAAACATCATTTTAGTTATATCTAACTTACAGCGAATTTGACAACATGGTTTAACTTCACGTGGTAGATTTTCTGGTTCACTAGTTATATAAAACCATTTTTTATGAATGTGAATGTAAGTTATTAAATCCTCAAACATGTCACTCTCTTACACAAACGACAAACAATGATCCAGACGTGCTGCTTTATTAAGCTGCAACAATTAAGTTTTTAAAATAACATATTCTAAATGGTCATGACATTTATTCCAACATAACTCAACATTTTCAGCAACTCGTACCAGCATTATCTGGTACATTATCTGGTCACTTTAATTTTTTGAGTGGTCTTCTTTTTTAGCACTTCTACTGTTTATTTGCGCAAAAATGCAGTTTAGTAGCCACGAGTTTGGTGATAAGATGGTAGTTATAATTGTTCGCTAAAGTTTTCGGACTTAACTAGCATTGATTTTTTTCTTATGGAGCTAGATGATAACTGGGAATTTTCCAAGTAAGTCGTAAGGACTACAAGTGCTTAAAAATAACATCACTTAAGAAATCAGGACAAGAAACAAAGAAATAAAAGGCAGATGTTGCGCGTTATCGAAATAATTTAGACGTATCTTGTAATATGTTTGACCAATCGTGATGACCATTGAAAAGATATTTCAATGGCCATAATAATTTTCAAAAATTTACTATTGGTGCAAAAATATTTATTTCTTAATAAGTTTCACAAAAAAGGAAATAATTTACTTATTATGGAACGTAAATAGTATGTTATCTTGTATTTTATCTGACGCCTCCATCAATTTCATTTTATAAATTCAGTAGCTTTCTAAATTTATTCGACGTTATAAAACATTTACAGGAAGTTTGCTTTGATACCTTTATTACGGAAAATAAATTAATTTTAAATAAATTCGAAAAGGTAAATTTATAGAATTTCCAATAAATCATTTCATTTTAAGCTTTTACAAAAAGTTCAATGACTTTTCAAGATAAAGGCAAGATCCGAACACAATAAGAGAATATTACTTGTAGCCCTGAATGAGGACCGTTCACAACGTTGAAAAATATTGAATATTTACAAAATACGTAGACAATATACTCTCATTTCCAATATTTTAATAAACTATGCTATATCTCGACATTCATTTAGATACAAGATGTTGACAACCATACGTGCTTTTAATTTTAAATTTTAATTCGTTCGTCTTATAGTTTTAATATTTTTAAATTTTCAATTTTCGGCTCATTGTTTTTCGGAGTATGTGACTTTATAAGGATTCATAATTTTGTATTCTCATTAGAAGCTGTAAGTATTTTTAATTTAGATTTTAGTTAATTAAGAAAAAACATTTGTTAAAATTTTGTATCGCCTCTTGTTAGGCCTGAAGATGGCTAACAGCCAAAACTAGTAGCATTGCGTCTTTAATAAACCAGTAAAAGTACAGAACTAAAGACTATTTTATTTAATTATTACAAACTGGTAATATGGATCACTTCTTCGAATTTCACTCTTTATTAATAAAAAACAATTTTAGAAATCTTTAAATACTTTCCATTTGAGTTCTTAGCTTATTTAAATAAATTGGTTAATTAAATTTTTAAAATACTTTTTAAGTTTTTAAATCGAGTAAGTTTATTTTTTCAGTTAATATATGTGCCTATTTACTAGAAAATTTCTGTTCCCGTCACACCGCGTCGTCTCGCTTTTGAATAGCAAACCAGAAGTTTACAGGGAAATATTAGAAATATAAGATGTTTGATTTTATGTCCTCATTGTCACGTGTTTATCTCTTGAGAATATTGTAAGCATATACGATTCTGCAGACAACAATCATTGAGTGAAAATGAAAAGATATTTCAGATATTAAATTTTTCTGATAAAACCTAGTTACTACTTGGTAGGATAGAAAGAAAGTGGAAAACAAGATCTCGAAATGAAATTGTTCATGCGTGCCAATCTACGATTTAAACGAAATAATGAATTTCCCCATATCTGTAAGATTTAAAAATATGCATTAAAGCTGTAAATTTAATTTCCGAGATTTTCCAAGTTATTTAACCGTTTGACTACGTCGTCATTTCTCATCGCATTCTCGTACACCAAATAAGTTTTTATATAATTGTGCGCGACAGAGAGGGAGAGAGATATAAATAGAGAATATTTCTTACTCTAGGATAGCATAAATTAATGACGCATGAACCCTCTTTCGCTGGACGAAATGTATAAAGTTTACTTACTACAATAAAATGACCAATTTTCAATCGATATTATTAATTAAAGGGATTTTTGTTCGGAATAGGCAAAATCACAATTGATTTTTGGGAAACCAGAGCCGAACGCGTGGATGTAAATACAAAGGCAATACACGAACGTGTCGGTGCAGTTCTGATAGACATCTACCGTAAACAGCTGGTTGGTGGTATTTGTTTAATAGTGTTTAGTGATTACGGGTTGTTTAATATTGTTTGATGGTGTGAGATGATGGTGATGCTAAAGTTTTTCACGGTTTTTTTATTCTCATTTTTACATAAGGTAATGTTTCCATTTTTTACTCCGCTACAATAGAAATGTTCGAGAGAAAGAGAAAATAAAACGTCGTCGACGACTGAAACGAATTTCTTATGTATTTAATAATTTCTATTCAAGCGGCAATTTTCAATGATGTAGTGGGTGTTGATTTAAGTTAATGCACAGGTAGTGCAGGAATGTTACTGGCGTCCTTGTTATATACTTTTCTTAGATATACCTCCGTTTTCGTCTAACAAGCTTTCACGACAAACTAGAACATGACTATAAATGAACACCTGATATATGAGGTACTACAAGTAGATTGCATTGATGTTTTCTATTATGACAACCTCATAACAACACTACAATCAGCTCTATTGGTCATGTTAATAAGATGTTTTCCAAATAGCTTTACAATTTTAAAGACTAGTACTGCAGTAATGTCGTACCTTAAAAATCGAAAATCAGAAAATTACTTGACACAAATACACGGTTCAGCAAAAGAAGTCTCCTACGTCATTACTTCTCACCGTTTTCTGGACATACGTCAAATAATTTTCTTTATTTAGTTGTACATGGCAAACAAAAATGATAATAGAAAACAGTCATCTAGCACAATGATGACACATGAAACATATTTCGCCGAACCGTGTATACTTCTATTCATTATGTAGATAGTAATTACTTAAGAGCGAAAAAATGGCAAAATAAAGTTATTTTATATTTGAAGATTACTGCACGACGAAGTTTCAAAAGCAATTTTGTTGAAAGATTTTCATGTGACAGAAATAATTTCTAGCATAAAATAAACATTTTTTTCTTTTCAGATTAGTTTGAGATTTTATCCAAAGTGCCTTTCATTCTGATATTACACTGAATTAAAAAAATCAAATTAAAAGACGTTAATAGTATTCTTTTATCTGGAGAGTTTCCAGCTTTAATTTGATCCTAAACCATCAAAATTAAAACCCGTCCGGTGAAAGATATCTCATTACTTTTTTTTGTGGAGGGGTTTAGGAAATCTGTTGACAGACAAGTGGTCCGAATGGCTATCATCTAAGTGACCGTATCAATGACCACCCTGTGTTGGGTTGATGTACTTACCTTGAATACATCGACCAACTAAAACCCTATCCCCTCTGCCTCCGGAATCACCCATCAAGGTATAACTTCAGAGGCATATAAATATAATTTTCGGGATCTACTGTACATTTCTTCTTCTATTTTCTAGTTCTCTTTCGTGCTTTTCCTTTTTTTCCATGATGTTTGTCACCATTTCATGTACGGCTCTCCAGTGCTCTTACTTTTCTAGCATTATATCGATTATGTTTTCTTTTTTTATATTTTTTCCGATTTTATTACGACAAATATTTCTTTGCTCAACAAAATTATTACAAATAAAAAGCGTGTGTTCTGGATTATCTATTTCTTCGCAAAACCAACAAAATTCATTCCCCTTCTTTTTTATTTTGAACAAATAACTACAAAAAATTCCATGACCCGTCAAAAATTGTGTTAGGTAGTAATTTAACTCGCCCCATGTTCTTTTAAACCATTTCTTTAAATCTTTGATTAATACGTTGGTCCATTTATTTCCGTGATCCCATCTCCCATTCCATTTTTCCAATAGTTCTTTTATAAATAGTTTTTTTATGTTCCTTACTTCTACTGTATAGGTTACATCTTTCCCCAATTAATAGGTCAATGAGCGGTAGCCGAGCCACCACTTCATTACCCACCGTAGAAACCGATCTATATCTAGAGGATGTCCTGATTCTTAATCTTCTATTAATTGAGGAAAGCATATTTAAACCGTATTTATAATTTAGAGCTCTCCTCCATGTCGGAGCGGCATACAAAATGACCGAAAGAACAGTAGAAACAAGGAGTTTTCTTTTCTTCTCTTTGGGTCCTCTGATGTATGGCATAATTCTTGATAAATTGTTTATCCTGACGTTTGCTTTCTTGCATATTTCCTTTATATGTTCCGTCATTTTCATATCTTTGTCTAAGTAGACCCCGAGATATTTTTCTTTCTTGACACTCCTTATCTCATTTTCGTTTAGTTTTAGTTGTATTTCTTTTAGCTTTCTTCTTCCTTGTAGTAGTACCATTTCTGTTATTTTCTGGTGCTAGTTGAATTCCTATTCTATTAAGTTCTTCTGTGACCATTTGATTCGCATAATTAGCCTTTTCTCGCAGAAGAGTGCTATCTTTGTGTGTAATTACGAGCGCAAGATCATCCACGTATTCATGCGTCATTACTTATCACATCGTTTTCTCAACTTACGTGAAATATTTTTTTATTTAATTGTACAGGATGGGCAAATTTGGGTGTTATTATAGGCTATTTCAGAAACTATTACAGGTACAAAAAAGTACGTACCATGTCTCGGTCTATTTTTTCGAGAAAAACTGAATGGCGAAAATACCAACCCTCTATCTTCTTTTATTTTTGAGTTACAGCCAAGAAGTCAAATTTTGAGGTATTCGAAAAATGCTCGAATTTCGTTTATTTCTGAAATTAGAGAAAAGCGGTTGATACGTTCTTAAGGCATCTTTTTGAGTAGAATACACTGACGTTGAAAAATTTTAAATATCCTTGATAATTTTTGAAATATGACACAATGTTGTATTTTTTTTAAATACAAACCATTCTTTATTATGGTGTTATTGAAAAGAGAATATTTTTAGCTTTTATTAACATATTATATTATATTAACATATGTATATTAATACAAGTTCCGGAGCTCGTCAAGAGGAGCAGATTTACTTAAAGAGTTATCCGTTTACATCCGAAACATCTCCCTTGATGATTAACAATCGTGGCTGGAATTGCGATCGTCGCGTCCAAGCTTTTAATCCAATTAGAACTTAGTGGGATCAATACACGGTAAACTTGTTGTCTAATAAATACAGGTTCGAAATTCAATGTTTCCCTTTCAAAGAGCTTAACTAAAAGCTCTTTAAAAGGGAACCAAAGTTACGTAGTATATCATCTGTTAGAATTTGTGTGTTTCACAATCAGTAATAGAAATATGTAAAATACAAATAATAGAAAACGAAAACCATGTTCATTTATAAAAGAGGTAGAACTAGTTCGAGTGTTTGAACTTTTCAGTGAGCGATTTGTATTCATAAATGAAAGGGACTTTTCGGAGCAAGTAAGAAGTTGAAATCGAGCCGAGGTGGTGTTGAACTTAAACGTTGAAATATAGATTCGACTGCTTGAGTTTTATTCGCACACCAAGCTCGGAACTATTTATATTCATATAACAAAAGATATTGTATCCGATACGTCTCATGGTAACAGTACAGCTTCTACACTGAATCTATAAGCATTTCCCAGGACACTGTATTAATTGTCTGGTCGTTTTAACTAATTAGAATCTCGCTTTGCACAGAGATAATTGGTTCACCAGATCTCACATTAGAACAATTCGATATCGCAAATACAAAGGCGAAATTTTATTGCTCCAACGTGAGAGACATCATTTAATTATATGTGAAATGTTATCCTTTGGCAATATCACGTATTGCTGATTGTTAGTTACTTGTTACTGATTGTCTCAGTGTGAGGCCCGCTTAAGTCGACTGACGTTGCCTGTAACAATTTACTATTAATGGTAAATAATTGCACCATTTGTTTCCAACCTCTTCCTCCAGAAGACAAGAAGTAACTAAAGAGGAAAAATTTATAACATCTCGGTTGGTCAAAATTACCTGAATTATCAATCGCTGCCCTTCCAATTTGAACAATAGCAATTTCCAACTAATCTGCATCGGATAGAAACGGAATAGCGTTATTTATAACCTTAGAATTCATTTTGAATATTTACTACTAACCACAGAATGTAATTTTCCAACTTATTTACTTCAATTTTAGTATATTTTTGTAGAAAGTTCAAATTTACAAAGTTATTTAAACAAAATGTTATATTTACAAATATTTGCTTTCACTAATAATATAAGTTGTTTAAACAAAACGTCATATTTATATGTATTTAGTTTCCCTATATCATCAATATATGTGACCTGGTCTACGAAAAGGGGGCTTAGGTGTGAAAAAATCATTTTTTACTTTTTTGGCGATTTGGATAAAGTAAAATGTGCTCTTGCAAATGGCGCAAACCGGAAGTTTCTAACTGGTAGGGAAGTTTGTTAAAAATGTACAAACAATATATCTTTAATGTATTGTTTATTTAATGATGTTTATTTAATATGTATTTAATATCTTTAACAGCTGTTTTCTCGAAAACTTGTTTTCACACCTAAGCCCCCTTTTCGTAGACCAGGTCACATATGCATTTACGGGCTAGTAGTGCTATTGTTGTGTTTTCAGTTCACTCTAATGGATTATAGATATGAATAATATGCACTTTCCCAGTAACAGACCTTTTAAAAAGGGAAAATATGGTTATTTTGATTCGTAAGAATATTTGTTACCTATTTTGTACCTCAAGTTAATAAACTTTCCGTTGAATTCTTTAGCATAGACTAACAATCAACTTGCATTTAATCAGAACTTTAATGCGTTGTGTGCTTCAAAAGGAACGCTGGATTTGAAGATCCTGTAAATCGAATTTATTTACTCACGATAATAAAAAGAGTCCATACCTTCCCATCTTGATTTTACCGCATCGATATTACATCTCGATACGTTGTGACTTTATCCTATGGGGGTGCATATCAAGTTACGGTTTCATCAAAACAAACTCCATAATCTATTACAACTCGCAAGTGAGCCATCTCCAGATTTTGACAAACATTTATATGTAGATAAAGCGGATTACGTATTTTCAAAAAAAAAAAAATCTTGAAATTAGAATATGAACCGTATCGACCGGGGTTTGTATCTGGATAAGGTCGACTTTTTTTAACGTTATGAATATATTATTATATAAATTACTTAGTTTCTTACAAAAATACACTTTGCTTTTCATAAAAATCAGAGTATTGGGTTGGCAACTAAGTAATTGCGGATTTCACTCATAGATTGCTTCAGTTGAATTTTTAGGTTTCCAGATGTAGTATAAATGTAAAACACATTTCGTTATTTGATAGTTGCAATTCAGCAGTCAATCAGCAAAAAAAGTTTTTTGATCGATTGCGTAATTTTTCTTTGGTCTTCGTTGAAAAATGGAAAATCAAAAGGAATATTTTCGTCATATTTTGGTTTTTTATTTCCGCAAAAGGAAAACCGCATCGCAAGCTCATAAAAAGTTATGTGCTGCATATGGTGACGAAGCCTTAAAAGAACGGCAGTGTCAAAATTGGTTTGCCAAATTTCGTTCTGGTGATTTTTCACTCAAAGACGAAAAACGCTGTGGTCGACCAGTAGAACTTGATGAAGTCCTAATCAAAACAATGATCGATTCGGATCGTCACAGTACAACACGTGAGATTGCAGAGAAACTTCGTGTATCACATACATACATTCTCACATATATGCACACTCTTACCACCCAACCAAAAGATCAATTTTGATGTCTACTTTGAACACTAATGGAATTAAACAATGCAGTTGAATAAAAGCGGCCCGAATTGACAAATCGAAAAGGTATTGAATTCCAGCAGGACAATGCAAGGCCACGCACATCTTTCGTCACTCGGCAAAAATTATTGGAGCTTCGTTGGGATGTTTCGCCACATCCACCATATAGTCCTGACCTTGCACCATCTGATCACTTTTTGACTCGATTTTTACGAAACTCCTTGAATAGTAAAAATTTCTATAATGATGATGTCAAATCATACCTGATTCAGTTTTTTGGTAATAAAAACCAGAACTTTTATGAACGTGGGATTATGATGTTGCCTGAAAAATGGCAAAAGGTCATTGATCAAAGTGGGCAATACATTACAGAATAAAATTATTTAGTTCCATGAAAAAATTGTCTTTGATTTTCTAAAAAAAAATCAGCGATTACTTAGTTGCCAACCCAATATATTTATTGTAGTTTAAAATGACTGCTAGAATTAAAAAATACTCCGACTATTTCTAGAAAAATAGATTGTTGACCGAATTTTGTAGCTAGTTGTTTTTTTTATGTTTAAATTTCAGCTGAAGAAAGTGATATTTGTTTTGCTTTCTTAAAATAAATAAATTCGATTTGTACTTGTGCTATGTGTATAATGAAAATCGCGACGCATTTCCCGTACCAAATGAATTAATTCATCTTTTTATATTGTGGCAACATTTTATTAGTAGGTAGGTATATAAATTTTTAAATAACTACTTTTTATGAAATCATCAATGGTATTGTTATTATCGAAAATATTTTAATAGAAATTCAAAAGCATCGAAAATTGTTTTGGACCATTTAGTTAGCTGATATAAACAATATGAATTAAATTGGTCGAAAGAACTCCACTCCCACAAAAACAAAACAGAATAATGAAAGCAATTTAAGCTCTGCTGGAAAATACATAATTTATAATAAAGTGAATTTATAAAAATCACAGAATCCATAAATACCCCACTTTGTAAATCTAACACCCCTAATCGAACATAACGTAATAACTAAAATTTGATCAACTTAAAAGAATGGGACTTTATCAATTAACAACCAATTTTTATATCAAATTAATTGAAGAAACTAAATTTACCCAAGGCAATTCAATTTAGGTGCATAAGAGCATTTTAACGAACCGATTAGGTAAGTTTGTAACTTTTGCAAGAAGTTCGTGATAACCTTAAATTTGGATAGGGTCGCAATTAAGACGTTTTCACTGGGTCACTGGGTGACTGGTACATAAAGGTGACTATTGAAATGCGTTGTTATAGAATTTATTTGTAATTGATTAAACCAAATGTGCGTTAGAGTTATTTAATTTTCTTTAGTTTTTTATATAAATGTATATACTCCTATAAACACTGAAATTTTGGGTTTATTAATAGCTTCGCTGGCAATTTGTAATCTTATTGTTATTAGTGATAGAACCTCCTTTTGATTATTTCATAAAAAATAATTAGGTCTTGCAAGCGCGTAGTAGCTTCCAACGCTAATCATATCTTAAGGAATAACCGAGGCATTTCATTAAGAGTTTTTCCTTTCCATAATTTGTATTTATGTATTTGTATTTAATTCTGTTCTCAAAGAGATGAAGTACATGGTAGCCTTAACAACTCGAACTAGTTGGGAGTAAAGATGGTTTAATATCAATTGTACTGATTATCACGCATTCAAAAAAAGTTAATAATTCTTAACTAAAAATACACATCAAAATAATCGAACATCTTCTTCTGAACTACTGTCTCAATCTGTCTTCGACATTCTTAAACCTAACTAATAAACCGGTAATTTTATCGTCTTAGAAAATTTGATACCTTTTTAGATTATGGCCAATTCTGTAGATGTACCCTTAACATCTTACTTTTTTCGACAGCTTCTTGAGATAGCACTTCATCAATTTTTTTATGCAGCTGTAGTCAAACTGCTCTGCGAGTACGCCTTCATATAACAGTTTTTTTTTTTTAATTTAACTATTTCAAAAAGGTATTCACGCAGTCTTCATCCTTTCAGTAGTAAGTAGACATTACAACAGTTGCTACAGTTTTTTTACAACGGCTTCCTAATTATAAACGGTCTAATCTGGGATGCGTTGGTAGATTAAAAATAAGTAACAATACTTGTTCCATAAATCCTTTTTTTCCTGTGTTTATTTGCTTCAGATAAGAAAATTTTAGAATACCCTTCCAAAAAGATTTCGGATTTAATCCAAGCAATTTGTTATTCTCTGTAAGTAACAGTGAAACAAGCGGCGTTTTGTTTTTACCTATCATCACCAAGAGAAGTGAATGCATGCCACTTGCATTAAAAAAAAACATATCCGTAATTATGTCTTTGCTTACCTTATAAAGAGGAGAAGAAAAACGTCCCGATTTGACAAATGGAAAAGGTGTAGTATTCACAACTAAATATTGCACAACTAAATAAGGAAAATTATTTAAATCACAAGTTAACCATTAAAATAAGTACTTTCAACAATTTAAACCAGTTTCAAAGGGCTATTTTATTGTACAATTTGTAATTCTGAAATATGGACCATTGCAAACAATCAAAACATTAAAAAAAAATGAAAAATCCTCAGTCACATATATTAAGGAACTCGCAAAAGTATACATACAGACAAATAAAGGGTTCCTTAACGAAGTCTACTACAAAAACAGCAGAAAATTGCGAAATTAAAATGAATGATAGTCTGTGTGCGTCGAATATAGTTGTCAAAAGTTATTCAAACTGTAAAGATGGCGACTCGGTGTGAAATTTCAAACGATATTAAAAATTTCATTGTTCTGTTGAAAGATAACGGGAAATTTTGAAAATCGTCAAGAAACCTCGTCATCAGTACAAACAGTGTTAAGAATTATTAAAAATGCAGGAACAATTAAAAATAAACCACGTAGCGGTCGTTCGTCATTACCCACTCAAAGGGATAAAAGACAAATTATTAAGAAATGAAACAAGAACCAAGAATTAGCGGAGTAAAGTTGGCGCAAAATGTTGAATTAAAACAGGGAAAGATACTACACGCCGAATGTATTCGTAGACTTTTCTGAAACTCTGGATATAACGGCCGTAGCGCCAGGTACAAACCCCTGATCAGTGAGAAAAATAGAATCGCAAGATTAGAATTTACCCTAAAATACGAAAATGTAGAGCCAGCGTTCTGGAATAAAGTTTTATTTAACAACAAAATAAAAATTAACTTACTTCAGTCTGATGGTCGCGTTAATGCTTCGTGACAACCTAATACCAAATTTAAAAAGGAAAATTTGCAGCCCACGGTGAAATATGGCGGACAATCAGTTTTACTTTGGGGTTGTATTTCGGCGGCTGGGGTGGGGAATATTGAGTTCATTGAAGGCACTATGGACAAATACAAGTACATTTTTTGAAAGGTAATATGAGAGAAACTGTGCAAAAATTACATCCAGGCCAGATTGGATCTTCCAACTGAAGGGTGGAGTGCAAGAAGTACCTAAGTAGCATTTTTATAAAATCTGCCTAATCGCGATATCTAGGTTTATGATGTTTGATAAACCATATTTGTCATGATTAGGCAGATTTTATAAAAATGCTACTTAGGTACTTCTTGCACTCCACCCTTCAACTGGATAACGATCCTAAATACAAGTCTTATTTAGGAAAAGAATTTGTACTGTACAATGTCCCTAAACAACTTTATTATCCTCCACAGTCGCCAGATTTAACACGTTCGTCGCCCAGCGTGATTCGGTTGAGTTTCTCATGGGGCCCAAATCTGACTGCCGGAGCGCCAAAACGTAAACGGAGCGATATGCGACTTGAGTACGCGCGAGCGTGGTCGGTGGCCTAATGTTTTCAAGCCTTCGATTTGTATACTGTACGTGAAGGTAAATAACAGCGGATCTCACTGCAGTATTCCCAGATCCTCTGTTCAGTCGAGAAGCATATTTTCTTGAGACGCACATCGGTGACTTTTTTATCTTTAAAACGTTCATTGGACGGGGTAAAAATATGATTGAAAGTGAAGGGAGTAGTGATGGTGAAGTAGTGAGTTTTAGAAGAAAAGTGACAAATATAATTTCATCGAGCTCAAACTCCGATACCGAGGAATCATATGCGAGTGAAGACCTCGACGATATGCTGGAAGAACTCGCTATAAACGAAGAAGAGGAACTGAACTCTACTATTAATGATTCATTGGACAATATCCAGTGGAACGAATTTGCTAATAGGCAGCACTCATTTTCGTTCTCCGGAATAAGTGGGCTTTTGATGGATTTGCCGTCTAATATTAGCGCAAGTAAAGTGTTTTCTATTTATAGACGAAAAAGTGATAAGCCTATTAGTTACAGAGACTAATAGATATGCAGAGCAAAAACTGTATCAACGGGAAATAGCTGAGCATGCTCGATTGAACAGATGGAAACCCACCACTTCAGAAGAAATGACAAAATTTGTAGGAGTCATGATCTGGATGGGTCTAGTGCAGACACCGCTCGTTAGATGTTGGTCAACGCACCCTATTTACAACTTCCCATTTCCACGCAGCAAGATGCCCCGGAACCGGTTTGAATTATTGTTGGCAAACTTGCATATTGCAAACAACGAAACAATAGAAGAGGGTAGCAGACTTGGAAAGGTTTTACCGCTACTAAACCTAGTAACGGACAATTACCAAAAAGTTTTTTCACCAGGCGAAGATATTGTAGTGGACAAAACAATGGTTCCCTGGAGGGGCGATTAATATTCAGGCAATACATACCAACCAAATCGCATAAATATGGTATAAAAGTTTTCAAATTGTGCTCCACCGAAGGGTATACGTGGTCTGATAAGGTGTATTCCCGATGTGATACCAGTGAAAGAAAGCAAGTTGGCACAGCCGAAAATGTCTGCATTGAACTTGCAAATTATTAAATGAAGGACGCACTTTATTTGTTGACAACTTTTACAGAAGTTACGAACTGGCAGTCAAATTTTTACAATTCAAGACGCATGTCATTGGAACTGTGCGGTACAACAAAAAGTTTATACCACGTTTTGTGATGTCGTACCCATTGAAGAGAGGTGAAATGATAGCACGGGAAGATGACAACGGAAATGTGTTGCTAAAATTGAGGGATGTTCGCGATGTTAGGATATTATCAACAAAGCATGCACCTGTTATGGCGTCAAACTCCGATTCTACTCATCGAGGCCGTCCTCCGAAACAGAAACCTTTGGCGGTCCTGGCATACAATAATGGAAAAACAGGAATCGATAGAAGCGACCAGATGGTGTCATATCCCACAACGATACGGAAAAGTATCAAATGGTATCGGAAATTGGCTCTACATTTACTTTTAGGAACAAGCATCGTAAATGCTCACATCGTATACCAGAGAGCTACCAATAAAAAAATAGAAATCAGAAAATTTCGGGAACTTGTTATGCCCGACAATGATAGAGAGAAACGAAGGAACGTGTCCCACCATTTGGAGATTCGTAAGAATGAGCAGGGCAAGCCTATAAGAGGGACGTGCGCCCTGTGCTACCAAAAGAAGAGGCAAACTGCCGAATGCTAAGAAGCAAAAAGAATGTAGAAAAAACTACAACCTATTGTTCTAGTTGCCCAAAATCACCACAAACGAACACCATGCGAAATAGTATAATAATATAATATGTTATCCTAAATATATATTAATAAAAAGTCCTATATTGTCTGTTATCTATATTTATATTTCAGTGCTTATTCCATTAAATTCCTCTTAAAAACCCAACTGAAAATCCTGTTAACTTGAACAAGAAGAGCGTCACCCAAATCTGTGTGACGGGGCCCCCACGCAAGTATGCCCGTCACCCAGATTTGGGTGCCGTGGCGACGAACGTGTTAAACCCCAAAGAACATTTATGGGAAGAATTGAGACGTTGCTTAAAAAAAGGCATATCAACGGGCGTGATAATTTAAAATAGGCCATAATGGAAGAATGGTAAAAAATTCCCGAGATGGTGACAGAAAAATTAGTGAATTCCATGCCTCGACGAAGAATGCCTGTTATTAAAGCCAATGGAGGTATTACAAAATATTAATCAATTCTTTGTTATTAAATATACCGATAAAGACATATTGTATGTAGACTTTTGTGACTTTCCAATATATGTATGTATTACTGAAGATTTCTGTTTTTTTTTTCAAGTTTTAATTGTTTGAAATGGTGCATACTCTAGAATTACTAATTGAATAGCATAATAACCATATTAGATTTGTTTGAATTGCCGAAGGTACTTCTTTTAATATTTAACTTGTAATTTATAGAGGTGTATGTAGACTTTCGTAAGGAACTGCACATCAAATAACGCATGAGAGATCTTTCGCCGAACCGTGTATAAAAAATTTTATTGGGCAATAGGCGAAAAGTTAAATAGTGAAACGAATAAAATTGAATTGAAAGCGAACATTTTTTCGCTGGATGTATTGAACACGTTCACTGCTCACAAACATTGTCAACCAAAATTTACAATCAATTTAATTTTCCAGTCGTTACCAAATGTACGTATCAAATAAAAATATAAATAGCTTAGTTTTTAATTTAATTTCAGGAGCCTGTACTATTCAGTGTCGATTTTAAAGTATGCATACAAACAAGTTACATATATACCTTAAAGTGAAATA
Organism: Digitonthophagus gazella; assembly: GCA_036711955.1. NCBI lineage: Eukaryota > Metazoa > Arthropoda > Insecta > Coleoptera > Scarabaeidae > Digitonthophagus > Digitonthophagus gazella. The sequence continues at coordinate 25,800,119 of JASCIT010000006.1, read as the reverse complement.
CAATTTTTATGAATCTCTTTCCAAAACCGGAATCTCAGATTTTCCCAGTTATTCAAAATTATTCGAGTTTTAACTGTGCGTTCTGCTCGAAAGTACAAAGCACAGTACATATACGTCATTAAAAGTCCTTTAATTAAGTGCTACATGAAACTATATTCCTACTAAAAAGAAATGAGATTAAATATATTACATCTAGCTTAGTTAGACAAATTATATTTGAATTTAAATTAAAGTAAATTTAATTTTCTGACGATTTCCAATGAAAAGTTTAGTTTAATGTTATTTTTTAACTTTAATTAAAATACTTCAAGGTGTTGTGTAATTAAATGTAAGAAGATTTTCATTTGAGAAATAAGACCTCAAATCTAATCGAATACAATTTAATTTAAAATTTAAAATGTAGCAGTGTTTTAAGTAAATAATAAACATAATCACCTGTTTGAATTACACTTATAAAAATGTCTTCTTAATTAACAAATTCGAAAACTGCCTCCTAAATAATTTCTTAACTTGAACTAACAGCTTTAAGTTTATTAATTTAAAATTGAAGTAATGCGATAATTGTTATTTTTACATAATCCACAAGAGCAGAATTAAGGAAAAGAGTAATTTAAAATTGTCACAACAAATCCACTGAAAGGACCAACAAAAATGTGCTGAAACAATTACTTTTAGAGTACCGCTTTAATATCAACAGGTTTGTACACGACCTGAACTGATGGAGAAGACCGTGTTGCCGCACAGATTCGCAGGATCATACTGATAGCAGGACGCTAGTTTGGGTTCAAGCGTAAAATAATTCTGTGTACGAAATATCGCATGTCTCATTTTCAAATGTAACAGATTACTACATAGATTAAATACAATAGTATACTGATTACTATGAAAAGAAAAATACATTTTCATCTTTTAATAAAAAATAATAAAGTAAATAAATAGATAGAGGGTCCTCAAACCCGGACAAATACCAAGCCTTTATCCCAAATCATCACATCACTGAGTCATCCCCGAGAATATAGACAGCAGATTCGATAGCCAACTAAAACTAACGAAACGGTATAAATTAATAAGACCAGAAATGGCAAAAAGATCAAGATACTTCAGAGCTTTAACTTATAAAAGCAAAGGAATTGCGTTTAAACACGCAACAACTATCTATAAAAGTACCTGCAGACCACTAATAGATTACGGACGTACTGACAGCAAACATAACTCGATAAACCGTAGACGTTATAAACAAAGCCGAAGGAAAAAGCCTAAGAATCATAAAGAAAGTAAGACATCCGAATAACCCATTACACATCAGAAGCAAACACCAATATGAACAGAGGTAAATAACGTCAATAAGGTAACGTCACGTCATATAAAGGTTTAAAATTGTTATTTTTGAAAAATCAAGAAATTAAGAATGGAAACTTTTAAATATTCTTAAAAGACGTTTAATTTGATAGCTTTTTACTTGACTTGGTAGTTTCACATCACAATGTGGCATCAAACACGTGATACTATTTTAAAATTTTTAACTTTATGTTGTATACAGGAAGCCCTCCTCTAACACGGTTTCGCAATAAGACGATTCGTAAATTGCGGGAACCCTCCTATAACACGGTTTCGTACGTAATAAAAAGGCTGTTTTGAAAAATTTAAAAAGCGTTTTGCAATTCATAGCATAAGAATCCAAGGAGAGTAGAAAAAATTCAAAACATAGCCGAGCAACGATACATCAGGTTTTCAATGCCGACGAAACTGGGCTTTGGTGAAAAAAAAAAAAAGAAATGCCCAGTAAACCTTTATATCGTAAATAGAAAAAACTGCACCTGTATTTAAGGTGTCCAAAAATCGTCTAACGCTTCTTTCGTACAATAATGCATCAGGGGACTTCATGACAAAACTCTTGCCCGTTTATAGGTCTTTGAATCCTCGTGCACTGAAAAAATTAAATAAAAACACCTTTCCGGTACACTGGACAACAAATTTAAGAGCTTGGGTAACAGGAAATTTATTTAAAGATTGGTTTTCAAATTGTTTTGTGCCAAGCGTTGAGCATTATTTCAGGCTGAAAAATTTCAGCTTCAAGGCACTACTACTGTTAGAAAATTTTCCATGTCACCCACAAGATTTAACACATCCCAACGTCAAAATAGTGTTCTTACCATCTAACACTACTTCGTTGCTCCAACCATTGGCTCAAGGTATTATTAATACCTTTAAAACATATTATACAGCATGTCCGGAAATGTCGCGTACAACGGAAGACCACAGATTCCTTGGCCAAAAATATGATGATTTAACCCAACTAGAAGAGTTCAAAGATGACTTTTTTTTAAATTTTTCTTAAATAAGACGACAAATTGTTGTTTGATTTTATTTTTTTTTGGCAATGCATTTATACCAATGGACTACAGCTTTCTGTGAAATAAATTTAGAGTTCGACATTTACAGGGTGTTTAAAAATACTGGTTCTATAAGTTATCCACTCAAATCTTTTTAACGCTCTGTATAATCATTATAATTTTATTTTTGTTGAATAGTTACTTTAATTTCGGAGCTATTTTCTCTCTTTTAAAAAACTGTTTTGGTGAACGGTCTAGCTACAAAAAATATATTCAAAATCTTTACAAGCTTGAATCAGCGATGTGGGTTAAATCTAATAAAGATTATTTCAATGGTTGGATGCGATTAATGTTAAAAACGGAACCAGTTTATTATTTAAGTATCATAGAGCTTGTACCATTGATTCACCATGAAATTTTCTTACGCCGAACAAGACGATATGTTGTCAGTGTATGGGTTTTGTAAAAGCAAAGGTCGAGAAAGTGTTAGGGTATATAGAGAAAGGTTTCCCAACCGCACAGTGCCTAATCACCAAACATTTGGAGGCATCGTTAGACCTCCAAGTGAGACTGGTAGTTTAAGGAGACGAACTTTTGATTGTGGACGTAAGCGTACTACAAGAACTGTAGACATCGAAGAGCAAATTTTAAATAAAATAGAAGAAGATGCAAAAGCAAGTTGTAGACGGGTGGGACTGGAGTTTGCGGTTTCCAAATGTCTTGTTCATGACATTTTAAGAAAACAACATTTACATCCATATATCATATTCAGAATGTTCAAAACCTATTGATCCAGAATGCCTTTGAATATTTTGTAGTTTCATTCAAAATCAATTCGTGGAGAATCCAAATTTCAGTAAGAGAATTTTATTTACCGATGAAGCTATATCATAAGATCGGTTATAACTAATCTTCATAATGAGCACGTTTACTCTGATGAAAATCCCCTTGCAACAAAGATTACTCATCAACACGAGTTTAAAGTAAATATCTGAGCAGGAATCATTGACATTTTTTTAATAGGTACAATTATTATGCCAGACAATTTAAATAGTAATAATTGTTTAACTTTTATGCGAGAAACATTACCAACCTTGCTAGAGGATTTGCCTTTATTGCTACGACAAGATATATGGTTTATGCACGACGGTGCTCCACTATATTTTTCGTTGGCAGTACGGCAACATTTAAAGACCGTCTATGCAAATCGATGGATAGGAAGAGGAAATGATGCCCCTGTAAAATGGCCACCAAGATCGCATGATGTCACACCCTGTGACATTTTTCTATAGGGTGCCTTGAAAACAAAATTTTAGTCCTCTCCAATTCAGAGAAAAGAAGATCTGAATGAAAGGATTGTAAATACTTCCAACATCCTTCGGAATCGCGTTATTTAACGCCGTCGGGCCGCCGCCCAACCGCTGCCCAGTCGCCGTCCAGCTGCAACCCAGCCGCCGCCCAGCAGTCGCCAAGCCGCCGCCCAACTGCCGCCCAGCAGTCGCCAAGCCGCCGCTACAACCCCCAATCCATTTTTTTCCCTTTTTTCTGAGTTAAATAAATATTTTTTACCTTAATTACACTAATTTGCTATCAAAAACAATTTTTTTTAATTATTTTGGTGGCGTATTGGCATGTCACCCGGTTCCCAACCCAGGATTGGATACCGACGCGGATTCAATTCACAGGATTTTTTTTCCTTTTTTCTGAGTTAAATAAATATTTTTTACCTTAACCCCTTAACCTACGATTTAGATTCGAAGGTGTTGGGCCGAAATTGTATACAAGCTCGCGCAGCGTTCGGGACGTTCGCACGACTTGTGTAACACGGCAATCCGGGCAATTGTAAACATGACGGGCATCGCCCGTGGTAGAGCGGTCATATCGTGATTAGTTTCTATAAAAAACTAATTTTTCTTATTTTGAGCCCTTTTTCATCAATTTGAAACACGTCATCACTTTATAGTGACGTCACAACCTACGTTACCAAGCGTTTACTGTTTTGGTTTGGACAGACAAACGGAAATGTACCACTTCCGGCGAAGGATGTCTCATGCGATTTTCGAAGAAAGTATAGGCGAATAATTATTGATGATACATCTGATGACAATCAACTACCAGTGTCCTGGCTTTAGAAAGAAAGAAGAAAGAGTCCAAAAATCTGGGACTATACGATGACTCCTGGTATAAGAGAAGCAGCCTTATGTCAATTAGGAGGAAGTAGAGGAGAATTTGATACATCTAATCTAATATTTGATGATATATTTTGGAACAATATTGTGACCGAAATGAATCAGTATGCAAATCAAATACGAGAAAATCCACATACAACACGAAAAATTGACGACACTTGCTTTCCTGTAGACTCTGCCGAAATTAAAAGATATTTCGCATTGACCATAATAATGTCACAAGTAAAGAAACCAAGAATCCAAATGAATTGGTCGAAGAGGGCTGTTATCGAAACACCTACATTTAAAAAATCAATGCCTTTGAAGAGATATCTCCAAATTACAAGGTTCTTGCATTTTTCAAATAATAATCTGGTTGCCAATACAGATAAATTGAACAAAGTTAGACCTGTGATTAATTTTATGAACCAAAATTTTTAAACGGGGACTGACAAGACATTGGACGAACCAGACAATGTGAATATCTAATGAACTATACTCCGTGTTGTCACTCCAGATGCATTAGATGTATGTATGTAGGAGTTCGGGGCAGGGTAATATCACCCTAACACTTAGGCCTCAGTACGCCCTTTGTATTAAACCCCAGGAGGTTTGTCGATGTTCAAATAACCAGTACCGCTTCCTCGCAGACCCTCCGCAACCAAGGCAGCGCGAGCCACCCCTCGGCTCGGGTTCGTCTTATCCGCGAGGTGCCGCTCAGCGAGCGCAATCGCGCATCTGGTTATACAAACCTTCTACACACAAGGGTGATACACAACCAGAGATGTTCGACTGGTTGCGGGACCGACGGCTTAACGACCCCTCCGAAGGTCGGTGGAGCGATTAGGTGTTGGGAAAACTCGGGGTCGAACCCGGAACACCAAGCGTGCTAACCCGAAAGTTAGCCGCTGAGCCATCGACTCCACATGCATTAGATGTAAAGGCTGTAAATGTAAGACTTTTCACTGGGTTTTCCTACATTGTCGATGCGCCTCAAGGACTTCAAAGAAATTCACGCAAAATGTTTCTTAACTGAAAATATTTTAAATCCTTTCAACCCCTCTCACCCGTAATTAAAGCATAACGCGGTTTCGTGGAGAAATGCTAAAATAAAACTTGAAAGTCTTCAAATTTATTCATTTTCTTGCGGTCGTTAACTTGTGATCCTGTTAATGAAAAGGGTTAACAACGATACGAATTAAAAACGAGTTAGAGATGGATTGGCCTACGGCAGCGGGGAAAGTGTCGATCGATAAATACAAATCTTATTCCATGCAGATGAGTTTATGCTTCTTTACGGTTGATTGGTCGTTCGGGATTTTATTCGGGAATAGCGAGTTCATGGTTGTAAACTTACTGTGGAACACACCTGAACAATTTTTATTTTATGCATTGCTGGAAACTTTATATTTTGGAATCGTTTAATATATGACCCCAAAACCCGTTAAAAAGGATATTGTCATTTCGAAAAATATAATTTTATTGCGTCCATCAAAACCCTTTTGATAATTAAAATTTTATATAATATGTGCTCAACCGATCGCCCAATATCTCCATAGAGCCAAATCTAAAGTTAGACATATTGATATCGTATTGTTACGAGTCACTCGCTTGTTTCTAGTTCCGGGGTTAAATAAGCAAGAGGTATACTTACTTTTCTGTTGGGGCTTTCCTTGATGCTGTACTGACACTCGCAGGGGAAGAGGGGCGTGCAAGTAATACACCACTTGACGTTCACTGCCTTTATTATACCACACGGCGGAGCTAGCACCTGGAACCTCTTCGAACGAGCTGACGATGGACAGATGATCAAGAACCAAGAAGTCGTCCCTACCATCGAATTCCCTGCCTTCTTATACTTGTTCGATTAGGAGTTTGTGCTAACTCCGCAATACACAATGATCCTCTTTTGGGGCTTTGCCCTGATCGTGGCAGTATAAGTTATTTGTGTAAAGTGTATATCTGTTATAATATATTTGAAAATGTTTTTATAAAGTTCGAATGTTCGAATGTCGCTAGAGTAAAGACGCCAACGCGACGTTCGATAGTCAGGTTATGTATTAACTTTCCTTAGAAATAAAGTTATTCGTAGTTAAATTAAGGGACTTATTAGTCTTGAATTAGTGAAACCCGCTAAATATTTAAAGGATATAACAATATCAATTTAAATATGGCTCCGCAATAAGAAAAAATAAATTCCTTCATATCCACGAGGTGGTAATAATAAGCGAAAAACAAGTACTCTATCGTTAAAAGCATATCCGTGACGGGTAAGCCACGCTTCCGAACATACAAATGATGATGGCGTAATAATCGTGATATTCCCATAAATTCTCATGTCTGCTTCTGCTGACCTATTGCAAACGTTACAAAACCTAAATTCGTTCATATAAGTCACCACTGACTTAACCAAAATCTTTAAGTTTTATAATACTTTTTGTAGTTCTGAAAAAAAGAAACCAAACTAAACAGGAATTAATAATTTAAGGTAGTTGGGTCAAAAGTAGCGGAGACCGGGGTTGGTTGACACATGGGGCTAATTGACACAACGTCAAATATGGGCCATCTATTTTAGCTACTTAATCGTACTTTGTACTTCACTGGCACTTCTCGATCGGGTGTCAACGACTCTACACTCACAGCATTGAAACATCGATATGACTAAAAATCGTAGGTAAAATAAATGGCCCATATTTGACGTTGTGTCAATTAACCCCATGTGTCAACCAACCCCGGTCTCCCCTATTTACAGGGTGAAATTAGGAATTAGATTCGTTGAAAATCATGCGATTTTAAGAATTTTTAAATCGTACTTGGAATGTATTTGACGATTTCGTGAAAAAGTAATTAGAAATCCTAAATTTTTTTGAAAATGTTTTTAAACATTTGCATAAACATTGAAATAAGTGTGGTTATTTCCACATAATATGGATAGTTTAATTTGTATTTCTTCACTTTTTCCAATTTCTATAAATAAATTCTATTCCATTTTTTTAAATATCAAAATATCTTAAGGTTACGTTAAATTAAGTGAAGAATCTTTGACATCTTTGAGATTTTTTATGCTTTTTGATTGCAATCGAAAGAATGTTTAAGAAATGATCCGATTCCCAAAAGAACAAGTGGAAAGTCATTATTCTACCTGTTGTCACTCCCCGTTCCTTTCACAAAACCAAAGATCTCTTGTCCAATTTAACAGTTCTTGCTCATCCTTTTCCCAATGCTTTTCTTTCTTTGGCAAATGATGCTTCTAAGGCCAGGCGCCCACTCGCGACTTTATTATTGACCAACTTAAAAATCGCTCGATTAAAAACTTGCCATTAGATTTCCACTCAGCGCACTATCGACTAGATAGTTGCTGCAGTCTTAAATTTCAACATGGACGCTACTGATGTAGCATGTGTTTGTGCGTTGATTATCAAAAGAATAAAAAGGAAGAACAGACGTTTTTGGGTTCATCCCCTCATTAGTCAGCGACTGTTTAATGGTCAATTTTATAAACTGTTTGGAACATTGAAGGACCACCCCATGAAATTCTTCAATTACTATAGAATGAGTTATACGAGTTTTAACATCTTACTGACTGCAGCTCATGATTTTTTAAAAATGGTCAAAATTATTGGTTATGTGAAAAATCTTCCTTATCTATAGGAATTTTTTTAATGTTTTTGACACTACGCAGCAAAAATCCATCTATTTTAATTAAAACTAGACATTATAATTTACATTTAGTTCAAAAATCTTTTATTAATTCCTATAAATAAAATCGGGGAGATTTTTTAAAGTTGGTCGACATTTTAGGTTAGGTGAAAAATCCTCGTTGTTTTTAGGAATTTTTTTAATTTTTTTGACACCACTTAAAAAAAATCCATCTATTTTAATTAAAACTAGAAATTATAATTTACATTCACTTCAAAAATCTTTTAAAAATTCCTATAAATAAACTCTTGGGGATTTTTTAAAGCCGGTCTCTTTTCTATTTCTAATAAATAATTCTACGTCTACAGACATTTTTGTTTACTATACGTTGCGAGACGTATAATGTCTTGCTGTGTAGCGGCTGTGATACACGTAGCAACTGACCGAATAATCGCCAGTGCGCGCATACTGGTTAAAACATGTACGTTGCATTATTTCCGGCAACAGTTGAGTCGCCTTGAAAATAGGCCAAGATGTAATTTTTTTAGTTGCCGTGATTAAACAGTTGCTATTGCGCACCGCTTCATATAACTCATTGTCAGTGTATTTCATTTTGGTGATTTTTAAGTTGCTGCAACTAAATCGCTAGTGCGCGCCTGGCCTAATATAGCTATGGGGGAAGTTCTTTCTCAAACTATTGATAATAAAATCAAGGGATTTTTTGCTGTTCTTGATAATAATTAAGAAACTTAAATAAATTTATTTAGATTCACGAATGAAAATAAATTAAGGCAGGTTTAGAAGTTTAGAAACTTTAAACGCTTTTACTCTTAAATACTATCAGTTTAATTCAAAGTTTTAAATTATAAACACTAGTTATACTTCCGCTATAACGATTCCTAAAGCAAACATTATTAAAAATTCAATTTTAAGGGTGCTTAATTCAAGATATAACACCCTTAATTCCATTAAATTTATTAAATCCTTTTAATTAAACCCTTTCAGATTCTATCGAGTTAAGCACCCGAAATCTAAACTAAATCTCCCCTTTTTATCGATGAGCTCGTAATTTTGACCATAGATTCCATTTGAGATAAAATGTGTTCTGATGGACAGCTTGGTAAACTTCAAAACATGTACAGAGCTTTTTATAATATCGTATACGCGATTTGCTTTGAATTTTATCACGAGTGTTACTGTTGGATATAGCGAGTGAACACACTTAAAAACTGATTTTGATTAACACGTGGAATAAAATGTATACATTTGCACTTTTTTGTATTTTTAAATTTCTTGCATGTTCCAGCATGAGGTCATCTCCAATTTTAAAATAGAATCAAAAAAAAAGGTTGATGTTGCCATGATCAGGGCAAAGCCCCAATAGGGTGTCATTGTATATTGACAATATTTGCAGGGAGGGCAAGGCAGGGAATTCGATGGTAGGGACGACTTCTTGGTTCTTGGTCATCTGCCCACCGTCAGCTCGTTCGAAGAGGTTCCAGGTTCTAGCTCCGCCGTGTGGTATAATAAAGGCAGTGAACGTCAAGTGGTGTATTACTTGCACGCCCCTCTTCCCCTACGAGTGTCAGTACAGCATCAAGGAAAGCCTCAACAGGAAAGTAAGTATACCTCTTGCTTATTTAACCCCGGAACTAGAAACAACCGAGTGACTCGTAACAATACGATATCAATATGTCTAACTTTGGATTTGGCTCTATGGAGATATTGGGCGATCGGTTGAGCACATTTTATATAAAATTTTAATTATCAAAAGGATTTTGATGGACGCAATAAAATTATATTTTTCGAAATGGCAATATCCTTTTTAACGGGTTTTGGGGTCATATATTAAACGATTCCAAAATATACAGTTTCCAGCAATGCATAAAATAAAAATTGTTCAGGTGTGTTCCACAGTAAGTTTCCAACCATGAACTCGTTTTCCCGAATAAAATCCCGAACGACCAATCAACCGTAAAGAAGCATAAACTCATCTGCATGGAATAAGATTTGTATTTATCGATCGACACTTTCCCCGCTGCCGTAGGCCAATCCATCTCTAACTCGTTTTAAATTCGTATCGTTGTTGACCCTTTTCATTAACAGGATCACAAGTTAACGACCGCAAGAAAATGAATAAATTTGAAGACTTTCAAGTTTTATTTTATTTTAGCATTTCTCCACGAAACCGCGTTGTGCTTTAATTACGGGTGAGAGGGGTTGGATTTAAAATATTTTCAGTTAAGAAACATTTTGCGTGAATTTCTTTGAAGACCTTGATGCGCATCGACAATGTAAGAAAAGCCAGTGAAAAGTCTTATATTTACAGCCTTTACATCTAATACATCTGGAGTGACAACACGGAGTATAGTTCATTAGATATTCACATTATCTGGTTCGTCCAATGTCTTGTCAGTGCCCGTTTAAAAATATGGATTGTAGGCAGAAGAATTACTGTGACTACGTATGCGTTATTAACTTAGGACTAATTGGAATATTTTGCTTCATATGGAATACATGCAATGTGTACATTTCAGTTTTGTTCAGTTTTGATTGTCCTTAATCTTCGCATTCGATATCAGTCCAAGCAACTCTAGATCTTTGACAAATTCTAGGTTTTATCAGTAAACCACCCTATTGCTTACCATTCCAAAACAAATATGAAGCACGATGTACTCCATGTTACTCCTGTTCATTAAAATTACATAGTTGTTCCTTATCCGCATTTCTTTTTTTATATATTTTAATTATTTATATGTATGGTATATTACATGTATAGGAAACGGTAGCGCACGCCGAATAGCACGTAGCACTTATGTACCATTGCGCCCCTTGCCCAATCTCCCTGTTACACTCTATCCACATCAACCAGCCTACGGATTTACCAAAAGTTACGATGCAGCTTACAGGTATGTCCCTGATTCACCATGTTACACAACTCTGCTAATTCCAGTGTACAGTAACAGTCAAATATTAGCTGGGAGGTAATCCTCTTTCAGTTGAGAGCTAAAACAGACCGTCTGCTATCTGTGAAGATAGTGAAGTGTTTACCAGGTTTATTGTTGTTAGATGTATAGTAGGCAGCAAGCTTACCCGTTTGCTACGTAACCAGCGCGACCGCGCTATCTATAAATGAGCATGAAAAGACGCAAGCAGCGCGATAGCGCTTTTATATTATTTTACCTATTGTAAAATGTACTATGGGAGTTGTATGATGTACTTGCTTCAGTAAATCCGAGCGTGCGACTTCGATAATCGGTAACGGACCGTGAGTTGTCCGCTATATTCGATATGTACTGAGTTTTCTCGACATAAAATCTGAACAGCGCGATCGCGCTGCTTGGACTCAAACGGTTAATGGCAGTATGTTCTGGTTGAATAACAGTGGTACTTGCCCCAAATGTTTTCGAAAGGCGAGTTCGCAAATGATGGGAAAAACGCTCGCACCTGTACTTAATTGGTTTTTACAGTTATCATTGTAGATTTTGAAGGTGTTGCTGGTAACAAGAACTGTTGTTGGATTTGGAAGGGTGAGATAACTTTTTGAAAAGACGAACTTGGCAGGCATGGGATTCGTTTTACAGTGTAGAATAGGGGCACTCCTGAGTACTTCTTGTTGCCGGTAGCCTCGCACAATGAATGTTCTCTACTTCACATAGGTACACTGTGATCGCCAGCGCCACTTCCTGTATGAAGGAAGTGTTCTTCATAGCTGTGGTGGGGTAGGCCGCATCGGATCTGTAGCAGATAGATACGCTAGATGCTGTACACTATTCATGACAGTGAAGGTGAAGAATTTTGATATCATATTCAACCAAAACAACCGTCCCGTAAGTTAGCACAGAACGAACTACGGCAGTGTATAACCAGAGTCATCTTGAGAGACAAATACAATGTCATCTCTATGTCTTCTCTACACTGGCCGAATACAACAAATGTCCTTTTGACCCTGTTATCAAGGTGAGATATCCACGTAAGTTTGTTGTTTAAGACAATATCAAGATACGTAGTCGTGACTTACGACTTTTCACGGTTCTTCTTAATACGACGGTAAATATGTATTATTTTTTAATTTGTTAAGTCTTCAAATATCTTTTAATATGTTGTTTGTTGACCTGAATTTTTTAAAGAAACATTTTCATGTACTTTTATAGTGATCGAAATGAAGACCATCTTTCGATCGAAACCCGGGTAGTCAAGCTCAAAAATATAAATTATCTTCAGTAAAACTTCTGCATTTTATTTGTTCATTTCAACAAACTGAAGAATGGAAGTATTCATATCAAATAACTACCTTCTCTTGATTTGCCATTGTTCCCGTTTTTAGGGAGGCGGGAACTTTTGGGGTTTTTGTTAGGGTATTCGTTTGAGTATGTATAACATGAAATGATCAGCATATCGTGTGGCAAGCAACAGGCGGAGATATGGTTGGGAGCGGGTTTACTCTCGGTCTTGTTGAACCTACCCCAATTCCCTGAGGCCCAACCCTCACTTAAAACTCGTTCGGAACAATGCGCATTCTAACCTTTCCACACCACACTTTGAAATTAGGGTTCGAAGCAGTAGGTCTCTGACCTATGTAGCAGCCCCTCTCGGCAGAGCAAGATCACATCAGCCTCCTCCTTTTCGAGCCGAGACACTCGAAGATTTGTCACCACTTCCAGTTTTTCCAAAACAGAAACCGATCATATAGAAGAGGAGGAAGCAAGCGGGGGCAGTGACAGCCCTGGCGAAAAGGACCAACAACAAGAACCATACGCTGATTGGTCCGTGCCGGGTGTTTTATTTCCTTGGTATTCTCTGCGTCCTTAAGGGGCAGCAAGCGTTCCCCTATCCGCATCCTGGGGACGATTTCGGTTGAGAATCAGCTTCCCTTCTCCCCTTCTGGTGGGCTGGATATTTTATGTTACTGTTTTCATTTTTGTTTATGTAAGTTTTTAAGTTTCATTATCTCCCTATCTTGTCCTTGATGTACTTTTCTACTCAATAATAATTAGATTTCACTTTCATTAAATGACCGATTGTCGCCACCGCATCCATTAACAGTGTAAATATTTTTATACGGCCGAATAAGACAACCTAAGGGTTTTGGTTTTGCGGTGCTCTTCATGTTTTGTTGCATAAATCAGTTTATTATCTTTATTATTACTGTTTTGTTTGAATAGTAGCGTTTAGTCAACAATTAGAATTTACGACAAATTTGTTGTTACAACTACGGTTACGGTTAACTTTGTATCCTAAACAAGGCCTAATAATATCTGTTGAAAATAGGCTTTTTAACCTGCTTATTCCGCGTACATTAAGTTGCTGTTTCTGCCAGTATGAAGACGACGAAAAATCAATACCTAGAAGCTAAACACCCTCTTCAGCTACAGATCACTAAAACAAACTTGTCAAATTCCCTTGCTTATTTGTAAATTAAAGGGTTTTTACGGCACAGTTTGTATTTCTGTTTTTTTCTTCTTATTTTGCTCTAATGTTTGACAGGTTTCAATTCAGTTTTCTTCGACGACCATGTTTAAATCCTAAACTTGTGTGTACTTTTATTCAGAGATGTCGCTACTTTCTAATTGTAAGTAACATCACTATTTATAGAATCATGGTTAATCAACGCTCTATAATTTGCCTTTTGTACTCTAACTACAAAACCGTGCTAAAGTGCTGCTACCTGACTTATTTTATTTGAAACAGAGGGAATTACTGAACCTCTGCTATCTTTCATCTCAGGACGTTTTAACAGAGAAACCTGTTAATTGTAATGACGTGTAAACATTAAAATAAATTTATAGATTCTTATTAGTTATTATTATTTGTAGTAACAATGATTAGTATTAATTTATTAAGATTATAATCTGTTATGGTTTATTTTTTTTAAATATGTTTGCTACGAAAAACCAATTTTCATTTCTTTTCTTTGATTGCTGCGTATCAGCTAATAGCATTTCTTTGTTTTTTTAGCTCTGTTACAGCGCTCGGTGGAAATTCGTTCCTATTTTGGTGGTCAGATGGCTTTGGTGTTTTGGGTTTTCGATTTTTGTTTCCTTTTTATTGTTATTTTCTTCTTTAAGAGATCTGTTAATTATCGTTCACTTCAATTCTTTTTTCATTTTAATACAGTTCTTCGCTTTCGATTTATTACCATTTAATGATATTTTCTCACATTTTTAATCCTTATTTTGACCTTGCTGGTTAAAGGCGTAGCGTCATATTCTAGTTTTTCTGCATCCCCTATATAATCCGATCCCTACAGGAAATCGCTCTCTTTCTGTGTCGATTTTTCGTCAAGTCAACTGCGTAAGCTGAATCCTTTTCTCAACGCCATTACGATTCCTCGGGATATTTTGCGTTCTTTGTGAAGAATTTTGAGTTTACCCAATCCTTTTTTACGGGATTTGAATCTTTGGCTGTTCTCGATTAAATTTGAGGCGGTATTTACCGGAATTTTATTGAGAATTTTTGGAAAGCACGTTGTTTTTGCGGAGCCTTTAGCACGCTAAAGGCTCTTATTACGTTTTGATTTTTCATCATAATATCGTAGAAGATTATATTTAAATTAGAGGATTGTGGGTGCCATCTTGATTTCGACCAAGTTATCCACGCCGATCAACCATCTTCTGGGACTCATAACACCATCCCAGAAGCCACCTGGATGAATGTCTGTCGAAGCTGAGCGACTCCAGAAGAGCGATATACTCGGAGTCAAGTCATCATCCAGGTTATGACTTTTTTTTTACTTTTTTGCAACGTTTCGCGTCTCAGGTTCAATTATCAGTTTTCTTTGTTAATTAAATTGAAAAAAAAAATAAGAAACCATTTAAACTATTTAATTCAATTTTTCGTTTTTTTTATAAAGAAAACACTCGGTATCTTTTAAAGTTCATTTGATTTTTGCGCTTTATTTCAATACGTGATAGAAACATTTTTGAGGCCTTAGAGATTTGAGATTATGTATAGTTTCTTTTTTCTGTATGTTGTTTTATTTGCTACGAGTTTCTCTATTTTCCGATAATTTTCGGAAATTTTGTTTTTTTATATTTTTGCCTTCAGCTTATACATATATTTTTTGGTTATTAGATGCTATTTGCTGATACATATTACATTTTTTGTTTTGGTTTTTCGAGGCAAACAATAAATTTGTATCTTGTTTTCGATTTATATGCATAGTTTTTTTTATTATCTTTTTTTTTGTTGTGTGTGATTGTCGTTTTGTTTATGTACGAGTAACTCCTGCTACTTCTCCATCTCACAGTTGGTGTTGCTCCCTGTCCTTTGGTAACTGTGTGGCGCCCTTTTCTTAAAATATATTTCAACTCACCACCTCTTCCTGAGCTAGTGCAGTGGTCAAGAGAGCAACAGAGAGGTGGTAGGGACAGGGCCGTGCCTGACGGGCGTTCATTGCGTGCACCGCACGCAGGCGGCCGAAATTAAGAGGCGGCCAAATCGTTACAAGTTGTTTACTGGGCAAAAATACAATCGGTTTGTTTTCATTAAGATACGAAGTAAAAACAGTTTCTCTAATCTAATCTATCCAAAAAGAGTTTCTCAGAAATAAGAAATGTATAAAAACTGATTAGGTCGTTGTAGTATTTATATACCTAGTCATGCAGCGAATCCGAATTTTTTCGAACATTGCACGAGCGACGAGCGACGAGCCGAAATAGTTTTTTCAATTGACCGGCGTCGCGTAAGCGGTCTTATTCGTCTTATTAGTCGTATTAGTCTATAGACTAGCGAGGATAAATCGTTATTTGTGTCCTGTGTGTGATCCGATATTATTAAAGTCTTTAATTTAACGAATAAAAATAAATTGCTTAATTCCTGAAAACTTTTAGTTGTGTGTTCGTGTGGTGAAATTTAATAAAAAGTTTATTTACTCGACAAAGACTGAAAAAGGTAATACACAAAAAATGTAAAATTTGGGTAGACTTTCACTTTTGGGGCCCGGGAAAATTTGGCGGGTCTTTTTGGAGGGAAAAGGCCTTTTGATATGAAATTCTTAAATAAATATTAAAAAATATTTAATAATATTAAAAAAAATTAAATAATAATTAAAATAAATAATAAAATAGCGCAATTTAATATTAAATTACTTAAAATCTATAATTAATGTATATTTTAATGCGCATAGGATGACACGATAAGAAAATCATTTATAAGCTTTTTAAGTAAAACATATTTTTAAACATAAATATGTCAAGATTTATTTTGAAAATGAAAACGGAGAGGAAAATTCAACCACATATAACTGTTTTCTAGTTCAATGTCAGGTAAATTTCTTCCATTTAATAACAATAACATTGCTATTATAAAAAGGAATCATAAGCTTAATTTAAAGAGTTGCTTACGGCTACACAAGTTCAAATGCTTGATTTTCCATCGGCGGGTTGTGAGCGATTTAAACACAGAATCTCGTATGCAAACAAACAACTTTTAATTATTATATAAATGCTTTCAAAATGAGAAAGATATTCATTTTTTAGTATAAATTAAGGAAGATTTTAAGTAATTTAATATTAAATTGCACTATTTTATTATTTATTTTAATTATTATTTAATTTTTTTTTTAATTTTTTTTAATATTATTAAATATTTTTTAATATTTATTTAAGAATTTCATATTAAAAGGCCTTTTCCCTCCAAAAAGACACGCCAAAATTTCCCGGGCCCCAAAATTGAAAGTCTACCCTAAAATTTAATATCACTGCTCATTTACATTTTTAAAGGCCTACGAATGTCCGAAAGGAAAACGAAAAGATTGTCTGGAGCGCAATATAAAAGAAAGCGAGAGGAAAAGCAAAATGAAGCTAAAAAAATGTTTGGCTCATTAACAAAGTTTTTAGTAAAATCGCTAGAACCGGAAAGTAGTTGTAGTAGCCAATTAAATCCAATTGATGATTTGTTTTGCGATAAAAATGAAAATGAATTATCTGTCGAAAATGAAAAGGCTAATGACAATACTAGTAGTACCGACGAAATGGAAACAGAAGATAATAAGGATATCGATCTATACAATACCGATACCGCTGAAATTGATAAAGCATATTTTGCTATGTGTATGGATTTAAATGATCCAGCTTGCTGGCCTTTAACAATTACCACTAAAATATTGGATATATTAATCGAAAAAGGACCCATACAAAATAAACAATCTACATATCCAATTAATGAATTGGGAAGATCATTTTCATCAACTTATTTCTATAGAAAAATGCCAAATGGTGAAAAATTTAATCGTGAGTGGTTAATCTATTCTCCAAAAACGGATTCCATATTTTGCTTCTGTTGTAAATTATTTGGCAAACAAGAAATAAAATTAGTTAATGAAGGCTTCAATGATTGGCAACACACATCTGATAATTTATCTCGTCATGAAAAAACATCGCTGCATATCGGAAATTGCACCAATTGGAAAAATTTGGAATTAAATTTAAAAAACAAAGCTACAATTGATAAAAATTTGCAACGGTATTATGACGCAGAGAAAAAACGATGGTATCAAATTGTCGTACGCATGATATCTGTGGTACAATTTCTGGCAGTACAGGGTTTAGCGTTTAGAGGTAGCTCGAGCAGATTGTATGAAAACAATAATGGAAATTTTCTAAAAGCAATTGAAATGATAGGAAAATTTGATGATGTTATGGCAGATCACATAAATCGCATTCAACACAATCAGTTGCTTTAAAGAACCATATGCCACATTATGCGGGAAATCGCTTCCAAAATGAAATAATTAGTATCCTTGCAGCGCAAATTCAAAAATATATTTTGTCAGCAATAAAAGACGCCAAATATTTTTCAGTAATTTTGGATTGTACGCCGGACATGGGACATGTCGAGCAAATTACAATAATTTTGAGATATGTGCATATTCAAAATGACGAAGTAGAAGTGAGAGAAAATTTCGTTGGTTTTTCTCCAGCTCAAAAAAGTACTGGAGAAGCTTTTTACGACTTTTTAATTGAAAAATTAAGCTCTCTTAAATTAAATGTTAACGATATGAGAGGCCAGGGGTATGATAATGGATCAAATATGGCTGGAAAACATATTGGATTGCAGAAACGAATTTTGGACAATTATCCACGAGCTTTGTTTATGCCATGCAACGCGCATACATTAAATTTGGTCGTCAATGATGCAGCGAAAGTTTCTTTTTCAACTGTGGATTTTTTTAGTAATGTGTCAGCAATATATAATTACTTTTCCGGATCACCTTTTCGATGGCAAATTTTAAAAAAACATGTAAAATCGTTAACAGTAAAACAAGTTAGCGTAACCCGGTGGGAATCAAGGATTAAGGCGATTAGACCACTGCGTCATGAATTAGGTGAAATTTATGACAGCCTAATAGAACTAGCGGAAGAATGTTCAACACCAATAGGTCAACATGAAGCTAAATGTTTGGCAATGAAAATTAAATCGTACAAATTTATTTGTTCCACAGTAATATGGTACGAAATCTTAGAAAAAGTAAATATTATTAGTAAAATGATGCAGACCGTTTCTTGGAATCTTACTTCATGTGCTGAATCTATTAATAATATTTTAATTTTTTTCCAAAGTATTAGAAATGATGAAAATTTCGAACAGTATTTGAAAATTGCTGATGAATTATGTGAATCACTTGAAATACAACCGGAATTTCCTGTTGAAATTAATCTACGTCGACGCCATAAGCGAAAACAATTTGACTATGAAGGAGATGAGGATATTCAGTTAACTGCTAAAGAAAATTTCAAAATTAATTTTTTCTATGTAATATTGGATACAGCCATTTCATCTGTTACTACCCGATTTGAAACATTATCCAATTTCGAACAGTCTTTCGGATTTTTATATAAATTTGTTGAAATAGGAGAGGACGACATAAAAAAAAGTTGCTTCGACTTTCATAATAAATTCAAGGATGGCGAATCGTGCGACATAAACGGAGCAGAATTATACGAAGAGTTAATTTCATTGAAAATAATTATAAAAGATAGGAAACAACCCGAAGAAATCCTAAAGTATTTGTACAAACACAATTTACAAAACTCATTTCCAAATGTATCTACAAGCTTAAAACTATTATTGACCATGCCTGTATCAGTTGCGTCTGGAGAACGTAGTTTTTCTAAATTGAAAATCATAAAAAATTACCTACGTACTTCCATGACGCAAGAACGTATGAGCAATCTTTCAATTATCGCGATTGAAAGTGAAATTGCTGAATCTTTAAATATTCACGAAGCAATTGACGATTTTGTCAGTAAAAAATCCGGTAGGATTAACTTTTAATATGTACTTTATTTAATAATTGCTTCGTGAAGATTCAGCAATTTCACTTTCAATCGCGATAATTGAAAGATTGAAAGATTTCCCTAATTAACCGGTAACCTAACCGAAATAATTTTATGAAACCGGTTAATTAACCAAAAACCTTTACTATTTTCAATATCAATAAATAATACGTAAGATTTGACTTTTTAAAATCAAATAATTTTAAATTGTCACTGAGCGACACCTAGGATTTTAAATTATCGTATTCCTATGTTCTTTCTGTTTGATAATTTTGTCTGTGATTATAATACCAATACCATAATTACTTTTTTTCATGTTATTATTTTTGTTTAAATTTTAAATAAAAAATGTTTATTTTGTGCATTTTTTTTTCTTAAATTTCATCCAAACATATAAATCTCATAAAACCGGTTTTTAGCCGGTTTTTCTTTTCAGAAACCGGTTTTGGGAACAAAACCAATATTTTTTTTCGTTCTCGATTTCGGTTAACCAAAAACTGATTTTTTTCCCGGTTTGATGCCCTGTGTATAATAATAAACATTAAAAGTTAAAGTAGTTTTTTTAATGTTATCCTGGGGGCGGCCATACAGACTGGCACGCAGGCGGCCATATACCCAGGCACGGCCCTGGGTAGGGAGCTTTTTGGCTTTAAGTTGGCGTCGCAAATCCTAATCTTTTACTAATTTTAAGTTTACAAATTTACTATGGACAAGAAAAATTACAATTTTTGTATTCTAGAAAGTCAAAAAAACCTCTGATTTTGTTTACATATTAAAAGGTTCCAGCAAATTATGGGACTTATTCCATAGTCTGTATAAAGATGGTTGAGTTTACCGGAACTCTAAACATATTTTCACGATTTATATTGTCTTAAAGTCTCGCTAGTAGCTCATTAATGGCAGATTTTCTAAGGTAGTCCAAAAATGTATTGTCGTATTCTCGTAATTTTGAATGCAAAATTGTAAATTCTCCTGACAGTACTGTTTCATTATTCTGTTTAATAATTGGGTGGGCATGATAACGTCCTCGTTTTTTTAATGCGTCCATTTCTCTTGAGAATATACAAAATTGCTGCCGTCCCATAGAAAAAGACATAACTTTGTAAGTGACGGTGAGCGCATTTTGTCAGTACTAAACACAGTCCAAAGCTAGAAATGAGCAACGTCTCCTTTAAAGAAGAGAGCCACCGTCGCACAGTGGTTCACAAGCGCTCAAAACGTGATCGAAAATAAATTTTTCAAAATTTCTGTTTTGCAGTTTTTGTATAAATTACATATACTTTACCTATTAATAGGCTCTTAGGTGAAACTAATGAAATTTTATATACGTTCCGCCACTAACTATGCTTAATAAAATAGTATAACAATTTCTGTTTTAAATAACGTTAAAAGGTACACCTCAGAATAAGAAAAAGGATTGAATAACACTTCTTCAAGACATTCTGCTACCGCTATCTTACAAAGTAGAGAAAGATAATAATATATTAACTTTCCAAATTTTAAAATATTTTTACAAGTCTAATGAATAGCCACTTCTTTTGGAACTAATTGATACCTATTTCAATTTAATGTTAAATGTATTAAAATGAATATCTCCCAGAAGAACAGATGGATTTGTATTATTGCTAGATGTATAGTTTAGACAATATGAAAAAAAAATCTTGCGTAAATATTATTTTGCGGAGATATTAACAGTCAAAGGAACCTCTGCCATTTAATTGTTTTCATATAACCTATTTATGTTTTTACCAATATAATTGGCATGTATTTGGTATAAATTCACATAAAAATAAACAAATTAGTATCAAATATGAATTTTGTCATATAAATTGTAATTTTGTGGAAGAATTTATTCGTAGTTATTATAGGTTCATGTAATAGCAAACAAAAATATAGCGAAATTTTAAACAAGTCCGCAACTAGAAGTGATACATTACTCCGAATTGACTATTTAATCCATTAGTGTTGCCTTAGAGGGGCGCTCTCTAAATTAATTTTTGTACGAAATGAGGAATTTTATCACTCATCTAAAAAAATGTTATTTTTAATGTAGCGAACTTGATGCACTATGGGTTAATAAGTTTTTATGTAGATTTTGTTCTACTCTTAATTGTAAAAATGAAAATAAACAAAAATCGTAAATTTGGAGAGAGTCACATAAGACAATGTAGTAAGCTACAGACAAACGAAAATTTATTTAAAAGGTTACTTCTTAGCTCTGACACATTTATAAGTAATTAAAAAAATCCAGCTAAGCATACAAATATGAATAGAGATCTTAGAAGATTACTTACAATTGACGACTTTTGAGAAGAAGAGGTGAGAAAAGAAGAAGACTACTAGAAAAGTAGGGCAAAAAAACAATAACTCTTCATAGTAAGCATCATTCCGCTTTTGATTTTTTTCATTCATTTGTGCCAATAATTATGAAAGTGGTCTAAGTCATACATTTCTCATGTCCAGATATTTAATAAATTGCATTTTAACGAATTAAAAAACATTTTTACATTTTACGACATATTAACCTATAATTTTATTAGTCTTGATTAATGAAATTTATCATAAATATGAAATTTTGTGTGGGCGTGATGTGAATATGGCATTTTTAAAACTTGAATTGACTTAAACCATTTTCAAAATTAACTGAATGTCCAACAAACGACTTATAGCAACAAAGAACTAGGAGTTTTATTTGAAACAATAACATTCATGAACATGAATTAATTATTTTTAAAAAGTAATCCATTTCTATAATTTGGAGGTTTTAAGATTCTTAAAGTGTTTCTGAAAAACTGGAGGGATGTATGGAAGTAAACACATATCTTTATGTTTTTCTTTCGTTACTGGTCTAATGGTACTGTATGATGGAAGTAAAGTAATATTTCCGTATATTTTTGGTCTTCCTCTTTTAAGTGAAAGATCTAAAATGTGGAATTCAGAATCATCTAAAGAAGTTTTATAGAGCATTTTATAAGGCTCATTTTTCAAGAACCTCATATATTGAATTTGCAGCCAAGAGACAGATTTGCGGTACTTTTTACTCTTCTTGTTGTTGAGTCTTCTAGTGATTTCGTTGAAATAAAACCCGGCTGCGACATTCGTTTTATCGAAAATGTATTTCTTTTTCTGCACTCTTCTATAAATTCTTCATAATTCTCAGGATTTTATAAGTAATTTGCTTTTTTTATTTTCATTTCTATCAGACTAAAATCACGGTCATTCGGTAGAAAGTAATGACCCGATACCAACAAATTGTGGTCTACCGTTTCAATATTGTTATTTGATGACTGAGTAATTTTCATCCATGTAAATGCTACTTTAATGTTACGATTTTGGCCTGAACGAGAATCACTGTAAGCTACTACGTGTTTTTGAGTAGTTGTAATATTAACCATATGGGCTAATGGGCATGATGCTACTTCCTGTGCACTTCTTGAAGCTGTAGTTACATCCCATTCGTACATCTCGACGTTGTCATCATGAAAATTATGGAAACCCAAGTTGTGTACGTACATATTTCTGTTATAATAGGCTAACAAAACAGACAGTCTAGAATACGGAAGTGCTTTTTGCAAATCAAAAGAGAATCCATAATATTCCCTGGAATTTTCTTTTGCTTTTCTCTTGTCCTCTGCAAGACAATCCCTAGTTCGTTCGGCATTTTGTAAATGTACATCATGACATTCTTTAAGATGTAATTTCTCTTCTACATTATTACGTGCTTCGATTTTTCTCTTCAGTAAATCAGATTTTTGGCATGTCTTTTCAAGGAGCATGGACATTTAAGTTAAATTCAGTATTAAACATTTTTCTGTAGATCCATTCCTTAACAAAGGATTCATTATTTTCTTCACATTTCTGTACATACAGGCTATACATTTTACAAATATCTAAATCAGGACTCAAATATTTTCGACCAGGAGCGTGACGAGCTCTGGTGTAATAATCCTAAAAAGGATTCATTCTTTTCTTCACATTTCTCTACATACAGGCTATACATTTTACGAATATCTAAATCAGGACTCAAATATTTTCGTCCAGGAGTGTGACGAACTCTGGTGTAATGGCTATCGTATGCTGGAAAACTTAAAATATGTTCTCGTGCTGCTTTTATCTTAACTTCCTGTGCTTTTCGCGAAGATCCTGGCATCTTCCCACGACGATCAGTTCCAAGTGTTTCAGCATTCAGAGCACGAGTTAACCGCCCCGCAAAAATTTTATAGGTATTTAAAAAAAGTTCCTACAAACTGACACTACTTCTAACTTATTTTTTGATAGAAAATACTTATAGCTGCATTTTCTCATAGGTCCCTCAAAAGTTCTGGGCCGTATTTGCTTTATTAGTCCTGGATGACCTGCAGTACACAGATATAGATTCTTTGTTTCAAAATCTTTTAATTTCCAGAAATGAACAAAATTAAATCTTCTTTCATGATATTTTACGTCATCCAAACATTTTTTGAGCAAAAGCAGTCCTTATTTTCAAAAATTTTGGCACTCACAAGTTTTGATTTTCTTGTGTTGTATTCTTCCCCATTATTTCTCTTAATTTTTCTGGTATTTTGTTCGTAACTATCTTCATTTCTTGCCCGTTTTCTTTTCTTATCTCTTTCTATCTGCACCATATCTGGGGTTTCTAAATCCCCAACTTTTTTTGTCACTACGCAACACGCAAACTTCAATTGAAAATACTCTATTAATACATGACCCCCACCAATACACTCCTACTCCTTTCTCAAGGGAAAGAAGTTCTAATAGATTTTTTTTAATATATGCAAGGGGAATAGAATTTTCCCTGCAAACAAATACGTATCTCAAGAAAGTATTGTTTCAGTCTTGAGTTGTCCTTGCTTGCAACATGTTCGAATTAAACTTAACGCTGTTAAAACTCGGCGGTTTATTGTTAATCTCTCATAATTGGAAACTATACGTACATACGATTTATAACATTTACGTTTTAGTTGGTTTCGCATTTACATTATCATACATAAGCGTAGAAGTGATCGAAGTAATTAATTCAATCGGCGATCAAAACCGATTGATGGATATTTTAACATGTTTTCCTTCGCATTTAGTGATATTCTTAAAAACGTACATTTTGTTGAGAAATCGCAAGACAATCGTTCAAATTATCGCAAAATTTGAAGCGGAATATGAATATTTTAAAAGTGTCGATGGGCCTCATATATTAAAAATTAATAATAGTATAAAAAGGGCAAAATTAGTTACGTGGGTATTTTTTATTAACACCGGTTGCTGTATACTCCTTGTGCTAATATCTTCTCTAAAACAAATTTATTATGAAAGTAACGAAACCTTTATTAACGGTGAAGCACAATGTCATTATATGTTGCCCATACGTCTTGGGATATTTTCTTTTGTACAAACAAAAATGACATGTGTTTTAATTATTTTATGGGAAATCTTAGCTTTAACGTTTTTCCTATTTCAAATTACAGGTAAAAAATGTTTAATGAATCAAAAGTAGTAGTTTAAAATATTACTAAAATTGTAGCTAATATTTCTAATTATATAAATGTTCTTATGTATATATTTTAGGTTGTGATACTTTATATGTTGTGATGGTGGTGACTCTCACCGATTTCATCAAAGCGTTACAAAGTAATTTTTCGAATATCAATCGTCTATTAGAGTATGGAACTAAAGAAGAACAAAATAACGCGCTTAATAAAGAAATCATACAGCATTCCAAGTGTTTGCAAAGATTAATAAAATTATGTTATGATATAGACGACATATTTTGCTTTATATCTTTACCGCAAGTCACGATAACTCTGTTTACGCTGATGTCGATATTGCTTTCGCTTTCATCGGTAAATTTGTTTCGTTTAGTATTTCTTAAGTGTCATTTTGTATTTTTTTGCAGTGTGAATTATTTAGTGATGAATTTTTCATAAAACTCCAACTTTACCCCAGTCTTCTAGGGCAATTGGGTTTATATTGCGTTTATGGCGATGAATTATCTAAAGCTGTGCGTATTTATTTAGTTTAAAAATCAATTAATATTATGAATTATTTTAATTTAACTTTATTGTTAAGTTTTCAGACACAATTGAAGCCATTTATGATACGCCTTGGTATTGTGCAACGATTGAGTTTAGGAGAGCTGTATTAATCAACATGATTCGCTTGAGTCAACCGATTTATGTAACAGCAGGAAAACTTGTTCCTCTTTCTCTTGTACTTTTGGGATCGGTATGATTTAAAAGTTGATTAATTTTAACTGTTAAAAAATGTTTATGGTGTTTAATTTTTAGGTTGTGAGAATGTCTTATTCGTTTTATACAGTTTTAAGAAGATAAATCCACATTTTTATACACCTTTAAAGCAGGCGATTTGAACACTTGAAATTTTAAACGTAGTGTTAGTACAATAATAATGCTATTAATTCGACGTAATGCACGTTAATATAGGGGAAATTGTCCAAATGTCGGCCTTTCTATGGAAATTCACATAAAAAAACTTGAAACCCGATCTTATAAGGAGACCTCGCGACTTTGGAATCGCCGATTTTAATGAAAGTGACACCAATCGATAGATGTTGGTATGTAGTACGAATGTGTAAAATATTAGAGCGCACTATTCAGCGATTCGCGAGTAAATCGCGATTCAAGGCCACACCGCTTATATGTCAATGGTTGGCCTCCTCCCGACCCCGCCTCTTGTTGACTCACCACGACCGGCTTCCACATGCGAAACAATACGGTGATATATTGGAAAGTAACCAGTTTTTATTTTTTATATAATGAAAATTTTCAATATTTCAATTTATTTTCTCTAATATTTTATTGTTATATGTTCTGAATACAAATAAGTCAAGACATTTTTTCGTTTTTGCTTTGATTTTTAATTTATATTAATTAAAAAAGAACCAGGGGCGGATTCGGAGGGAGTGGCTAACCACTGACGTAATACGGCATGGCCTTGATTCCCTAGCTGAAATCGCGATTCACTCACGAATCGCTGAATAGTGCGTCCCAATATTTCACACATTTCTACTATGTACTAATATCTATCGATTAGTATCACTTTAATTAAAATCGGCGAATATAAAGTCGTGTGGTCTCCTTGTCAGACGCATGACCGAGATTCGGTGAGTTTACGTGATCTGATTTTGTGAACAATTTATTTTTATAGGAATTATGTAATTATTTATTTAATATTATTTTCAATGTTGCGTAAAAATTTATTTACATTTTTGTATACATAGTTTGCGTACACCGTTTTTTAAAATTAGTTTTATTGTCCTTTGTATAAATTCGTCTTCTATGCAATAAATTCTTGTATTGTGCACTTCGTGAGTATCATTTTGTTGCGACCCGTAAATTTTCCTAATAAATTTAGTAGTACAAATTCAGTGACTTTATAATGAATTAATTGAAATCGTTGATACTATGATCTTCCATTCCCAAGTAACGAAGGTTTCTCGGCTAACCGGGGGTAACTTTGTATTATTGCGTGGTAGACCTTCGTAAGACATATTGGCCCTATAGAACAAAGGAAATTTGGGAAGGGAGAGATTTTCGATTGGACTCTTTGGTCCGTTTCAAGTCACAGAATATTTGATTACACTCATATCTCTTTATGCGGCTCCCTCTTAATTTATGTCAATGTTTCGATTTACGACCCACAACGTTCCGATTTCCGGCCAAACTTCGGTAATTCCCCTATTTCGTGTGAATTGCCAGAAGTCGTAGCAGACACACGTAAGTGCTTCTCAGTGGCCTGTTGGACAACTAAATACGTAAATATACGATCCTTTAGTAAGTGAATATGTTCTAACTAGTCGCTAAGTACTGCTTCTTGATTATAATTGATTGATGATGTAAGTCCTGCGGCTTACAATTAGTCGAATAAGCCTTTTTTATAAAATTTATATAAAAATATCGTTATGCACCAAATTAGAATAAATCCATTTTGTAGACAACATGAGCACCAGTGAAATAAAAAAGAGAAACCGAAAAGCTATCTCCTTACAAACAAAAGTCGAAGTACTTCGTCGGATCGACGCCTCTGAAAGAACTATTGATATTTGTGACGCTTTGGGACTTCCCAAATCTACAGTCTAAACAATGCACAACATCAACATGAGAGGTGAAGCAGCTAGCGCAGATAAAGTTGCAGCCCTGGCGTATCCAAACGCGTTGAAGTTAATTATTGAAAAGATGGATACGTTTCAGAACAAATAGTTCCAGGTAGGATAAATATTCAATGTAGATGAAATAGTCCTACATTGGAAGAGGATTCCTGATAAAACGTTTCTTTTTAAGAACAAAAAAGCTGCATCGGGATTTAAAGTATTTAAGGTCCAATTGACCCTAGTACTTGACTCAAATGCAGCTGGGGATTTTAAACTGAAATATCTTTTAATCTATAAGTCCGAGAATCCAAGAGTTTTAAAAGGTGTAAATATGAACGAATTAGCCGTTGTTTGGAAATCTAATAAAAAAGCTTGAATGACAAAAAGCTTATT
This sequence comes from Digitonthophagus gazella, assembly GCA_036711955.1. Lineage (NCBI taxonomy): Eukaryota > Metazoa > Arthropoda > Insecta > Coleoptera > Scarabaeidae > Digitonthophagus > Digitonthophagus gazella. Next base: position 25,772,206 of record JASCIT010000006.1, on the reverse strand, counting down.
CGAAGATTGGTTCAATAATCATTTTTGTCGTGAAGTGAAAGAATACCTGCAGAAATCTAATTTAGACAAAAAATGTTGCTTCTCTTAGATAACGCTCCCGTACACCTCATTAATTTATCACAAATAAATGAATATCTCCCTAAAAATACAACTGTCCTGATTTCGCCAATGAATCAGGAAGTAATAGCAACATTCAAAGCCTATTATTTGCGTAAAACTTTGCGAATTTTGGAAAAAAATTAATATTAACGATGCTGTGAACATTACAAGCCAATCGTGGGATGAGATGAAACCAACAACTTTAAACCGAGCTTGGAAAATAGTTTTACCAGATTGTGTTACTCCTGCAAGTAACAACAATAGCTCTGAACTCATTCTTCAAGATACCAGATAAAGCATATTAAATTTAGCAAAGGAAGTTGGTTTTCAGGACTTAGTCGAAGATGATATCGTGAATTTGTTGGATGCTAATCGTCATTCACTTTCTAACGATGAGTTAATTGAATTAGCAGAGAACGAAAAGGCGGAAGAAGAAGAAACAGTTAACAATTTAACTTAACAAGTTAACTTTAAAAAATTTATCCAGTGCACTTATGCATATTGAACAGGGTATAACCATCCTTCTTGAAAATGGCCCTAATGAAAAACGTAACGTTAACATTTCACGTGGTATTACTCGGTTATAAGCTGCTATCAAGAGTTGAAGAAAAAGGAGAAGGATGCAAAACAACAAACCTTAGATAAATTTTTCAATGCTGGTCTTGAAACGACAATGGAAACTGAGAAAACATGCTATTTATCAGATTAAGGTTAATGTTATATATCTTTCTTATTATTACAATAGTCTTAATTTGTTTTGTTTATTGTTTACTCAAGTATTTCAATAAATTATTTTTCATTATATTAAATACTTTATTATAATAACTGAAGATTTGCATTTTTCAAATTGAACGTTTCGCTTTACGACCCAATATCGAGGAATGTATCCCAGCCGTATAACGAGGTATGAGTGTATTATTATTTGCTCATTGTGTATTAATTAGTAATGATGTTTCGTTGTTGAAGTTCAATTAAATTATGTCTCCAAAATTGTTGCTAATCGCTCGTATTAGTATTTAATTACGATTCCCGGAGTCAGATCCATTCCGATCCGAGGCACGAATATATAAACATTTCCGTAACCCGAATTTAGGACTACAAATGTCTTTAGGTCTTTCCCCAAAAACAACGTATCAACTATGTACATTTAACATATTGATTTACGATACTGTATCTCATACATCTACTTTGTACCTATGTTATTCTCGACATATTCAACGTATTTCTCAGTAATACCTAATAAACCGACTTACTAATTCTTTAAAAATTAATGTTTACCACAACCTGTTATTTCAACAATGTAACTTTTTCTTCCAAACGTGCAATTTTCGAGATGTGTTGACGTGTACCTACACTATTTCAAATGCCTCTTTTTTCCTCAATGTTTGCAAATTACACGTCTCGAGCCTAGTAGCATATTAAGTAAATGTATAGATACTTTAATATCACAGATGAATAAATAAATCAAAATAATACGCTTTTAGAGTTGAACCAATTACATCTTGACCTATATATGTATATGTTACTGTAAAAGCTAGAAAATTGTTAAATCCTAAGATAGACGCGTTATTTATAGGATTTACCAATTAGATGTAGTAAATGTACGAAAAATGGTGTCAGTTATTTCATGTTGGGCTTTTACCAAGCAAAAGTGGTCAATCTTAACCACTTGCGGTGGAAAGACGTACCAGGTGCGTTGAGATGGAGATTCAAGAATTTCACGCTGCTTAACAACATGTTTTATTTTCAACGTTGCGTGTAACTTTTATAAATAATTTCTTAATGTTCAAAAATTGTTACTTTCTGGTAATTTCTTTTTATAATTCGTCTCAGACGATGGCATGAGCCGAAACATGTAAGACGTATGAATAAATTTAAAAGACCAGTAAAAGAACAGATTTTTAATACTACTAAAGTTCTTAAAGTTCCAACTGGTAGAAAATGGATCAATCAACAAATTTTTTGTCCTTTTTTATAATGTTCATTATTTCTATTCGTATGTCAATAAGCTTTTCATATTGTATTTTATCAAGGAGTGGTACCAGAGATAAAGCAAATGATTTATTCCCTTAGTGCTGTAAATCGACCATTTGCTGTAAAATTTGTTTAATTCCCCCCATACTTTTACCCTCATGTTTTCTGGAGTATTTACGTTTTTAGTAGAGAGAGAACTTTGTGTAGATGAAAGTGGCGAACATGTAGCAATGTGTACTTGGTCCATTATTCCATCTTGAACGTCTTCACCTTCTTTAAATGGGGACAAATTTGTTGAAGTTTCACGGCCGTCGATTTCATTTGAAAGAAATTGCAACTGACCATAATAGACATATTTCTTTTTTTTTTTGAACACTAGCGTCACTTCGAATACTATTTTCAACTCTTTTCGTTCTTATGTATTGATCACGTATAGACCGCCACTTTGTTTATTGTTCCTTACCTAAGATATATGTCACAAATACTACATAAACGTTGAATAAATTTTAATGGAATGTGTTGCAGATATTTAGTTACGGGCTGTACTTTTTCAACTTTAGAATACGAATATCAGGTAGGAAGAAATACAGTGCCTATATTGTTCGAGAAACTTGTCAGGCATTATGGGAAACCCTGCAACCAATAGAAATGTCTAACCCTACTGAAGAAAATTGGCCAAAAATAGCAAACAATTTTTACACAAAATCAAATTTTCCAAATTGCATCGGGGCAATTGATGGCAAGCATATTCGCATCATTTGCCCTAGTAATAGCGGCACTCAGTATTTCAAATATAAAAAGTTTTTTCTATTGTATTATTGGCACTAGCAGATGATGAATATTGTTTTACTGCAATCGTTATAGGTTCCTATGGAAGGGAAGATGATAGCAGTATATTTAAGAAAAGTACATTGGGAAAGAAACTTTTCAGCAAACAGCTGAGTATACCAGAAAATCGGCCCCTTCCAGGTACTCAAAATCTTTCTCTTCCATTTATGATAGTGTGAAATGAGGCATTCAGCTTAGGGGAAAATTTAATAAGATCGTATTCGAGGCAAAATTTAACTGATAGCAAGAAAGTATTTAACTATAGATTAACAAGAGTGCGCAGATATGTGGAATGTACATTTGGCATACTCGCAAATAAATGAAGAGTGTTGCACACCACGATTCTAGTATCGCCAGAGTTTGTTAAAGAAATTAGTAAAGCGGCTTGTGTGCTCCATAATTTTGTAAGAAGGAGAGATGGGTATGATTTTAAATACACATTAACAGATCCCATCAGAAGGCTAGACGTCAAATGTACAGGAGGACTCATTCATGTACGTTATGCTATTTTTTCTAGCGACGCGTCGCGACGCGCCGGAGACGATCGAAACTATCTCCGCAGGTTTGCCGGAGATTGATCCATAACAGAAACGTCAATAAAATCATGTCCGGAAATGAATGTGAAAGTACGTTTACGCCGGGGCCAGTTTTCATACTTTTCGCTGCAAGGCGACGTTCGAACCCATGCTGCGCTTCATCTGGCGGCAAAAATATAGTCTTATATTAAAAAATATAATATTTGATGATGCGTGCCACCGATGGTACGCGCCACCCGATGAGATAGTCTAGAGCGGGCCACAGGTGGTATGCGCCGGCGTGAATGTGTTAATAAACATATTGGAAATTCATGCTATTTAACTGGTTGTACCTCAACGAGTACATGATAATCTTCGTAAAAAGAGCCCGCTTGAAGAGCAACAATGATCATTCACTAGAGTCAATTTTCAAAAATAGCTATCAGCAATAGTCAATGATAGTGTAGATACCTTTACGAGATATGATGTAATGCATTATTTTGATTAAAATAAAAACAGCTCTAATCTTTGTATGTATTATAATAAATGTGGTGTAGTAAATTAAATATATCAGTCATATCAATTTTGCTTCCTTCTCTCTTCATCTCTTTTCTTTAGTTCCTCATTTGTTTTAATTTATTATTGTGAACAAGGTTGCTAACCTTAACGAGAGGCTGATTATGCATCACAAGTTATGTTCCGATCCTTCGCCGGCGACTTCTCCGGAGAGTCGCGGAAACGAATTCCATCGAGTCACTGGCGATCGACTATGCATACGAGTGTTAAAGCTTTTTGTGATATTGCCTGGTAATCAAATCTAAGATTAATTCAGAAAAAAATAATTGATTCTTCTAAATGTTTTGAAATTAAATCTTACCAATCATGATAAGATTCCACCACGAGAGCATTTATATCATGCGCGCATTCAGTTTAGTTTTTGAAATCCTTTAAATGTAGACAAACTTTATCTTAAGTTCTGCTTTTCATATTTCTGTTTTATTAAACTTTAATATTTTGCTGTATATGTTACCGGCAATCTGTACAATTCAGGTATTCTATACAATACCTAGGCAATGTATAGAATACCTGGAGCATCCAGGCAATATATGAAATATTATGAATATTATTGTCTATTATATACTTTACCTAGGTAATGTATACAATTCTTAGGGATAGTATAGACTACCTGCTGATCCACCGGCAATGTGTAAAATAAATAGATCTTGATCTATATTTATGAATGTTAACCAACCTATCTATAAAATGACGGGCAAATGAAACATTTTCTATTACTATTATTAAAATTAACAATGAGTCTGCAATGAGCTCAATACACACTGTGCGAGCAAGCAAGTAAACAAGTTCACAGAACAGTTAACAACCAGAATGCAAACTCTCGAATGTAAATAAATACATGATACAGTTCTGTAACAAGTCGCAACACGGGCTTCGAACACGTTTATGTCTGCCCTCACGCATAAACGTGTTCCTTCCTTCCTTGCTCTCGTCTTTTACATACATTGCCGGCTACGCATTCGTTATTGTATAGAATACCTAGGAAAAGTATAAAATAAATAATATTTGATACATTACCTACACGTTTTAGGCATTCTATACATTACCTAGGTATTGTATAGAATACCGGATTACACAGATTGCCGGTAACATATACATTCATAAAATTTGGCTTCATATTTCAAGAATCTCTCGGCATATTAAAGTGCCGCAGCACGGTGGTTGAAAATCACTGCTCTATAATACGAGAAGTACAGGTAGTGTGCTGCATTTATTTAGATCTACAGAATCCATGTCGTATCTACTTCTAGTAGAAATTTTTTGTATCTTAGTTTATTTTGTGACTTCTTAAAGTAAGTTTTGAATGCATTAAATAAAATACAATTGTTTTAAAAGAATGCTGTTTTCTTATACCATTTTATACTTTTTCGAAAGGCACGGCTGTTCGTAAAATACTGATCCGCACGATCAACTTCTTCATGTAATACTGTATTGTATTATGCATGAATGTTTAATCGTATCATCCATAGAGTTTCTCTTTTTCTTTCCAGTTGATATCATAGACGCATCATGAGTAGCTGATATCATGCGGACCAACTTTTATCTTTCCATGTGAGAAGAAGAATGGATCCTTTTCGTACAAGTCATTTGTCCTCTCTGAAGATCCTTGGACTTTTCTATTAATACCTTTGGCGAGTCACGGTTCTCTTGTATGATACCACGTACGAGTATTTTCTTTTCTAACAATATACCAGCTGTAGAAACGTTGTTGTAGGAATTGTTTTGATACACATGATGCCAATAACCAAAATACGGCGGCAAGACTGATAATACAGTTTCTTGTAGTTTCTTTCCTTCACCCGAGTAGATTTCAAAGTTACAAATGTACCCAGACTCACTTTCACAAACCATTCTCAGCAAAATACCGTATTGTGAAATCTTTGCCGAATTATATGTTCTGAAGCTGAGACGTCTTCTCCATGGTATCAGTATTTCATCAAGTGATAATTGCTGTTCTGATACGTACACAGATTGAATTTTTGGAATAATGTAATCACTAATTTTACAAAGTCTGTCTCTACTAAATAGGTGTATTTTGTACATTATCACTGTATAGAAGCATTTAAAAATTTGCTGGAACTTCACCATGTTCATAATTTTAGGAAATATTGATGCTTCAACCAAAGGGTCCATTGACCAGTAATCTCTCAAACAAGTTTTTAGTTTGCCCCATCAATATCAATAACCCAAGAAACCTCTTCATATCGCTTGTTGTAACATCTGTTCATGGTAAACTTTTAGAAGATACCATAAAAAAATCAACTTACATTTAAAGAAATTGCACCGCCAACATTAGGTCACGGATTTCGAATATTGTAATAAGACCAATGTAACCATAAAAATTATGTCCTAATTCGAAGATTAAAGAAAAAACATTTTTTATCATTGAAAACAACAACAAAAATGAAGTTACTTTTTTAAAGGCTATTTTTTCACGTGTACTGTTTTCCTTGGTAAGTAGAAAAAAAATTAAAAATCTGTCACGTTTGTCGTCAACATTCTCAATGCGTAGACCTAGTTAGTACTAAACTAACTGTCAGCCAACTATTTAACGTGTTCGTACACGTTCCAGGTCGCGTAATGTCATTTCTTGATCTAAATCGATGCTATAACATCCTGCGGAAGTTTGTTAAACAATGTGATTAAATCAACTGTTGCAAATGTACCGGGTGGCCAACTAAGAATGATCACCGGCCATATCTCAATGACGGATCATCCTATTTTAATGAAACAAAAAATTTTATAAGGAAAGTGGCCATAAAAAATCGCTGGAAAATATTTTCAAGTTTCTTAAATGGCCGCTAGGGGGCGTAACCTAAATGACTGAACAGAAAATCACGATTTTTTTCATTTTCTTCAAAATTAAGGGGTATTGAAAATAAATTAATTTGAAAGATAAATGAATTTCGACTAATATGTATGAAACACTTTTTGTCGTATCTCCAAAAATAAAGTGGTGGGGATGAGTTGAAAATGTTCATTTTCGATGGCCGATTACTCCGGTCATACTGAACAGAATTTAACAAACTTAATCTTGTTGGAAAGGGTGTTTCGTGGTCTACTAACGGCTCCTTACGCTGTTTTGATATAAATATTCGTTTCGCCGCCAGAGGGCGATATCTAGAATTTTGACAAATATTATAGCTTTTCTCAAAAAATTTAAATGGAACGGTATGTTCATTTCTACACGGTAAAATAAAGAATTAAAAGCTGAACTTGACGCTGAAAACCCGAGCTCGCTATCTTGCTTCTAACGGAAGATATTAGACCAAAAGCTATAGCTTTTACCCCTTATTTTAAAGGCGAATAATAACAAAACTACCCCGCGGAAAAAAACGAAATCGGTGTCGTTTTTAGCGTGATTTAACTCTGTATTATCAGTAGAAACTTCAAATTTTGTCTCCCCACAGTTTTGGGCTCTCGGCGCAGTATCTCAACTTTGCGATTTTTTTACAGGGGAATAGCTTGTCCAAAAAACTTGAAATTTCAACAACACATTGCCTTAAGTGTCCTAAACATGTTGGTAATTTTTATTTTTAATTTTTCTCTCAGGTGTTTAAATAACAACACATTATGTGAAATAGCGATATCTCGATAAGCCGTTACCGTAGAAGTTTGAAACTGGCACCATTCTAACAGTCATATTAAATTGAATCAAAATTTAATATGCGTTATAAACCTCGTATAAAAAAAATAAATGCGAAATAGTTTTAGTGGGTGTGATGAGTAAGGCGGGAGCACAGGCGAAGTCGAACGGTCGGTCGGGTCGGCTAGCATGTAAATTGGTATCAAATATCAAGTAAGTTGTGGAAATCAGACGTTAACAAAACGTATGTCAAACATATGTCAACAATGTAACATCGGTCAACTAGATCTTATAATGCTATAGTTTTTGCCTTTTGGCTAATATCTACCGTTAGAAGCAAAATAGCGAGCTCGGGTTTTCAGCATCATGTTAAGCTTTTAATTCTTTATTTTATCGTGTAGAAATGAACATACCGTTCCATTTAAATTTTTTGAGAAAAGCTATAATATTTGTCAAAATTCTAGATATCGCCCTCTGGCGGCAAAACGAATATTCATATCAAAACAGCGTAAGGAGCCGTTAGTAGACCACGAAAAACCCTTTCCAACCAAATTAAGTTCGTTAAATTCTGTTCAGTATGGCCGGAGTAATCGGCCATCGAAAATGAACATTTTCAACTCATCCCCACTACTTTATTTTTGGAGATACGACAAAAAGTGTTTCATACATATTAGTCGAAATTCATTTATCTTTCAAATTAATTTATTTTCAATACCCCTTAATTTTGAAGAAAATGAAAAAAATCGTGATTTTCTGTGCAGTCGTTTAGGTTACGCCCCCTAGCGGCCATTTAAGAAACTTGAAAATATTTTCCAGCGATTTTTTATGGCCACTTTCCTTATAAAATTTTTTGTTTCATTAAAATAGGATGATCAGTCATTGAGATATGGCCGGTGATCATTCTTAGTTGGCCACCCGGTACTCAAAGTGTATGTGATTTTCAATCTCGGGGGGGAATTCGTGGGTCGTCGCTTTCGGATTCTATTCTAGCTCGAAGACTGCCGGATCAATACCGGTACAACCTGTTGTCTAATGGATGCAGCTTCGAAAATCAATGCCCCTCGTTGAAAGAGGTTTTAGTTAAACCCAATGTTGTTTGCTATACTAGCTCCCAAAATGAGTTCGCTCATCACTTGATGAAATTTAATTTCCAAACAAGAAAAACGCCGTGTTATTTATCTTTTCAATTTTTTTTTAATCAAATTTTTAGAAGTTGTAAAGGAAATAAATTTTTATTTTATCAAAAAATCATGCATTTTCTTACTTTTTCGCATTATGCTATGACATCATTTCTAGATAGGTGTCGAATCAATCCAGATTTACGATAAAATCTGGTATTTCATGTTTACTCCATTTGTTTACCGATTTTGGTTGGACTTGGGTGCTCGGTGATTTACGCCAAAATTTGTAGTTAACTTTTTTAAATGGACTACTATACGCCGGAAGAAAAGTTGTTTATGGTAAAACAATTTTATAATGGAAATTCTGCGGAAATGTGTCGCAATTTATTTGCTGTGAACTATCAGGAAAGACCAATTCTTTCTGCAAATACTATTCGAAACACGGTCAAGTATTTCGAGTCAAATTTTACATTAAGAAATAAAAAAAAACAAAAATGAAGCAGACAATAATATTAGCACAGGGAAACTGGAAATATGTGGATTAGCAGAATTAGATCGTCACAAATCATCTCGCGAAATTGCCTGTGTAGTTGGTATTAGCGCAACAACAGTGATAAAAATTTTACATAAACGTAAATAACGATCATATAAAATTTCATCATCTCAAGTACTTTTTCCAGTTGATTATTACCGCCGTATGAAGTTTTCCGAAATAATGTTTAACCAATGCCATCAAAATGAATTATTTTTAAATAACGTTTTATTTTCGGACGAAAGAACATTTTATTTACATGGTCGTCATAATTCAAAAACTTGCCATTATTGGTCCCGTGAAAACCTCCATTTGAATGTTCCCACGAGAACACAATACTCCCAAAAATTAAATGTGTGTGCAGGAATTATTGAAAATGAAATAATCCGCCCCCTTTTCGTAAATGGAAATTTAAACGACAACAAATGCCTAGACGTATTGCATAACAATGTTCTTCGTGCAATTCAGGAACGTTATGATATTAATAATCTCCGGTTTCCGCAAGATGGCTGTTAGGATCATAATACCCGTAACCTGGCAAATTCTTTAAATATGACTTTCAAAACGGAAGGTGGATAGGTAATTCAGATCCTATTAAATGCCCAGCACGATCCTCTGATTTAGCTCCCAACGATTAATTTTTGTGGCCTTTTTTAAATAATTCGATTTACGGATATGGAAATGCTCGTCCAGCAAATTTAGAGGAGTTACAAGTAAAAATAATTGTAATGAGCAATATGATTACACCGGATGTATTTGCTAACGTCTGACAGAATTTTTACAACTGGTTGGCTTATTGTTCAGCTCAAGAGGGTGGATGATTTGAGTATTTATTAAATAAATGAAATAACTGTGTTTGGTGATGTACTTTTACTGGTTTTATTTAAATAACTTCAACCGACAGGTAAAGAGTTCTATTTCAATTACTTTTTAAAATTTTTTTATAGTATTTCTATGATGTACAACCTTTATAAAATAAAAACTTCCTGCGGTACTTGAACATCCTTGAAATCAGGAATCTACAAGCTATAAAGACACTTTTATGGAACTAATATCAAATGCTCATAAAAAGAACACCCCACCTACCACTTATTTAATTATTACTTTCATAAAAAGAATATCTATTATTTATATTAAAAAATAATAAATAAATAGGTTCTGAGAGCCATAGATTCTCAGAAAAATAAAAAATAAAACTTATAAGATATTTAAAGAGTAAAATTCAAAGATGTGATCCATGCTACCAGTTTGTAATAATTAAATAAATAGACTTTAGTTCTGTACTTTTACTGGTTTATTGTAAATACTAAAGTCTATTTATTTAATTATAAGATATTTCTTCAACTTTTTGAAGCGTTTGGATGTCGTACTTACATGCTTCATACATCGGTCAATTTGAAAACCTTTTTTTTGAATCTGAAAATATTTCATATTAATATAACATTAAAAAACAACAAGAGATTGAATTCTAAGATGAAGCATCGATCATGGGAAATTGAAATAATCAGTCACGATGAGCGTCGAGGAAAACCTTGTACATCATTGGCGGATTGAAATTCCCTAAGCAGGCCGCAGCAAGCAGCCATTTGCATAAGTTGATTTACCAGACGAACTGTCCTTGGGATTAATTTTTACCTATTCATAGTATTCCTACTCTCAAGTGATACTAAATGCTAGTTTAACTATAAATAGTATTTATTGTAAACTTATTATTTCAAAAAAGATCATTTTACATGCGAGTTTTCAAGTTTTGACAATTATTTGTTGCTATAACACAATGCAGTTTTTAATTGTAAAGGTAAGAGGCTAGCTTGTCACGTAGACGTCCTTCGTAATTTAAATATGTACAAGTTATTTTACCTTCGATTGAGGAACACAACATTAAAAAAAAAGAAGAAATGCTGCCATCTGTTCAATAATGTACAAAGTAGTTGTGTATAGTCGAGACGTGATCTATCGAATTTGGTTTTCAACTTGGCCCTACTCTTTTTACCTCGTCAACAGATCTACTCGGTCTATTCGTCATCAGATTATAAAAGGTGGACTTAAATTGAACATTTTTAACAGAAAACTAAGATTAAAATTTTACCATATGTATGTTATAAGGAAAACATGTGTCATCACTGCACTCCCACTAAGAAATAAGAAATGTAGCTTATTGGATTATCAGCAAAACCTTTGTGACGGTGTGGAAATTTTGAAATTATGTTCAAAAAGTTTTCAAAAAAGAATTTTTTTAATATAAACTGTCCGTCGCTAGGGCTCCTAAGTATAGCGATTTTCTTCTAACAAGTAAATCCGCTATTTTTAATTCCTTTTTTCTTCCAATGACCGTTTTGCAATACCCTTATACTATCATATTTTTACCATATACTGGTGTTTCGGAAATGCGTATACACTGTAAGACTTCAGATTCCTTGGTTCGAAATAGGTCGATTTAAGTTAACTTACCTATATCCAAAGTTGCCTCGTTTCGCCGCTACAGGACTTTATTATAATATATTCCGTGAGTTTTTCTTAAATTGCTCAAAAAATCTGCATTAGATTTTATTCATTATTTGACCATATCTTTATATCAGCAGACTACAATTTTTGTTGAACACTTCGAATTTCGAAACATACAGGCTGTTTAAAATACTCTCATTACAAGTTGCCCATCCAAATATTTTCAACGAGCATGTATAATTTTCTATCAATTCCTTTAAAGTACAGCAAAATTTAAAGTACCAATTTTTCCACGAGATATGAAGCTGTTTCAACAAAATCACATATTTCAGGTTTGGAAGTAGTTTATTGCTTATGATTTTGCCATAATTTATGACGATCATCAGGGCTTAAAGTAATACAATGTATAACATTTTTATAATTTTCCCATTTCGCTGCATTTTTTTTTATGATGGACGACGTCCTTAACGAAGATGTCAAAAATTGCTAAAAAGATACATTTTTAAGGAATGCTATAACTATTCAAGAAAGACTAGCCGTGACTCTTAGATTTAGACAGACGTATCTTCGTCTCTATACAATTGTACAAATGTTGTTGTGCCCATTCTATACTTTTAACCATTAAATTAAATGAAACCCTTAATGTGCATCTTTTAAGATACAACGATGATGCAGGATCATGACTAAACTTGTCGAACCAAACTACGTATCATCCCTTTCATGTGACGGAGAAAAACCGACAAAACATGGGACGGGCTGATGACACGCAGTGAACACAAAAATGTAACACGTTGTGGTTACGTAGTACCGTCTACAATACGCGCAACGAAGTTAGCGCTGCTGTCTCGCCACGGAATTTTGTCACAAATCTGGACGCGCCTTTACGCTGTACATGCATTTCCGAGACACCTGTAGAATGTTACTTTATTAAATATCTAAGTGGATAAAAGAATTTATATTTCATTACTTCAAGGTAGGTCCGCTACTTTCCAGTCCACCATCGTAAATCTTATAAAGTAAAATCTATAAGATGGTATAGAATGAATTAAGGTAATCGCACCAGTTATTGACACTATTAGATGAGAAACCTGTTTCATTTATATTTTTTGCCAAAGTTGATAAATTGCTTCGTTGTGTTTAGTTTTTATAAATTGTTTAAATATTGATTGGAAGATATCTGTAGTTTTTTTTTTACCAAAACAGAATAGTTTTCTTTAAGTAATGCTAGACAGCGCGATTTTTTTTTACTCCAGTCATTGACGGACAACAAAACGATCTAACACCACTATTGACGCACCATTCATTTACATTGAATTTAATAAATTACTTAGATACTACAAACAAAAAGTTGTATATTATAGTATTTATGATTAAACAAATTAACTTATGGAATTTCTTTAACCCTTGAATAGACGCGCATGGGACTGGCAGTCCCATGCCTTACCATTATCGTAATTACGTAAAAACTGTTACAGCTACTACACTGTGGATTTTTGAGATCTCAACTTAATGTTTTAAGAACCCTTCCCATGAATTTCAAATAAAGGTTCAGTTTTATTACTTTGTAAACACTCAAACAATGAGACGCGTACCTGATTTGGGACTGAAAATCCCAGCGCGTGTCTCAGTTATTCGACGGTTGTTGATCGGGCATATATTCAGTAATATATTGTTATATATTATAGTATATATTGTTAGTGAGTGTATAAGAATGGACAAAAAGCGTTGTTATGACTTCGCTAATGCCGCTGATGTGGATCAGCTAAATCACTTAGTTTTTGAAGAAATTGATGAAAATGCGATTCTACCAGATGACGATGTCGAAGAATCAGATAACTCGGAAACTGAAGACAACATTGAACAGAGAGCTGTTGACTTGGATACGGATCATAACGTGGATGAGGATGATGAAAATCAAAATGAAGAAGCTGGTTATTATACCGGTAAGTAAACGTAATTGTTTTAGATATACGGTTCACTGCAAAGATAAGGTGTTGGTAGGTAAAGATGGAACACAATGGAAAACGACACCATGGCAACGAACGCAGACACGTCCACATAATATTCTAGTAAAATTACCCGGCGTAATTGGTAGAGTTGCAAAAGATGCTAAAAGTGAAGAGGATTGTTGGAAGTTATTTCTGAATGATAAGATGTTGAGCATCATAGTTGACAGTACAGATAAGTACATATTGAATATAAAAGAAAAATCTGGCCGCGATCGAGATTGCAAACCAACTGATATTACTGAAATACAAGCTTTACTGGGGTTGTTATACTTGGCAGGAGTTTTTCGAAGTGGACATCAAAATATTTGTGATTTTTGGGCAACTAATGGCTTAGGACTCAACATCTTTAGAATGGTTATGTCAATTTCACGATTTCGTTTCCTTATACGATGCATCCGATTTGATGTCCGATCTACACGACAAAGAAGATGTGAAACTGACAACTTAGCGGCAGTTCATGAAATATTTGCTTTATTTATTGAAAACTGCAAACTACACTACCGTTAAGGCCAAAACGTCCCCATTGATGAGATGCTTCCAGCATTTCGTGGTCGTTGTGGTTTCCGGCAATATATACCGTCAAAGCCTACAAAATATGGTATAAAAATTTTGTCTTACTGACGTAAAGTTATTTTATGCTGCCAATATGGAGATTTATTGCGGCTAACAACGAGACGGATCTTACAAACAAAGTAATTCTGCAGAAGATATTGTCATGCGAATTTCAGAGTCAATTTATGGAAGCGGAAGAAATATTACCGGAGAAAATTGGTTTACAAGTTTAAAGCTTGTAAAAGCTTACGAAAAAAAGAAAATATCGTATGTTGGAACTGTCCGGAAAAACAAAAGAGAATTACCACCAAGTTTTGTTTTGCTAAAACGTAGAGTACAGTATGACAGCATGTTTGGTTACACAAGAAACGAAACCCTTGTCTCCTACGTGCCAAAGAAGGGTAAGACTGTTGTATTGCTATCCAGCTTGCATACGTCAAGCAATGAAGTTGCAGATAACAGAGAACGCAAACTAGAAATTATTGAACACTATAATAGTACCAAATCTGGAGTAGATGTAGTTGATAAATTATGCGCTACGTAAAACGTTGTCAGAGCAACAAGGCGATGGCGATGTTCATCTTTTATCATTTATTGAATGTAGCAGCGATAAATGCTAGAATTATTTTTTAAAGAACTGAAAACTATACTAACAAAGCATAAGCCAGCAACACCAGAGGACAACAACAAACCTGGAACAAGTCGAAGATCTATCAAAAAGAAACGATGTGAAGCTTGCTACATAGAAACGAAGAAGGACGCCAGAACAACCTTTACATGCGAAAAGTATAACACCTATATATGTTTGAAAAAACACGTCAAATCAATTTGTCAAAATTGCCTTGAAGGTAGTAGTGAACGAGAAATGGTTAGTGATTCCGAATAAAATAAACATATACAATAAATGTGTTTGTATACATTTTTCAAGTTATTAAATGTTAACTTTGATTAAAGATAAATATTACTTGTACTTTTATATCCTCATATTTTCAGGCTTTAGATACTTTAATAAACCAACTTGTTGTAAAACAATTTAAGTCATAATTCAAAATATAATATAAAAATTGAGCCGTTTTCTGCTATGGGACTGGTAGTCTCAGCGCGTGTATTAGTGATACGTATAAAGGCGCGTCTACCCAAGGGTTAATCTATATCTATTCATTCATCATTTTACTGTACCAGTTATTGACAATTGTGCCAATAATTGGTACACTGGCATTTTCTTTGGTCCAGTAATTGATACCTGCTAAAAGTGAGGTTAGAATAGTTTTTCGAAGAATTGGAAGGAACAGACAATTTAATACATAAGTTTTCATTCCGTCAATTTCACAAAGATGATACAAAGATACCTTCATTTAATTTAAAACACATTTTAAATACAATTTACCTTAACAAACTGTAATTGAGATTGTTAATAAAAGCGCGGATACCTATAAACATTTGACAGTTATTGCCAACTGAAATAGACTATCATGGCATATTAGGCGTAATAATGTTAAAAACACATTAAGTTTTCTAATTATCATATAAATTAAATATACTTTTAAAGATTTATTTTAGTGAATGTTGTTTTAAATGTCTATAATTGGAACAGTGCCAATAATTAGTGGGTTTACCACACGGGAAACGGAAAGAAAAGAAAAATAATTTCCAAATTTTGACTGTAAACCCAATTTAACGTCTTCTCTCCCTCTGTTTCATAACAATGGTAACCAGATTTCGTGTCGAGAAAAGCCTTTCTCTTTGGCTTTTTTCTGCACATAGTCGAGGAGCGCGGTCGCGCTCCTTGGCGCTTTTCGATCATGTTTTTTGAAAACCCTCTGGAACGCAAACGGATATAATTAAAAGTTTTAATATTTCACATTATTTTCTCTAATATTTTGGTGTTATATTTTGTACAACACCCTCCCTTAATTAACTTCCATTTTACAATATCATTTTTCTTCCCCATCAAATTATAAAAATTCCAAATATGTCGAAAGTGAATCACGTTTGGATTAATCAATAACTTTTTATTTGCTGAACTGGTCCGCACCAGAATTTGATCTTGAGCGTATAGTGGGTGTATACGTCACACTAGCTTAGTGCAAAATAATAAAAGTTTAACATAACATGATGAAATCAAACATAACCATAATTGGCAGTCTGATCATAACATCACTTATAAGTGTGTTCAAGACTTAAGGATGTTTAACCGTTTCACTGCTAAGCAATTTTTGCAAGAACGCTCGAAATCTGCGGGACATATTTTAACTTGATGTTGACTTAAGCGTAGCAAAGTACGCGTAAGGTCAGACTACTGCAATGGTGCAACAAAAGTACACTGAAACTCGCAGCGCAAAAGTGCTGCATCGCAGTTTTCGACACGAATGAACGAAGCGCTATCGCACCTCATAGCAGTCTAACAGTTAAAATGTTTTCTAAACTACAATAATAAAGAAATACAGCATAAAACACTAATTTGGTATAACCAACAGAACACGCTATTGTGTACTGGTCCGCACCAATTCTGCAATAGAAAAACGCTATAAGAGATTCAAAAATAGAACTCAGTTCTTACAATAAATTAAAAACCGTAAAATCAGTTACTGAAAATTGTGGAGATGCAGGATTATAAAGATTGTAGTAATTCGAAAATTACTAAAGGTTTAAAAAAAAACATTTCATATTGGAGATTCGAGTTAGGTAATGTGTTTGGCAGAAAAGTTGAAAATCGCGTCTTTCGTTTACGACGTCTTGTAGAGACATCTAGCCTTGAGAAATTATGCATTGTTGTATTAATTGAATTATGTACCTATCCGCAATTTTATAGTTTACAGAAAAAATAATCTTTGAAGAAGTTGGCACTAGACATGATTCCTTAGAACATTAAATAAAATCTAAATTAGAATAGTTTAATGATTTATTAAGTTTGCTATTAATATTCTAGTTTACATTACTATTGTAGTCCAACGCGTTCTTTGTAAGTCCCATCGGTTAAATTTTAATTATTAATGCAAACAAGAAGACAAATAGTGTTTGTCCTCTTTCACAACATTGCCAGGTCATTAAGTAAATGTGTACTGTACTGAACCAGGACCGTTCGAATTGGTTGTATGAGGAATAATTTATTAACTAATTAAAAGTTACTTTGGGATTGGATTGATGCACCAACGTAACGGTAACAAAATCCAATTATCTGTTTTTGCTAGAATAGTTTTAAGCTTTCACTAGTTATTTTTGATCGTTTTCTTTGTCCTTTCTCGTACCTTCCGTGACAAACACTTCACGTTAATAAATAATAAAGCAAAAATCTCGAACAGATCGAAAGGTATTAACAGTTTCGACTTCGATTTGAGGGGTTGACTTTTAATATTTTAACGAATGAATAACGTAAGAAGTCGCTCGAAGAGAAACAAAGCTTCGGTTTTCTTTCTCGATTAGAATACTGCAATATAATAAAACGTCTAGGAACGTACAAAAGAACTTTATTTTTCTCTCCCGGATTGTTGGTGAACGTGATTTCAATAATGCAGACGGTAGTTTCACAAGTGTGTATTAACTTTTCAAGTTTACTATGTAATCACAATCTTTATCGATTGAATATAATGGAAATAGTATGTCGTTTTATCGAAGAACATCATCAATGATTTCATTTAAAGCTGTTACGTTTTCAGGATGTGGTGTTGTGATTAAGCTATGAACTTTACCTACAAAATTTTGGTAGCGTTCATAATTAACCGTTGCTTGCAATTGCTAACCAATTCTTGCAAGAACGCTCAAAAACTGCGAGACATATTTTGGCTTGATGTTGACTTTAGCAAAGTACAATACGCGTGAGGTCAGACCACATTTACTCCAATGGTGCAACAAAGGTACACTGATACTCGCAGTGCAAAAGCACTGTAGCGTGGTTAAGACATTGAATGTGAATTGATTAAACTTATTTATATAAGCTATTACACAGACTGCACATATTCGAGTTGCGGATAGGACAGGTCAATGTGTTAGACAAGACATCGAATTTCATACGATTTTAATGAGTTAGATAAAGAGACACATATCAACTCCAATCGGCCAGATAAGTAAACGTAGTATACCTGTCCCGTATTAACTAGCGGAAGCCTTATTGCCGTCCTTTTTCCACTTACGTTAAACGTATCCGCAACTCATCGGCGTGCACACGGTATAAATCAGCACATTCTAAAATAATCCCAAACATGTCTGTTGTGTTGCGAACCGCAAAGGATTCAGTTTGGTGAAGTTGTTTTAACACGTAATTGTGTATACATTGTTGAGACTTACACTCATAAGATAGGAAGGCTTAGGGTAACTTTGCTTATGTTAATGCGCAATCAAAGTACGCACGATGTAAAAGCCGAGAAAATAATAGGTAACAGCTTCCAACGTGGGCTTTTCCTAATGGGGAAGGATTTTGGAAGTCCGTGAGGTCGTCGGTTCGCGT
This sequence comes from Digitonthophagus gazella, assembly GCA_036711955.1. Taxonomy (NCBI): domain Eukaryota; kingdom Metazoa; phylum Arthropoda; class Insecta; order Coleoptera; family Scarabaeidae; genus Digitonthophagus; species Digitonthophagus gazella. The sequence continues at coordinate 25,753,525 of JASCIT010000006.1, read as the reverse complement.
TCGCCGGAACTTGGCCGTCTTTGGTCGTGGAAATGCTCGTTAATCTCGCGCGCGGTGCGACCAGGTCAGCGAACTTGAGCATGGAACTTGATTCGGTTTGTGTGATATGGACACAAAAGAAACGCGGCGTCAGTCGGGCGGGTTTGTCACGTACATCAAAGGAAAGTGTGTAGGTAGTATAAAAGAGATGTACATGGAAAAATAAAGGAGAGTCTTCGAACAGCCACGAACGAGTATGGGACGAACGCCTGATTACGAACGCTAGTTGTCATAAACGTTTTATATTAAACAATTGAAACTATACTATACTATAACTATACTATATAAGTGTTAACGGACGAAATAAATAGTGTTAGTGGTTATACACGTTTATAATTCTCATCAATGAACCCAACCATACTACAGTTCGAACCCCTTCTTTTTCGTCGTCGTCTTCGACGTCCGTAAAGTTCGATAAGTGATCTTTGCCATCATTGTTGAATGTTGCATTGTGAATATCGAACGCTTATATTCGCTGCTGAGGGGTTTCGACTTTGAGGAGGGAAACTAACACCCTTCGACGCGTCCGAGATATTATTAACCCTGTACCAGCAAGCAGAAAGAATAAAGCGAGCCGATAAGCAAAAGAGAATTCAATCAAATAAAATAAGTGACCGTTTATTTCACCTTAAATTAAAATTTATGGATGATAATAATTATTTTGTAATTTTAAACCAATGACCAAAGCATCAAATATTAAACCGTGACCATGCTTGAGAGGGTCGATCTCAAGCCAAAACGACATAAACGCCAAAACGGTCATTTTTTAGTTAGCTGCACCGTTGAGTTGCATTTTTAAATCTGCATGCAACAGTTAAAGCCGCATACCCGCAAACAAACTTAATTCGCTATAAAATTGGTTTAAAGTTTGCGTAAACGCCATTTAAGTTTCATTACACATTGAATGTCAGTCGGTGACCGTCGTAACCGCCAAGCAGCCATAATAATTACACGTGGTTATGCGGCTTAGAATTAGGCGCAGTTTTCATAATTAATGTAAGTACTTTTTTAATTTCTATTGATAAGCTGCATTACACCACTTTACCAATGCAAAATTTTAAATTTTTTTTAGAAAAACTTACAAGGCGTTTGTGTCAAAAACGAACTATTTGGAATGTAATTGACACAAGCGCCATCGCTCTATGATATTCTTATGAGAACTTTTTTGTCATAAAAACCGATTAATCAACAGCGTATCTTAAATTTTAGTATTGTCAGTTTGCGCTAGTGCTCTCAAAATATTGTATTTTAAATGGTTACAAATTGTGTGTTTTAGAAAGCTTATATGGCGATCGAAATTTGGCGTTTATGCCATTTTTGTTGTTGCAGATGACTACTAGAACAGACAAAATAATCCTGTTATTGAAAAATAAAACCCAAGCTAGTGTTCAGTGTATCTCAAAATTCTCAAAATAATACAACGGATCGTAATATTATTGATAGAAATAATATACAGCTTCACTGTAATCTTAGTGAGGCGAATAATAATACAGAGGCTGTAATTTGCTCTAGTTCTAATACAACTTCACACAATGATTCTGAGAGTTTCTTACTAACGACTGTGATAACTTCGAGATTTCAGAAGTAAGTCAAAACGTTATAATAGAAGAAATACCATTTTCTGATGATCCTACATTATGTGCCTTAACGTCAGCTAAGAATCTATTTACAAATCGAAATAATGAGGATAAATTACTGATAAATTAATTCAATGAATATTAAATAAAGATGCTCCTGAGGCACTGTCAACCGATAATATTGTTGACAAAGGTTATGAATTAGAATCCACTGATTCAGAAAGTGATAATTCTGATGAGCAAGAGATGACTTCCGATAACAAACAAAAAAAATCTTGTGCAATGAAAATGAAAGCGAAAAAGAAAGCGGTGTACGAGAAGATGATGATAAAGAAGAAGGAAGAGGTGATAATGACAGTAGGAAGAAAAGACGAAGTTTATTAAAAAACTCTGGGAAAGAATATATTAGTTGTCGCCGAGGAATTATTCCTGCAAAGAAAACTAATCCTAATCCATGTCTTCAGAAGAAATGTCTCAATAACTGCAATTCATTTTCAGATGAAGATCGCCACCGAATATTTGATTTCTTTTGGAGTTTAAAGGATAGTAACAAGCAAAAATCTTATTTAAGTGAATGTGGCACTGTCGGCGAGGTAAAACGTAGGAGTAAATCAAAAAATTTAAAGCACCGTATATTTACAAATGAATACTTTTTAAAGAACGGCGCCGGCGGCATTAGAAAGAAAGTGTGTAAACAATTTTTAATTAATACCATGGCAATAACCGCCAGGATGTTAAGAACTGTTTTGCCCAATAAGGAAGAATGTAAATTTTCGACCCCAGATCATAGAGAAGATTATCATAAGTCCTATAATAAAGTTGCAGATGAGCAAATAGAAAAATTTAAGGAATTTATAAATTCTTTACCACTTGTGCCGTCACATTACTGTAGAAGTTCGACTTCAAAAAAATATTTACCTGCCGACGTCAAAAGTTTTAATAACGTTTATAGAACGTACGGGAAAGCTCTTCAGAGTGAAGACAAGAAGTCAGTTATTGTTAAGAAACCCAAATTTATGCAATTATTAAAAGAAAATTTCAACATTGGGATCCATGTATCCAAAAAAGATAAATACCAAAAATGCGAAAGGTACAAAAATTTGATGATTTTAAAACTAACGAAGAAGCAGTAAAAAGGGTATTCTTAGAGGAACAACAGCTGGCCAGTGAACAGAACGAGTCCACTTTGGTTTGTAGTTTTGATTTCCAAAAAGTCTTGTGGACGCCCCATGGAGATAGCATGACAATTGGTTTTTCTAGGAAGTACGCTGTGTACAATTTTACTATTTATGAAACCTTTTCAAGAAAAGGGTATTGTTACCTATGGGGCGAGAAAGATGGCAAGCACGGAAGTAATGAAATTTGCTCGATTTTGTTACTTTATTTGACAAGTGTTATTTGACAAAATTTCGTTATTCTGTGATCATTGTACGGGACAAAACAAAAATAAAAACCTCCTTAACATGCTTCGATATTTTTTAGATAGTTCAAGGAATATTAGTAAGATTAGTATTACTTCTCTTATTGTTGGGCATACGTACATGCCAGTTGATTCGATGCATGCTGTTATTGAAAAAAGCTTAAAAAACAAGATTGTTCAATCTCCCTCTGAATGGCCTATTGAGAAATGCAGTAAAATTAAAATAAGCTCTGTTAAACGTGCTACTTTATTAAAAAACGATGCAAATTTAAAAATTCAAACTTCTTTCTTGGATCCATACCAAGAAATTGTCGGTATTGAAATTAAAAGCGGTTCTACACTTCGTCCAGCATATTCAAGGGAACAGCCAATTACGAAACTCAAATACGAAAATTTAAAGACTCTTTGTCAAAAACTCATCATTAAACCAGAATATAATACAGAATATTTAACTCTTAAAACAAGCTCTAAAGTTCCAGATCAATAGGTTTTTTTAGCTATTAGATAATAAAATATAATGAGTACAACCGAAGTTAATCGTTTTTTGTGTTTTCTGAAAAATTAGGTAAATGTCGTTTATGCCGTTTTGGCTTGACAGCGTCGATGTATAACAAAATGCAGACAAACTTGACCTTAAAAATGAAAATTTATGTTCAGTTCTTTTTGCAGAGTAGTTAAAGTTGCAACACGGTATTGTGTTTTTATCAGTCGGCTTTTTAACCGACAAAAACAAATAAATCACAATCTTGCACTTTGTTTGGCGAAGGTTTTTCCACGTTTGAACGAAATCCGGGTCCATTTCAGGGATAGAACCGAAAAAATTTTCACGTAAATACTAACAAAGGCCATCAATTTCCCGGAAACTAATTGATTCGCTAATTGGTTATGGCCGTTTTTATCGTTCCAACGAATTGAGGGATACGGTCAAATTTCATCAAATTTGCTTCCAAAAAAATGTGCTCAATAATTAATTCGAGTAAACACTTTTTCTTTAAATATGCAAAGTTACAAGAACTTACGAACGCGTTTTATCGTAGTCTAACGAGATACAATTAAATCTGATATAACTTCTCTGGGAAAGTTTTGGGAAAGTTTAGCGAACCCATCAATTTCAACTATAGAGGCATCCTGAGAGGGAGCAACCTCTCGGATTAGACTGATTACACTTCGCATGATTTCAGCTAAACATTAGCCTTAAACTGTTTTCACCTCAACACTAGAAAAACATTTATTTAATAATAGTCACAATAAATTTGACATGTATTACAGCAGATGGACTCTTTAAACTAGAATTTGATGTAAAAACAATTTTCTAATTCATATAAATAAAGTTTGGGGGATGTTTTAAAATTTATCAAAAAAATATTAGGTTCAGTGAAAATTTTTCGCTCTTTTAAAAATTTATTTATTTTTTGATGATGAAAATAAATTAGAATTTGATAATCAAAAAGAGGATCTTTAAGTATAAATTTTACATAAAAATACTTTCTTAACCTCTATAAACAAATTCTGGGCGAATCTTTAATGTCGATGAAATGTAAAAAAGAAAGTAGCTTTTAAGAATTTTTGTTATTTTTAAAATTTTTAAATATTTTTTGAAAACATTTAAATCCATAGAAAATCTCTTAATTCCAATTTCATACAAAAATCCTTCAATTGGTAAAAAAATTGCGAGATTAGGTTCGATAATTGATATAAAAAATGTTTGCGTCAATCAAAATAAATTTACTTTTCTTATGGAAAGTGGAATCTTTTAACTTTAACATAACGGTCATTCCTTAATCTCTATATGTTAGAATGTTCATGAACTCCTTTAATTTTACAAGTGGAATTTTTAAACAAATGACAAAACTAGAGAAAGTACAAAAATACTTAACTGAATTTCCATGGACTTTTTACATTGTGATGAAGATTGGTAGCTTTGTATTATTACGTTACTCTCGTTTCAACTTCTGACTTTCAGTTGTTAGGTTGGATATTTGGAAAGGCTTTCACGGTTATAGCGAGTGTTAGAATAAATCTTTGAAACCTTGTCTAGAAAATCTCAACTCGGATTGTAAATTTCAAAACGGTGAGCACTACAAGGTTAAATTTACTTTAATTCTCTTTTGGCATTCTGTTGAAACTATGAAATGTTAAAAGATTAAAAAGACAAAAAAAACAACAGAAGTAAAATTATGGAGTGTTTCAATTTTTCTCAATAAAACTTTCAGTAAAATTTGATGAATGTAATCATTGACAGAACCTAATTTACCGGTTAATACTTGCGCTGAAATACGAATCTTCTTCATATAGCATTACACAACATGCCTTATACCCTGTCAATTTATTGTTTCGTCACGAATACACATACGAGGATTATCAAGCAGCCCTCTACGTTACAGCGTACCCCATTTCAACATTATACACCTCGAAATTCGCCCAAAGTTTCCGCTTCACCTCACTCCAAACATACTATCGCTAACCCATTATATTATTAACTGCGGTTTAGTTTACCAAGTCATCGTTGTTTTACCTAAAGTTAGAAATTCCTATTTCGCGGTAGAAATAGCTTCCCCGAGTAATGTGTTTGCACTAGGCATATGAATTTGTACAAATATCCACCATTGAGGACTACCTGTACTTACATCATATTTTTATTTAATATTCAATTCGTTATGTTGAATTTTATTTACTTTTGAACCTAGAAAACTTTGAGATTGCATGTAGCTTTTCAACTCTATGCCGTTATGGATCTATTTACTTATCTATTTAATAAGAAAAAAGTAACATTAATTCGAAAGATAAAAGAAACATCTGACATTATTAGCGACGAAAACGCATAAAGCTAAAAATTCAGTTCTAGTAAATATCCGGCAACTCCCCAACACCCACAGCAATTTTCACATTAACTTTTTTATTGAAATACGGATAAAAGTGGCAACGTCTGTCCGTCAATTCTTTTTCAGAAATTATTATTAACCGTTACAAAAGTGCAACATGACATTCGAGACTTGATGGGATGCGTCATGGAAAATTAACTTGCTTAAAGATTGATTCTCACTATACGTTCCGTTTCTTTTCCATATCCGACCATTCCGATTACGTAAAATGTTTTAGGTTGTCAAACAAATTAATGTATTTTCCTTCCGTTTACATACCGTTTTCATACTTACCCTTTCTAATCAGTTGTATACCATAATGGTATGCTACGTTTTTAGAGAACGAATTTTAATATTTTCTGATACTTTTCAACAAATTTTAAACTATAAATGATTTTCAAATAGTGATTATTAATTATTAAAAATATGTTTATGCTTGTGTTGATGATTTGATTAAGTACATCAAATGGAAAACGCCGATTTTCTCAGATGTAAGTACTTGATTTGCAAAGTTTGTCCATTGGTGTTGAAATGTCCGTATCTTCGGAACGTCTCCTGTCCGTAAAAGATAGATAAGCAGTATGGAACATGGAATGGAACGGATTGGAAACGGTATATAAATGAAACGTAAAGCTTGTATTCGTTCAATGTTTTACAGGTAAGAAATTTTTTATGGAAATGGAACGAAAGTATATGGAATGGAAGCGGAACATATAGTGGGAATCTACCTTATTTCGAAGCGCAATTGATGCCGATTTCGATGGCTTTTCCACTGAGGCCATCCATAATACGAAATTGTCGATAACCCGCAACCGAGGTGGGCAGAATTTTCAAGAAATTTTACCCATAACGATGTTGTTGTTGTTCGCCAAGTTCGAAGTAAGTTATAGGTAAATAACTTTCAATCGAACGGTACCGAGTTTCGGAACTTAATTTGGGGCTGTTTCTGTTCGGTTTATTGATGGATAACTGTTATTTAGAAGTCCCTATACGAATTTTGTATGACATATTTCAACTTGGAAGGCGATAAAATGTATCGACTACTACTACGTGTTATAACTGTATTGCTGAATTCAATGTTCTTTTTTGTTGTGATTGTTACACACGTATGCATAGTCGATCGCCAGCGACTTGCCGGGGTTCATTTTGGCGACTCTCCGAAGACTAGCCGGCGAACGGTCGGAATATAATTTGTGATGCGTAGTCGATCTCACAGCGATCACCGTTTTGGCGAATCGCCGGTTATTTGTAATGTGATTTATGATGTATAAATTTATTCTTATCTAGTTTAGCGCTACTTGTCTACATGGTGCATAAATTTCTAAATCAAGGATATCCCTATTGTCATTATAAATCACATTCCAATCACGATCAATTTTATATAGACAATAATAATGTGATATAAATTATGATTTTATTGATGTTTTTGACAACGACCGATCTCCGGAGATGGTATCGATCGTCTCCGGAGCGTCGCCAGAAAAAACATCATAATGCACGTGAATGATTCCATGGCAATTGACTATGTCTCGGAATTTTCAACTGGTGAACGGAAAAACTCCGTTGAATCGCTGGCGATCGACTATGCATACGGGTGTTAGTATTCGTGATTAGCACTTACTATAATAGTTCCATTTGAATAAATACCCAATTCGTTTCGTTTTTGATGATTTTTATTCCACTACTACTACTACTACGCACAATGTGCATGTTATACTTCTTAAATAACTCATTTATAGATGGTTCTGATTTATTATAATATGGAAAAAGATATAATACTTTCACATTTATTATCCTGTGTAGTAAAATCATTTATTGATTTTTAAGCAAGTAACACAATATTAATAATTTTTATGATTTTGGTTTTATGAGTTTCTATGACTTTTTCTGATTGGTTTTTGTTGTGGACTCATTATAATTCTCATTGATTTTCAATTATTGTTTTAGTTGATTGTTTGTAATTTGTAATGATTTCTTTGGTTGATTTTTCGTACTTCGCAACAATTTTCCACTGTTTTCAATAATTCTGTATATTTATTTCTCTATGGTTTCCAATAATCCTTGATAACTAATTTTTTATAATTTTCTACGATCGATTTATAGTAGTTTTCAATGATTTTCTGTGATTTTCAATTCCTTACAATAATTAGTTCCCATAACATTTGCGAATTATTTTATTTTATAATTTGAGGAACTTTTACAGAAAGAAAAACGAATAAGTTCCTGGGAATAGGTCGTTTTAGTTGCATAACGAAAACCATTTAGCTTTCAGTTCAGAACTAATCTAGGATTTAACTTCAATTTGCACATATCTAATTTATTATTCATTACGCGTGCGCTGTAATTTAGAGAAACATAAGCTTTAACCTGAAGTTTTAGTATAAATTTTTAACATTTTCTGTGCAATGTAATAATTTATCCCTTACAACTTGATGAAGTAGTATGTCTGATTTGGAATTGGAAAACGGGGTGGTGCCCAAAACTGAAACCGTTCACTCTGATATTTACTAAGGCTTTATTTCGAGGTGAGGAGGTTTGGAACTCTTGACACTCCTTATTAAGGCCTTGCTAAAATGTAGACTGCGGTGGTATTTGAAAAACTTTGCTCAGACAGTCGTAAATGTTCTCATGCCTCTCTGAATGGAGATGGGGAAAATATGATAAATTGCTTTTGGTTTTTTCTTTTGATTTATTCGAACGTAGAGTTCAGAGTGGGATCGAGAGACATCAAGTGATCGAGTGAGCGAACATGTTTACGGTTATCCCTTGAAATCGGCTGCAGCCTGATGATTCCCATTCAATTTCCGTCAAATATAAATCTAGCCCACTTTGAGATCTTCCGCCTCCGCGTCTATTTAATATGCTATCCCGACGAGGATAAAAGCAAATTCGTATCTGTGCCGAAACGGTTAGAATCTCGGTATCCGTTTTTATTTATTTAGACTTAGGCCACATGTGCTAGGGAATGTACGCCGCATATGGAATATGCATTCCCGCAACCTCCTACAGATAGAAATATCGCGCCTCGTGCCGACTTCGAGATATTAATGTAAACCGGGTTGAATGCGTTTTGATAATGAGTTTTAGACCCGGCCTCGTAAGGTATTCACCGGTGCGAATGTTTAGCATGGATATGAAAATGCATTCTGATTTATGTGTATTGGAGCTTGGAGAGCTGAAATTCAACGAAATATCATTTAGCAAAAGGTTTATATTCTAAGAAATCTTCAATGTTCACATAGATTATTAGAATATAAAAATGTTTTTCCAATAATCTAGCGAAATTTAAGGGTTTATGCGGAAAATCATGAAAGGGTTTTGAAATTCAATTAATTCCGTGTGCATTCAATTCAACATTTTTTATTAGAGAGAAAATTTTAGAATGCATGCAATTGATTTTTTTATATATTCTGTTTCGGTTGGATATCCGTTTAACAGGCAACAACAATAAGCCATTTATTGATGGACACCTGAAAACATGACAGGTGGCAAAAAAGTGGTTTTACGTAGCCTGGTGGTAGCCATATTTTTTTCATCGCGTACAATCCGGTATACGCTGACAGGATTACAGGAACTGAAAAGGGAAAACATGTGAATTGCTCATACGTGTACGCTGAATTTTTTCTTTAGTAAAACCGAGCATGGTGAATAATTTTTTTTTTGTGGTGTAAATCGATAACGTGCAAATTTTTGTTATAGCGTCAAATCAGTTTTTAATAATCTGCTGATCTAACGTGGAAATGTTAACGTTATCTATCACTGCATCACGTACGTTTGTATACGTCAACATATTATATATCATATACACAAAAGATATTAGCGCTTTACGGTTTACCCGGAAACCAAACCATCGCGTTAACAGATTAAACTCCGGAAGGGCAGGGCGAAATTTTAAATACAAACGAAAAAACAAATTATCTTTATTAAAACCAGCGATTATGTTTTTGACATCTAGGAAAGAGCCCAGTCAGCACGGGTTGCTTGAAAAAGGCAACCAATGACCTCGCAATGACATTAAAGGAGAATATACGCATTGCAAAATTGATATTAATGTTCACTAGGGGTTGTAGGGCTAACAAAGAAGCCAAAAGGGACATCGTTCGTCATTTTAAAGCCTATTGTTCTTTAGGGATATAACTCTTTTCTTTGCAATTCCACTGTTCGTACAAAAACAGAAAAGTATGCTGTAATGATGGGTGATGAGGGTATCGATAACAGAAACATAGGTTTTAATACTTAATCCATTTATTGACGGGTTGCTCGGATTACACGCAGTGTCACCTTACGACACCTGAGACGTACTCTACATTCGTTATTACTAATTGCCGCTATACAGATCTGGAAATTACATTTCAGGACATAGGAAAATAATGCGTGCAACAGCGACGCATATAGGAAGTAGATTAGATAAACAAAGAGCGATATAACTGTTTAACCACGCCTTTTCCGATCCGACCCTACTCATATAACTGTTAAATAATTAGATAAACAAAGAGCGATATAACTGTTTAACAGTTATATGAGTAGGGTCGGATCGGAAAAGGCGTGGTTAAACAGTTATATCGCTCTTTGTTTATCTAATCTACTTCCTATATGCGTCGCTGTTCAACGCATTATTTTCCTATGTCCTGAAATGAAATTTCCAGACCTGTATAACGGATACTTACACTGTTAAACTTTTAACTTACTTACCGCTAATTACTACACCAAAAAACTAATGGTCTGAAATGGATACTTTCAAAAATTCAGTTTACGTTAGAACCCTTGCACCTCCTAAAATTAAGTAAATCGATTAAATTGGTTTGACATTATTCGTAGAAACAAGAAACTAACACCACACCGAGCTATTATCTTAAGCTGTTTCGTAATGAATGCTGTTTAGGTATAATTAGATCAACTGTTTTCGTGCAAAAACAAAAGGCGTCCAGGACCTTCCCTAAACAAATATTTATAGGGCGATTTATAGCCTCGGAGTGGATTCACTCCAACACAATAGTGTTGGAGTGGTGTGAGGATTAACCTTTTAACGTAACTCTAATATGGCCTTATTAGTGGACTAAGGGACAACAAAAGATACAATTATGAAATAATGAGTATTTTTAATTGCTTTCTCATTGTTAAAATCAACAATCTTTTATTGAAGTACTATAAGTTGATACTAAACCTCACCATTGAAGAACGGATGCAAGAACGAGGTTCTTACCTGCAACTTTACCGAGTAGGCCCGAGTTACGTACAGTGGAAGGGAGAACCGGAGTATTGTCCTGTCCTCCTTAATGCAAAGTTCTTGCAGGCCCAAATCTAAGTGGAATGTGTGGTTTGAGGATTTACCCTTTTCACCTCTGCTGTAAGACTTGAAAAAAGGCCAAAAATTCCGGCGAAAAAGTTAAAACAGTGAGGTTTTCACTTAAGTGAGTGATTTCCCTCTCACTGTACTTAACTCGGTCTTGCTCGGTAAAGTTACGGGGAGGAACCTCGCTCTTGCATCCTTCTTTCCATGGTGACGCTTAGGACCAACTTATAGTACAGACATCCAGAATCTTTACAACACCAAAAGTATTAAAATTTGATTGCCAAAATTGACATTGAAAATTTAAACTAACTTCTTATACGAAATATCGTTTTTATGTTTCTATCTAATAATATAATTACTACAATAAATATGCTGGACGTAAGATTATTTGACAAGTAAAGATAATGCGAATAGAATAGTACATTTCCTTTTAAGTTTTGTTTTATTTAATAAAATGCGTAAGACATTACACAATAACGCACATTTGTTGAATATACAGGGATGATACATCCTGAAAATGTTTCATATTAAACGCATTCTTTTAGAGGAATATTGCGCGAGGAACGATATACATCATTACCTGGTAGTTTCTGTACATTCCCACGTGCCGGATAGTATGCATGACTGATTGTGAGCTCGTTTGCTAGTCACGACACAACAGGCCACAAACTATAGTGCTACCATTCCAAAGTGGACGACGGAAAATATGCGAACTACTATTGGTAATTCCTTACCCCTCACCTCCTTGACCTATATATTCAGCTGTAGTACAGTCAAGTCACCAAATAGAACATAACTGTTTCTGACATTTGACCACATTTCATCCACATTTGACAGCGTTATTAGGTGTCAAATTTGTGTGTCCTGTCGTTTTGTTAGTTTATCAAGTTTATTTTCTATTTTTGTCCTATTTCGTTTTATCTATTAACTGTTCTTTTTAGAGCAATAGCGTTTCCCACCTGATTTGCAGGTTAGTAATGTTAATTTTAATATGTGTTAGATATCTATATAATTTATTTTTAGATACATATATGTTATCGTGGGAGTTTGGTTCTTCCCGGTGGGGATGTTATGTGAGCCCGGACGCTCTTTGTTCGGGGGTGACTAATTGTAAGAACTAGTTGTTGTGTAACGCTCCGGTTTATTTTTATGATAGAAACTACCTAAAAGTGAATCAGTTGTACCTTGTAGCTTGCAAGAAGCGGTCGAATATAATTCTTGATTGAAGTCAGAGTCGGTTTTATTTCACTTGCGAAACCCTAAAGCTAACATATATTACAAACCTGCCCAAGAGGAAATCTGAGCAGAGTGAAGTGCTCACAATGCTGCAGAATATCATCACATTTTGCGAGAGTGAAAAGGCAGCAGGAAGATATACATTTTATAATCTAAAAAGCAACAGTAATAACCTAGAATTCACAATTGTTTACATTATAAATATAAATGTCAAACTTTTGAATTAAGCGCCATAAAACTTTTTCTCTCAGTGTACCTTTCAAAACGATCGTGACGCTCGACCGTCCATATCGAGTTGGTCGCACTATACCTATTTACCGCCATTGTTCTTTTAACTATTGTGACTAAGGGATCGTTAATCTTGTTTTCATAATGTAAACAAGAAACGGAAATTCAAAACAAATCTTTAATATACCGCAAATGCAGCTTATTACTAAACAAATAAAGACAAGCCTCCGGGCTTTATTTTAATCCCTCGTTTTCGAAGTTAAGCTTAAGTGGTTCTTTTTCGGCGTAACAGCCCCTTTCATGATGAAATTATCGCCAATCGGTGTTTAACCCACGAAAATAAACCAATTTTAAGTAGGTACAGTTTCATTCCCGAGCGCAGAAACGGTGCACCATCGACACTTAACATTCTACCCGAAAGCTTCCACTCCGGACCCTCTCTATTTTATTGAATTCGCTCGAATCGTGACCGGGACCGACGGGGCTGTATATCCACCCGCAGATTTTCGCCATCCCCGCCGGCAATAATTCTACACTGTGGCGCCAGACAGTCGTCTGTCTGTGGGGGTGAGTAATCGCAAGAGTACGTCACGGCCAATAACGTTACAGACGCGAAGAAGCGCTTTTCTCAAAGGAGCGGTGGCGATAATTTTCGGAGAGGTGTTTTGAATATTTACGCGAATTCACTAACGGTTCAGGTATATCGTAACGGGGTCTTTTATCGGTAACTGCCGTTGTGTAGTGCCACGATCCCATAAGCAACAGGATTGTAAATTTTGGGATGGTTTGGGTGTCGAAAAGATATCTCTTATAAAACGAAATTTCGTATAATTCATAAAAGAAAACTTAATTCGGAGGTAATAAAAGTTTCACTTTTATGACTGGACTATGGAAATGGTGAATATATACAATAAAATGGAGATTACATTCCACATAGCTTTTTATAAAATGCATTGATTAATAAACTATAAAAGTATAAAGTTCGTAGTCACTAAATTATTCGCCAAAGTAACTAATAATTAATTATTATTAACCAATTAACTGTGGCGCTCCGTTTTGAAAACGCGCACCTATACCAGTTCATCTGAAATTTTTCATATTTTTTATTTGTTTGTTTTTTTTCAACTTGGCCTCAAAATATTCTAAACATCTTGAAATTTGAGAATAGTATACTCGTCAATCACAGTTAACTGGTTAATAATTTATTTTTGACATTGATAATAAAATAACTATCACTGGCTCCTCCACCATAATTGAAACAATATAAATCATTACAAAGTATAAAGTTGGATATTATTTCATATTCCACAGTTACTGTTAATTATTTATAACAGTAAAACTTTATTAACATTTAGTAACAAATAATTTACTTTGGTTAATAAAGAAATAATACCAAGAAATGCGTTAGGTAAAGATAAGTTTTCCGCAGTGGATGGTAGAAAATCATTCAGGAATAAGTAGTATCAAAGTGTTTAACTGAAGTTCCATTTCACACGATTAATATTAACGGTAAAGGTGATTGTTTGAACCGGTTGTTCTGGAAGGTGATCGACTTTGCATATGACGACTGGAACGTTTCCTATAAGGATAAGCACCCTGTAAAAGAGAATAATAAAATGTAATTGAAAAGGAAAAAAAATACTAATACCAGGATGAAAAATATTTAATAACTCACAACGACAAACAAAAGGTTTATCGTTTTTATATCCGATGACTATTCTTAAAAAGGAAATAAAGCTCTAAATGTACGAACGGCGTGAAGAATGAATGAATTTTAAGGGGAGTATAAATCGTAGTTCGCTACGCCACCAGCCGGAATATGGTAATGAGCCCTGGGAAATAAAGTCTGTGTATATAATTATGTTTGCAGTGCCTCGGAAGTTTGCTCGCGACGAATTGTCGAGCTTTGCCCGACCACCAATCGTCGCGGGACCATACTTTATATATGCGTTTTAATTAGAAAACGGCCTCTAACTTCCATCGTAACGGAAGATTGGTTAAATTACGTTATCTCTTTTCTTTTAAATTCTATACATTATTTAATTTCAAACAGGTACATTTTTATTTTTTCTTTTCTACTTTAGATCAAGTACAATATATTTCTTAACTTTTATCAACGTAACTTATACAACTTATTTTTTATTTTTTCATTATACAACTTATACAATATATTTCTTAACTTTTATCAACGTAACTTAATTAAATTAATATAAATGAAACGCAAGCTTCTATTGAAGAGCTTTATTCAAAATTTTTAGCAGTTAACAAACAGCAATTAGGACAGAAGTTAAAATGGAAAATCAACAAACTACACTGTAAAAAAGGCTCACCATACGAATCTAGACGAATCTCCCTTATCTTCGTGGTTGGTATATTTATGCCTTTAGTTACACCTCATAAAGACTGACATTCCCAGCGTCTTTCATTACGCCAACTTGCACGTCAACAATTTTAAGAGAAGAATACCAAGAACTGGTGATATCTAAAGACATAACTTGACGCTTAACAATGACATTCCTACACAATCTCTTTTGATATAAGGTAAGGTGGGGTAAGTGCGGCCCAAAAAATGATAAGTATAACTTTGAATCGTTACAACATCAATAATGCTTATGAACGGATTCTTTCTTTTGTAAGTATAGTAGCTTAAGGCATACTCTAGATAACGAAATATATTTGATTAAACAAAGTAATGTTGAATAAATTATTTTCAGTTTTTTAATTTTATTCGTCGTTTACGCACTTGCCCCACTAGTGTGGGGCAAGAGCGACTAAGGCCTCTTTCTCCGAACAAAATACTTGATTAATAAATGGAGCTAATGTAATGTAATTTGAAGAATATTCTTTATTGTGTACCGAAGTGAAAATTATTCACTTATAAGATATCGAATTTAGTCACTTTTAACTGCCGGGGCATAAGCTATGGAACTTAACATAAGGCTGTTTCGTTAGAAAAAAAGCTGCAACGAACATAACAAATAAGATATTATTCCAATTGAATCTACAATTAACAAAAAAAAAATTATTATTCAATTCAACGAGAAAATATTCTAATACTAAACTAACTTAACACTCTTTATAACTCAAAAGTTTGAATGGATTCTAGAAAAACATATTTTTGGAAATCATCATGTGGTAATAGCTTTGGTTGTGGGAGCTTTTCTATGATATCTGACAGCAAAACTGAGCACTTGTCGTCTTCATTTAGCCGGTATTCAAAAGAATTTCTGAGCATGCGGAAACATGTTACTTCAGCTTCGTCATCTGAAACTCCTGTTACAAGACATACATACCTGTAAACTCTCTTCTTTCCACAAAAATACGATAAAACGAAGTCCCCATATTGAATAGTTGAATAATTTGCCTTCATATTGATCACCGTTTTGTTATTATCGTTGCTTTGCTGGTCAGATTTTTTCTCCCTTTCATTATCCAACAAATCATCGGGCGCGATCATTCCTTCACTTTCATCTGAACTCATTTTTCGTGATTTTCTCTTTTGGACAATTTTCTCTTCTTTCTAAGTCGCTTTTTCTGTTTCGAGGCTTTCTTTTCTTGAGTTTTTGATTCAAAACTTGTAACATCTCTCTGTGTGATAACCTCTGATCCTAAACAAATTCGCTTTCTTAGCCGCTTTATAGGAACATGATCGCGTTTTATGAATTTTAGTAAGAGTTCTTGAAACCCAGTTTCGACTTTTTGCGGGTTATTATCATCTTGCCAATCAGTATTTACTACCGCGCTCTCTGTACTTTCTTGCTCTTGGTTTCGAATTTGACTGAACCATAACTTTGGCACTAGATCGCTAGCTTGCACATTAGACATTGAAGGCTTTACATAATGGACATGCACGCTGGATATTGAGGCTAAACTTTCATCGTCAGTTTTCTGGCGATGAGAAGATTTCCATTTTTGTAAAGCACTTGGATCGAATAATTCTACAGGTACGACATTTCGGTTAATTGGAAAAATTCCAACTTTAACAAATCCGTTTATTATTATTTCTGGCTTAGTATCCGTCCATATTTCGCCAATTCATTTTGAAAATTCACACTTTGGAATCTTCATACCAACGTTTTTTCACTGCCATGCGACTAACTTAGCATCCCAACGAGATTTAAGTGATTTAAACACGCTTAAGTCCAGAGGTAGAAGCAAGTGGCTAGTATGCGGCGGAAGCTTTAAAATTGTTATCTGTTTTGCTATAGCAGTTTTAATAACGTACACACTTAAATGAGTAGCATGGCCGTCGTAAATTACTAAAACGGGTCGATCATCAGATAGATGTTTCATAAAGCTTTTTTGAAAATAGTTCTTAAAAATAGTACTTTCCATCCACCTGTTAGCAGTTGCCGCATACGTGGTGTTAGGGAATTCAGTGTTAAGTGGTGCTACCCAATAATCCCATACGTTCTTGCCTTTAAAAATTATAAGTGGCGGTGCCTTGTCGCCAGTCGCACTGCAACACATTAGAACAGTTGTATTCTGTTTTCCGGGACCACTCGTACGAGTTGACGGGTGTCCTCTTTGTCCAACAATTTTTGTTTTGGGGGGATCGCAACAAAAACTACTTTTATCTAAATTCCAAATTTGAGATGGCTTATTCTCCAATCCAAGTTCTTTTATTGTTTTTTCAAGCAAATTGAAATAATCATGTATTAAAAACGGATCAACTTTTTTTTTGCGCAAATTCGATGCTCTGAGAATTTTTATGGAAAGATTATATTTTCTTTTAAACTTTAAAACCCAATCCCCAGGCATTCCACTTTTAAACGACGTTTTAATATTGTTTAATCTGACGTAATTGGCTACAATTTCCAGCACTTCTTTTCTGGTTAGACCGAAACCTCACTTCTCAAAAACAATAAATACAATCAGCAAGTGATTTCTCTTGTTCGCAACTTAAAGCTGTTCTCCTGCCATAGTTTGAACATAGTAAACCTCTTCGTCCTTTAACGTGGTCAGCAAGAGTACTAGTGGATATTTTGTATATCTTGCTGGCTTTATAAACTGCTAGCGAGCCATTTTTGATAAGGTTAACTGCTGTCCTCAGTGTTTCTTGAGTATATCCCGATCCTCTGCTACTTTTACGTACATAATTACGAACCATTTTTTATCTAAAAATTTATCGTCCTTTTATTTCAAAAATAAAAAAATACGGGTAAGCGCGTTATAATGAGTGCACTTGTCCCACTGAAATAGACGCACTTACCCCGTCCATTAAAATGGTCGGAGCAAATGCGCTATAGCCACAAAAATTCAACTATATTAACCAGTAAGAAAAATATCTTAAGAATAATTAATATAATTTAGAGACATGTATACTTACCACAAATCACCACAACAACTTAATAAATATTGAAAATATTAGACAATTGATCCTAGCATCACTAACTCGTTTTGCAATTTCGATTGCAACAAAAATTTTGAACGCGTTTTTTCTAAACAACCACCGAACCGAATATCCCCAGTTGATAAGATAGGGATGAACATGTGTGTTAAATTTTATATTCATAGATGTCAACGCAATAAAGTGAAACACGTAACATTTAATGACTGAAAGTGCACTTGCCCCGTAGACGCACTTGCCCCAACTTACCTTATTACAAAAGAAAATAATTATACGGCATAACATTAATATAAGAAAGGGGGTTGATATAAGGGGCTACAACAGATTTTATAGATATCAGTTTTCGTTTTGGCGTGTGAAGAATTCACACATTTCGGTGATATAAGTTAACGGTTGCGCGCAAACTCATGAGGGTGGTAACGTCCCTTATGTACGGAAACTTGACAGAAGTAGTGGTGCGTCATCGGTCGTTGAGTACGGGTCTATACCGGCACGTACTAAATATACATCGCGCGTTCGAGTGAGTTTCACAATTCTTTTTATTGTACTCTGTGTGGGTTACCTTTCAACGGACATGATTCTCACTTCCACTTTTAACGGGATCGTGGTGTTCACCATTTTATGGACTGGTAAATATATATATATTTTTTAATTTATCCATCGACAATATTTTCTAATAATTTTTTATTTTTATTATCAACTACGTCTAAACAAAAACATTTTGGCATCTGTACAGTTTTCATTTTTAACATTAACAGCGTTGATTGATCAAAGCCGATCGAGCGTTTACATGAAAATACATAATTTCATTACACGTGAATTTTATTTAATAGTAAAGTGGAAAGAGCATTCACAGTAATCCATTTCTGTATCAATGCACGTTAATTTTACGCAATGATAACCAGAACGAAGTATAATTGAAACATAGCCGGTGTAGATTATTTCCAGAAAGCAATTCAATTTTTAAATTGTTTTATACGCATTTTATTGATTTTTAACTTGTTAACAATTCTATTAACGAACATTAAAAATTTATTTTCTTTTTCACGCGATTTTAAATATGATTAAATAGGGTGAAATTATTTAAATTTAATGTTTTAATCAATTCGAATGCGTTGAATTATTCAATAACTGGTTTTAGTTGTAGGTACACTGAAGTAATACAGTACATTAATATGATTACATTAAATATGTAATTTACACATATTATTAGAATTGTTTATTTGAATTCACCTTTTTGGATTGTAAGTGAATGAAATCAAATTAAAATTAAATTATTATATGGTTTTTACTTAATTAATGTTGGAATCTTTTCTATATAAAAACCTAATTAAATAAATTAATTTTCATTCTATTGCAAAACTGATGGATATTTTGGAAATTCTCAATAAAAAGTTATTTGACGAAATTTTTACAATTTATGGTAATTCTTTTACATGGGGTAAATGGTGGAGGAGAAATACTCATAGAACATTTTTTTTGTTTAAAATTTTTTGTTTAATAAGGTCTTTTTGTGTAATACAATTTTAACTGTGGACAGACTTAAATTTGAATTCCTGTTTAAATAAGATTTTTTTATTTGGGACGAATATTAATGGATGCGCCGGCAATTCACAATAAAAAGTTATTTGATCAAGTTTGTGATCGACCACTGCCTTTGTAAGGTATTTTCTGGAGTTCATTTGACTAGATACTCCATGTTTGGATGATTGTAAAGCCACTTCGACTTATTTTTTCCAATTTCGCGAAACCATATTCGAGGCTTTATGCATTTCAAGTTTTAAAATAATATATTATTAATTTCCATAGACACTCCATTCATTCTTTTATTGAAAAACATTGTCACCTAAAAGATTTTTTGCTGTATAAAAAATCCAATTTTGGATAAATAGCAATAAGAGTTCTCGTCAAAATTTACTTCCAGCTGGATATTGAAAGTTGTTAACCCTACGGTTTGGGAGTTACAAAATTTTGATTCAGCACTTCAAGATTCATTTGATTCAGCAAATTCCTAAGTTTTAAGTTAAGGTGCGAGGTGCCTTTCGTCACAGCTGGCACACGAATTCTTTTCGACACCAACTCTCACAAGACGTGAAGGTAATTTTAAATGTCACAGGATTGAAGTACCTACATTAGAACATATTACTTTAAAAATCTCAAATAGAAGTTTTGAATATGTTAACGTTATAGCTATTCGGTGTCATATCTGTGGACACACAGAACATTCTGTGTTGACACCACTGCCGTATATCCATTCCATCTTGGCTGTGATATAGTTTAATTGCGTATGGAATCTATCGATTCTAGTTAGAGGACTAATACAATAGGACTACCGCCGTTCATGTGTACACAAAACTTTCTTCCATATGTAAACTTTACCTTTTAACGATTTTAAAAGCAATATTAGAAAATGGTAAACAAAATTCCTCTTTCTTCACTTACGTTGCACTGAATGCAACCATCAGATCTCGCGAAAGTGTTCCGAAAGCACTCTAAAGCGTTAAATGAATAATAATAGTGAAGCTTGTTTTCCTCGAACTAACCCGATGTTACAACGACACTTGCCTTCATATCCCTGGCGATAACGAGAAGGAATTATGTCTGTTCGGTACAAAGTGGTTTGGGAAAATTAACGACTGAAAAAGTGAGAACAACGAACAATCATTGAGTCGGAAGTCGTTCATTTGAATTTCTGATTTTGACGGAATTCTTTTAGTTGTCTTGAAAGTCTAATTGGAGGAAATCTGAGTGAATTGCGAATCAGCAAAACGTTGTAAATGTAATGAGATGTTTTTTTTAATAAGGTCTAGAGGATTTTTTAATTAGACATTTAAATTTTTACAAAAAAAATTTAAGTGAATTAAAATATTTTTTTTTGGTAAAAGTTAGAAAAAATTTGACCTACTTATGTAAAACTAATACCTTAATTTATCTTTATACCAAAATTTCTTCTTAATTTTTAACGATAAAATCTGGATGATTTTTTATAATTTGGCTGTAAAATTTTTAGAAAAGAATTTAAGTATTTTTAACAATACGGTATGGAGAATTTTTTAAAATTAACTTAATTTAACTGAATTTGTCGTTTATTAAAATGCCTGATATTGACTGAATTTTTCTAGTTCTTTCAAAGTCTAATTGGAGGAAATCTAAGTGAATTGTGTTTAAAACTGCGAGTCAACAAAGCTTTGTATACGCAATGAGGTGGTTCTTTAAACGATATTAAAGGAGAAAAAATTCGAAAAGGAGACAATTTTAATGAACACAAGTCAAAATTTAAGTTAGGTTCATTGGATAGTTTTTAAATAAGAATATACGTGTAGAAAACAGCATTTCCAGCACGGTTTTCAAACGTAAACAAGAGTAGAATTCCCACAAGCTCTTCAATTACACATAAATCTCTGTAAACGGTTTATACGCAAACTTTTCATTAAACCCTAAACCGTTAATAAAGACTAACGTTGCATAACTAATTCCTCTTGTTGGTGTTAAACCGTACGGAGTGGTCTAGAGTTCGCTAGTTGACTGGAGTCTAAACAAAGAGCTTGGCATGCGTTTCATTGGACAATAAACAATTGTGCTCGTTCTCAAGACAATATCGATGTTGACGAATTAATTCGGACCCGCGAAAATTTGCTGGTTTGCTTTTAACCCAGCGTGAGACATCCCGGAGGTTTCCGATTTTCAACTGCGGATCCCCGCGACTATTGCTATATTGCTAGACTTTATTTCTTCCTTATTTTTCACTTCCAGTGCACACCGGCATGGGCTTTGTTCTCGGATTGGTTTTCGGTTGCTTCAATGGTTCTCCTACATAACATGATTTAATTGCTTTAATTGTAGTTTTCTTTATTGCTTGACAATGTTAGTGGAGATGGTTTGATTTCTCTAATGGGACATTTAGTGTTCCTAAATTATTCAACCTTTAAAATTTCTATTATATCACATAAAATATATAATTTTATTTTCTATTTCTGATCGTCTAATCAATCATTTTTTGAGTTTTTGTCATGTGATCAAAATGACACCATTTTATTTATTTGAAAAAATTCCAGTGTTCAAAACTATTTCTATATTATGAATTTTATGAACTTATGGAATCACTTTAGTTTACAAAAAGAAGTGAAATTTTAACGGTGAGGGTTATTTCTTTTAAATGTTACCTAAGTATTTATTTCCTTTTTACCTTTTTTATGCGTTAAATATTGTAAGAGATGCGAATGATATGTAACACTGAAAACCATTGCAATACAGCTTGTTACCACCAATACTTGAAGGTGTACAAACAAGTATTGCAATAAATCTAAACTAACGTTAATGAAGATTAATCACAAAAAGAAAAAAAAATCATTTCCTCTGACAAAATATCAAGCATTACCTTTAAAATGTACAACGAACTGTTTTCAAATACCAACGTAGCAAGAAAAAACGTAATTACTGTGTTAAAAAAAAGCAAAAAACAAGTAGAGTTGATCTCTGGTTATAGCGAAATGTAATGAGTGCCGAAAATTGTTCGCTATGTGCGTAAATTTATATTCAACAAACAGTTCAAGTAAGTTTTCAACTAATATTTTTCTTTGTAGGGGGTTGAAAATACTTTTAGGCAAAATTTTTGAGTTTTATGGTCACATTTTTGAAAAATGACAAAAAAGTTATTAAAGGATTTATGTATTTTAAAACATTTATATAACGTTTTGCGCTTACACAGAAATCTGCATTTTCATTACTAAAAAATTGCGTTATTTATAAAGGCTACCATTCGCTATTAGGCAATTGATAATTTTTTAACAACTTCGTTCAATGAGCCCGATAACGCCGAGTGCGACGTTTTATAAACGTTTAATGAAGGCGTGTCTAGTACCCAAATTATAAAGCTTTTTGTTCCGACGACATTGTCAACGAAATTGTCACACTTCAGTGATACGAATACGTAATACAAATCACGCCTTTTAACCGCAACATACTCTAACAGAATTCTCTACGGTAACCAGTTAAAAAACGCATTTCTTTCTTAAAATTAATAATTCAGACGTTGTCCGGTTAGGACGATCTCCTTGTAAAATGATAACGGTCCAATAAGTTCTTGTACGTTTTGCAGTGAAATGAACACTGAAAGCTTGCCAGATGGGCATTCGTCTATAAAGAGTACAATTTAAATTATGTAAAGATGTCAGAAAGCTCTTGGAAAAAAAACATGTAAGTTGTCAGAACTGTTGTTAAAAGTGAATTAAATTGGAACTAACATTAGACTTAGAATTAGGAGCTGCCGGGTTCAGCCATGCGTCTTTTGAAAAGACATTTGACGTTTCGGATGTCACGTTGCAATCTTCGTATTCACACTTATGTGGTAGGATGCTATATTGTAACCTTCTTCAGAAAAAATTTCGAAGTTGTTTTTACTTTGAACTTGTTTCTGAAAAATATTGCAACATGGCATCTGAAACATCAAATGCCTTTTCAAAAGACGATCGGTTAAACCCGTCAGCTCATAGTTCAAGGTCGAGTGTTAGAGTTAGTGCTAATATTAGCTCCAGTCTTAGATCAGTTAACACCGTCCATAAAAGCTTTTGTATGTATACTGTTGTCGAAAATTATCAACATGCAGTAGAATGTCTGTTTTAATAGCAGTGCGCTAGGAGCGCTTTTTTGTTGCGTTTTTTTAAAATCTTGACTCGGAGCACAGTCATTTCAGCTTTAGCGAAATTGAATACAGTCCGTATCCAAACGTGCCACGTTGATGCATTATTCTTGTTGATGAATGGGTCCGCGTATGAGGATATACACCCGGGACCACTAGATCCTTAAGGCCCCACGTGCTTCTTGCATGTTTAACACGTTCGCGCTGACGTGTACCACCGGTGGTACACGAAGTAGCTTATTTTAAATGATTGGGAAAAATGGTTACGGCTGTAAAGAAAGACTTCTAAAATACACTACGGCGCGAACGTGTTAATATTGTTCGTCGGTGCTAACCCACGTGTCCAATGCCCAGATCCTTCTCTTCTTTCTCCGTTTTCTGCTGCACAAACGATCGCAATATTTTCGCTTGGTTGAATAGAGTTAACTCCCCGACTGCCGGACAATTGTTTCGTCAGGATAAAAGGGGGAATGCCTTCTAAGAAGATATATAGGCTCGTTACGTCCTTCTTGCATGCATAATATCGTTCGTCGGTGCTATCCCCGGTGTCCAAACGAGCAAGTGTGTACTCCATGTTCATCGTATCATAATCTTAATTAAAAAGAATATAACACGAGGTTAAGTCCACGATGATAAATTTTATTTAATCGAGATAAATGCTACATTAATTAAGGTTTCGCCAATATGGCGTCTTCAGGCACATCATCATATATTTGAGAGGCTGCGAACATAAGCTTCAAGTAAGGCGCAGGATTAAAACATCGAATTGGAAGAGGCGTAAACAAAATTAAAGCTGAAAGCGTGTTAAATAATTTGAACTGTTAAAGCTGAAGGCAGGTTGATTGATAAATCTTATAAAATTGAAAAATATATCTTACAACGGAAGGGTGCGAGGCGGTTTTTTTTAATCTGTCCTTTAGCTGAGTGGTAGAGTATCATACAAGGATTCAATTGACAAAGTACTAAGACGCACTATTCAGCCAAAACTGAATAAATCGCGTTTGAAGTTTAACGCTCCGTTTATATTTTGGATAAGTAAACTCATTTACAGGTACTCAATAGCCGAATCGTGAGAGTGGAGAATCAACAATCCAGAAATAGCGGGCATCGCTAGGTCAAATCTTTTCGTGTCTTTCTTGAACGCTTCTCGCGTTCTAACCCAACCCAACCCAATCCCCGACTGCCGGACGATTGTTTCGTCGGGATAAAAGAAGAAATGTCTTCCGAGAAGATGTATAGGCTCGTTACGAAGACAAATAGTTAACCAGTTTTCAACCGATCGATGCTTAAACCTGTATCGTCTTTGTCTTGATTTCCACTCAATAAAATCACTACGTGTACTCTAAAAAAAGAAGAAAATGTCGTAATATCTTAATCAGTTATGTTCAATTAGAACTTTCTTTTCTTTCATTTCAATTGTTTATAAGCACGCCAATTTTCAAAGCTAAAACACTTAGGCAATATTTGACTTATTCACGAAAACTCACTTAAACGTCTAGAGTGATTTACACGACCATGTAAAAGCTACATTAATCAATTTGAGGTAGTTTCCGTTAACGGATGGCGCAGGTGGCTTGCTGCTGCTTTTAAAAATACTCAAATCGATATGATATTAGCGCTTTTTAAGAACATATACACCTTACGCACGTGAGATCGTGCTTTACGGCATTTTCCCGCGTTTCTCATAATTAACTCTCCACCAGTTTTCAGTTATACGAAACGAAATTTACAATTGCAGGGAGTGGAACTATTCTTTAAGTGACGGTAATGGCTTGAAAACGGCCGACGGTTATTTATTTAAGTCATAATTGAATTACTGGCGTTGTTACTTTATTAATTTCGAGAGTATTGTACTTGCTACTTGCGTTCAGGTATACACAAGGGTCGGGCAAATCGTTCCGTAAGGTTTTAGGAAGGAATTACAGGCAAATTGCAATGTATTTCTATAGTTATTGATTAGATAGTTAGGGAACCACTTTCACTACTTTTCATGTAACTACATAATTTCCAAATTAAATGAATTTGATACCTGCAATTATCCTGTAAATTAATCTTTAATAACAGGTTTAATGAATATATTAGCTGATTTTATGGATTACAACTAACAATGAACATTGTAAACATTACGTTACAAAATCTACATTGATGATGTAATGAGCAGTTAATAAAGTGCTGGTAATTAAAGGTTGGTGAACGCAAGTGAAATTAGGACAATTAGCGGAGTGTAATGAGTAAGTATTATAGGTTATAGTTTAGCATGTAAGTAATATAAGCGGATATCGAGGAGTTAGTTAAGGTATGAGTAATGTGAGGAAACCGATAAGAAACGCTGTCAATAGAGGTGTTGGAGTTTGATTTTGTTGCCAAATAACAAAAGGAGGAATAAGTCCTTTACAGTGAGTACATTGGATACATTACATATATTTATTTTTAAAACTATATAATTTAATTGTAGGGCTTGTAACTTTCAAATTTATGTATATGTTCTCACTCCATTGAATTATAATGAATGTGCGATTAGAAATACTCGACTGGTTCCGTTTATAAATATTTATCGATAGAAGACCGTAGCACTATTTAATAAAACCCGCGAGCAATATTGTTAGACAAGAATGATTAATTTGAACCGTAAATTCTATTCATCGGCCTGGCAATAATTTTAACGATCCCCATTCATTTATGCTTTTGTGCTCCGTTTGTGCAGATTCCAACTAGGCTTGAATTTACTTTTATTCGATCAAAAGGTTTAATAGTATTTTCGTGTGACTACGCCCACATAAATTCATTGTTGAAATTCACGACATTTATATCAGGTGTTCATTTAAATTCGTGCTCAAGTATGCTTTGAAATTTTGTTAGACAACGATGGAGGAAAAAATGTATGTCGCATTATTAGTGCAAACTAATCAATTAAATTTCAAATTTGATAAACGTCAAATCTGGTCAAACTACACCGAACGGCTTGTATTGGCTATTTATCGATAATGTTTTTAATTTGTGACAAAAAACTTGATGGCAAGTCTTATGTTCAAGCTGCTTCGAACGTCGATGAAGTTAACTGAAAAGATTAGAGTTTAGATAGGTTTTAGTCAAAAATAAACTATTAGCCAACTTCCTTTTGTTTTCTGTCTTGTTATTTATAACCTATTGAACATTTCAATGACATTTGATCAATTAAGTTTTATTGGACATACGTCAAAAATGCAGGCAAAATCCATAGCTCACTTGTGCATGAATTTAAATGAACACCCGTTAAAGAGTAATATTTTTTAATCTTTCAGACGTTATGATTATATTATTTCTTTTTATTTTATGATAGAGCTTAACCACTTCGGTACGGCGCCTATCGGCCGCGAAACGTCGCCATTAACCGGCTTTCATCATCCGTATGTTGGCACAGCCGTCGACTATAGTCGACGCTCGGCTGTGTGGGGTCGTCTGTTTCCGTCGACTATAGTCGACGTCTGTACCGAAGTGGTTAAACCGTGAAATCCTATTTCACAGATCGTTACACAAATTGGACACACACTTCTGACAGCGAACTTAGGAACCCAAGCCCGTTCTCTAAGCTCAAAGCTTAGAGCTTTCGAGTCACATTCGGTTGGCAACACTGGCTTTACGCTTGCGACTCTTTTCCAACCGATTTACCAAGAACACGTGCTCATACTTGAGCGATAAACTCGTAAAACATGCACTTGGTCGTCATCAAGAATCGTTTCTTGCTGGTGACACTTTTTCTCGGTCGGTCGAGAAAAATTGATGTATTCCAAATAAGATTTCCAGATGGCAACAATATGTATTCGTACACCCTCACATTTAATAGATGTTGTAGATAACTTGTTACTACATTGCATACACGGCGAGTGAGAAGTATGTTTAACTTAGTAGTTAGTTAAAGAGGAATTTACACCGTATAAATATCTCATTATTTGTGGGTATGGTTTTACCAACTTGCTAAAAAATACTTCATCGGTTTGATGGTTCCAAAATAACAAACTGTTTAATAGACTTAAGCACTTCTCTGAATAAAAGAATAAAATTCCTTCATTCCACTTACTAATAATCGGTATTTGATACTAATTACAAAGGCTTTAATTAGATTGCCGGTGAATCTCGGCCCCCTGACAGCTGTAGAAGGTTTAAGTGGTTGTTTTCCTTCCCAGAAGAGAAAAGATGATCTTTTCCCGACACTTTGCGGCCTACTCAAAGTCAATTGGGAATAATTATTTATCTTAATAATTTAGATTCCACTAACGACTAAAGACGTTCCCATAGTTGTTCCCTTCTCGGCGATATTGAAATGCATGTTATGCTAGGTACAACTTTTGCTGTTGTTATTGAAGAGCTTTGAAGCGAACGGAGAACCCAACCAGTGCAGTAATAAGTAAAATAATGATCTGTTGTAAAGAATTGTCACTTTACGTTCTCTTTTTTTAAACAAAAAACTAATTTTTAGTTTTGACATCCAATGTAGAGTGCATCTATGAAAAATGACACTGTAACGCAGTAAATAGATGTAGATTATATTTAAAAATAAATTAATTAAGAAACTTAAAATAGTCTGATGCAAATGCGACGAAAAACAATGTTCGTTTATTTGATTTAACTGTATATCAATATATAGCACATTCTTTTAACTACTTCGACGTCATTTGCGTAAAGTAAATAATGGTATACGCATAGACTTAGACCTTGTTCATTTGTAAGACGATAATTGCTTTATTGCGTGTAGCCTATTTAACTCGTAAAATCAATCGAGACCACCAATTTTCTGCTAACACCCTTACACTACAGTTTCTTTCCACTTTGCTTTTTTCTCTTCATAATGACCACTTCCGCAATTTTCTTTCAATTGCCTTCTTCTTCCGCTGGGAGGTCGTAGCGACCATTGCGCATTTGCAATGCAAATTAATCCCAATGGTCATAATGGAACAGAACTAGATCATCAGATTAGGGTTCTAATGAGAAATACAAAACATTACCAAATATTTATTCGATAAGGGTAAAACATCATTAACCGAGTAAGCTACACGTGCTATTTATTGTTAGTAAATAGTCGTTAGGCCTTGACAATCGCGTTGAGTTTACTAAGGATGATATTGTGAGACACAATCAAACCAAATCAAATCAACTGCAATATGCACACGAAGCGAAACCGAATCGATGGTTAATTTGTTCTTTTACACGATAATGATAACCTAATAGCTTAGTGATATATCGTATAGATCACGCAGAAAAGCAGTATTGGAATTGACGCGGAAACTCGATGGGACTTTCAAGGGATTTTGAAGGGCTTTGAAAAGCTCAGCTGTTAAACGATTTAAGGAATGTCAAGTGCACGTTAATGTGTCTTCCAGTAACAGTCGCATAACGATTGGACGAGATGTGATTTTCAGATATAGTACGTCCATTAATTACAGCCGACAAGCACAGCGGCGCTAATGAGTTTTCCAATCTACAGCACATTAATTCTCCATTTACAATAACCAAGTAACCTTACGTGCCAGCAAGCTCGTCCTTGTGCAGGTGCTCCTCAACCACTTCTAGTTCAATGTAAACCCAATTCGCGTAACCATAAGCTCAATTTGCGTCACAGTGTTTTAACAATATGTATCGGGATTCGGTTTTCGTCAACGATGCCATGTTTTGAAATGAGTGCTGAGGAGGAAATTAATTTTTTGACAAATTAATTGCATCGCTAAATCAGGGCTTTATGATATCATTCTCAGTAAATTTGAAGCAATCATGATTGAATTACCATTCCTTTTTGTTGACAATTTGTTTTATTAAGGACCGTAATTTATACCGATAATTGTTTTGTATCGTGTTTCCCCTAGAAAATAAAAATATATTTACTTTGTAATTTTTTTGTCGATTTTAGATAATTTAGAAAAATTATTACTAACAGTATCTGCAGAAAAATTTTAATTAAAAATATATCGTCAATAAATGTAATATTTAATTCAAACAATAGAAAATCCATCATTTATTTCCATATCTATCAACTTTGTCTTGATTTCATCATTGGTATTATTGGACGTCGTTACTTGTTGGGCCGCTACCTTATTTACATTCCATGGAATAAATCTAGCGTACCCATCTTCAGAGGTTCCTTTCGTGGAAGGTGTAAGGTTCCCC
Organism: Digitonthophagus gazella; assembly: GCA_036711955.1. Taxonomy (NCBI): domain Eukaryota; kingdom Metazoa; phylum Arthropoda; class Insecta; order Coleoptera; family Scarabaeidae; genus Digitonthophagus; species Digitonthophagus gazella. The sequence goes on along the minus strand of JASCIT010000006.1, from coordinate 25,723,745 downwards.
AGGACAAATTATTCGCTATGACTGCTTACGCTTCGGGCACTTGTTTTGCTTAACTGTTGGAACGCTAATTTTGCTGCGGTAAAGCAGCATGAGACCCCAGTAAGCAAGAAAGGTGAGGGATCTTGTTGAGTTTGCTTTATGTGACGCTCAGTTATGATCAATTGTCGTTACGATCTGTTGTAGAAGAAATGGTAATGTTATTTTAAAGTTAAGGAATGCTAGTTTAATTGATGTATCACAAAAAATATGGTCATAAATATGTTTTGAAAAAAAAATAATATTTATCAATTGCTTTAATTTCCTATCAATGTGAGACAGAAAAGAGTCTTACTAACATTTATTATTAAATACCGCCTTTGACCGCCTTTTCTTTGCAAGTTTTTCATGAATTTATAGATATGACCTAATAAGCTAAGAAATAAACTTGTATAAATCTTATATTTTTTCACACAAATTATTCTTAATAACTAACATAGACATTATATTGATCCAACGATAAAACTCACACTTCCCAAGATATCTGTGTGTAGAACGTTTAAAATATTTACAAAGAAAACTTGTTTCCAACTCTCAAGTTTGAGAAGATGATTTAGTGCCAAGAAGTGGTATCTAATAACGATCGAAACGGAAAAAAAGTTTTTCGTTCGTAATAAAATTTTCCTGATTCATATAGTTTACTTATTGAAATTGAGCACTTGTATAAAAAAATATTTCATATCTGCCACATAAAATAAAACGATAGAGATAATTAATCACCTTTCTATTTAAAAAGAGGGTTGAAAATTGCCGTTTTGAACGTACCTACGTGCAACTTTTAATTAAACTCGTCACAAAACTGAAACCGGACGCCAGTTAAAACTGTACCCGGAAAAATATAATCCCGGTTTTATGTCGATGTTCTCTCCAGGTATATCGATTCACCTGGAAATAGACGTCCCATTTTTTCCAACATAATATACCGCATTTTTCTCGGCTACACTTTCTACTTGTTGATTTACGCACCCATACACATATAACCCTCGCAATTTGTCTTAATAGAGGTGTCACACACGTGGTGATAATCAGCTTTACAATTTCCTCTTGTACTTTGTATTTCTAATGAGCTGACCAATTTTCCAAGACACAGTCGTAAAAAAATGAAAAAGCAACTCAAACAGTTTTACCAAGAACCTTATAAATGTTCAATGTGACAACCATTTGTCACACGGCACACATCAAGTCTATAGCCGAGTTCTTCCCAAACGTTGATAAGTGTGTATTCAGTAATTGTAGCAACAGCTGCTTCAATCTGGTTTCTTAATTCAGGAAGGTCAGTTGGTAGCGGAGGCACGTACACACGATCCTTGATGAAGCCCTAAAGGTAAAAATGGCATGGCGTTAGGTCAGGAGATCGTGGAGGCCATGTAAAGCAAGACATGTCATTTAGGCCTATTCAACGCTCGGGTACAGTTACGTTCAACCAATCGCGTACTTCGTTATGCCAGTGAGGTGGCGCGCCATCTTGCTCGAAAATGAAGTTCTCTGGCTCATTTTCTTCCAACTCAGGGAAGAGCCCATTGCTCTAGTGTATCAAGGTAAGAAGTGCCAGTTACAGTATGTTCACCAAAAAAGAGAGGCTCATCAACCTTCCGCCGGGATACGGCACAAAAAAACATTCACTTTAGGGGAATCTCGTTGCATTTGTACCATCTCTAGCGAATTGTAGCAGAAATATTTCGCGCACATGCAGACTGGTGCCATCAAACAAAACTGTTTGAATTGCTCTTTCATTTGACATATTATTTATAACTGTAAGTTTAATGTAATAAATATTATGAAGCGTTAAAACCCCGATATTCATTTATAAACAACCGGTATAACGTGCGTTCATTTACATTCATACTTATGTGATCTATCTATTTTGTCTGTATTTTTGAAGTATGTCTAATAAAACTTGATTAAAGGAATGTCATTACATTGATATGTTCAATAGGTTATAAATAACAAGAGTAAAGGAAATTTACCAATAACAAATTTTCTAGTAAAGCCAACCTAAACGTTAAACTTTTGTTCAAGTGGTGAATAAAATTATACCGTAAATATTCCCAAACTTTATTGACTTCCAAACCAGTTTGAAAGTAAGACTTATCACCATTTTTTAGTAAGGTTTGTTCGTTAGGGCTACACTGCTTGCACTGAACAGTTCAGTGCATTATTAAATTTTGGTTATATATGTGTTCGTTGGATCACATTTCATACCTGAACTAAAGTGCACCAAATTACACTGAATTACAGTAATTCCTCTTTAAATGCTGCACGAAACTGCACCTTTGCACCATAGTGTAACAAAGTGCAGTACAAGTTTTACCTCAACGAACAAAGCTATTGCAAGCCGTTCAGTGTAGTTTTACCAAATTTGAAAAATTTTAAATTTAATTGATTATAGTGTATAATTATGCAACATATATTTTTCTTTCATTCGTCATCTAACAAAACTTCAAAGCACACTTGAGCGCGAATTTAACCACTTGCGGTGGCAAGAAACTTACGGCTGAGCGTGCCAGGTGAGTCATTTTTCTTCCTGCAACAATAGTCTGACGGCGTACGTAACACCGTCGCGCTGGCGTTCCGGTAACAAAAGTATCTCGACGTACAGTGTACGTCTAGCCACCGCAAGTGGGTAAATGAACGCCTGATAAAAAGATGGTTTAGAATTCATCGAAACATTATGAATGTTTAAAACGTCAAAACCTTAAGACGAACCAGTTAACATGCAGCATCTCCTTTAAAATACGGTAATATCACCTCGAAATAGGCAAATATGCAACCCGAATCCTGGTAAATCGATCAAAGGCACGTATTTGGTGTTTGCGGGTATGGTATTTCTGTGGAACAGCCATTTGCCGACAATTCTATGTCCATCCGAAATGATACGGATGCAAATGGAATTTAATTTTTGAATCTGAAGACGTCTGCATACTTGTTCTATAAATAACATTGTTGTTCAATCGAAATTAATATAATATGGAAGGTGCAGCGAGAAAAGGAGTTTATCATTCTTTCAAGTTCTTACCAATTTTAGAAAATCATACCAAATTTTCTTAGAAATTAAATTAGTTCTAATTATTACAATAAAAATTAAAAAGGAAGAAAATATTGAAGAACTGTTTAAACATTCTAAAAATTAGGCTACGCTCTAAAAGCGGAGATTTACAGACTTTATTTATAGAAATCAAGAAATAATTCATGACTCTCTTTTCTATAATAATGTAAGTAGCAAATTTTCTATAATAAGGATTTTTGAAGTTATCACTTAATATTATACTTAACAAGAGTTTATCATGTAACTGGGTAGGTTAGTAAGCACAACTGCAACTTTGAAATTAGTTTTGATACGTCAAAAGTTAATCTACGGCCACTTAATCCGGAAACCGGAGTTTCCTCAGAATTATCCATAAACCAAGCTTATTAAGTTCTGTCTTCTGAGAAACATTAATTCGAGCATCTCAACGTGCGAGTTCATTAACGTTTCTCTTGGAGCGTGTACACGGCGCCTTTTATTATATCCACATAAAAGCTCCAGTATACGCGGCCGACTAAATACCGGATGTGCGGTATTTGCTTGGTACTAGGCAACATTCCCATTCTGCGCGTTCATGAACGTATATTAATTTAGCTTAGGGTCAATTTGGTGGCAAAAATGACCAGCGCTAGGAACAAAAAGTCGGCGTTGAGTAGAAAGTTTGCCCAAAGTGCGGTTGAAACTGGAATTTTCTGAAACCTTTTTTTCGTAATGTCCGCTAAGTGCTCCACACAACGAGAGTTTTTGTCGTATGTAACATGTTGCGTTTTAAACGAATATTTTCACGAATCCAAATTGGAGCGCTCTTATTGGATTGCTAAATCCGACTATTACAATGTCAAAACTTTTTGTAAAATATTAATATTTCTAACTAGGTCCGAGGAAATCGCTTTTCTAACATCATGATATAATCACATGTATTATTCATACGAATCGGGAATTGTATTTGAACCAGCCGAAGGCATGGTCCTATTTAATGATACAGAAGCATTAATGATAACAATATCATCTCCACACCGAAATTTCTTTTACAAATGTGAGCGAATGGGAAAAGGAAGCAATAAAGTTAATCTTACATAAAATTGTTCTGGAAATGGTTTCATGTGGTAAAAGTTCCCACATTTTCCAACAATGATGAAACTGCAGGAGATAACTTGGATTTGCTTGGTCGACGTTCGCAGGACTGAGTTGCATGCTCAACGAGCGCTGGGCGTATTAATAAATATCCCAGACGGTCACCTTTTACATATTCATGGACACATATGCTAATTTTTCAGCGAAGTTAGACTTGAAAAATAAATGGATCGGTACTGCTTTTGTATTAACGGAGTTTATCACAGGCTATTGCGGCGCCATCTACGCTGTAAATCATGCAGATAAAATTTTATTAGGAACGCGTTCATTAAATTGAAAGTGAACCGCAGAAGTAACAGCATTCAGAAATTAACGCCAATCTTTGTATATTTTAATGGGTGAAAGTCAAATATCAAATCCATTCTACCAGTCGATAATTTGTAAATACTAGACTGTACTTTTACTGACTTTTTAGTAACATAAAATGATTATATGTTATACGACAAATTCTAAACACGTGTTAATTGTCTTAACCATGAATTTTAAAATGTTTAATGTGTCTCGGAGTAAAATAATATTGATGTAAACACCATTTAGTAAGCTGCCTGATGATGGTGAAAAGCCGAAACTAGTAGCATTATACAATAAAAAAACCAGTAAAAGTACAGCACAAACGTCTATTTATTTACTTTGTATTTTTGTTTTCGACGCGAAACGACCGTGACGTTAAAGAACAGAAACAAATCAAAACCAATACGAATAACACAAACTTAACGGTCTACGCGCCACAGAACAGCTGGCCATTGCCCCAGCGTCTTCTACCGCTTACTTGCTAACTTCATGCTTTTAAGGTCATGATTGCCAACCTAACAATTCTCTGTTGTAGGATTGACCATTCAATTTCCAACTCAACTACGCATAGCTAACTAGGATAAAGCATGGCAAGTTTGGCAAGTTTATACTCCAGGTTCATCGTGTGTGAAAAACTACTAGTTGTATTCATAGGATAAAGCATGGTCCTGGAGGGAATTTGTAAGCTAATATCCTACTTACAAAGCAGCCAAATGAAGCCAGTAATCAAGGTTTAGAATCTGTTCGGAGACAGATATCGAAAGCTCCACAGACGACCATTTTAATCAAAACCCATTGTTCGGTTGCATCAATACGCTCAGCCTCGATCCGTGTCGCAAATGAAAAATATAATCTTGGATATTTGTGGTTGTTTTCAATAACAGGTATAATTCCGAAATCTCCTTAATTAAGTCGTATGCTGTCGGATTCGTTGCAAAATCCAATTACGCGAAATTCAAAGTGCGTGGGGCGGATATTAAATTTTGGTCGACTCTTGGCCGCAATATCGCAATTAAATTTCCGGCGTAGTAACTAATTAGAAGTTAAATGTTATTATTAATTTACCAGGTGTTGTTTCAGCGCTGAAACCACGGAATAATAAATGGGTTATATTTATAATCTGTTGGCTATTTTGAAGCCAGGTTAAACGTATAGTCGTTTATTATTATTATTATATTACGTGTATCTATTAAAACATAATGGAACTCGTTAAAAGGAAATATTGGCCTTGAGTAAAACCAAAAATGTTTAATATCCTTTGATATTCATTTTTTATATCTTTTCATATTTTGTTTAGAACGAATCTTTAGAAATTCCGAGCGCACTTATAAATTACTTTAAAGCTCTTTAATAGATATTGTAAAAATTTCGCGCCACTTCGCTTACGAGACGTCGCACATAGGGGTATATAACTGTTCTAGCTGGTCATAAATCAAATTACAAAATAGTTGAACCCAAATGTAAAAATGATCGTATTGCCTTCTCCAATGATTATAGTAAACAAAAGAAGACGATGTATAACTGTCAGCCTCTAACTTGCCTCGTACCGAGCGGTTGACTTCTGATCGTCTACTTAAGTAAATGCTTGTGTTTCACATAAACACAATTTCAATTTATTTTTGAAGTAACGTTTTGTAATTTGTCAATACTTTTAAAGACTTTCGTGATTAAAATGGATGAAGCAGGTATGTAGGAATTCACTTGCATTATTTTTGACAGTTTATTATGTTTGTGGTGCGTTAATGTTTCAATCTACTTTACAAGAGTTACTTGTTCAATATTCTCAATAATTTTTTTAAAAGATTAAGAAATTGTTGATACATCAGGGTGCGTCCCGGTATATTTTCTAATATAAATCGATAGCAGCATAATACTACTTTATGAAATAATAATAATCTTTTCCGACTTTATCCGCTTTCTTAAAAAATTGTAGATTTAACTAAGAACCTGAATGAGTAAAAATGTGTTATTTGATTTAATCAATTACCATAATAATTTGTATTTTAATCTTAGATCCCTCAAATGTTAGGTTGATAACCAGAAATTATATTTTTAATAAAATGCAAGAACAAGATTTATCTACTTTTAACAAAAAACTGGACTTTGTAGAAAACTTTCTTGTTTTCTTATGTGAAGTCGGAATTAAAAAGAAGGTGGAAGGCAAGTTGAGAAATTTCTTTCAAAAAATAAGGACTGGTTACAGGGCACTTTTGAATTGCCAAAAGTAGTGCAGCGATCAGGTCGGTCAGCAAAAGACTGAGGTCTGTAGTGAAAGGACAAAGAGAAGAAAAACAGAGAGTCTTCGAGAGACCGATTTGGCAACTCTTACCCATGCTATCCAAACTAAACTGTATAGCTCAGGAAGACGAGATGCCTCGCTAGTTCTGAAAGAGATTAATGTATCTCCAAAGTGAGCTTCAAAGTTTAAAAAAGCGTACTTTAGAAAAAACGAAGTAAAGTCGTTTAGTACTTTTAAGCTCTTATTATGATTGTAGAAGCGGGTCTTACACGAGCACAATATAACATCATACGCTCTACTAACAAAAAATATTATCCGTACTACAGTTTGGTGCAGAAAACCAAATCAGAATGTTATCCTGACTTATCTGCATATAGAATTACTGAAACTTGTGCTGAAGTGAAATTACAAAGGTTGTTAGAGCATACAAATAAAAGGTTACTTTTATATCTAAAAGATGTTGCAAGCGTTCTCAAAGAGGATGAAAAATCGAACCTTTGTTTAATATCCAAATGGGGATGTGATGGTACTCAACAAGTTCAGTTTCAACAAAAGTTTGTTGATCAAGCCGATTCAGACAAATATATATTTCAAAGTTCCTTTGTTCCCCTTCGGCTAGTGTGTAACAAGAATGATAAAATTTTATGGGAAAATCCAACTCCTTCTTCCCCACGATTTTGTCGGCCGATACGTATAAGATTCGTCAAAGAATCTATTGACATCACCAATGATGAAATTGCATATGTAAAACAATCATTACTATCCACGCCTAAATTTTTAAGTATTACCATAGAAGAAATTAATTACAAAATACAACAAAAAATGTTATTGACAATGGTAGGAAATGTTTGTAACGCAGCCATAGGTACCAAATCCACACAAAGATGTTATATTTGCAACGAAACTTCGTCCGATTTTAATAAATTAAATCCAGAAAAAATTATTAACCCACATTCATTAGATTTTGGTCTATCAATCCTACATGCTAGAATTAGAATTTTAGAGAGCTTATTACATTTGGCGTATAGGTTACCTCTACAAAAGAAAATAACCTCAAAAAAGAATATTGAAGATTCAGCGGCAATTAAGGAAACAAAATTGCAGATGCAAGAAAAATTCAAAGAAGAATTGGGTTTACTAGTAGATTTACCTAAAGCTGGATTTGGTAATAGTAATGCTGGCAATTCGAGCAAAAGATTTTTCGAAAATCCTCAATTGTCATCACACATAACGGGAATTGACGTTAATTTAATTTATAGATTTAAAGTTATACTGGAAGCCATATCCAGTGGGTATGAAATAAACATTAAAACGTTTTGTAAATATACTACAGACACTGCAAAACTCTATGTAGATTTATATCCTTGGTGTCCTATGACACCTACAATGCGTAAAATATTAATACATGGGGCTACTGTAATTAAACACGCATTATTATCAATAGGACAACTGTCAGAGGAGGCTGCTGAAGCACGTAATAGACATTTTAAATTATATCGCCAACATTTTGCTAGGAAGTGCTCTCGGGTAGCCTGTAACTTAGATATTATAAATAGATTACTTTTAACCTCCGATCCGCTTTTATCAGCTTCAAGACCCAAAAGAAATAAAAAAGATAAAACCCTTTTTACAGGATACTATACATCTACTGAAATCAGCTGAAACTAATTTTAATATTTCAGAATCTGAAGATACAGACACTTCCTGTTCGGAACAATCAGAATAATTAACTTGTAACTGTTTTTTTTATTTGTTAATTGTTATTAGTGTTATAAGAGTTGTATTATTGGAAAAATATATTGTTATCAATGTTTTATATCGTGGTGTACATTAATATGTATTCAAGAGGAAACTAAATTAGCGTACACAAACTCTGTATTTTCTAAACTGTTAAAGATTTTACAAAATTTTAACAAAAAACACTTACAACGAGCGTTCCATAACAGAATGGTAAAATAAGCGTAGCGTTTCAGTACAAAAATCATTTTTTATGTTATAGTTTTGTTGTGAAACACTCTGTATAAATGTATTTTGCTTGAAAACGTAGGACTTTATACGTTTTATTAAAATTCTATAACATTTTATGTAACATTTCTAGGTGTGTAGAAATTACAGAGACAGTGGCGCCTGTTCAGACATACCCTGTATAAATATAACTACCATATAAGATTAATATGCTTTCTTTAATTAATATATTACTTGCTCTTTATGAGGTACGGCAAAGGATTGAAAAATACTCAGTTTCTCAATTAATTATTAAAATAAATAGTTTTGGCCAGCTAGATCTGCTAAATACCTCAATGTGCGTCGGTTACATATGCACTCAAGGGCTTCTGTAGAAGAGGCAGCCACAGCGAAACTTATAAAGAAAAATTATCCACAAAACAGTAACAATATACCACCCGAGCGCCTTATTCATTAAACATTTCACATAAAATGAAATCATGTCTCTCACATTTGAACAATTCGATATAGCAGATGCAGAGCGATTTCTTGTTAATTACAAAATGTATTATTCTTCATTTGAGCTTTGTGAATCTAAGAATAAGAATACAATGGAGCGATAAGGAAGCGACATAGCAGGATTCTAATTCCTCTAAAGACGAAAGGAATTTTCATAGCATGAGGCATGGATGCTGACAGTGATTACCGTGGAGATTCTTTTCTTCTCGATAGTAATCACAACCAGAAACCATGTTTTGTCGCTTTATCATTACTTCGTCACTCCACTATAACCATAACTTTATGTTGCGCTCCATCTTTTCTTCTACGAGTTACAAGATCCAATATAAATACTTTTACTTAAATTTTAAAAGTCATTACTTTCCTCTTGTAATATCTGGATTTTTATTTTCCTTTTTCGTAAACTCTGCACCCATACTTTGCTTTAATACTTTGTATTGATTTAACACTTTGTTGACCGTTGACGAGTTAACTCGTCACTATAGCACTTACATTGCGGTGACATGACATAGTTTCTATGTAAAATTCCCGGTCAACAAAGTGTTAATATTGAACATGTAATGACTGTCTCATGTACATTAGTCACTAAGCCTTCGTAATTAGCTAAAAGTTATACAGAATTACGAGTATTTATTTATATAATCAATGCATAAAATAAATAAATAAAATAAATTGCCAATGCAGAAAATAACATTTGGCAATGAAATAAGTAAAACTCTTGAAGAGAGTAAACTTTGTAGCTCAGTTAGGAAAAATGCGAAGCATGAAGACATTTATTTTTCGTGTTCGTCACGCCATGAAATTAATCCATTTACACATACAATTCCACCCTCGTGAAAACAAAAGAAAATTATATAAAACAGGAAGCAATTTTTCACCTCGCTTGTTGTAGTGTTTCTTCAGTCCCCGGAGGCCGAGGAAGGCATAAACTCCACAAGTGCAAGGGTCGATCACATGATTACGGCCCTCCATCACCACTTGAGCTCTATAATTGACTTTGTTACCGCCCATTCGCTCGGACTTTTACTTTTTGACGAAACATGGTTAAGTGTCAAAAGCTTGCAGTTACATCCGGCATTATTTAATATTTTAATTAAGTGTTGATCCAATGTTAAAATTTTTCCTTCAGCACCTATGAAATAATTTAAGCTAGTTTGGTACACAATTTGACATAATTAAAAATATTGTATCAAATAATGGAATGTTAGATGAATACCCATAGCAATTACTTATTATAATTATTATACGTCTACAGTTAACTGAACTTCTGTCACTCCAGAAACTTGTTAATTTTCTCGAGCACCTCAGGTCGTTGAAATAATCCGAATACTATGTGGAACACAGTAACCTAGCTTGATGTACACACCAACTATTTTATAAAACTCCCTAGATGCATATATGAGCATACACTCTGAATAATTTTGAATGGATGTATTGTATTTAAAGTAAAACCTAGGAATTCCATTATTATGTAATTTGTAGAAATAACAACAAAACTTTCTTTGCACTCTACTATACTCGGTACCAGCTTTAGTAAAATAAAGATTAAGTTAATAATACAAAAAACAAAGTGACGGATAAATGGTATGAACTCAACCAGCATAAATAACTTCTTTTACTTCACAGAAAATGTTTTTGGAGTAAGTGTGTTCTTCCTGAGATTAAGGTTTCTTCCAGCTGGCAGGGAATTTGGGGTGTACTTGGATATTTCCAAATACCTCTGTCTAACCTATGGTCCACAAGTATCTAATCATCAGATTCAAATCAGAACTAATCTCACTAAATTACAAAGACATTGTCCTTTAATCTTTTGAGCAGTCATTTTGGAAGAAAATTATGATTAAAAACATGGAGGTCAAAAAAAAAATAAATTCATCCGTCACTATAAAAAATAAATTCATCTCCAAGTTTGAAACGGGTGTAGCAATCGATCGTTTATTTGAAGAGAATCAGAAAAGGTTTGGATTGATTTTCTGTATAGGAGTCAGACAATTATTTTAGGACAGAGGGTACGAATTAAACCATTAGTGCATGTACAATGCTTGTATAAATTTTAGGCACACGTCTTTTGGAAAAATCGGCCTTAAATATCCACTTATCGCTGATAAAAATTTCATGCATTGAATTAAACACCAATGCATAAATAAAAAAGAGAAGGATTTTTATGATAAGTACTAATTCACGGTTGCGCAATAAACATCCTGATTTGATCAAATTCCAAATCCGTCAAGTAGGGGAGAGATGGCATAAAAGGGAAATTTTTCTTTAACGGACTCAAGTAAATAAATAGGTTACGTATTGATTTACAACTTCTGATAACACGTTTAAAAAAACAACGAAAAATTTACTTTTAAACACTATAGTAATCACTTGAAAAACTTGATTGTCTTTGAAATAACAGAAGTGTTAGGTTAGGTGCGACTAGATGTGTGTTGGGGTTGTCATATAATAACAATAGTGACAAAAGGGGTAATAGGTGTCCATTTTATGCCACCTCTCCCCTATCCAATTTGGATGGGTTTAAATAAAAATTAGAAGTAATCCTAAACAACTCCCTAAAAAATTAAATTCTGTTATTCGTTCTGCCTGGATTTTACTCACCTCGTTACAACTCATGTTGCCCTCTGAAATCTCCACCCAAATCTTGCACGCCGTGTCCGGAGACCTGCTCATCACCGGTAATACTTCAAATATCATACCAACGTAACCGGTAAAATGTACGACTCCTCTAACTTATTGTTCGCCGATATGCGCACCTGCCCCCGTTTCTCACCTGTGGCAACACCGGTTCACGTGGCGCCTTTACTTTGTTCCATTCTACCGCAACCGATGGGAAAAGTAACTATACAAACTGCGTGACTGGCTTGTCCTTTGAATCCTTGTGCGTGAATTCCTGATCCCTGCCCACCGTATCCTCTTGGCATACCACCAGGTACCACTGTGCAAACGTCCACCATGTGAATGTTCTCCGGTAGGAATATTTATTAGTTTCTTACATGTTTGCATTTTTCAATTATTTGCCTGTTGTAATGCCTAAACAACAATCAGTATTTTAGATACGAATTTTTTAAAATTAACCAATATTAATCGATATTAAGTCACATTTTCTCTTTTGGAGGAAAAACTAAAAGTCGTAGGAAATGTATGTTTGGCAAAAATAAAAATTAAGGTTCCATCTAAATCCTCATAAAATTCAAAGGTTTAACAATCAGTATTTTAGATATAGATAAAAAAAATTACTAGCATCACTAATTTTACCAGAAACACTGCGGGACGTTAATGGACTCCTATTAAATCCCTAGAGATCGCCAGTCGCCATGCAATTAATAACTGCGATTCTTTTCTATTATCGTATAGGTTGCTTTAGCAGTTGATTTGTAATTATTATTAATGGCACCGGATTTATGTGTAAAACTACTACTGCCTACGTACGAATTATAACTAATGGTTATAATGTAACGCGGTTATCGAAAGTCGATTACTTTTTTCTCTCTTCCCTTCTATATCTCCAAGCAATTCAAGATGTGAAGTTATATTTCAATCAACGACCGGCCGGTTTACAGTTTCTTTCTTCGACGTTTGGAAATTGAAAGTTTTAGATATTCGCCGTTCCATCTGGATCTACTTTATTGTCAGATCTACTAAACCTTTACTGTTTCGGACTAACATATATTTCCCCTACTGATATATTCCAGTGGTTAGCTATCGTAGCGTGTACTAATTCGACTAGTAACTATTCGTCAAATAAGGATAATGTTGAAGAAGATTACTACGTACAGCTATTTATCATGTCTTTATTGTTTTTTATTTAGAAAGAAAATGGGGGAAAATAAGGAAAATGAGCTAGTTGTTTCGTCTTGCTAAGAATGTTTTTTTCAAGCAAACCAAATAAAATCCACGGTGGAAAAATGATGAATAGCTTTGTTCCTTATGAAAAGCTGCTGAAAGAATGGACGAAATCAATTAGACGAATCTTCGGCTATCGCCGTTCCTCCTGTCTTTCTTATGCATCCGTTGGTTCTCTCGGACAAAAATGTGCAGAAAGGGGAAATAAACGCCAGACTTCAATTCGCCCGGCAGTCATGTCTCAGAACTATAAAGCGTTAAGGAAAATGAAAGGTCCGAATTGTATGTCTGATATCCCCGCCGTAACCATCGAACAAAGCCGTCGGATGGAAAAGTTTCATATTTTATATTGCCTATAGTTCGTTCAAATAGCCCCCCTTCATTCACCCGTCTCCGTCAAAATGATTCTTCAACACTCAAGCTACGTATGTGGCATATTTTACATTGTTTTAAATCAAACAGCACTTATGTCTCGACATGTCACTGAACACCTCCACTCGCGTTGTTTGCGAATTAAACTGAAAATAATTATACAGGCTACCGGCAATAACGTTCGTATATTCAAGGGAGTGGTTCTATAGCAAAAATATGAAGAAAAGTTCATATGGATATGCGCCTGGAAATATTTGCTAAAGGACCTACAGCTCTGGAGATGATACTGATTGTGTGTTTCTTTCTAACTATTTCACTTATCACACACTGCTAGTTCATCAATTTTGGAACATCCTCTAATTCAGCGATTCCCAAAGTGGTCGATATCGACCCCTTCAATGAAAAGTAACACTCTGTAGCAGCCTTTGTAAGTTAGCGGGCCATTATAAATAAGAAGGTTGATCTTAAGAGTAGGTAATTTGGCCATGGGGGTCTGTGGTAACAGTTCATTTTGGAAAAGGGATCACTTGTCCAATATAGTTTGGGGATCCCTGCTCTAAATCTTATATAAGAAATGTGGTGATGATAAAGAAAATGATGTGCGATGAATAGACTTTGGTATTGAGGTTGAGGAGCTCATTTAAAATCCCATATATTTTTCCGTTGATCATTTTCTAAAGATTTGACCTCAAAATTGGAATCTTTAGATAAAAATATACAAAAAGATTATGAATACACGATGTCGTATCAGGCATCCTTTTTAAGAAATTCGACGGTAATGCAATAGGGAGCCTAAAATGTTATATTCATAAAATTTCTAAATGTCGTAGTAGGTTCGCGCCATACTGTTTATCATAGACGATTTGGTTACCATTACTATATTTCTTACGTAAATCAAAATTAAAAATTGTGGTCGAAACGTGGGTTTGCAAAATTCATCATCCAACTCTATGTGACAAATGAAATAATTAGAAAAAAACCACAAATGGGTATTATCTTCAAGGAACCGTAGCTCCTTTAGGAAGTATATTCAGACTCATGTTCACATGAACTTTTTTTCATATTTTTTATTGTAGAATCACGCCCTTAAGTATATGAACATTATTTCCGGACACTCTATATATAATAAGGTTTTAACTTCTAAACGCCAAACTTTAATGTAAACCAAAGAAAATTCCGCGCTTGGAACGTAGCATAACTTTTAGAATGTTTAAAAATTTCAATTAAACGCGTTAAATTTTCTCTTCTAAGGGAAACCTAAAGTCAGTAGAACCATTTTCAGTAAAAATAAAAACAGTTTCAAATAAAATTGTCATAAATTGTCATAAAATTTAAAATCTCAAAAACAACTAGTAGAAATATAAATTCTAAAAATTGACAAATTTTAATCGACATGTGAACTAGGTGAGGTAAGATTTTTCTTTCTATAAAAAAAAACTAAAAATCGTAGAAAGTTAATTTTCTGTACGAATAAAAATCAAATTTCATTCTAAATAGTCATAAAATTTCAAATCTCAACAATAATCCACTGTTTAGACATGATTTTTTTTTAATTCACAAATTTTAATTCTCATTAAATTATATTTTCTATTCTGAGGGAGAACTAAAAGTCATAGAAAATTTATCTTTGGTAAAAATAAACAATAAGTTTCAATCTAAACCATAATAAAATTGTAAGTGTTAACAACAATAAGTATTTTAAATATGATTTTTAAAATATTTATTAGTCTAGCACCATATACAGTGAAATTTCCCTTGGGCGGACACCAACGGGACCGACCGAAAGTGTCCGTTCAAGAGGGGTGTCCGCTTAAGAGAAATCCGAAGTAAATATCGCATTTTTTTAATGAAAAATATTATTTGAAAAATCGGATATTTAAAGCGTATATGTAAATGTTTTCAAAATAAATAAAAAATTTAAAGCTTAAATTCACTTATTAAATAAAATTAAGAGTATTCTTGCTCTCTGTATTAACAAATGATGTAAGTATTAACTTAAAGGGACTGAAACTCTCTTTCAAAGATTAAATAATTCCGGCATTTTTTTTAAAACTTGTGAAAAAAAAAGGATTTGTTAGCTTACAAAGTGCATACAAAATACATACATATAATAGAATAATATAAAATATGAAACTAAATGTTAGTCTAATGTCGTAAAAAATCATCTATTGTTGTTTTTCTCCTCTTTTTCTTTAAACTGGCGCCCAGAAATCGTATTTTTAATTTAGAAAGAAGCTTCAAAGACTCTATCACCATAATTTTGGATATTCCCAACTAGTACTGGAACCTCATCGACGTCAGAATCTTCAGATACTTCTTGCACTTATGGATTTTCAATTTCTTGTCCTGAATCTAGGTCGTCAACATACAAATTTTCATCCAGTTTTAAAAAATCATTAAGGTTTTTATTATCAGTTAATTGCAACAAATTCTTATATTTGAGAATATTTGCAGAGTACATTAAGTGGTAAGTCATCTTCTGGATCAGATGTAAAAACCTCATTTTTTCATGTTTTCTTGGTTACTTGTCGTCAAACTAGTATTGAACCCCATATGTACCGAAAAAATTAGAACGTTTAAATATCGGTTAGTCGGGGAAGTCCCTCATTCAAGCTAAGGAGAAGGTACGACATAGGCTGCGCTTGTACCGTACCTGGCAAATATTGAGGTCGGTAAAACACCGGTTAAAGAGAAAATCTTTTATTAAAGGGAGACAGCCAAGCCTGCGCGCGGCGCGATTGTCCGTTTAAGAGAACACTTGGTAGTGTCCGCGTCCGTTCAAGAGAATGTCCGCCCAAGAGAGAATTTCACTGTACTCCAGTATCCGGAATATTGAGCGCTTGTTTTAGAAACTGTAATAAACTTTTCAAACTAAATAAATATTCCGAATAAATTCCAACCATTAAGTGTTGAAATAAACTCTATTAGCACCGACCTACGAATTAACCTTCAAAAAAGGGCGATATTAATTTCCGTATTAAAACCAGTGATAAATATGAGAGTAAAGCTCACCGAGCTTTAAACTTTCCGTGGGGCGAAAAGTAATTAATAAACCGGGTTATAAATTTCTTGCTTTTTTTGAAGAGATAGAAAATTTTCCTGCAACTTCAACTTTGTATTACTTATTCAATTTATAAGGGAAATTACTGTTGATGGTATTTAAAATTTTACAAAAATTAGTTAAGTTAAGAGAGATTCATTTGTCATAGAATAAAAGGGAAATTAAATTCGCGATACTAGATCTATATCTATATAAATCGAGATGTAATTGGACATTATTCGCTTCGATAAAAGGATAAAGAGAAGTGAACAATTGAACGGTAGAGAATCAGTTAAAAAAGAAAGGCAAAAAAATAATTGAAAGAGGCCTAAAAACAGCTGGGAAATTTTTAAATATTCAGGGTACGTTCTGCTTGGTTCGGTTTGCTGTGAATTTTTTAGAAAGCTTAGGTTAAAATTGGAAAAGTGGATCAATATAAAAACCACAGCGACATGTTGCCTGGATGAAATATCAAAATAAATTGAATATGTAATTCATTCTACCAGTTGTACTTTTATTGACTTTTTGATGAACCGTTTGACTGCTAAACAATTCTTGCAAGAACGATCGAAAATTGCGGGATATATTTTGACTTGATGTTGACTTTAGCAAAGTATGCGTAAGGTCAGACTACATTTACTACAATGGTGCAACAAAGGCACACTGAAACTCGCAGCGAGAAACGCTGTATCGCGGTATTCGACACAAGTGAATAAAGCGCTTTCGGGCCTCGTAGCAGTCGTAACGGTTAAGGAAGAATGATGGAAATGTTTCAGGTTTTGTTTTGAGTTTCTTAATTCTTTATAAAACAAATTATATAAAAAAATTACCACGAATTAAAAAAAATAGTAATGTGAATTATTGCCACATTTTTGAATTTCATTTAAAAATCCCTTAATTAAGTCTAAAATTGTGAAATTTCATCTAAATGTTTCTCAATTGACATATTTCGGCTAAAATATAAAACCGTGGAATTTCGTCTAAAATTTCGCCAAGTTCGTTTAAAATTGTCTAAAATTTTCGAATTTCATTAAGAAAATAACTTAATTTAGCTTAAAATTGTAAAATTGAAACTTAAATTTCCTAACATTGTCGAATTTCTTCTAAAATTTCATCCAATTTCATATGAACTTATTTAAAATTATTGAATTTCGTCTAATTTCATAAATTAGTTTAGTGCAAGACGAGTACAAAAAAAGCGGCTTTACAACTCCATTATAGATAATTTTCGGACCAGTTTTGACTATTTGCCATTATCGGGAAAAGTCTAACATCTAAAATTTAACTGAAAACATCAAATTTTAAATTAATTACCATTGTCAAATACAAAATACAACTTCGCAAAATTTTAATAATTCCTTCATGGGATTAAATACAACTTAATATAATTTTAGAAACAGTAAGGTGCATCCGGTAGATACTTATTATATTAATAAACTATATGTTGATTTCAACCAGATGTACAAGAAAATTTATGCATGTACGTTGTTAATTAACTTGCTTGGACCACCAATAGTACACAAAACTATATAAAACACAATAGAGAAAATTTAAATGAACAAAATATTTTTATTATTTTAAATTTTTATTAAATTTTGACATTTTATTTTTTAATTTTTTTCTTTTAATTTCTTGCTTTTCCATGGAAATTTTGTTCGTAGAAAAATTATATCTAATCGACCTATCTAACGAAAACTATCGTAAGTCAAAAATGATGATTTTGAAAAATTTGAAAAGAAAACAGAATTAATTGCTATTCTTCTATGGTGAATCCTTTCGGAATCCTCTATATAAGATCTATAGGAACCAAGTAGGAAATTTTTACATAAGAAATTTTATTTCTTAAAATGCAATCGGTTCAAAACCCTTAAACACTTATATCTGACTCAGTTCTATAAAAAATGACTTACAATAGTTTTCGTTGCATAGGTCGTAATAATGTTATAACTACCAAACGTCAAATTTTAATATAATCAAAATAAGGTCAGTTTGGAAACGTAGTCTAATATTTAGGGTTCAAGATGAACAATTAAAAACGTTAAGGTAGATTTTCTCTTCTGAGGGAAGAACTATAAGTCGTAGAACATTCATCTTTGGCAAAAATAAAGGCTATGCATTAATCCAAACCCTCATAAAATTTAAAATCTCACAGCAAGTATTTTCTTAGATATGAATTCTTAAATGCTGACAAGTTTTAATAAACATATAAATTAAGTTAGGTTAGAGTTTCTTTTCTCTAGAAAAACCTAAAAGCCGTACAAAATTCATCTTTGGTAAAAGTAAAGACTAATTGTAAGTATTAATCTAAATCCTCATAAAAGTTCTAGTAATAAAATAAAATATTTAAAATAATAATTTATGTGCAAAGTATATAAAAAATTAACAAAATTGATTTTGAATTAGTAAATAACTGCAAACTTTCACTTTCTAGTGGTAATAATTTTTCGCTTTGTATACCGAACACATTTCGCTTTGAATGAAAATTAATCATTTTCCATGAAAATTCATCCAACGCTTAATTAATTAACGACAAAATAATCATAACCAGCGGGATTTAAAATTAAAATGTAGAGCGACAGCGTAATCTCTTTTTTATTATTCACGGATTAAAATAAAGGATTCTTCTGAAAAAAGTGTATATTTCAGAGAAACTTAAAAGGGGCGAATCCTTTCAGCTCATCTCTATTATTCTTGCTCTTTTAACGGCGAGATAAAGGGCCTCAAATTAGGTTTTTGTCAGGGGTATACCGGTTATGAAGTAGGGTAAGAATTTGTCAGCTTTTTCAGAATTCGATTGAAGGGAAAATTCGGTGGTAGTGTCTCTCGTAAAGAAAATACAAGAAAGTTTATATATTATTAGTATTTTATCGAAAAAAGAGGGTAACATTTAGAAAGTTAGAAGACAATGAAACTAATGACAAGATTACCAAAAGTTTTCGTCGAGCTTCTTTTAAAATACCGAACCAGTGTTTAGACAATGTCTGAAAGTTAACGCTTAAAGTAATGTTGATTAACAAAGTTAGTTTTCTTTGAATGATAAACTTGTTATTCATTAATAATTTATATATTCAATTGGGCACTATTTTTGATCATTCGAAGGTTACAGAAATAACAGGGGTTCATCAACAGTTTTTCCATCGTTCACAGCTCCATTATGACTTATGCTATCGCGGAGATTCCCTCAGCATATTATAGCTTTGAAAGCCAAATATAGAGCATCACTTGGAACAGGAATTTCTCTTTTAATTTGGGTAGAGCCTCAAGATATAAAAAAATTTGAAAATTCTTAAATTTGGTAAAATCTTTTGACAGTTAACATAACTTTTCTAAAAACTTGATCAACTTAAAAAAAATGAAATTATATTTGGCATAGATGGTTTGAAAATCAATTTAGACATTTCACCTTAAAAGAGCCAGCGAGGAAGTCACCTCCGGAAAAATTGAAATTTTAGAGATAGGGGAACGAAAAAAGCTTACCTCGAGAGCTTTTTTGTTGCAGTTAGTAGAAGTCTGCGGGCAATCGAGGTATTAAGGCCGGGCTTTCCAAATAATTAAACACAGATATAAAAATTTCACTTAAAATAAAAACTCATCAAAATCGTTTTTCACCAAAAGAATTCTCCAAATAATTTTCTTAATAGTACGTTTTTAGTGGTGATAACGTAAATCCTGCAGAAGGTTTTAAATTGCGTGTTTAAAAAAATAATTACCATCCCCATTAAGATTACTCATGCATAGTTAATTTTACTGCTGGCTAGAATTAAAGGCTATTTCGAAATATCACCTGTCCCGGAACGTTTATTCGAGTATAGCCGGACCCTTGTTACTCCGTAGACATTGCTAACATTGGCACTAGCAACTAAACTTATTCTGATAAGTTATATTCCAGTAAATTCAAGGAAAAGTTGTAGAAAACTAACACAGCAAACCCCGCTATAGTCGTTGAGAAGTAACTCAATAAGCGGATATTTTGTATTTAAAATTTCAAAATCGCAATGAACAGTGTGCAACTCGCAGAATTGGATTACCATCTAAATTACTGTTCAGCGTTTAATCTTTTGTTTTGAATCTACGACAAAATTGGATTTCGAAGGCCTCGCCTCCTAACTGATCTCTTATTTCGATACCAAAGTTTTCAGAGAATAATAAATTCAAATAGAAAGAGAAATAAAATGAGTTTGCTGTGCTAATGCGTTATTTGCGGAGAATGGTTTAAATATTTTCTATTGAATCAATTATTCGTTATTAAACCAAATAGACTTCATTCCGTTGTATTGTTTTCTATTTATTTCTTGACAGCTTTTATATCAAAATTATTAATTAACGGATATGGGAGAACAAGGAAAAATGTTTTATATCCGTCATTTATTTGATTAACTGACGAGCTAAAATAAAAGCGCATTTAATTCAAATCAAATCTATCAAACAAATTGCATTCAAGTAGATTATACAGAGTGGGCCACTGAAAACAGTAAACGCAAGTTTTGGCCACTTAACATCAATTTTGCGAAGAACGCTCGAACACGGCAATTTTATTATGAAGGGGAATATCGGAATGGATTAGTACTGTTTGCATAACTCCAACCCTAAGATGGGGATAGATTGCACCCCACACATTTTAAATTGAAAGGGGTGTCAAACGCTACACAGTTTTAAAAGCCTTTATTTGTTGGTTACGGTCAACTGTTTAACACGTCAACTGCCAACTATGACGTTTCACTAAGGCTAGTTGATAAAACTTTAGAAGTGTTTTTCTCTGGAATTGATGATCGGATTTCAAAAATAAAAAGACTGCTGAAAAATTATATTATAAACTTATATTTGTTGTATAATATAAGCTATTATATTTTGTATTACGTTAACAATTATACAAGTGTAAACATTCCTAATAAATAGTGTCAATAATTACACAGGTGTTTATAACTCGTTTAATCGATAAACGAATCCAACAATAATACAGGTGTTACCTCTTAACAGTAAATGTTTCTTTTTCATGATATTTTCACAATCAAATATACAAGAATACAAGGAAGTGTTCCTCCAATTTTTTTATCAGTTTATATGAGATTTCTGTGTATAATTTTGTAACAATTTGTTATAAGGATATGTTTCCATAACTCATTTAAAAACAAATTATCCTCAAACTAAAGACATTTCCATTAAAAAGTACTCATACCCTCTCTCAACTAGGCTGGTTATTAAATTTTAGTTCGCAACTTTACGGTTAAAGCACAAAAGTGCCTCTGTACGCATTTAGCAACCTGGTCATCGTTTGTAAAATCATCAGAGCGTGTTTAGGAAGCTGGTTCTTACCGTTTGTAGATGGAAAACGTTAACAAACCGCAAAAATACGATTGTTTCGAACGAAATTTCTCTTCCGTGACAATTTCTTAAAGCTTTGTGTCATAACTATCTCGTGGTCAGCTTGTTTGAAATTCATTGACGTTGTTAGTAGGCGAAGACGAGAACAAAACGGGGTAAATATTGAAGTGCACGGCAACATCTGGGAAATATACCACTTTATATTCCAAGCGATTTTCCAGGGCGAAGTCAATTCGTAAAGTGTAAATCTTTGTCTATATCCTTATACCAGTTCTATGCTGTTTCTCCTTTCCTCGTTGAGATGCTAGCGAGTGCTGCAAAGCTCATGAATTTTTCCTTTTCCTTCTCTCATTGTAATTCTTCTTTAATCTTCCGTACATTTTCGCACACGATAAGATCAGTCAAGATTTTAAAATTAAAAAAAAAGAAACTAATGATAATTAGAATAGGTTTGCGATAAATGTCGCTGTTACGATAAATCGTGGAATCTTTTAATTTTAATTTAAAGTAAAACTCATTTTTTAATTTCCATATATAAACTGTATGATTTTTTAAAGTTGGTCAGAATTTTAGTTATTCATTTTGAGTAATAAATTATAGAATGTTTAATTTAAGAACATTTGTTAATTTCCACAAATAAATTCCGTACGATTTACAAAGGTACAAATTTCCATTTTTTTACTAAAGTTCAAACACTACATCAATTAACAAAGCATATTTACCGGATAAATATGTAGGCACGTTTAGGTCAAATAAAAACATTTTGTACGACTATCAAATCGTCGGGTAATTCGAATAGAACTAACAGTTCCCGTTTCTGGCCATTTTAATTAAAATAAATAAAAGCATTTTAATTGAGCTGAAAAGCGGAATCGAAATGTTTTACTGTAAAAGTGAATTATTAGTAAATACGATAAGCCCTAAATACCAAACTGTTTTAATTAATTAATAAAAACTGGCTTTGGTCGAATACATACGGTTTTTGATTTCAAATAACTGCCGGCGTTTTTTTTTAGGTTTTACTCATTCGATGTTGTACGTTCGAAATAGCAGAACCTTCGTAGTTAGAACTGGTGGAAAAGGGCGCAGTTTGCGTAATTTAATGACGAATATAATGGCGAAACTGGCCGTTTACGAGAAAATTGGCATACTTACAAGGGGAGGGCGCCAGGTGGTTTTTTTTTAAATCTGTCCTTGAGCTGAGTGGTAGAGTATCATACAGGGATTCATTTGACAAAGTACTAAAACGCACTATTCAGCCAAAACTGAATAAATCGCGTTTGAAGTTTAACGCTCCGTTTATATTTTGGATAAGTAAACTCGCTTACAAGCGGCCGTTGGCCGTATTGTAAAAGTGGTGAATCAGCAATCCATAAATATCGGACATCGCTGATTCGAATCTTTTCGTGTCTTTTACTTTTTAATTTTTGTTTAATACCCTAATTTTTAAACATTTATCGGTTTTTATTGATATTTTTGTAAATTTAAAACAAAATTTGATTTTTAATGAAAATATCTCATTATAAAACAAACTTCAACAGTTTTGAACAAAAAATAATAATTAAAAAAGAAATTACTAGTAAATACAATGATATTGTTAGGAACAAACATTAATTACGGAAACTTAAATTGTTCAAATGGATAGTATTTATAATATAGTTTATAGAAATGAAAATAATACTCATTCTAGAAACAAAAAACAAAAAGAATACATCACTTAATAGCAAAATGTGTATTGATTTTTTTATGGAAAGCAAAATATATTTAAAATTCATTAAATAAATAAATATTTATAAATCAGTGTATTAAACAAAATTAAAAAGTTAGAGACACGAAAAGATTCGAACCAGCGACGTCCGCTTTTTCTCGATATCTGACTCACCGCTCTTAACGGTTCGGCTATCGAGTAGCTGTAAACGAGCTTACTTATCCAAAATATAAACGGAGCGTTAAACTTCAAACGCGATTTATTCAGTTTTGGCTGAATAGTGCGTTTTAGTACATTGTCAATTGAATCTTTGTATGATACTCTACCACTCAGCTCAAGGATAGATTTAAAAAAAACACCTCGCGCCCTCCCCTTGTTAGTATAAGTTTTCTTAATTTTCCCGGCTTCTACCATTTCAATTTCTACGCCTCACCTACAATTTAACGTCGAATTTACCGCGTGTTACGCCCTCGTTATTGTGGAATACGAGAACTCACGCCACTAACAGTAATAAATGATCGTGACCTCTTGTAATCTACCAACAGAGAACGATTTCGTCTTGACAACTTTTTTCTACGGAAACAAACCATTGTGCTCGTAGAATTTTACGAGAACAGTAATGATATCGTTACAGTCCAGAAATATCGTGAAATTAGATAAGAACTGCGAAATATAGTGCAAGGGATAAAAGAGGTCGGGCTTCAGTCGAAAAAGAGATATTTACAACCGCGTTATTGAAACGCAGCCCAAAAGCAGTGAGCATTCGCATTGCTAATTTTGCAGGCGGATGAATCAAGCAGGTCCGTAATTTAAAACTTTCGGGTCGAATAGGAGGACCCTGGGACAGTTTCTTTGTCCAGTAATTTATATACAGATAAAATTGCGCTATCACACGCTTTGTGCTTCCCTAACTACGTTGTGACGTCTACTAGCTCTTGCTTTTGCATGTAGAAACAAGATAATTTATTTCGACAAAGGGCGAGTTTTGTACGATATACTAAACTTTCCTAAAATTATCTACCATTAAAACTTTCAGTGATTATGTTCTCTGGATTCTCTTATTAACCTTCAAACAAAGAGATGGGCAATAGCTTAATATAATGTCCTTTCGACGAGAGATGTTTAATGCGTCATTACTTGCTGTCGTTTTCTCGATATACCGTCAGTGGGCAAAAAATCTTGGGACACCGAAAAAATTTTCAATGGGTCATCTAGTCCTTACAAAAGTTTTCTACTACCCATAATTATCCTAAATTCGTTTGAAGAAAGAAAATTGGGCAATTGATAACGCAATTACGAATAACTTCAATTAACTAACAATAAGTTTTTACAAATCTCACGGGTTACTAACTATTTTCAAAGTTACTACTTTTCTGCTAAAACCTTTGGTTTCAAAGTTACAGAAGTTTAAAGTCTCTAAAACACATGTTTCTAGTAAATTAGAAAAAAAACAACAATTCCAGGATTAATTATTCAGAACTTTACATCACAGACACAATTAAAATGTCCCTAACTTTCCAAAGCCTAATCAAATTATTATGATCTAACTGAATGGTTATTCTTAACAAAAAATACTAATTATCATTCAGAGCTTAATAACAAACAAAGTAACGAATCTATGGAAATGAGAGTTATTCAACGTAATGTTACTAAGTAAAGCAATGAAATAAAACAAACTAAATGCTCGGCAAGTGTTTAATTCCGCACTAATTAGCAGAAAGTATTACTTCCACCAGCTTTCTTCCTGCTGGTTGGATGGCTCTGCTTGTCGGATAATCTCTAAACGTGTGACGACGTGGAACAGTCTTAATTCTAAAATCGTAATTATTTTCTTTGATAAGGTGATTAACGAAACTCACATGTAATTGATTTAGTTTTAGACAACCTTTGTGTCTATTAATCTATTGAAGAATCGGCGTGGAATTGTTTTGTTAAACTTAAATTTTAAAATAAGTTGTATTCCGAGCGCATTGCACTAATTGTTTCTAAAATTCCATTTTTGCATGTTATGAGTTGCGGCTCAGGTTATCCATTCAAATCTTTTTAACTACCCTATACAATTTTCTATATATTTTTTCTGAATAGCTATATTAATTTAGAAATTATTTTCTCTCTTACAAAATTTCAGTTAAGCAAATGGTTTAGCTACAAAAAAAACAGCAAAACCGCGGGAGACATTTGAACAATTTTAAACACCATACTTATAGGTATAAAGCGTATTTTCAAACAAAAAGGAAATGAGTGAATACCTTACATAGAACTTATTTCATTTGCATTTAAAACTGCGGCGTCCTTTGAAAGATCATAAAGATTTAGTAACGAGATTGAATTTATTGAAACATCTGTTAGTTAAAAGAGAGAGAAGCAAATTAAATTTTTTAAAGAAACTAATTTAATTTAATCAAACCATTTTCAAAAGGAGGAACTTCAAAAAATGAAACGATGTAGGTAATATGTATTTTAATTCTATTATGATTAATTAACTCTATTAGATTTTAATAAATCTTAACTTTGTTGCATAATGCTTTGCGAAAAAGCATTATTGAAGTGACTCTTACTTCTCTTACAATAATTGTAAGAGAAAGAATAAATTGAAAAGAAATAAATAAAAAGAAGCATTTACTTCATCCGTTCAAAATTGCATTCAACTTATAAAAGTATATTTGACGAGTGGTACTTTCATTTACAATGTACAATTTTTTATACATTTGTTCAAAACTCGAGTAAAATTCTACTTTTACACGTATGAAAGAATGGTGGATATTGAAGATAAAGGTACGTTTTAAATCCCATCCCCATTAAACACAGCAAAAAAGCCCCAAATCCCTACCAACCCCTCCAAGTTCTTTTATATAGTCCTTCATTTCATACTTGCCCATCAATTCTAAGAATAAAAAAGTTTAATAACCATTTCACGCTATTTCTATCTCGTATCTTAAACAGATAAAGGATACAAGAATGAAATGTGTTCATCAACGTTCTTTCAACTACCTACTAACTTAAAAAAAGGTAACTACTTTATTCATAGGAATTAAGAACGATTTTGTAGTTAACTGAACCTAAGAGATTCTGTTTTGTCTAGAAAAAGACATATTTGTTTTAATTGTTAACAAAAATATATATATTTTTGGAAATACCGAAGAATCTTGATCCAACCTAATACACAGTTTTCAAACATTAGAATCCCCTGATTGAAGATTAAAAACTACATCTTGTATGATAAATAGTAAATTTATTCTAGTTATTACAAAATGGAAATTGGTAAAACATGGATGAAACACTTCTGTGGTTTTGATTTGATCTTAAAATATTCCTAATTATTTTTGTGTTAATTATATTGGGTTAGCAACTAAACAATTGTGGATTTTTTTTAGCAAATCAGACAATTTTTTCATCGAACTAAACAACTTTATTCTATAATGTATTGCCCAATTTGATCAAAAACCTTTTGCTATCTTTCAAGCAGCATCATAATCCTACGTTCATAAACTTTTGGTTTTTATTAGCAAAAAACTGAATCTGGTACGATTTGACATCCTCATCATTATTGAAATTTTTACCATTCAAGGAGTTTTGTAAAGATCGAAACAAAAAGTAATCATAAAAAACAAAAAATAAAAAACAAGATTTTTTTCTTATGCTTTTCTTTATTGGTATAATTCTTAAACACTAAGCCTGACGCTTTTCGGTGTTTGGTTACACCATCTTCGGAGGCTCTATAAAATAAATTTTACATTCAAAAAACTACTATTTCAAATTAATACATTTTATAAAACTTTTAAAATTAAACAAATTAAAAATTATTTGAAAATAAAAATACAAAACATTGTTATTACATATTAAAACTTTTCTATGTTAAATCTTAAAAAATCTTAAAGATGGCGGACTTTAAAAGATAAAACGTGTTGCACTTACTTCGTCCTTTTTCTATATCGTCGAAAACATCAACTACTAAATTTTTCTTCTTTCTCCAATTGGATTTCTGTTCTGTTTTGTGGTAATTCGTTGTAAAATTCTGAGTTACTGATAGGAAACTTTATATTCGTTGCACCTTTGTATCTTTCGTTGTAATGACTTGCCCACAGACCAATACCTATTAAGACTGGACACGCAATGCTAAAAATTTGGACTGCTTACAGCACCTCTATGATTGCTCTCCCTGAACTAATACCGAACAAGGCGGGAAAATGGTGGGTTTAAATAATTTTAAACCTACACGTTACTGTTTTGTGTTCAAATAAATAAGAAAATAAAACAAGTGTACAATATTAAAAAAATCATTTAATTATAACAAAATAAATTAATTATATAGCTAAAACGCATAATAGAAATATACAAGTATATGGTACTTATAAAAACTAATTCAAAAAATAATAATAACAATAGTTCATTTTGGTTATATGGAAATTTCGCAGGTGGGCAATGATAAAAATGCGAAGAGTTTTAGGTAAGCAATATATATTTTGGATGTTGGTTAGGGTGGATGGGGAGAAGACATCGACATTGCAGTGTCTACAGGATTGGGACAATGAATGGATTCGTTTCCGTACCGTACCGTACCGTAAACAATTTGCCGCACTCTTCAACCTCATGTGGCGCTCTCTTTCCCTTACCGACCGTATTTTGCAACCTGCAAATAATAAAACACTTATTTATTTACCCTTTAAATAATTCAAAAGTATGCTATAGATATTATATATCATATATTATATCTAATTAGAGTGCAATAAATATTTACCTTTATATCTCCTCCGATGTAACATCCTTAACATCTTGTTCACATACTTGGTAACATCTTCGGAATAACTGTGAGAGACTGTACTCGGGCAGATCCGTCCTGCCAATTATTTTTAACCATTTTAAGAAACCAGACCTTCCTAACAGTCTTCTAAGAGCTTTGTATTGTTCAGGTGACTGTAGGTGAATGTATTTGTTGGATATTATTGGGGGGCACATTTCTACAAATTAGAGTTGTTTAGGTTATTTCACGTATTTGCGTGCATAACGCAAACAAAATATTAAATAATAATGTTGTACTTACTTCACTTGAAGACATAGTTATATAATCTTATACATGTATTATAGTTTTACAGAACTAAACAAAACAACGCAAATCATCAATAAACTGCGCTTGACAGCATGGCGAAAAACTGTCAAACAACGTACGTGTAGAAAGTACCGAACGGAAATATGTTTTTTGACTGCGAATATTTTTACATTTAAATTATAACTATAAATATTTGTATAACATTACTTTCGTCTATATGGGATTAATTAATATGTTGTAATTATAACAATTATTTAACCGCGGTAAAACGAACTATTCCGAATGTTTCCGAGTATTGGACGGGAGCGCCATCTATGATTGCTCTCCTTGAACTACATATGTGGTCTACGTATTTCGTATCTCGTGTCAGCCCCCTGGACTTGCCTTTGAGGGAGATCTGTCCCGTTTGGACGCTTTACGCATGACCATTTGAGTATGGGTGTGTGCGCATCGTATAGCGCAGGTAAAGGCGCAGTGTTCGACAATCTAAACGAATGCTTTATGAAATTTTATACCAAAGATTATTTTCTTTAAAATATAATATAAGCTCGAAAAACCTCTTGTATTGGGAAGTTATGTTGGTTATTGTTTATTAGGATTGGGGTTGGTGGTATAGTGTTGATGGGATAAGAGGGTGAAATTGGTATATAAGGATAATATAGGATAGGATGGGGGGAGGACGGGGGGTGGCCGTTGGGACCCCATGAAGTGCGGAGACTCGGAGTTTTTTATTTTTATATTATTGGTAAGAAGGATCTACAACATGAATAAAAAGGAATCAGATGGTGCAAGGTCAGGACTATGTGGTGGATGTGGCAAAACATCCCCACCAAGCTCCAATAATTTTTGCCTAGTGACCAAAGATGTGTGTGGCTTTACATTGTCATGATGGAATACAACACCTTTTCAATTTGTCAATTTAGTCCGCTTTTCTTCAACTGCATTGTTTAATTTCGTTAGTTGTTCAATGCAGACATTAGAATTAATCGTTCGGTTGGGTGGTAAAAGTGTGCATGTATGTGAGAATGTATGGGAGAATGCATGTACGTGATACATGAAGCTTCTCTGCAATCTCACGTGTTTTACTGTGGCGATCCGAATTAATTATTGCTTTGATTAAGACTTCATCAACTTCAACTGGACGACCAGAACTTTTTCTTCCTTGAGTGAAAAATCACCAGAGCGAAATTTAGCAAACCAATTTTAAGACTGCCGTTCTTTTAAGGCTTCGTCACCATATACAGCACATAACTTTTTATGAGCTTGCGATGCGTTTTTCTCTTTGCGGAAATAAAAAAGCAAAATATGACGAAAATGCCCCTTTTGATTTCCTATTTTCAAGTTAGGCCAAACGAAAACTACGCAATCGATCAAAAAACTTTTTTTATTGATTAACTGATGAATTGCCAACTATCAAATAACAAGATGTGTTTTACATTTGTACTACGTCTGCAAACTTATAAATTCAACTGAAGCAATCTATGAGTGTAATCCGGAATTACTTAGTTGCCAACCCAATACAAAATAAAATTGTAACTTCTAAACGTCAAATTTTAATGTAACGCAAAGAAACTTCCACTTCTAGAACGTGGCCTAATTTTTATATTGTTTAAAATGTTCAATTAACGATATTAAGTTGCATTTTTTCTCCTGATAGAGAAACTAAAAATCGTAGAAAATTTATCTTTGGGAAAAATAATGTGTTCATCTAAAAATGTGTGTCCAATCTAACTCGTCACAAAGCTTCAAATCTCAACAACAATTAATTTCTTAGAAATGATTTTTAAAAAATTTACTAGTTTTTAATATTAAAGTGTACTTTAGTAAGGGCCGTGTACCTCATAAATACTAAATGACGACATTACGGCTTTCCTCACATATAACCCACTGGGCGAGGCTATTCCAGAGATTCAGAAGTGCATATTTATGGTTTGAAGTCCGGAAATTTCTAACGTAAAATTCATATTGCACGGATTCATCCTAGGTTTTATGAACGAAAATATTTGTCCTGTTAAAGCCAGTATAGTATTCCGGCTCGTCTACATTTGAATCCAGGGTATTATTAAAGTTATGGTCTATTGTTAAAGCGGATTAAGCCGGACGCTGCGTTGGACTTTATCACGTTGCCAACTGTTACATTCGCATCATGTGTTACAACCAATTAAGCGCACTTGCATACAGCTACGTGCAAATTTTCCCGTTTGCACAATAAATACTTTACGCATATTGATTCAAACATTGCCGAATGAAGCGTCGAACCGACGACCAAACATTAACAAGAACCGGCTTAATTTACCCTCCTCTCAATATAGAGGTAGCATTTACCGTATACATTATTTCATACTGGAGAATGGAATAATATAGAGAATGTCCTCATATAGAGGACGCAATCTGGAGATATCGATTACAAAATATTTTCGATGCGAATGCAAATTCCGCTTATCATTACAATCCTCTTCGGATAGCAGTATATGCGGATGATTTATAACAACGTAAACGCGAATTCCGGGCATCCGCAAACCGAATTCTATGACACCAAGTTTTATTGAGTTTGGTTAATTCGAAACTTGATTATGTATGCGACGAGATCGGAACTTTGCACCAAAATCGCTTTGACTGCTAAGGTTGAAGCTGTCACAGATAAGAGACCTAAATGTTACTTGGTTTTATAGCTTTAACGATCTCCGAGTATATAATTTCAAAAGTTGAAGCGTTATAGACTCTTGCTTATGAATTATGATGCTACAAATTTAACGTTAAAGTAATTTTAATGTAGTATCTTTAGTGGTTGTTCGTACTAACAAGGAGACCACACGGCCTGTATTCACCTATTTTGATTAAAGTGGTACCAATCGATAGGTATTATTACATAGTACAAATGTGTGAAATATTTAGACGTACTATTCAGCGACTCGCGTATAAATCGCGGTTTCAGCTCAGAATTCTAAACGTCTAAATAAAGGTTCAAATGTTTTGAACACAGTTCGAAGCATCAATATGATAGTTCGAAACCTCAAAATGACTCCGAAACATTAAAAGTGCCAGTTGAAATATCAAAATAACATTTAAAATAACAAAATTTACGTACAGTGGGTCACTTAAGTATTTGTACACCTAACATTTTCTATAAAAATTGCAACCGAAACAAACAAAGTCAACTTTTAAATAATATTATATTTACACTAAGAACAATAATAATAGTACTATTAATAACATATCAAAAAATAAACAGTTTAGGAAATTTTAACAGTAATGGAGTCCTATAACTTGCACTTTATTCATAGTATTATGGATGCTAAAACCTATCTAAAGATTTTGCAAGATAATTTAGTGAAAAATGCCCGTAAAATGGATATAGAAGTTTCCTTCATACTCCAGCAAGACAACGACCCTAAACATACTGCCAGGATAATTAAAGAGTGGTTTTTATATACTGTGCTTAAAACTCTTCCGCACCCACCCCAAAGACCAGACCTTAACCCGATCGAAAATTTGTGGCATATTTTGAACGTTAATATTAGAAAGCAACGGATAACCAATATAAATGATTTAAAAATTTACTTGGCGTCAGAATGGAAGAAAATTTCACAAGAAATAGCAGCCAAATTGGTAATGTGTATGCCAAAACGCCTACAAGAAGTTATAAATGCTAATGGGATGCACACAAAATAGAACAAAATAGAAGAACTAGGTGCTTAGTTCAAAAAGGATATAATTTAACACATTGAGTACGGGGATCTGTGCGTTTAACACGCCCTCAAAGTCGGCACATTTTCGAACGCAATTCAAAACTACATATTCAAAACGAGATATCTCGTGACCCGTCCGCAACGTTCAGTTTGCTAACAACGAGATATCTTGTGACTCGTCCGCAATGTGTTAATTTCGTGAAGTGTACAAATACTTTTGTGATGTCAAAACTTTCATTATTGTTAAAATTTCCTAAACTGTTTATTTTTTTTATATGTTATTAGCAGTACTATTATTGTTGTTCTTACAGTAAATATAATATCATTTAAAATTTGAGTTTGTTTATTTCGGTTGCAATTTTTATAGAAAATGTTAGGTGTACAAATCCTTAAGTGACCCACTGCATAAGTTGACATTTCCGTCGAAATCACATAAAATAATAAAGTTATATTAAAATATTTATAAAAACAAGAAAAATATTATTGAATAAAAGTAATCTATTTATTTAGTGAAGAAGAAGATTAAAGTTTGCCACCAATAATCACATTTAAAAACATAGAATAATACCATGCGCTATTCACCATTGCATCAAACAAAACCTTGAACGAGCAGAATCCAATGTATGTCATCTCGTGTAACTATATGCGCAAGTTTTTACGTTCGACTGGCTTTCCTCCGAATTGCGATGCACTTTTACAACTCGAAGTTTATTGGCCCGTATAAGTTGGGTACGTAGCTTTAACTCCAAATACATACGCGGAATAGATCCGTTGAGAAGAAGAGTGTTATGGAATGGATTAATTTGCTTCGAAATTATATCCGGCTTAATAAAAAATCGAACTTAATTTCGTTTTAAATGGGCGTCGAATTGAAGTTGGACGAGTTGAGCTACGGAACGGTTGAAACGGTTATGGATTTTCTGTCTGGCGAGACTCCAGTAATTTGGCTGCCTTGGAAAACATGTTTGCCAAAATGTCTAAATGACGGATTGTTCTTGTGTAAGGAAAAGATGGCGTGAAAAGAGTTGTATTGAGAATCTAAGAATTCTATCTTATAACAAAAATAACAGTAATTAAAGTTGACTTTAAATTTAATATTAAACACGTGTTTCTACGATTAGTATAATACTTAGAACAGTACTAAAAATTGAACAAATAGTTGGTCGGTAGCAATCGAACCGACGCGACGACGAACAACGTTTCAAACCACGCCGTTTCCAAGTCGCTCTTATTTTTGTAGTGGAAATGGGGG
The DNA here is from genome assembly GCA_036711955.1 of Digitonthophagus gazella. NCBI lineage: Eukaryota > Metazoa > Arthropoda > Insecta > Coleoptera > Scarabaeidae > Digitonthophagus > Digitonthophagus gazella. The sequence continues at coordinate 25,690,281 of JASCIT010000006.1, read as the reverse complement.
AACCGTTTCGGATCACGCCGAAAATCCTACCCCGTCCCACCACTTTCCTTGTTTATACGAACTTGAATTGTTTGATCTGGAAATCCACACACATGAGATTTTTCCGAACCTCGCTGGCGTAAATATGATTATTTTCAACTCTTGAGGAGTTAACCACCCCGATCACATTGAAACACTTTTATTTGCCAAACGATTTATGAAACGAAATTTTATAACAGAAAATTATACGGAGAGAACTAAGTTCATGAGCGTTAATCTTCTTTCCTAGCGCGGACACTAATCCGCAGAAAATAAACACCCGACGGCCGTAGATCCTGTAATCCTACTGTATTACTCAACAGAATGGGTCTGCCTAAAAGAGAACCTGTTAACTAAATTAAACTTGTCCGAATGCACGAGGTGTACATTAATTAAACAAGGATCTGCACAGTAAATACCATTTCGACTGCAAAGGAGTTGTTTGATCAGACTAAAGGTTAGAATAGGGAATTCGCAAAGAATAGAGGACTTCATCTGGATCAAAAGGAGGAAATCTATTCGCCTATTCCTGCATTTTTATGGCAACTACAGTGCTTGTAAACAATTCTTGTAATTAAATAAGGGTTTTTTACCTCTTTTATGCGTTAAAGGAGAAAAAATGTCTCATTACTGCACTGGGATCCGAACCCAGACCTCCTGCTTTCCGGGCAGATGTTCTAACCAATTGAACTATGCAGCTCGACAAATTTTCTCACAATATCTGGCTACGTAAATGTCGAAATGCATGCGCACGAAATACTTACCAACGTCACAGGTTATCCCGAGAGTGGGGTATTGTACATTTTTTCTCCTTTAACGCATAAAGAGATAAAAAACCCTTATTTAATGAATAATTGTGCGTAATAATTCCATTTATTTCATTATATAATTCTTGTAATGGTATACGGAAAGGAATATGCTTTTTCTTTCCGACTGATCATTTTAATTTTACTGGACGGATTAATAATTAACTTTAACTTATTTACCATCCATGAACATAAAGTGTTGAAACACCGAAGATTTTTTTAGTGTGTCGCACTTTAGATTTGTCAATTGTCATTTGACGTGTAAAAATTTTAAAATTAATGGGGTAACATAACCTAATAATAATAATAACATAATAATAACAAGGGGTATGAAGAGGATATTCTAAATGTTGAAATTCCTGTAGATGACATATTTAACCAAATGAAAAGGGAAATTGAAGAAAAGAGAAAAGGGTATTCACTACGTCTGTTACCAGTGCAAAAAGGCCTTGGCTCAAGAAAGTTCCGTTTGTATCAAGACAGTTTTACACAATAATTATCAAACTGATAATGAGACTAGGTCATGTCCTTACGGCATCATATCCTTATAAAATTTTTAGAAATGAGAATCCGTTGTGCATTTGTGCAGAGGAGGGAGATATAAATCGTATTTTTTCTTGAATATAGAAGATTTATAGCACAACACAAGACGTTTATGTCAAGTCTCTTGAAAAATCATAATAAACGAAATTTTGAAAAATTTGGAAACCAAGAAAGATAACAACAGAGAGAAAATAATGGAAACGCTTCAAAGAAGAAAACAATAAGAAATCACAAGAATCCAAGAGTTCTATCAAGTCTGCAGATATCTTGTAGCTGGAGTGTGATATGAACTGAGTGTTCGAACTCCAAAACCTAACCAGAAGAATAACCTAACCAAAATTTTGACTTTCGATACAACTTTATTAGATATAATAAACTGTTTTCTCACTGATGGAATGAAAAGTATATATAAAGTTTTTAAAAAGACTTTCTAATTAATATCTCATGCGAGATTATAACTATGCTTTCTTGTTATTATAATCAGAATAATATGCATGTAATATCATCAGCTCGTGTATTTCCAGGTAAAAACAACGTGTATATTTATAAACCGCGCTTACAAGGTATTTTTTTCTTTTATGTATAGCATGTACAGTACACGCTAAGGTGTGTCTAACGAGAAAACGTTGATTTTAATAATAAAACGCATATTATATTTCAAATGAATTACAAATAAAATTGTCATGTTTTAAAAATAAATGAAGAGTACTTCTAAAGTTGTAATGTCAACAGATAGTTGGAGTGAAAAGCAATATTTCCATAGAACGTATACGTACTTTTATTGGGCAGTAAATTTAATATAACCGGTAATTACGTTTTGCAAAACCGCTAGAGGAATACGAGAGGAAAGGAACGATATATCGATGGTCTTTTTGGATAATTAAAACAGTAGGTTACAATAGGTTGATTTAATTTTAAAACAAAACATTAATAGTTTTAATATTAGTCATCATAATAGGTACTTTTTTTAGCTTTCTGATGGCTTTTAATTAGTGTTCAGTTAAGATAATGAAATAAAATTATACTTTTTAAGTTAGCTGATTCCTATGATTTAAGAAAACATATTTTCCATCGAGTATCTTAAAATAGAAATAATTTAGATAATTCGACTATCAACTTTTGGCTTTTAGGCTGTCTTCAGGTTTATCCTTGAAGAAGACGCGAAAATAACTTAACATCCGGAGCTTGATAGTTAAAATAACTAAATTATTATATTCAATATCTTAATATAGGTTAGAATTTGTTTTCTATAGTCTTCTAGTTTAATCAACAATTAGTTTTTTATTGTTGTTTGCTGTATGCTTTAACGCGGCTACCTGTATTTAGATAACCGATATTAATTCCGACTGACACCGGAATTCAGTTAAGGACAACCGAAACCTCCAATGCGACGATTTTATAGACCCGTTTATTATTAACCCTTTGCGGTCAGAACGCTTTTCACCGTTTCGTTTCAGCAGGTCCGCGCAGATTTCAGCAGTCGGACCTGCTAGAAGATAACACGTGTCGAGCCACACTCGACGTCGGACGGACTGAAACGAAAGGCGATGTCGAGCCACACTCGGCATCGGACGGGCTAAAACGAAAGGCGATGTCGAGTCACACTCGACATCGGACCGCAAAGGGTTAACCTATTTTTCGAAGCAGCTCCTGGAAAAGAAGAAGTTTTTAAAAAGTTCGCCTTATTAAATTCTGTCTCGTAACATTCTTATTAGATTACTGAACTTAAATCGATATTTCATTTCACAGACAGATCATTGTAGTAATTAACAAAACTTGATTTAATGGAAAATACATGAAGGGCCGCAATCTTGATAAAAGCTTTGAATGTAAATCGGTCATTTAGATGAGAAACGATGGTCCATGAAGGGATTAGACGATATATTTTAATGGGCGTCGTTTGGGCGCCCTCCCTTTTGCTTCCAATTTATTCGGTGGTGTTTACCCTTATCGTACTTTATAAGTCATTTTATGGACCTTAAAAAGTCCCAAGCGTATACAAAAGTACCTGTTCTATTGCCTTCACCCTATCTAATTCTATTACTCTCAGGAGAATAAATAAGTAAAATAATACCAAGTTTGCTAATAAATCTAATTCCTTATCTCTAGATTATTTATTTTATTTTTGCGCAGGTGTTTTAAGTTTGAAAGACGTCAAGGTAATCATTCCAATGGCAGTTGAAAAAGGAGACAAGGCGATAATGAAATGTCTGCACGATTTGGAAGGCGATGCCCTTTACTCCGTCAAATGGTATAAAGCTGAAAGAGAATTTTTTCGTTACACTCCTAAGGAAATACCTTCTACGAAGCAGTTTCCCATCCCTGGCTTGAGGATAATCGAATACGAATCCAACTCTACGCAAGTTGTTCTTGATGATGTCCAATTGGAGAATAGCGGCAGTTATTGCTGCGAAATTACTGCTGACAGTCCAGGCTTTTATACCAGGATGGTCTACGGAGACTTAAAAGTAAGATAAAAGCCAAATATGACAAGGTTTATCTAATGATTTCCGATCTATTCGGTGAGAAATAAAATTGACTTAAAGAAATGTATGATTTTAATCATCATCAGCACAAAGTTACGTTCATTGAATCAAACCCAATTAAAAAAATATTTTTGTTACATTGAAAATAAGATGGGATATAGTGTAAATTTTGTAAATAAATTTTGAAGTGAACGTAAAAAAATAGTTGCGTCTCCAGACTTTCCATTACAGCGACACAAATAGCATAAACACGCTCTTTCATCAAGCGAGACAACAAATCGATTTTCTAGGTGGTCATTATTAGGCGTGCTAAACAGTTTTAAGTGGAATAAGTATTGATTAAATTAATTTTTAGGTTGTTATTTCGCCGAGAAAAGATCCAAAAATTTCAGAAATCAAAACTAAATACAGCTTAGGTGAAATACTACATGGAAAATGCGTTTCGAGAGAATCAAAACCAGCTGCTAATTTAACATGGTATATTAACGGAAAACCGGCCAAACCTATGCATATAAGACATCAAAAACACAAAGTGAATCAATACGGATTAGAAAGGTATGAATACAATTTTTTATAAACTTTTATCCGTTTTAAGAAAGATAGAAATTTCCATTATGTATTTCTTTTCGCTAAAAAATTGTTGAAATATACTGCTTGACAATGAAATTGCAACACCCAAAAGGAATGGGTACTTTTGATAACATTTGATAGAAATGTTGCTTTATAGATAAGTAGAAAATATAATGATAAATATGTTAAAGTTAGTTTAGAATTTCTTTTCTATAGAAAAAACTGAAAGGTGTAAAAAATTCATTTTTATTCAAAGTATTTAATATTTATAAATCAATTTAATATTTATTTAAGTTTGGAAACGTTGCCTATTTGTTAATGTATCAAAACGTCAATCAATGAAGTTAGATTTTCTCTTCTGAGGAAAACTAAAAGAAAAAGAAAATTCATTTTTAGCAAAAAATAAAGTTCAAGTGTAATTTTATCAAAAAGTTCATACTAATTATTCATTTTTATGATTAAAAATACTTTTATAATTACAGTGCTGTTTCACAAATTCAACAATTAATAACGGCGGATCTCTTCGCTAAAGGAAGGTTGAAAATAAAATGTTCTGCTATTATTTATGATGTCTATCACCGAAGTTTCGAAATGAGCATTGAACTAGATGTACCGAAACCAAGATATTCTTTCATCATGACTACACCGGGCACTTTGGGATTTTCTTCGCATAATACTTGTAAGTAAAATATATACAAGGTGTAACTTATGTGATAACTTTAATTTTAAGGGGTGATTCCTTGTTATATTTTAAGCATAAAAGTTCAGATAAACATGGGTTCGCGAATGATTCGTTTCCGAGATATAGGATGCCAAGTTGAGAAAATAAATTGTATTTAAATCGTAAGTGTCAAGATTACTTTCAGTTAAATATCTGTTATTTTGCAGTTAACTATGAATAACGTTGAATTAGCTGAAATGCATTTCACTTATGGGCTAGCAGATGGAAATACTGCAGAAGCCTGTCGACTTTATCAGGAACGATATCCCAATAGACCAGTTCCAACAGCAAGAACTTTCATAAGGTTACATGCTAGACAATGCGAAAATGGATCTGTAAATGCTCACACTGAACGTATTGGTAGACCGAGAGTAATAATGACACCACAACTAGTAGAAGCAATCTTACAAGAAGTGGAAGCCAATCCGTCAGGTAGTACGCGAAAGTTATCTACACAGTTTAACACCAGACATCAAAGTGTTTGGAGGGTTTTGCACATAAATTTACCTTATCCACAGCACAATCAACGCTTGCAACCACTGTTGACAAGAGATTTTCCTGCACGATTAAATTATTGTCGATGATTTCTGTAAAAAACTACGCAGAATCCCAACTTTATGTCTAAAATTCTACTCACAGATGAGGTAAATTTTTCACGTGATGCCATCAGAAACTTCCACGATAATCATTTTTGGGACTGTGAAATTCCCCATGCCATTGATGAACGTGGATTTCAGAAGCAGGTTTCGGTCAATATGTGGTCCGGAGTTCTTGGTGGTCATGTCATCGAACCGCATTTTCTTCCTCCACGACTGAATGGTGAGATTTACAGACAATTTCTAGATGACACATTGCCTGGTCTGTTAGATGATGTACCACTAGCAACCAGAAATGACACGTGGTTTATACACGATGGGGCACCTGCTCATTTCAGTTTTGCTGTTCACAGACATCTTAATGACACTTTCACTCAGCGATGGATAAGTCGGGGAGGATCTCAGCCGTGGCCACCACGATCTCCAAACCTTAATTCGCTGGACTATTTCTTTTGGGGACATCTGAAGTCGCTTGTTTATGCAACGCTAGTTGAAGATGAACATGATTTCAGAAACAGAGTTGTAAATTCTTGTAATGTCATATGCAGCACTCCAGGAGTTTTGGAACGTATGCGAAAGTCGATGAGCAGAAGATTACATGCTTGTATTGAAATGCTTGTATAATAAATAAAATTATAAATTAACGTTATTTATAGTTGACTGCAAAATAACAGATATTTAACTGACAGTAATCTTGACACTTGCGATTTGAATACGACTTATTTTCTCCACTTTGGCATTCTATATCTCGGAAACGAAGCATTTGCGGACCCATGTTTATATGAACTTTTGTGCTTAAAATATAGCAAGGAATTACCCCTTGAAATTAAAGTTATCACTTAAGTTAGACCCTGTATATTGCCACTAAGGACATAAACTGCTCGTCAAAAACCGCAATAAGACAAAAATATAATGATTAGTTATTTTATTTGTACAGATAGACTCAGTCCAATTGATGATGCAAATTCAGGTAGGAAGATAAAATATTCACGTAATTCAACACTTCTACTTGTTGCTCTGGGATTGCTTCCGTTATTATACTTAAGGTGAAAAAACGGTTACCAGTAAGTTACTTAGTTTAAAAAAAGAGAAATTCTATGTGATATAAAAACGAATCCGGTGTTGTATATTCAAGATGTATATGTGTATATATGTATATTCCTCGCTTCGTCAACTATAAAACTTTTTTTCAAATATGAAAAGTTCTCCTATTTTGGTGACAGGACTGTGATAAACACTATTGTGAAATTAACCTTAAGAAGCGATGAAAAAGTACATTTATTCTTAGGGAAATCGAAATTATTTTTTTTACGAAGTTGTAACAAGAAGAGTTTAGAATAATTAAGTTGTTGTTATTGTATGCGAAATCGATCTAATTATTGTAATACTTTCCTTTTAAATTTATGTTGATAAAAATAAATAGGTAACTGTAAAAGAATGGGTAACTGTGTCTTTGAGTAAGATAATTATAAATATTTAAAAATTAATTTAAAATTGACTTAATAAGAAATTTATAAAAGCATGCATAGATCGTAAAGGTTATTTCGTTCTTAATTCTTATGTTCTAAAAGTTAAATTAAAAAGAAAATTAAATTTGAATTAAGTTGTCAATAAAGTCCCTAAAAAATTACTTTAATGTTTAAAGTCCTTAACAAAACCTTCTTAATTTAACAAATCCTAAAAAGAAATTAAAAGTTATCAAAAATTAAGATTTATAAAAATCTACTATAAGCATAGCTTTCACAAGAATATTCTTTCAAACAATACCAACAATTGGTTCAATTCACGTTTGTTCCGTTTTTGGATCATATGGCAATTGTATACAAAGCATAAGTAATCATTTAAATGCTGTTTTTGTGAAAGAAAATTTTTATTTTATTACTTTGAAGAAGATTTTTTACTTTATACGTAGGTGTTTATAATAAATTAATGGAATATAATGCATTTTACGTCTCCGATGGTAATCGTTATATTAGCTATAAACTGCAATAGGTATTGTAAATGTTTTCTTACCCGTTAGACTGCTACGAGGCGCGATCAGGCCTCTTTCAGTTGTGTGGAAAACCGCGATGCAGCGCTTTTGCGCTACGAGTTTCAGTCTGCCTTTGTTGCACCATTGAAGTAAACGTAGTCCGACCTTATGCGGACTTTAGTAAAGTCAACATCAAGTCAAAATATGTCCCGTAGTTTTCGAGCGTTCTTGCAAAAATTGCTTAGCAGTTAAACGGTTAAATATGTAGAGTGGGTCAAAAAAGTGTTTGGACACCTATTATCTTCCAAGAAAATACTTGATGATATAGAAATGTTTTATTTCTAATAATAAAATATGATTCTATATAATATGTAAACACACTAAAACAAAAAAGTCAGGTGAAAATCAAAAAAAATGTATAGTTTATTCAACAAAACTTAAATTTTGATTCCAACAAAGTGTTTGAACACTAAAATTTAACTAAAAAAAATATTTAGTTTATCCAATTTCTACGAAGCCTTAATACTTTGTAACCATTCCAAAATCTTCTGGACATGGATGACAAGCTTGCTGGTAGTTTCCCTGATAATTTTATTCCATTCTCCTGGCAGGTACATCTTTATTTCTTATATGGTGTTTTCTTTATTTTAGTTGCAACTGGTGCCATAGTTTTTGCCAAGGGCTTTTCTAACTCTGTGAAGCATCCATTCCTTTACAGTCCCCACGGTATGTTTAGGATCGTTGTCTTGTTGGAATATGTAGCTATCTTCTATGTCTACTTTAATAGCACTATCATGTAAATTACCTTGCAGCATCTTCAGGTAATCTTTTGCGTTCAAAATGCCGTCATTAAAATAAAGATGTCCTACCCCATTGTATTCCATGCACCACCAACCCATTACATGTCCACCTCCATGTTTGATTGAAGGTGTCAAGTTTTCTTTCTGTAGTTCAGTGTTAGGTTTACGCCATACGGTTCTTCGTACACCCGAACCAAATATATTAAATTTACTTTCATCGGAAAAAATTACGTTTTTCCAAAAGTCTATTGGCTGATCAATATACTATCTTGCAAATACAACGCGTCAAAGTCTATTGGTTTCACTTATAAGTGCATTTTTCGTGCCACTCTGCCATAATAGCCGGCTTTTCGCATTACATTTCGAACAGTTTCGGAATGTACATGTTTTCCTGATATTGTTCTAAGGTTTACGGCTAAAGTTTGTATACTAATACGGCGATTATTCTTCATTTCGCGTAAAATGTACCTCTCACTTTGTACGCTTAACACCTTTGGACGTCCGGAACATTTTGTATTATACACGCTAATAGTGGTTTTGTATTTTTTATGATAAAGTGTATTGTACTAGGCGATTTATTTACCAAATCAGCTATTTTACGGACATTTTTTCCTTGTTTGTGTATATTTACGAAGCATTCTTTCAAATCAACACTATTGTAAGTTCGCGTCGATTCTCACTCATTATATCACTATTTTAGCAAACAACTAAACTCGACTGATGTTTTAGTATTTTTGAAGATAGGTTAAATCAACGTAAATTTCGGGGTTATCATCTTCGAGAAAACCTTCTTCCAGGAAAGGTTTTTTAAGGCAAAACATGCGAGTGTCCAAATACTTTGTTATTGAAATATTAGTTTTTTTGAACAAAACCAACATATACAGTGAAATTTCCCTTCGCGGGCACTCCCCTTGAACGGACACCCCCCTTGGACAGACAGTTTCTCATGGCACAGTCCGACTCTCATATAATTTGCACTGGTTAACTCTCTCTTGGACGAACATTACTTTGAACGAACGCGGACACTACCAAATGTTCTCTTAAATGGATTAAGAGTTAAAGATTTTTCACCAATAAATTCTCAGAAACACTGAAAAGAGACTGATAAAATACTTAGTCAACTTATGAATCCGAACATATTTTTATTAGCACTTTAAAGTTAAGGAATGGATCGGTCTACCACAAAAGGTAGAAACATGGAAAATATGGTAGTAATTTTTACCTATTCCGAGTATTCTTACACTCAAATGATAGTCTACGTTAGTGTTCTCTTAAACGGACAATCGCGTCGCGCACCAACTTTGCTGTCTCCCTTTAATAGAAGGTTTTCCTTTTATTCGGTGTTGTACCGACTTCAATATTTGCAAGATACAAGCGCAGCCTATGTCGTGTCTTTCTGCTTAGCTTAAATCAGGGACTTCCCCGAGTACACCGAAATTTAAACGTTCTCATTTTTTCGGTACATACGGGGTTCAATACAAATTTGACGTCTATGCAGAAAAAGATATACGGATATACAGGGTGTCCCAGACCACACGTACCACCTGTTTTACTCGAAAACTATAAGTCCTAGGAACTTGAAACAAAAAATTTGATACATAAATAGCGTATAAACTTTCTTATGAGTGGAAAAGGAACATCGCATATTAAGCGGAAATATGAATAATTGGAAGTCACTTTATAATTTGATATATGAAGGGGGGTTAATTTTGGTATTGTTGGAAAGAGCTTTTCAAAAGAAACAACTTTTATAGGAAACATTTTTTGATATTATTTACTATTTTTATTCAAAATCGCTTTCAAAATCTCGATTTTTTGCGAGTGTTTCCTGATGTCACCACTAGATGTCGCTGTTGGCCATTTTAAAAAAAATCATGACATTTAGAAATGACGAGTGATAGTAAGTCACAAGGAATCATTTTATTAACTATATGACAAAATAATGTAATACCCTTAACTAAACTTCATAATTTAATACACTTAAGCCCAATAACATAAAGCAATTTGATTTTTCAAAATGGCCGACAGCGTCATCTAATGGTGATATTAGAAAACACTCGTAAAAAACCGAAATTTTTAAAGCGATTTTGAACAAAATCAGTAAATAATATCAAAAAATGCTTCCTGCAAAAGTTATTTCTTTTGAAAAGCTCTTTCCAATAATACCAAAATTAACCGCCTTCATATATCAAATTATAAAGTGACCTTCAACTATTCATACTTCCGGTTGATATTAGATGTTCCTTTTCCACTCCTGAGAAAGTTTATACTCTATTTATGCATCAAATTTTTTGTTTCAAGTTTCTAGGACTTATAGTTCTCGAGTAAATCAGGTGGTACGGGTGGTCTGGGACACCCTGTATTGTAGTTTGCAAAAACCGGTTGAGCCCAAGTAACCAAGGAAACAGTTAAAAATTGCTCCCTAAAGCCGAATTTAAGCACGACAATATGCAAAGTGAAAATCAGCTAAATGATGTTACATCTGATCCAGATGACTTACCACTTAACGTACATGGAGATATTCTCAAATATGGGAATGTGTTGAAATTGACTGATAATAATAACCTTAATAATTTTTTTAAACTGGCTGAAAATTTGTATGTTGAGGACCTAGATTCAGGACAAGAAATTGAAAATCCAGAAGTGTAAGAACTATCTGAAGATTCTGACGTCATTGAGGTTCCAGTACTAGCAGAGAACATCCAATATTATGGTGATAGAGTCTTTGAAGCTTCTTGCCAAATTAAAAACACGACTTCTGTACGCCAATTTAAAGAAAAAGAGGAGGCAAACAACAATAGATTATTTTTACGTCATTAAACTGACATTTAGTTTCATATTATGTACAGCGGCATAGAAAAGTCTACATACCTCTTCATAAACGTCTGTTTTGAACATCCTGTACAAGTTGAAAGTATACAACACTTATTATATGAATAAATACTATGTATAATAAACGAAACAAAAGAATGAATCGTGTTTGTACAATATTTATTAGCAATAATAAACAAAATCCTTTTTTCAAATACAAAAAAGTCTACATAGGGCTAATTTTTGAATTATTTAAGTTGGTATGTTTAAGTTTGTGTTTGTGTAAGTTGATGTGTTTAAATGTCAATTGTCGAAGGTGTACTGCTCATTTATTTGCATTTTTGTTATAAAACAACCCTTTTGATTAACAATATCAATGTCGAACGTAAAGAGATAAGTTTAGAGATTCGTCAGCTTATTGTTAAGCATTGAAAAGATGGCAAATCTCTTCGGGAAATTGGAGAAATGGTTGGATATTCAAAACCTAGCATTAGAGATGAATTAGAAGAAATTGAAGCTGTTGAAGAAGTTATTGGGATTAATGACGAATTATATCTTCGTCAAAAAATTTACTTAAATCGAAAAGATCCGTTTACTATGTACAACGACAGCGAATTTATGAATAGATATCGAATGACGAAAGATACAGCTCGATATGTTATCGGTTTAGTTCGACATAAACTTACTCCCCTACATGGAAACTTAGGAAGTCCAGTAAGTGCAGAAATACAAGTGTTAGCCACTATTAGCTATTTGGCTAAGGGAGCATATGAAGAAGATGTAGGTACGTTATATTTATATAATCTTATAATGAAGTAGTGCTAGATCAATTGTTTGCCAACATTCATCAATGAAATCAGTTTATTTATTCAGAGACTTTATTTTGCTTCTAGTTGATCATCATGGATTTCACCAATCGACATTAAGCAGAATAATAAAAAGAACTATGGATGCTTTAGCAGAACTACGCCCACAATTTATTAAAATGCCCGTTACAGCAGAAGAAATAAACCAGACAAAACATGATTTTTTAACATTGTTGGCTATCCTTCAGTAAATGGAGCAATTGACAGAACGCATATTAAAATCAAAAGACCAGGTGAAGAGTATCATTTATTATTCCTTAATAGGAAAGGATACTATTCTTTAAATGTACAAATTGTAAGCGTTGCTCATTGTCGTATTACTGACATTGGAGCATGCTGGAGAGGGTGTCCTCGTGACTCTCGAATATGGGAGAAATGCCACTTAAAATCAAAATTTGATAATAATGAAATCAATGGCTTGTTGTTAGGTGATAATGGATATCCCTGCACCAAACATTTATTAACACCAATATTAAACCTCATCACTGCGTCAGAAAGTAGATATAATCAATCCCACATCAGAACAAGGAATTGTGTCGAAAGGTTATTTGGCATTTTGAAAAGCAGGTTTCGAGTATTTTTTAATGAAATACAACTACATTTGAATACTGCAAAAACCGCAATAATCGCAATAGCGGTTTTGCATAACATTTGTCTCAGCGAACAAATTGAAGATGTTGATGAGAATATTAGAGAGCAAGATAATGAAAACCATGGTCGTAACGCACAGGATAATGTAGTAGGAAATACATTTCGCCAACAATATATACAAAGACATTTTAATTAAACACATTTTTCTATTTACCAATAAAATTAACACACATTAATAAAATAATTTTAAAATAGAATTATCAAACATAATTATAAACTTGACAACAAACTAGCATTTAATCATTTTTACTGTGTTTTAATTGTTTTATCCTTTCTTGACAATGCACCTTCGTGGTGCATTTTTAACTGATGTAATTCTTCTTGGTGATACATATGCTGCTCTCTTTTTCTTTTATTTAATTCCAACATTATTGATTCATATTCAGACATTAGCCGATTGCGCACTGACCATCTTTTACATTTTTTTGTGGACTTGGCAATATTTCTTCAGAACCATTTGGTTCAGGTGGATGTTGAATTTTATCGATGGCAGAGTTAGTATCATTGAAAACAAGTTCAGCTAAAGATTCTTCAAATCTTGTAGTTGAACATGTTTCGTCACTTAAAGAAACTCCGTTTGCTGGCTGTTAAAATTTCAATTTATTAATAAAAATAGTAGCTCACGTTAGCTACGTTGTTACGAGCTAATTTTAAAATTTATTAATCTTAGATTTCCCGTAGTTATTGATTGGGTGATTTGGTTGATTTTGTTTGTCATCTACATTCATTCACGGGTAATTTAAAGTCATCTATTACTTTGTTACGGATTTTATTTGTTTGAGGTCTGTATTTCTTGGTTCTTCTACTCGAAAAACTAGTTTGGGGAGGCATATTTGCGTCGGCCTCGAATTCGTTCTCTTCTCGCACCAACTCTCATAGAGTACGCATCGTTAATGTAACTTTCAAAACCGACATTTTGGATTGAAATCATTTTGGTTTGGGTCGGAGAAAGTAATCCGCTGATTGTGGGATAATCATCGATGTTAAGAATTTTCTTCTGTTAAATAATTTATTAACGAAATACGGATATTCCGGATTTTGGACTCGTTGGAGAAATCATCTTCTAGTTGGTGCAAGGCCTCATATCATCTTGCGGTATGTTTTATTTTATTCGTGTTATGTATCTTCTGATATATTCTTTTCTTTTTCATTTTCTATGTAGGCCTTTTTCCTTGTCTCCTTTTGAATTTTCTTTACCTTACGGTAAATAGAAATTATCGTCCTCATTGAGACACGTTGTGGGCGTCCATTTTGGTCTACCATAAAGAACCAAGGAATTAAACAGTAACCCAAAACTGAGACCTCCTGAAGAATTCATAAAATTACCAGTGTTGAGGGAAATCACTGAGGAAACGACGTCCTGCTACGCAATTTGATTTTAAGATCAACTACGTCAAAGTCATCCTTCAAGGTCAACGATCCTGAACAGCGCAAAGGTCAGATCTATTCGTGTTACTTTGTTCTGCTGAAAATTACGCGACATTATTGGAAAGTATTTTAAAGTACTTAATTATTTAAACTTACCTTTTGCGACCGACGTCATTTTAGAAAAGTGTATTCGCCTGCACTTCACATTAAAAAAAAACATTGAATTTGAAATTTAGGGAGTTGTAGGTAATTTAATAAATAATTAATTTAGGTAATACTTAGGAAATATATTAGGTAGTAAATGAGGAAATTTTAGTTAATTAGTTTATAACAATTAGGCAAATTAGGATTTGACATTTTGTAAAGGATTTTGCTATATTTTGGGTTTAGTTTTGATCCGTAAGATTATGATTTTGAGGAAAAGCGCTTTAGATCAAGCTTAGTCAGGAGCGGTTACGCGATCATTTAGGTTCAATTTTCTTTTTTTTACTATTTACGAGCATACCCTTTTTTATCAACGATTACCCAAAACTGGTAAAACTCTTATCGGCGAATTTGATTTTTGTTGCATATTATCACATACTCTTACTATAGTTTAATTTCAACAATTTTAGTTTGCTTTTTTTATATAATAAATTTTCTTTTTTTTGCAACCAAACACAGCTGTTTGCTTACTCTTTGTTCTCATACTTGTATATTTGTTGTGGGTGTTGATTGTTTATGGCAACCTCTTAATAAGATCGTCACTTTCCGGTTAGTGCAATTGTCGCAGGGAGAACCAACCCTTCGTCACTGAGCTGGCTTGGAGCTGCGATATTTCCTCACGTGCCATATTCAAATTTTCTGAATCGCAATCATGTTTATTTTCATCTTCGTAAAATTCGTGAAGTATAAGTTCCGCGATTTTATTGTAAATCAGTGATGGCGAACCTTTTTGAGATGTGGGTAAAATTTTGTTAATTCTATTTGTTTAGTGCTTCCTCGTGGGTCACTAATCACTTGGAAAAAAGGAAGGTCATTACTTGAATCTTTGTAATAAAATGTCAAGGGACACAGTCGACGTCTCAAAAAAAAAAGGTGATGATGCAAAAGTGGACATTTTTCTATATTATAAAATCGCTTCATAGCCGGTCCTTTGTGGGTCACTTAAAAGATTTGTGTGGGTCACTATCTGACCCGCGACTTAGAATACCTGATTCGAAGGTATGTTTTTTAAAAAGAACTTTAACTTTATTAACTTTAATAATTAATACAAAATATTGATATTGGTATAACACTGAATTAATAAATGAATAAAAGAATTAAGAAATGAATAAAATTGGTTATTGTAAAACTGTTTCTAAAATTAACGGTGAGAAGTGTATCAAGCGCGGCGACTTCGCGATGTTAGCTCGGTCTCCTTGTCTCTTCATTGTTCTTAGACTTTATAATAGTTAGAACGCTGATTTGGCATTTACCCCTACAGGATGGGTATCATAACTCGCGGGTCATAGGTTCGCCATCACTGGTCTAAATCGTCAGGCATCGTAGGAGGACGCCCTCCACCTGTTGCAATTATTTCCTTATTACAGGCTCTAATTGCCTTCTTTGCCTGAAGCTTCAATCGCTGCCACTTTACTTTCATCCTGTGCAAATCCCGCACGTATCCTAATGATTGTAAGATAATTAAACGACATGTTTGCAAATTTGATCTATGAAAATACCTTCTTTCTTTATAAATAACTGAACCCTTTTCCAGGCTTCCTCTTTCTGTTTGTTGGAAGATGTTGTCGTCTTTTTGTCTTCAATTACGTTTATATGTTGTTTAATGCTGCTTATTAATGCGTATTTCTCGATAATCTCCCAGTTGGAAGTTCGTGCTCTCTTAAAAACGGTTTTTGAATTCTGTGCAGAGATAACATTTTATTGTTAGATCTGTATCAATAGCTGTGATCAATAGCATTTTATACGAAGACTAACAACAATCTTGCCGTTTATTATTCTCTAACAGTTCTTTAAATGTTCTTAAAAACAATCGATTACCACTACCAATACGAATACGTTATACCTTTTGGTATTTTTTAGGCGAAGAAAATATAGCAAATCAAGTTCATTTGTTACTTACTTTATCCATTTTGCTTATGTACTTTACTTTTTTAACACCGCAGATCGTCGCTCAAATGCAGAACTATACTATGCCCAAAAACTAAATTTTTTAGGAGACGATTTTTTGTTTTATTATATTTAAATATTTTAAACTACAAACCCTTAATTGAAGTGGAGGGGAAGCTGAGTGCTGGGACTCATAATACTTCTGCATGCAACGAAGCGCACTATTAGCTATCATTTACTGACCAAAACCGATTTTAAGAAAATATGGACTTACACTGGTTCTGTATTCAAGCGACGAGATAAGACGGATGACACACAATAAAATGACACTAAAATTCACTTAAATAAGGCTATTATGGCCACTAAAATATTAGTAGCCTACTAGCGTTAAAATACTACTAAATATGTCTACGCAACCAGTTTTTACTTAGCAACGTCTAAAAATGATGTTAGTGGCCACTAAAAAAGCTATGCATATCGCACCCCGAGAATAGTGTCACAACTCAAAAACGACATTTTGAAATTACCATCAGTAATGATACGTATGGTGTGCCTCTGACTTGCAGAAAAACGTCACATCTCTAACTCACAATTTATCCGTCGAAGAGGAGTTATTTCAATTTTGTCTGATGTTAGTTTATTACTTATTATGGCAAGAACAGTGTCACTTTATTTGTTATTACTCAAATATTGCATTTTTGAGTTATGTCATTGTTCTTGCCGGGGTGCGATATGGTCGTAAATTTTTAAATAACATTAAGATTACGTATGTTGACTTTTCTGTGTTTAAAAAATGAATTTTGTTAATTATTGCTAATAAATGTTGTACATACACGATTCATTCTTTTATTTCGTTTATTATACAAAGTATTTATTCATATTATAAGAGTTTTATACTTTCAACTTGTACAGGTTGTTCAAAACAGACATTTATGAAGGGGTATGTAGACTTTTCTGTGCCACTGTACTATAATCCAAACTCAATTTACACCATGGAGAGAAGGATGCAAGAGCGAGCTTTCTCCCCGTAACTTTACCGAGTAGGCTCGAGTGGAATACAGAGGAAGGGAGAACTGGAGTTTCAAGCGGTCCTCGCAAACGCAAAGGTCTTCTGGCAAGAACGCCGTCGTAGACAAGCCCGTGACACCTCGCTGTTTTATCTTTTTCGGTCAGATTTTTGGCCCTTTTTCAGGTCTTAGAGCAGGGCTGCTCAAATAGTGCACAATGCACATGTGCCGTTTGAGGTGCATATGTGCAGTGCACAATGCACACGTTATGCAATTTTTATTTTAAGGCGCAAATGGTAGGGCGCCTAGTTACGGTAATGTGACAGTTATTTAACTGTCACATTAGTGTCAAATAATTTGAGCTTTAAATAATTTAACTTAAAAGTTAAGTTTTGTGGCAGAACGAACAATAATGCCATTACCTAGTAAAAGATTTAAGCTCCCAGCAATATTTTTCAAAAGTGAGTGGGAGCTGTTGCACTTCTTTATTGTGAAAGGTAATAACGCCGTGTTTAGTGTGTGGTCGTATCATCAGTTGTAAGAAGAAATTCTCAGTTGCAAGACATTATAGCAAATTTCATAAAATAGATTTTGAAACATCAACTCACGACGATCGTCAATCAAAACTACAAGAATTAAAGGCATCTCATGTTGAAGATGTTTTTACTAATGAAAACGAGGTATGCGCACAAATATTATGCAAAGTTTTTTGAGATTTATTTTGCAATTCTTGTTTATGTAGAGGGGGTGTGTTTCCAAGGTAGCAATGTGCACGTCATGCGCACAGTACACTGTAAGTGCAATGCACATTGAGTAGCCCTGTCTTAGAGGGAAAGCGAGAAGTGTTAATTCACCAACCACAATCATTGGTTGTAGTTTTAATCGTATTTTATACATATTAGGATGTGGCGTCACAAATTCGCCTTCATTGTTACAAATTTATTACTTTAAAATCAAGTTTTAATGAACTTTCATCGTTTAATTTTATCAGAAATGAACAACGTCGTCATGTCATAATAACTTTATCTTTAAATCAATTTATAACTTTATCAATTTGTGATTTAAAAATTAGAAAATTGGAAGCCAAAAAGTAAACTGGTTTTAGAATAATGAAATAAATGTCTAATTAGGAAAGGGATATTTAAATGTGGGAAAAATAAACAAGTAATAAGTTTTTATGGCAAACATTTATTATTGTAATGAAATAAGGAAGACACCCTGTATAATGTTTACGAATAATCTGTAAATTTGCTTAATTGATTTTCATTTAAAAAGAAGGTCGATGAAAACACACATTGCAAAGAAATCGTGTATTTAAATAATTAGAAAAGTTCTAATGATTTTGAAGTCTATTAACATTTAAACAATCAAAAGCTAACCTATAACTTTAGGATTTTTAAGCAACAGTTTTTAAATAATTGTTATATCAAATAGTAAACTGATTTTGCATAATGCAGTAGAGTAATGTGACTATAATAATTCTATGAATTTGCTACAATGAAAATAAGAAAGTTTGAATTTAACTTTTAACTGTAAAGTAGCAATAAATCACAAAATAACAATTGAGCATTGATGTTTATAAAAATATATTATCTTTGTAATTCATTTTTTAGTAACTTGATTTTCCCGATTCTACTTATTAGTTTAAAAATATCTCGATTAGTAAATAAATTTCTTTCAAAGTTTGCTGATATTGTTGTAAAACAAAATAAAAACGGTTTGGATATAGAATTAGAAGAAGATTGCCAACACGTGTAAGAGTTTAATTAGTAGAAGTCTTGATGGAAAGTAGAAGAGTTGATGGAAAACACCTGCAACATTTCTATTGTTGGAGTAATTTTCGTTAATAATAATACTTTTAATAAAATATAAAGTCAACAATCACGCAGGTATTCTCAAATATCCGTGGTGCTATAATATTCGGGGTGACAAAGACCTGACGTTAATTTTGTGCTTTACCTGGAAAGCGCACAGTCCCGGTGACCAATTAATTTCTTCAGTTTTCACCGGCTTTTGTCGAATATGATTAAAACTACAACCAATGATTGTGGTTGGTGAAGTAACACTTCTCGCTTTTCCTGTAAGACCTGAAAAAGGGCCAAAAGTCTGACCGAAAAAGTTAAAACAACGAGGTGCGGCGGGCCTGTCTACGACGGCGTTCTTGCCGGAAGACCTTTGCGTTTGCGAGGACCGCTTGAAACTCCCTTCCCCTGTACTCCACTCGGGCCTACTCGGTAAAGTTACGGGGAGAAAGCGCGCTCTTGCATCCTTCTCTCCATGGTGTAAATTGAGTTTGGATTATAGTACGTTCTATTATATTGTATGCACTCTGTAAGCTAAAAAATCCTTGTTTTGCAAGTTTGAGAAAAATGCCGGAATTATTTAATCTTTGAAAGAGAGTTTCAGTCCCTTTAAGTTAATACTTACATTAATTTGTTAATACAGAGGGCAAGAATAGTCTTCATTTTACTTAATAAGTGAATTTAAGCTTTAAATTTTTTATTTATTTAAAAAACATTCACATATACGCTTTAAATATCCGATTTTTTAAATAATATTTGTCATTAAAAAACAGGACCCAAGCAGCAAATTGTGTCCGATATAAGGTACAATTTTTTTGAGTCCGAACATCGTCGACATTTATCGGACTTTTTGTGTCCTGTATCCAATTTATAAGAATGTAGCCGCTATGTGTCGACAAACTATGGACGCAGTGTGTCAGAAAAAAATGTGTGCCTAAACAGACACATTTTGGATTCATGTGTCTAATATGTTTCCATTATGTGTTACTTTCAACTGCAAAACACAATTTAGTCACAGACGAGTCGACACTTAATCGACGCAATGTGCTTGAATTTGTTCTTAAGTTTGCGTTTCTAATTTGTTTCCAAAATGTGTTAAGTAGACGCAATTTAATCCCAGATGAGTCGACACCTAATTGACATGATGTGCCCAAATTTGTTCTGTCTGCATAGACACTTTTAGGCAACATATCGGTCAAGTTTTGGAAACACGAGTCCAAATTATAGCCCTTATGTTTCTTGTGTTACTTTAAACCATTTTCGGAGAATAATTGGTTAAATATCGGACACGTGTTCCTGTTTGGACGCAACCATTAAATTCGCCATATTTTCGTTAAAAAGTTGTGCTAACGAGATGGAAAAAATGGCAGATATCTATATTTTGCTCTTAATTACAATATATGGCGTTAATAAACATAAATATTCGAGCAAATAAGTATTTTGTGTCACCCCAAATATCTCCACATTAATTTCTGACAACATTTCTTGAAATTCGTAATAACTAAAAATGTTTGACTTTTTTAGTTTGTTAAAAATAATTAATATTTTTGTGGCACTTTCGTTATTTAAAGGTATCATATACATTATTATCAGAAAATTTGAATCCGCAATATGTTTGAACCCTCAGACATAGTAAAACTTCAATTATAGCATACCAGTATAAAATACCTTAGCAGTTTTCATATGCAACTAAAGTGAGAAGAAGTACACAATAGTTTAATTTAGTGTCGACAATACGCCCATAATGTTTCCGGGGAAAATACAACTTGTACCTATTGAAACACATTTTAGTACACAATAGTGCCCTGTCAGGCTGTGTCCACTAAAATTCGACTCATTTGGGTTACTTTTGTACCTTGATTTACTGCACACAATACCGACGCTTATTAGATACACTTAAATTTGCTTGTGGGAACATAATGGACACATGAAAATCTATTTGGTAACAAAAGAGAAACATTTGAGCACCTTAAACGTTCACTTTGGAAACATATACGACACAAATGCGACACATTCTGGAGACATTTTGGTACAAATAAAGGCGCATTTTAAACACTAACTTGGGTACATTTTGGGCATTATATTGTACACATTTCTGTCACCATTTTGGACATATTTCCCAAACATAGCCGGCACAGTGTCGACAATGTACCCCTAAAATGTGTCGTGTCCAGGCTTATGTGTCGACACAGTGTCGACCATGTGTCTAAAATTGCTGCTTGGGAGGCTTTGAAATTTGAATAGTTTTTTCACGTATTATGCTAATTTTGCTGTTTTAGTTAGTAGTGGCGCGAAGAACCTCAAAAAATATAAATTAAAAAGTACGTAAATGGCAACATAAGCGTATTAAGAGAAAAAACTGCACAAGTTTCATAGCTTATATAATATATTAAAGTAGTAAGCAAAACGAAACTAGTAGCGCCATCTTTTCGAGGTTTTTCACTTTTTTCTCCGTGAAAACGAGCTTTCTGACAGTTTTCAGGGGTACTACCGGGACCTGATTCTATATGGGCATTTTCCATAAGTGAGTATGAGGCCGGTACGGCGTTTTTTAACGGAGAAAAATGCAAAAGAAGTGTTAAAATTTTTCGGAACTAACGCCGGCAGGCGACCATTTTTCCGTTCGTTACGCTCTTAAACGTCAAACTGGCCCTTTTTTTCCGGGCTTTTCCGACCTTGCCGCCTTAGCTGGCGTTCATGTTAATGAAGAAAACGTTAGAATACAGCCTATTTTATAGGTTTCGGACCACTTTTTGAGCCTAAATTGGTTAAATATTGCCTTTCCGAACGTTTTTTTCCGAGGCCGATTTTGTGCCATTAGGGCGGGTACAGTTTCTATTGACTGTTTTTCAAACAATAAATTTTTCATCGAAAACGGCTAAAATCGCATTTTCTTATGTATAAAATTGTTCAAAATCATAAAAATTGGGTAAAACAAACACGTTTTTGTATCCGTTTTTCGAAAAAACTGCCTGGAGAAAGTTAAAAAATAACCCTCTTCAAATACTAGGGTCAACCAAGAATGACATTTCGTTTTTGACGTTTGGCAGTTTTCTCCAATATGCTTCGATTCAAAGCTCAAATTGGCCGAAAATCCTTAAAAGTTGTACACAACGGTCTCGAAAACGTTTACCCTTTCGGTTTGGAAATATCGAAACAGGTTAGCTACTTTCACAAGTATCATTATTTAAAAAAAAAATAATTCAGAATCTAACCTTTTAGCCATGAAAAATATCTGCTGAAAAAGTCCAAAGATTCGATTATCTATCAACAAATGGACTCGGTGATGTTTATTTCAAACTACTTTTATATTTGGAGGTATTAAAACAGATTATAAGTGATATTGCTAGTTAATAAAATACAAACAATTTTGTCATATTAGGCACATTTTTGACAAATTCCTGTATATCTTCAAAACTTAAATCGATAGGTATAGGGAAGTGTATTAAAGATTGGTAGCGAATTAAATTCCCTATCGTGTCAAACGAAAAAAATTGATCAAGTTTCATAGCCTACTAATAAAAAAAGAAAAACTTCTGACATTTTATACAAGATTTTGATAGATTCTCTTATATCTTGACAACCTTAACCGATAGGTATAGGGATGTGTATTACAAATTTGTAGAGAATTAAATTCTCTAACGGATAGGCTAATAAAACCTGTACATGAAAGAGCAATGAGGGCAGTGGCGTTCTAGTTGGCAATATCTGGAGAGTAATCGTAACAGTTATTTCTTGCTTGAACAGTGGCTGAGAAATGTGGTTTTAAACAATAGGTTGAAAATTGTCAAAAAAGCTTAAAATCAAAATAAATCGAAAACGAAAAACGATAAGTATCAACAACCCTTATCAAAGTCTACTTATTTTTGTACGTAGAATTAAAACACGCAATAAAAATTATACCATTTCATTTAAAACAGCGAAGTTGTGTCCTACTTTCGGTCGACCGGAAGTAGCAGCCATCTTGAAAATATTTTAAATTAAAAGATTAGGATGAACAACCAGTACTGGCAAAATCTCAAAAATCTACTAATAGTGGAACCTAATAAAGTTCTAACGAACTAGTTGCGTGAGAAATCCTGTATACAGGGTGTTTAAAAAATACGTTCGAATATTTGGCCCACTTATAGATCTCATCAGTACAAACAAAAAAGTCAAAATAAACATAAGTCCAAAAATCAGCCGTTTCCTAATTACAGCCTGTTTTTCAAATTAAAATAATTTACACTCAAATATCAGTATAAATACATTTTAATTATTACAAATTAATGATTCTTAAAGAAGATGTTCAAAATGTCCTCCTTCCATTTGTATACACATTTCACATCTCCGTAAAAGTGAACGCCGCACTCTCTCAAAGAGTCCCGGATTTATCATACGAACAGTCTGGCAGGCATGTTCAATTCGTTCTCGCAACTCATCTAAATTATTCTCAGGACTTGAATAAACTAATGTCTTTAAATACCCCCAAATGCAAAAATCGAGTGGAGTGAGGTCGGGAGATCTAGGGGGCCATGCAATTGGACCTCCTCGCCCTATCCACCTGCCATTGTAATTTTCGTTTAGATAATTTCTGACCAAGACTCCGTAATGCGCAGGAGCTCCATCGTGCATCAACCACATATTAATTCTGTGGTTGAGGGGCACATCTTCTAACAGCAGTGGTAATGTATTCCGCAAAAAGTCAAGGTACAATTGACTAGTCAAACGGTTAGGCAGGAAACAAGGTCCTATCAGATGGTCTCCTAACACACCAAGCCAAACGTTGATTGCAAATCGGTGTTGATGATTCGATTCAACAACGGCATGCGGATTTTCGTCGGCCCAAACATGGCTATTATGAAAATTAAAAATGCCATTTCTCGTGAAACCAGCTTCGTCTGTGAATAAAATTTTCGTAACAAAATTTGGGTTCTCCGCGACTTTTGTCAACATGCTTCGACAAAACACCAGTCGTGCGGCATAATCAGGCACAGCTAGAGCCTGTACCCTTTGAATATGGTATGGGTGCAATTGCTGCTCCCGTAAAATTCTCCAAATTAGGGAAAAATTAACAGAAACGAACAAAACTTGTTTTGTTATTTCCATGGATGACTTCATAAATACGCGAATCACTCCTACTGAGTGTAAATTATTTTAATTTGAAAAACAGGCTGTAATTAGGAAACGGCTGATTTGTGGACTTATGTTTATTTTGACTTTTTTGTTTGTACTGATGAGATCTATAAGTGGGCCAAATATTCGAACGTATTTTTTAAACACCCTGTATTTATGTAAATGCTTTTTTTGACTAACAATAAAATTGAAAATGTTCTTACATGATTTTTTTTTTCGTATTTCCACCCAGTTTTGTTCAATACATGCAATATATTAATCGTATTTTACGTTTTTCATACAGTTTTAAACCCAAAATGGTACGAAAACGTAAAAAATTATGAAAATACGGCACATTTTCCGCGCTGCACCAGTGCGAATTTTGACATTTTTAATTAGTGGTCAGTAAAACTACTTCGTTACCTAGCAACGAAAAGTATGAATCCAGGGGGGTATTATCGTAAAAGGTGTGAGTATAAAATATTTTTGTAATACAAAGAAAAAGAAAAATAATATTCCTTATAAAGTTCTAGTTTCAAAAGAGATCCCAACCGCCAGTTACCTAGTTTTAACAACTATCTATCCCCCTTCAACACAACCCAACTCTCAACCATCAAAGTCCAAGTTAAATAATGACACACTAGCGACCTTACGGGCTGCTCTTCTACAACACTTATTATTTGATATAAAAAATGTTTACATCTTGTGGTATTTTCTTGTAAAGTGTTAGGTGTCCAAACACTTTTTTGACCCACTGTAATAAAATATTAGTTTTTTTTTTAATAATTCCGGCTTAGAGAACTATTATTATCATTAGTTTTCACGCGTATATCCGAGAAGTAATTCTATTACTAAACTACATATCTTTAGTCTGAATACTGAAGAATAAATAAATAAACTTACACTAACTTAATAAAACTATAAGATAAATTCGCTCTTTCAAATCAATGCCTTTTGCGTCCATGCCATCTATCGGCGCTCCAAACTAACTTGTTAATTTCTTCTCCTTCCAACAGAGGTATTTAGTGCATTTGTCAATGTCATTCTGAGCGGGCAATACTTGTTATCACAAACCAATACGTTATGCTTGTTATGTTAACCTGTTGAATTTAAACTTCTCGGTTTTCATCTTCTGTTTGGTAATAAATTAGCTATTCTGTAGAGTTTAAATTCTTAACCTTGTGTAATTTGTAGGTTTATGCGTCTTTATAATTATTTTTTCCGATATCTCAACGTATAGTTTTTTACCGGTGTTCTTAACCTTCAATTGTAAGTATCGATTGTTACCTAGTTAACAAGTTAAGACACGTTGTTCTTTTGTTTTATTTAATTTTTAGTTCATCTTCACCTTGTTTTTTCATTCTAGCGTACCTATGATGTAGATTGGTCTAATTTCTACATCCAGATAATTGCTTGACTTTCCAATAACTTTTAGTTTAATTAGTATCAGAAAATATTAATATTTTACCGACCGGTAGCGGTTCGAGAATCCTATGTCCTTCTACCGGACGCTCAGCCGCAGATCGTACGAGACACCGCACGACATCATATGATCATCAAATAATCGACCCCTGGTCACTAAGCACTGTGGAATAAAAGTCGAATAATTGACGAGGGGTCGGTAAGCGCTATGGAATAAAAGTCGAATATTCGACTCATGGTAAGTCGAATATTAACCTCTTAAGCAGGTATGACATATATTTGTCATGATGTCATGTAATCTCAATCCATCAACGTGCTTAAGGGGTTAAATATTATTGTTAACCCTTAACTACGGAGGTACAATAATTAAAACAAACCCTGAGGTGCTGTCTGGTAGACTACCACTGATATTATGGCATAAAGTCTTAAAACAATCACATATTTTCTGTAATCAGTACATTTAGATAATTTTTGAAGTATTAGTAATTAAATTACTAAACAATTGCTTAAAATACTTGCTGTACATAATGATGACAAAGAATACAAAATAACATAAATAATATAAAATTACGTTTATATGTCATTTCTCAGACTGCACTTCCGTAGTTAAGGGTTAAAAGTCCTTTAAAAATGTAGCATATCAATATGGTATGCAGCTGATTGGAAACGACAGGCATGGAAATGGTATGTAAATAAAATGGAAATTGTGTACAGTGAAATCTCCCTTGTGCAGACACCAACAGGATCTATCAAAAGTGGCCCTTCGAGAGGGGTGTTCTCTTAAGAGATATGCGAAGTAATTGTATTAGAGTCGGACAGTTCCCTGAGAAACTATCCATCCAAGGGGGGTGTCCTTTGAAAAGGGGTGTTCGTGAAGTGGAATTTCACTGTATACGTTAATTTGCTTGACCACCTAAAACATTTTACGTAAAGGAAATGATTCAGGTATGGAAAGGAAACATAATGTATAATGAGAAACAACTTTACTCCAGTGATGTGGTAATGCATCCAGCTTACTGATGTCTACTACAGCTTACTGAAAATAAAACAGTGTAACAAGCGACATTCCCACATCGTTGGTTTGGAAACATGTGTTTTATGCATGCGACCAAGATCAGTAGAGTAATTAACCACTTCGGTACGGCGCCTATTGGCCACGAAACGTTCCCCACAACCGGCATTCATCGTTCGATTTGGATTAAACATTCTAGTTTCAACTAAAAAAACCGTTTCATTCTAAGTATTGTCATAGAAATTAAAAAAAAATTAAAGTTAACAAAAAATTTTTTACACTTCTTAACCTAACTTAAGAAAATCGATCAACTTTAAAAATTCATCAAAAATTCATTTTTAAAGTTTTTGTTTAGGGTTTTTTTTTCTAAATGAAACATAAAACATTCTAGTTTTATATAAAAAGGACCATTTTATTCTGAGTGTTGTCAAAAAAATTAAAAAAAATTCAAAGTTGCTAAAATCTTTTGTAAGTTGTAACGTTACTTTTAAACAACGACCAACTTTTAAAATTCATTTCTCAAAAACTAACTATTAATGTAAAACTAATAATTAATGAAATTTAATCTATTTTTACCAAAAATGAATTTGCTACGACTTTTAGTTTTTCTCTCAGAAGAGAAAATGTAATGTCGTTAATTGAAATTAAACAATTTAAAAATGTGGCTACGTTTCATTAAAATTTATCGATTAAAAGTTACAACTTTATTATATATGCCCACAATTATGAAAGTGGTCTAATTGTAAGTCATATATTTCTTGTTTAGAGATATTTAATGAATTGTATTTGAACGAATCAAAAAATATTTTTACATTACATGACATATTAATTTATAATTTTATTTGACTTGATTAATGGAAATTTATTATGAATACGAAATTTTGTGTGAACTTCATATTAAAATTTTTAAAGCTTGAATTGACTTTTAAACCATTTTCAAAATTAACTGAATGTCCAATAAATGACTTAAAGCAGTCAAGAACTATAAGTTTCATTTGAAACAATAACTTTAATAAAATAATTTATGTACATTTATTAATTAAAAAGTAATCCATTTTTATCATTTTGAGATTTTAAGATTTTTTAAATGTTCTTGTAAAACTGGAGGGGTGTATGGTAATAAATATAATACCTTTATGGTTTTCTTCAGTTACTGGTCTAATTGAGGTCTATAATGAAAGTAATGTAATAGTTCTGAATATTTTTGGTCTTTTAGATGAAAGATCCAAAACGTGGAATTCAGTAGCATCTAAAGAAGTTTTATAGAACACTTTATAAAGTTCATTTTTTAAGAATCTCATCCATTGAATTTGCAGGCAAGAGACAGATTCGCTCGCAGTACTTTTTTACTCTTCTTGTTGTTGGTTCCTCTAGTAATTTCGTTGAAATAAAATCCGACTGTGGCATTTGTTTTATCGAAAATGTATTTCTTCTTCTACACTTGTCTATCAATTCAAGCAAATAATAATGCTTAGGGTTGTATAGGTAATTTACATTTTTTATTTTCATTTCAATCAAACCAAAATCACGATCGTTCGGTAGAAAAGAATGACCCAATACCAAAAATTTATGGTCTACGTTTTCAACATTATTCTTTGATGACTGATATAAATTTGATGATTGTTGACTTAGACCACGTTCATAATTGACACTAAATGAATTCCGTATAACGTTGAAATTACAACCACTACCTAAAGGGTTCATTTTTGTAGATATCGCAACAATTACATTCAATTAATTTTGTTTAAAATAATGTGGTGTGAAATAAGTGATAAACTCATGTTTTAAAAACTTGGACTTATAATTAGACCACTTTCATAATTATGGGCACATATTGATCACAGAAAAAGAAATTGTATAAGAAAATCATTCCACGCTAGAATTTATATTAAACAAAGGTTATTTAAATTTTAATACCAAATTTTTAAACCAAAAATATGAAAATTTAAAAAGAAGTCAGTCAGCATTTTAAAAGAAAAATTTTAAGTATAAAGATACAACTTAAAAAATGTACTCAATAAAAATCATTTTTTATCGTTAACTTTTTATTATTTTTAAAATGTGTAAAATTTTCTTTTTATTACATTTTGTTGTAAGAATTATTGGTAAAAATTTGATCTCGCCGGACTGCCGAGACGTCACGCCCGTCTTTCTGCCGTCAAATACGGCGCCACTCGAGTTGGACAACCTTATACGATTACTCTCCTAACGTTTGCATGCAAAAAAGTTTATGTTGAATTATTTATTTTGAAAGCAATAGACTGTGTTGACATATTGGCCCTAATGAATAAAATTTTAGTATTTGCTTTAAGCAATTACTTTTTAGGAAAAGCAATTGCTTCACAATCAAAAGCTATTAGTAAAAGCAATAGCTAGATCTGCACATGAATAATATTTTTAAGTGAATGCTGCGTCTTCTACATCTCTACAGCAATTGCGATGTTGTGAAACACAACGTAGGATATAATCGTCGATGGTATCCTTTCTAATGCATCCCTAATTTTATATTGAAGCACAGGAAATCTTGCTTTTAATTGTCCGAAACAACGTTCAATAACGACACCTTCTCGACAAAAAATTTTACTATAATTTTGCTGTTGTTGGATTGCAGGATTTCTCCAGGGAGTCATAAGTCTTTATAAGAGTTAAGGAACGATGTTTGCTTTCAACTGACAATGAGCTTAAGAACCTCTGTTTTTGACCTCGAGTACATAATAAGTGTATACGTGACGCTATCTTAACGCAAAACAAAAATACAAGCTCAACAGAATACGATGACATCAAACGTGGTCATAACTGTCAATCTGATCGTAACATACCGGGTCTCGCAATGATCCGAAAAAACTCCATAACTTCTTTTCTGTTGAGGATGTTGCATTTTTTCTGTTCTTAGGTTATAAATCCGATACTGCTGCACATTTTTAAAATATTGCAATTTATATACAGGTGTCCCAATAGCAGAAATACACCAAAGTTGTGATTTTTTAAATGGAATATACCTGTTTTGATTTAATATTTGCATTATAAAAAAACGATTATGGTTAAAGATATTATACCAAACAATAATAATCCATTGCTAATTAAGGAAAGGGGAAGAAAACCAAATAAAAGACATTCTTTCAATTTTCAAGAAATAAATCAATCACAACCAAAAAAAATTAGTCAAGATTCAAGAAAGAAATCTTCGACAATTGAGCAATCGCAAAATATTAAAGATTCGAAACGTCAAACACAAAAAAAAGAAAAACTATAGGCGATCCAGATTGCAAACCTAGTTCGAAATTTGCAACATCATCAAGTTGGGAGGATTGCCTTTCTGAAGTTTCGAGATGTTCCCGCGTTTCACCCGCGGAATCTATAACATCTGATATAAACGATAAACGGGAAATGACCGATCTATATAAAATCATGGAAAACGCTCAAAGTAATTTTCAAAACAGGATGACGGAGTACTCAAAATCTTTCTCAACAAAATTTCGTAGAAAATACCACGCTATGCCTTTATTTCACGATAAAGGTCGTGATTAATATGGTTAAAATGTAAAACATGTACCGAGTTTAATATCATATTTAATAACAACATATTTCTCTGCTCAATTTTAATAATATTGCATATTTAGGATCAACGTAAAATGATAATACTACTACAGGGGTTATACTAAAAGTATACTTGCTATACTCGTTATACCTGCGAGTTGAGGTATGAATAGTTTTGTGAGACACTGTATATATCACATCTCTTTGTTATTTCGTTTCTAATGATTTGAGTTTTTCCAATCTTTTAGGTTGGTGCCTATGACGTAAATCGTCAATATTTAGCCAACTTCACTCTTCTTCTCCGCTTCAATACCAGATAGGTAAACTAACCAAACGCCCACAAGAACTAAGCGTCTGTCGCCATAATTGAGTTTAGTTTTCACTTTTCTTAGAATAACATCAATCTTTACGTTTTTCCTTTCGGCAGTTCCAAACAAAACATTTTGGTCTTATTTACTGCTTATATGATGTTCTCACCAAAAAGAACCCTCTCTTAGCATCAAGAGTTAATTAAGAAAATTACATGTTTTTGCTTTGTATAGACAGGGCCGGGTCCAATTAGAGCGGGGTGCGACTAAACTTTTGGGGTTCCTCAAAGTTTAAATAAAAGTATTAATTTTACTGTTTACATATTGAAACAATATAAATTTTAAACATTTATTTGAAACAAAATCCAACTAGAAAAATCAAAAGTGATGATACGTAAGTCGACGTTTTTCTACATTAATAAATAAGCATTAAATATAAACGTGGGCATGCTTCATCACAAAATCTAATACATTATTGAGTAGGTATACTCAATGTTACTGAATGTACATCTGGTTATAGATGTTTTACGTATTCCTAAGTTTTTGTTCTGCAAAGTCTTCTAAAATAGTACCAAAATTCAATTGCCTTGCCTCTGGATTCTCAACCGACATTATAGCCAAACTGTTTAATCTATCTTGCATCATTGTTGATCTTAGATCAACAGCTTACAAAATCAAAAACTTACAGTTGTAAGTTTTAGTCTAGAAAATGACCTCTTTCCAAAAGCAACATTGTCTCTAATTGTTAAATATATTCGAAGAGCAATGAATAGATTTGGAAATGCCGAAGGTCTGTCCTGTTTAGATAAAAATTGAAATATTTTAAAGAGATTTTGGCAGTAACGCTTCCATGTCTTCGACTAACATATTACCGTCTAAGTCTGCTTCCTTCACGATGTCAGTAGATGCATAATTTTGTATAATCTTCGAATCTGTTAGAGCAATTTCTAAGTCTGCTGTATGTTTCTTAAGTGCTTCTTTTTCTATGCTTTGAAAATTTCCCAAGAATTCAAATAAATCAGCATGATTTTTTAATTGTTCAAAACGAACATGTCTATATTATATTTTTTTACTAGAAACAAAAACATGTTATTTAAATGGAAATAATTTCGATTCCCTTCACAAGATTATTTCTACCAAGTACTGCTAAAGCTGAACCACAGCATAAGGAAAATCAATGGTCTCGCTCTCAGTCGGCGCCTTTGATCTCTTAAGTAGAGGGGATTGATTTGAATTTGAAATTATAGGTATTTATGTACCATAACCCGAAATGGAGTTGCACCATGAAGAGAAAGATGAGAAAATACTCGGTAGTGTTACAGATAGATGACTTACATTTTCATCTTTCTCTTCATGGTGCAGCTTTATTTCGGGTTATTGTACGTATATACAAAAATTTCAGTAGTGAAATAAAAGACGTAAAATATTAGTAGCGTTATATTTCATATCTTTCTGTTAGGATTGAATGAAACAAATTTAAGGGAATAAAAAGGAAAACCTGGTATTATAAAAAGATATCAGGTTATTAGAAATTTATTACATTATAAATATATTAACACTTTGCCGTCCGCACGATTCGTAAATATTTTTTCGCTTGGCGCCAGCAGCGCTTATTCGGATCACTTGACCTGTCGCCGGCCGTTCTTGACATTATCGAGAGATAATAAATTGTTAAGTTTTACTAATCTCATCGTTAGTTCTCATAAGTTCTCAACCCTGTTCCCCTACTCTTTCGAAGAAGAGGGAGTTCCCCTTCTCTCGAAGAAATTTCGAAGATATACATACAGGGTGTCCCAACGGTCCGAAAAATGTCCGAAAATCCTATGATATGCTCGATGCTCTATGTATCCTTGGGAAATATCTTCGGAGCCGGGGATCCTACAAATTCATAATTGGTCCTCAGTAAATCAAACTCTGACCATTGTGCAATGTCTTCTTCGTCTGACTGATCTGAATCAGTTGGCAACCGTAGCGTTTTAGTTTTTTATCATGAAATACAAAATGATCGTTCATTAAATTATTTCTAGTCGCTTTCAGTAAATGTGGCGTGTCAAAAATGATTGGAATTGTTTCCCCATTAATACAATCCAAGGGTTATCTGATGATATTTTTAGAATATTGTGAAGTTTTATAAAATTACTCCCCATATCCGTCACCCCACATCGTATACGGAGTCCAATATGGTTTAATTTTTCAATGCAATATATTATTTCTTCTTTTAATAATTGAGCATTAAAACTTGTAGTAGAAAAATAACCAATTGGTAATTTCCAGTTATTCACAAGTCCTCTAATCATAAACACATTAGCATTGCGTGCTAAAATGTATTGCCTTTTGTTATCTCCAACATCAACAAGCCCAACAATCTCATCTCTTCGAATATGATAAAAAAGGTGTTGTTTTAGAGCCATTTCATCAATACATAGTATGCAGTCCTTATCTAAATGGCTCATAGCCGTAACTTTGATTTGTAAAGCCTTATATAATTCCACATTTGTGAGACCTGGTAAAAACTTTAAATTTTCTGTAAACCTTCTTAAAGTTCTTGTTGTTGGTAAACAGAACAAGGTTTGCAAATACTTGTAACACCGTGTCCCCAAAAAATATAGTTGCATGCTAAATTATTTATATGCAGTTGTATATCTTTTAGTTGAGGTTATATTGAATAATCTTGCTTGAATCTTGACAAATTTTGGTAAATTTTCAGGTAGAAACTGATTGTAATGATGGTCGAAATCTTTTAGAGCAGATGTATTCTTCGTACGTGCAGTTGGAAGTAATCTTCTCACTTTTATATTTTCGTCATGCAAGTTTCTTATAGAGTGCCTAAGTTTTCACTTGCGAGGAGTCCCTGAAGATAATGCCTGGTTTGTCTTTGTGTAGTATGTATTTCTACAAGGACAATGACGAAATATTTATATAAAATCAATACCTCAAATATAACTTAAAAACTACAATAGTCTTTTACATTTATAAGTACAGAATATCATAACCCATAGCAGATAAAGTTTGAGTGCTTTCTATTTGTATAAAACCACAAAAACCATTGCAATCCCTTTTCCTCTAGATATTTTTTCACCATGGGCGCAAACACTTTCTTGACCCACTCGAGAAATAATATCCGAGTTACCCATGCCTTAGCATTAGAACGCTACATTACTGGTAAACTGTCTTTGCATACGTTGAAACGTTTAAATGCCCTGGGACTTTCTGAGTGGTACACTACTAAGGGTTTCAACTTGAAATCTCCAACTTGAAAATTCCTGTATAAACTCATCGGCTGCCTCTTTATCGGCGCTTGCTGCCCCGCCGTGTTGAACGATGCTGTGTATACCATGTCTTCGTTTAAAACGCTAAAACCACCCTGAAGGTCCATCCTTTCTTCATCGTTTTTCGTGATGTTTGTGTAAATTTCTTTCGCTTTTTCACAAATTAGCACTTATAGCAAATTTTTATTTGCTATAAGTGCTACATTAGTCGAGTAACGTTTCGCCGTTAAGCGTCTTCAGGCACATCGTCAATTGATTGAAAAATTCAGACATAAGCTTCAAGATGTAACACCAAGGTGAAAAACTGAAGAGGCGCGTATAAATTTTTGGTGAAAATTGAAAAATGTAAAGACTGAAGGCAGGTTAATAATCAAATTTTTAAGGCTGAAGGCGTGATTAAAAAGTAAACTAAATTAAAAAGTAAAATTAAACGTGGCTTACAAATCCAAACGGAAAAATAAAAAATATAAAAAGACTGATGAACTTAAACGAAACTTGATTCAATCATACCAAAAATAAAATGTATTCTCTAAGGGAGTTGGTGATTGAATTCTTTAGAAGTGTCCTCACAATTAGCGCCAATGGAACTGCTACTTTCAAACGTTCTGACAAGTAACGCCTTAAAAGATTCGAAAAATTACCTGGTATTGGGTTTAACATTTCCGCCTTTGTGTTGCCTAACTTGTCCAAAAAAATTCTTTAAAGGATCTTGATTGAATCACTTTGCAAAAAAGAAGCATAGTCCCATCTTTTGTAACAGTGCTGACAACTTGATAAAATTCCTTAAAGTAAAAATGAAATTTTTTAAAGTTGACGACACAATCTTCTCCCCGTCTAAAAAATACATATTTTTAAGTGTTGAAATTGATTTTCTCCAAAATTCTATATGATCACTGCTTGCTGAAATTGCTGCTTTCAATGGTTTGCTCTCTGGTGAAAATACTAGAACCATTAAGAGAATCGTTAAATCATCAAAAAACTTAATGATTTCGGCAGTTTCTAAACCGCTTCGACTCATGGTCGTTTAGCCATTAGAACTTTTTTCACCATGGCGAGCCAGTAAGGTGATTGTAGCAGCCATAGTATGGCTTAATACCTGAGTACAACACGATAACTTCATCTTTTTAATTTTGTCTGGTAAAACATGCTGATCGGTTATTTAACTTAATGCCCGCAGATGTTGTATGCGTTGACTACATGTTCCCACTTTGCGGTGTATTTCAAATTATTCTTTTCCCAAACCAAGTTTTTGGTAATTAAATTGTTCCCTATTCTCGTAATAAGATGTGATGGATCGTATAAAGGAATAATAACATCGCCATTTAAAGTTATTACATTATCTGAATGTGTTCCTTGACGGATCAAGTAATTAATAGCAGCTTGGTTGTTTGTGCCTTGGTCACACACTATTGCGACTACTTTTAAACCACTATTCTTTGCTTTCCCAATTATTTCTTTTACGAGTTTCGCTATTTGAAAACTTTTCGCTGGCCCTGATGAGAAAATGTATGCTACAGGTTGTTTCCACTTTTTGGCAACACCTTGTAATTGAAAAACAAGCCCGTACTCAGCAAAATTTTTTGTTTTAACTTCTTCATAATCCTCAAACCCATATATATATATATATAAAATCCACTTTTGTGTTATAATCCAAATGAGGTGTTAATTTAATTTCATCAAACATCAACACGCATAGACGGTTTTATCGGTAGGTTTTTCAGTACACATTTTAATACTTTCGAAAATGCAATTATTTATAGCAGATAGACATTTTAACCGTCCTAACATAGATGTTAACTTATTTTTACTCGATAAATTAACACTTTCGCTGCGGACGAAAATAAGTAGGCGTTCGCCGGAAGCTGAATATTTTTTTTTAATGAAATTCTCAGTCCGTCAAATAAAAACCTGATTTTTTTTTCAAAACAGAAACAATAATTCATGGTTTTCGACGTAACAAAAGTAAAAAAAAAACAAATAAAACCAGAAAAAACATAAAACATGTATATTTTGAAAAACATATAGTTGGGGTAACTGTAACTTATTTTATGTATACAGTAAACCCTCGATATAGCGAACACGCAGGGGGGAATGCAAGCCGTTCGCTATAATGAGATGTTCGCAATTTCGCTGAAACGAATTAGTTCGTTATATATTATGAATAATAGAGGCATTGAGAGCAAAAGTGGACTAACCCACATATATTATACGCTGGGGTTAGTCCACTTTTGCACTCAACGCCTCAATAATGAATAGGATTTTGGGGTGTTTAAAAACATATTAACATCGACTATGTAATAAGTTTATTTGTATTTTGTTCATATTGTAATTAATATTTTTTTTAAGTAATCATTTATGGCGCTTTGCTTTAAAACGGGTTTTGTTCGTCTTAAACATTTTTCAGCAATTTTACACAAAGAATTCGCGAAACCTTCGGAAATATTCTCTTCTGTATCAGCAAACCTTTAAATTAAATAATAAATAATGAATTCGATAATAAATCAGATGTGGGTTAGCTTTGTATAGTATAGAGAGCCGCTAAAACTTCAGCTCTTGTAGGGTGTGTTACATATACCACTTCTTCCTCATCGCCTTCATCGCTTTCTTCATTTTCTTTCCATTCTTGGCCTGCATTCACTAATGGTAAATCGATTTCAATTGCTTCTGAAGTCACTAGTATTCAGTATTCATCAAAACTAACGTGTATAGGTACTGACAAGATGTGCTGATAATTTTCCCATTCTACATCAGTAAATTCAGCCTACAATGCAGACAATAAAAGCATGTAAAGTAAAAAGTTACTAACGAGAACTAATTATCGATTAATGCTTACCATCGTTAATTCATTTTCCTCATTTTCTTCTTGAAAGTCAGTTGTCCACGCTTTGTTAAAACAATTTTTTATAATGTTTGATGTTATATGTATGTATGTAGGAGTTTGGGGCAGGGTAATATCACCCTAACACTTAGGCCTCAGTACGCCCTTTGTATTAAACCCCAGGAGGTTTGTCGATGTTCAAATAACCAGTACCGCTTCCTCGCAGGCCCCCCGCAACCAAGACTGCGCGAGCCACGCCTCGGCTCGGGTCCGTCTTATCCGCGAGGTGCCGCTCAGCGAGCGCAAACGCGCATCTGGTTATACAAACCTCCTACACACAAGGGTGATACACAACCAGAGATGTTCGACTGGTTGCGGGACCGACGGCTTAACGACCCCTCCGAAGGTCGGTGGAGCGATTAGGTGTTGGGAAAACTCTGGCTCGAACCGGAACACCAAGCGTGCTAACCCGAGAGTTAGCCGCTGAGCCATCGACTCCACAATGTTTGATGTTATTGAATTCCAAGAATCCGACAACGCTCGTATCGCTTGTAGAATATTCCATTTCGAATTTTCTTCGTTCGCTTCTATTGCCAAAATTGCCGCTCTTACAAAACGAGCACGATATCGCTTCTTCATGCACACAATTATGCCTTGATTAAGAGGTTGGAGTGCACTTGTTGTGTTAGGTGGAAAATAAATCACCTTCACATTGTCCAAATTGATATCCTTAACATTGGGTGGTATGATTAAAAGTAGTATTTGCTTCATAGATCGCCGGACTCAGGAATGATTTCTGGACACTTTTCTTCCTCTTTTTCTTGTTGTTTTTCAATTCCTTGTGATGTAGAATTTGAAGTAATAAATTCCCTTAGAGAACTTATAACACCGTCACTCTCATCCAATTCACAATTAGCGCCTAGAGAATGTGCTGATGTGAAGTTATTTACTACCAACGTCTTAAATGCGTTCGTAAAAGCCACAGTAGTTGGATTGATGTTCCTGACACCCTGACTTCGAATACACGAAAAAAGTTTTCAATCTTCTTGGTTAAAATTCCTCCCAAGTAGGAACTCGAATCTCTTTTTTTTTCGTTTGGTTCCAAATATATTTCATACCTCTTAAGGTAGAAATCCAATTTTTTATTATGGGAGGTACGGAATTTTGTCCTCCTGGTTTTATAATTTTCATTGAACTGAGAACTTTAATCGCTTCCTCCCAAAAAGATACATGTGCAGATGTTTCAGTAATAGCCCCCCTTAAGGGCTTGCCCTCCACGGAATATAGGGTGCTATTATTAACGCTGTCAAACAGTTTATCGCCGAACAGAAGAAACTCCGCAGTGTCTACAGCAGAGTTTGGTAAACAATTACCTAAAATATGAAAATAAATTAAAACAGCAGCACATATATGAAAAAATGTTCTTTCTAATATTTATACAAAATTTAAAATTAATATAATTTAGGTTAACATATATTAGGTTAACATAAGCAAAATTGAAAACTTACCATGCTTGACTAATCCTCTCATAGTTGACGATACTCTGTGAGAAAATACTTGCGTTGCAAGTTTAACTTTCATTTTTTTTATTTTGTCCTTAACAATATGAGCGTCTGTTAATTTATTCAGCATCCTGGTGCCATAATCACCTTCATCTACATCATATAAAGTAACTATATCTTTCCAAGATGCTGTTTGCTCCTTACATTTCCATTGAAACTTAATATCATATTCTAACAGGTTGTTTCTTAACCCTTTTATAAGATGTGGTCCATCATATAATGGTACAACTTCTAAATCGTCCACTTCAAAACCAAAAGGTCTACTTTCCGTTTGTTGTTTCACATATTTCCTATTTGTTTCTTCATACAACATTTTAATTGCTGTACAATTTATACTTAATTGATCACACACCGTAGCAACTACAGTTAGGTCAA
This sequence comes from Digitonthophagus gazella, assembly GCA_036711955.1. Classification (NCBI taxonomy): domain Eukaryota; kingdom Metazoa; phylum Arthropoda; class Insecta; order Coleoptera; family Scarabaeidae; genus Digitonthophagus; species Digitonthophagus gazella. Next base: position 25,651,776 of record JASCIT010000006.1, on the reverse strand, counting down.
TGTTGTGCAAAGCTGAAATAATACGTTTTAAATTTTTAACAATATTGGGTGCACTCATTCCGTTTTCCGAAAAAAAAGGCAATTGGCTGCTTCCATTTTCTTCTAATTCCTCGCACCATGAAAACCATGGCGTGGTCTGCAAATTTAAGTTTTCTGCCATCACCGCAGTCTTCGAACCCTTCAATCTTATCAGTTTTTGAATTGTAAGTTAATGACGGTTCAATCGACATTCCGTCGAACATCAAACAGCAATATCTGTCTTCCGGTTTCATTTTTGCCACTGATAGTTTTAGTGCATTAAGGATAGTTTGATTAATACCAACATTGAATGGAATATTATGTAACAACATCATAAGGGTTTTTCTAGATGGTAATGCAAATATTTTTTTTAGTAAGCGGTAACCTTTGGGGCTTTGCTTCAACAAAGACAAAGCTAATATTTTGTCATCTATTGTGTAACGACGTCCTTTGCTTTTTCTACTCTGCATTTCCAATTGAGAATTAATAAAATTAAAAGCAGTTTTGTTTACTTTTTCAAGGAAAAATTCACTTGAATTTACAAATTTTTTAACTTCAAAAAGTCGTCTTCTTAATGTCGAGTTTTCTTTGTTTAATCTTCGGCTAATCGAAATCATGTTCCGCGCAATATTATAAAACTTTTTGGCCTTAGGAGTTAAATTGACCTTTCTTGTTTCACTTCCTTAACGTAGCAGATTTATTCTGGTGTTCAAATCTGAAATGCAATTTTATTATAGGTGTTATTCACATAACAGAAGAAGAAAAACAAATATATATATATATATATATATATATATATATATATATATATATATAATTACCTCTCCGTTTTCTAGGTATTCTGGGAGGTGTTACTGTAGTCATTGTAGTTTCCCTTTGGACTGATAAATCTAAAACAAAGACACATAATTCATTTCATTCTCAGAGATCACATGTTTTGAACACTGATCATTAGTTATTTCACTAAACAGCTTAATTTATTACCATTAAATATTTTTTAAAGGAACTATTGGTTATTATTTAATCAAATTTGATGACATTATTATTGCACTATATTTGCATATTTACAATGAGATGAATAAAGATGATTAATTTAAATTTAATTTGAATTTGCAAACTATTTGTTCTATAACAATTTTAAACATCTTGATTTAATTTGTTAATTATGAAATTTAGAATGCATTTGAAAATAAATTTAATATCTCCATTAATCTCAGTTTAAGGTGAAAAAAAAATCAATGATATTTAATTTATATTTCATGTCAATTATTGTAATGTTTACATAATAAAATTAATAATGAATAAAATTAAGTAGAATATTGATAAGAGTCTATAAAAATCAAACTTTTATAATTATATAGCAAAAGTATATTAAAATTATTCCTTAATTATAACCTTAAAAAATTACATTTATTTCTAAAAATATTATATAACAATTATATACTAAAAATATATCATTATTGTTATTTCTTCACCACATATTGTGTGAATTTGATGAATTAGATTTATCTAACCCATCATAACATGTTATGAAACCCCTAATTTTACTTACAAAAACTAAATTTGTTGTAAGTGGTTATGTAAGTAACTATTTATTTACCTTCTATAGTGCTATCCATTTCTTGGGCATTACTGCAACCAGGTACTGGATTTAAAACTTCAACTTGTATTACAGGCTGTATGACGGTGCAGCCTAAAAATAAAAATTAAATATTTTAAAAAGACAAAAACAATTTAATGTTTTTTTATATATAATTTGTTTCCACATGTACCTGGTAGATACAATGTAGGTATCGCCCTAGCTTTTAAATTTGTTCTATTTCTATTATCAGAATATTTCATTTCACTTGAAAAGTGAATATCACAAATTCTTGAAATTTTTCTCCTTGATATTTGTATATGACATGGCCCAATTGCTTTCACCCATAACTTAAACATCTACAACAGATAAGAAAACTTTATGCCAAATATATTTCCAACAAATAAATATATTAATACCCACCACGAGTTATCACATGCCCCTCCTGGTTGAAAGTATTAATATATTTAGGTTTATAAATAATAACAATAATTAAAAACAAACTAAAATTTACCTCTGGATCTTGTGGAAAGCATGATTTCTTTATTAGTGCGGTGGCAACCAGGAACAACACATTTATATCCCATAGTGAAATTATTGTCGTAATCTGCTTAAATCTACTAAATTATCTGGTTAAATTCTGACTTGACAGCATGATTTGCTTGTACTTCAAGTAAGAGTTCTTACTTCCTAGTATTTTGTGGAGTATAATCTCACACATGAAGCGAATTCTTCGGTGGGAAGTATTTACTTAGGTTAGAAGTATAAACTATTAGTAGGGCCAGACAGATAGGAGCTCCATCGCCATCAATATCGTCAAAATCTTCATCAGGATCCTGCAAATATTTAGCAACATTGTGTAGTATGAATCTTGCTAATATAAAGTTACACACTCGGTCAGTTTTCAGTCGCAGAGTATAAATAAGCACTGGGAATCGTCTTTTTAGTTGTCCAAAGCAGCATTCAATTTTAACTCGGTTTTTACAATGCACCTTATTATATGTTCTTCGATCCGCTATCAAAGAATTTTTATAACGTATCAATAACCATGGAGCTATATCGTATCCTTCATCCACTGGCAAATACGCCCCATTATTATTTCCAGGAAACAATGCATAAACTTCAGAGTTTCTTCATACTCTGCTATCATGTACCCTTCCTGGCCATGATGCATCCACAGACGTGAAAATACCCTTAGAATTGCATGTAGCCTGCACATTAATACTAGTAAATCCTTTACGGTTGAAATATTCTTCCCCGTGGATGTTTGGTTTTATTATTCTAATATGGGTACAATCTATCGCCCGTATTGCCCCAGGTATCGTCCACCCATCTTTAGCTAATTCTATTTCGTGTGCATTTTGAGGGAAAGAAATCCAATCATTTTCTTTCGAAACATTTTTTTTGTGAAACTTCTTTAAGTACTTTCGACACGGTTGTTTGATGTACCCCGATATCTACACCAACACCTAGTTGAAACCTAGGATCACTTATGGCGTATTCGATTGGCAGAATTAGTGTGCACTGGTGCGCACTAGGCACCAGCAAAATGTGACATATGTCACACTAGCTTAGTGCAAAAAAGGGCAAATTCAACAGAACGCGATGAAATCAAACGTAATCACAACATCACTTGTAAGTGTGTTCAACGCTTGATGATGTTTAAAATGTTTTATAAACTACAGTAATAAAATGTAATAGAACACAACGAAACAACCAATAGAACACGCTGTTATGCACTGGTGCGCACCAGTGCAACCAATCGAATTCGCCATTAAAGTTCTTAAAAAGACCTCCGTTTTCGTTATATTTGATAAAGCTGCTCCCCTCATCTCAATGCGAGTTCCCAAGAACTCATTAGCTATCCATTTAACATTGTTTGGATTAAAACTAAAAGCATAGTGCTTGACAGTAGAAAGCTGCTTAAAATAATTGACTTACCGAAATAATTTTCTATATTGTGCCTTCCCATACGTTCTACGTTCACATATTTCCCTCCTTTTCCTACCATAATTCACAAAAAATGCCATTTTTAGCACCTTTTTAGGTGAAGTAGTTGATAAGAAGCTACTCTATGATCAGCTTGTTAAAAACTACACCAAAGCTGGGCAAGTTCGTACTCCGGGTTCATCGTGTGTGATTAACAAATAAATACAAGTAGTTTTTTGTAAACCACGATGATAAAAGTTTTTATCATCGTTAGTCAAGTAAGTCCGTCAAGTTAGTAGAAAAATCGGACATAAGCTTCGGGATGAACAAATTTTAAAGTTATAAGTTAGAGAGATGCGTAGATAATTAAACATTAATTTTTTTTTTTTTATTGAAAAAATGTGAAGGCTGAAGGCGTGTTATAAATTCAAAAAATTAAGGCTGAAGGCATCGTAAATCGTGGCTTACAATAATAGCGACTTTTTAATAGGATGTATAAAATTAAATCCTTTAAATGCGATTTAACATTGCAAGTCAACCATATATCTTACGTATATTTTTAGTTTTGTAAAAATACAAAACCTTAAGTATTTCAAATTAAAGAGTGAATGAAAGAGACTTAAGTCACTTTCAAAATGAACGGCTCATTTGGTGTCTCCAAAATTAGTGGAGATGCCGGTGTTATTTCAGCCAGATTTATTTCTTTAATTTTGATTTAAAAAAAAGCAAACTCATTAGAGCAATTTTCATTTCCTGTTTGAAAATAGCGCTGGCAAAACAACTTTTTAGAACTCCTTTCGAATTGAATGGGCGTAGGGTTAATAGAATTTCCTCCCTGGCATTGGATTTGCCCAAAGAAATTTTCTAAACAATCTTGATTGACATGTCTGGTTGACATGTTTCGGTGACCACTTGCTTTTAACATACACCATAATTTTTGAATGCCTTTAATAGTTATTACCCAAGATTTTAAGCATTTTATAGACTTTGTAATATCGTCTCCTTTGACATTAATAATTTTTAAATTTGTTGTGAAATCTAACATTTCATCTAAAAAGGCTTCCTCACTGCCAGTATATTTTTTAGTGTTTAAAACATCAAAGGGTTTATTAAACTTTTCAATAAACTCTATAGTCCCGAAACACTCTAATGGGAACGCTTTTGTAGTAACATATACTTCCAATGCAGCTGCCATAGTATGACTAGTCACTTTTGCTGCCAATTTTACTTTCATTTTTTGAAAGTTGGTCGGATTGATGTGGGCTGGAGTCAGTCTGGGGACCAATCTATTTCTTTTTTTGAATGTCCATATCACTATCGTTTTTTTATCATGAAATACAAAATGATGGTTCATTAGATTATTTCTAGTCGCTTTCAGTAGATGTGGCGAATGAATAAATGGAATTGTTTCCCCATTTAATACAATCCAAGGGTTATCTGATGATATTTTTAGAATATTGTGAAGTTTTGTAAAATTACTCCCCAAATCCGTCACCCCACATCGTATACGGAGTTCAATATGGTTTAATTTTTCAATGCAATATATTATTTTTTCTTTTAATAATTGAGCATTAAAACTTGTTATAAAAAAATAACCAAGTGGTAATTTCCAATTATTTATAAGTCTATAAAGTATAAAAAATGTGTTTTAGGGCCATTTCATCAATACATAGTATCGTTGACTGAGAAATTTAACAAGACACGCAATGTATAGGGAAACTAGCGTCGCAGCCTTCTATTGCATTCCCCTCTCCCTACTACAAAAGTTGTCTCCCCGCACTGACATTGTAAAGTGGCGCCGCCACTACGTGATGCATTGAAGCGTTGACTGAGAAATTTTAATTTTTCAGTCAACGATTGAAGTGGCTCCCGTTTTAAACTATTTTTAGATTATTATTATTTTTTTATATCGTATAAAAAAATCACAAAAAATTATTAAGGTTTGTTAAAACCACAATATAAGATAATAGAAAATTATTAAAAAATATGATACAATATCATTGAAAATGTTGAAAAATTAATAAAAATTACAGGTTTTAAATAACGTTAAGGAATTTTCAATAAGATTTAAGTGATTTTTCATATGTATATATAATAGGATTTCAATGATTTTAGGATAATTTTAATGAGGTTGAATAAAATTTTGGTAAGCTACGAAAAAAACACACAATGAATGATACAAAACACGTTTATTAATGAGATAAGATTCACACTTTCCTATGTGGTTTATTATCAGATGTCGAAATTTGCTTCCTTCCACCATCGGATTCCCACTTCAAATTTCTAAATATTTTTATTTTCACAAGTAATTTTATAATTTGTTGTCTATGGACGATACAGTTTGGATTTTCGTTAATCCGAGGCAACTTTTCCATTAGACCATGTGCTATATTTGTCACAATATTTTCACTGAGTTTGTATTCTTCATAGAGTACATTAAATTTATTTAAAAGATATGTGATAATGTTAACACAGAAGGTCTTTTTAGAAATTGAATACGATTTGTACAACCATAATCCTTGCTTAATATTAAAAATTCGTTTTCATCAAAAGGTTCATTTGATTCTTTAACTAATTCCGATCGGCAGTGCTCACAGCTTGTTTTATTCAAAATTTTATGCATTATATAACCTGCCACGTACGCTGTCGAACAACTTTCTAAGGTAATTTTCTTTTCTCTGCTACTAGATGGAATTCCTAAGTTGTTAGTCTCTGCAGCCTCCTGAGAAATTCTTGCACTGTACGTGAAAATTTCTATTTCATCCCTTAATTGTTGGTTTTCTTTTTCCGAATCCGTATGTTGCTCTTTATCTGATCCAGATAACATCAATACACTTGCTTCGTCGGCAATACAATTACTGCTAACGACGTCCATTCTTAATCTTCTGTTACTGTTATGCTGCATAGCAATTCGAAATTGACGTACGCTAGGGGTAGGATTATAACCATCCCTGCTCCTGACAACAGAAAAAAAATTTTCTATTGGATCTTGATTCAGAAAGTTAGTCAACAAATACTTAATTTTCATAGATTTCAGTTCTGACCACAACAGTAAAATAGAACGTATGGTCCATTGAAATTCCTCTATGCAATAAATATTGTTTTTTTTTTCTTTTCTTTTTTATTTGCGATCTCATATATAGAAATATTTTTGAAGAATTTCAATCCATGGGATAAGGTATTTTCCGGTGTGTCATTATAAATGGACAGTGGACGTTTGTTGGGATTGCAGTCATTTAAAGCTGTACTGTTTAGAGCATCAAATATATTATTTATATTTTCTATAAAATCGGCGGTGTTTAATGCTGTATTACTTTGTAATTGCGATGTTGCTTTAACGGTAGCAACTGCCGCAGCATCTGTATGGGAAAATATTTGTGTCGCATATTTGACACGCATTTTTTCGAAGGCCGTCGGATTAATATGGGGTTCACAAATTTTTAACATTGCTCTCGTAGTCACACTCTTTTGATCAATTTTATACATTTCAACAATATCAGTCCAAGAGATTATTTTTTCATTAACAAAAAATTTTAGTTCTTGGTTCATGAAATTATTTCTTAAAGATTTCATTGAATGAGGAGTGTCAAAACAAGTAAATACCTTCAATGACATCCTGATATTTGTTATATTCCAAACGCTTTTTCAACGAAATTTCATCAAACATTAAACGCAATATTTTTCGTAATCTGTCATGGTTTTAGCCTTGCAAGTTAACCTGTTTATCAGTGTGGTCTTTATGCCTGTTTTCAAATTTAAAATTTTCAACCAAGATTGAATCGTTCTGACCGCTGGTAGCGCAAATTTTAATTTCTTCACCATAAAAGTGATTTGTAATAAATTGACATTGCAATCTGCTTCTCGGCCTTAGTCCAGTTGGATTTTCTTCTATGCCAAATTTGCATATTTACGAAAGTTTTGACGGATGTAGCTTTGTGTACCATTTGGTTGTCGATAATGGTTTGCGGACAAAAACTATTGCGTTTCTTGTTTAATCGATATGTTTGTTAACGTCGTGCTCTGTATTTTAAGCGTAAAAGTCGTATTTTATTCATCAAATGGTCACATTTTTTTTCTTGACAGTAAAATCTTTTTTTAAAAGGCATATTCATAATTCGGTCGCTTATTATACTGTTGCTTGTGGAAGGAGAAGTATTCTGATGTTGCGTTTCGTCTGGAGTATCATATTTTACTGAGAGCGTTGAGAATGTCTCTGATTCGGAATTAGATGTTGGGCTAGAAGTATCAGATTGTAACTCATTTTTCCTACCATACATTTTGACATGTGAATGTGTTCGCACAGGACTAGTTGGTATGGCAAAGACGGCATTTACATCTACAAAAAGACAACAAAAACATCCAGTAAATTTTGTAAAACGAAACAATAAAAAGTATCCGTATATATATTCTACCTTTTGTAACTACCGCATTAACATTTAACAAAATTTCGTAGAAAATATTGATGTTAAAAAAGATAAAAATTCCGTTAAAAAACCATAAAAATTTTCGAAAATCAAAATGGTTTAACTTTAAGAAAAACGTTTCAACTTTTTTGGAAAACATTGAAAATGTTTAAATTTTGTTTTAAATCAACAAAAAAATTGGTATAAATGTTGAAAATTTATAAAATTATTTAAAAACTTATAATATTGCTCAAAATCCGTAAAGATCGTATAGATTTGTTACAAATTAACTGAAATTTCATTAGTAATAAATTAAATTAGTTACAAATGTGCAAAATCTTTAAAATTATGAAACACGTTAAGCTCCTCACAATATTCGACCAATACAATTCTCTAAAAATTTTTTAAAAAATCAATTTAATTCGTTAATCAATTAAAATTCGTTCGCGAACTTGTAAATTCGTTAAAATATCGCTGAAAAGATGTAAAAACAATCAATTAAAATCTTTAAAAAATTACCAAAATTGTCTAAAAATCAACAAAAAATGGTATAAATTCGTAAAAAAATAATTTTAGTTTTTTGAAAACTTTTAAAACACGTTACAAATTATTTAAATTCGTCAAAAACATTTTAATACATTTCTTTTTCAAGTTGTAACAAAGACGGCGAAGTGGTTAAATGTATCAAACAAAAACTAAAAAAAAAAAAAAAAATTATGGCAGGCAGGTAAAGAAAGAAGGGTATTCTGTAGGGATACTATTGTTTTAAGAAAGTTTTTTTTGTTATTCCAAATCCTACAATATTATGTCATTTCCTGACATTGTATACACAGCTGTGGAATCTATATATTTTTATTACAACCTTTACAAAACGGGATCTAGCAAGCTATTGAACTTTTTTATTTAACAGATTGCAATATTTTTGTAGCAATGCTGATATTGATAAGTGAAAATATTTTGACGAATTTTAACGGCAGTGTAATAATAATATTCAAATAATATTACTAATATATCGCGTAGTTTTTAACATGTTCCTTGCCTCGACGGTTCGTAATTTTTTTATAATGAGTTGTTAACAGTCGTTACAATAAACAAAATATTGGTAATAAAAAGTTACCACTTGTAGTGTTGTACATGTTAATTATTAAAAACAGAAATAAACACACATAAAAGATGTATAATATTTATACTTACCATCACTATTGTATGCCACGGGCAGAGCGTTTCGACGCAGTGTTTTTCTACGTGATGACACAAGAATATCACTTTTTAAAAAATGTCTTTCACATAGTTTTACTTCTTTTAACTCTTCCACGTCCATCAAAGCTATTTCAATATTTCCGCATCGTTTCTGCCATTCGATTGCTCTTTTTTTCTCTTTTATCGGAAATCTGAAATAACTTATTCCACTGTCTTTAAATCGGTGTTTCGAGCAATTAATGTATAACATAAATTTGTTTGCGGCATGTTGTTAAAGGATTAAACACAATCTGTGAAACAACTACGGTATATTACTAAATTTGAACTAACTCAAAACTCAGGAAACTCGCGACAGCGCATGGGCACTCAAACTACATCAAATTGAGGCTGCGCCATCTATATGTCAGTGCGTTCCGATGCGACGCGTAAAGCTATGGTATTGCGTGTCTTGTTAAATTTCTCAGTCAACGATAGTATGCAGTCCTTATCTAAATGGCTCATAGACGTAACTTTGATTTGTAAAGCCTTATATAATTCCACATTTGTGAGACCTGGTAAAAACTTTAAATTTTCTGTAAACTTTCTTAAAGTTATTATTGTTGGTAAACAGAACAAGGTTTGCAAATACTTGTAACACAGTGTCCCCAAAAAATATAGTTGCATGCTAAATTGTTTATATGCAGTTGTATATCTTCTTTTAGTTGAGGTTATATTGCATAATCTTGCTTGAATCTTGACAAATTTTGATAAATTTTCAGGTAGAAACTGATTGTAATGATGGTCGAAATCTTTTAGAGCAGATGTATTCTTCGTACATGCAGTTGGAAGTAATCTTCTCACTTTTATATTTTCGTCACGCAAGTTTCTTATAGATTGTCTAAGTTTTCTTTTGCGAGAAGTCCCTGAAGATAATGCCTGGTTTGTCTTAGTATGTATTTCTACAAGGACAATGACGAAATATTTATATAAAATCAATACCTCAAATATAACTTAAAAACTACAATAGTCTTTTAAATTTATAAGTACAGAATATCATAACCCATAGCAGATAAAGTTTGAGGGCTTTCTATTTGTATAAAACCACAAAAACCATTGCAATCCCTTTTCCTCTAGATATTTTTTCACCATGGGCGCAAACACTTTCTTGACCCACTCGAGAAATAATACCCGAGTTACCCATGCCTTAGCATTAGAACGCTACATTGCTGGTAAACTGCCTTTGCATACGTTGAAACGTTTAAATACTCTAGGACTTTCAGAGTGGTACACTACTAAGGGTTTCAACTTGAAATCTCCATTCGCGTTTGCACACAGGAGGAGCGTGACTCTGTCTTTCATGGGTTTATGACCCGGAAGAGTTGCTTCTTCTGCTGTAATGAAGGATCTTTTGGGCATCTTCTTCCAAAATAAATTTGTTTCATCACAGTTAAATATCTGTGATGAAACAATATGCTCAGCTTCAATAAATTGACCGAATTCCTGTATAAACTCATCGGCTGCCTCTTTATCGGCGCTTGCTGCCCCGCCGTGTTGAACGATGCTATGTATACCATGTCTTCGTTTAAAACGCTAAAACCACCTTGAAGATCCTAGAAGGTCCATCCTTTCTTACCATACTTACCGCATGTGACATCGTTGGTAAAACAGTAGCTTCTATTATTTTCTGTTTATGATTCCAGTATGTACTTACCGTGTAGCGCCAAAATCAACCAATACAAAAATAACACCGCGAGGTTCAGCAGGTTTTGGGCTCCAGCTAGCTTTGAAACAGTGGAGACGGGGAGGTTCGATTTTAGAAAATAAGGGCGCCACGGACTTACCAAAATACCTACCAAACGTTCTCTCGCCACACACCAATTAAGTCCGAAATCAGCAAAGAAACATTCAAACACACAGATAACGTAAATAATTAGGTTTATTTTAAGATGCCAAGTATATATATAATGAGTAGTTCCTGTCTGTGGCATAAAATTATACCAATAATAATAATAAAAAAAAGTGGGAAATCCCAATCGCAAACACCCTAAAATGAACAAAAGTGCCCGTAATAAGCACCAAAAAAAAAATAAAATAGAAACAAAATTAACAACCGCGAACGCGTTAAACCCGAGAGTAGCTACTGTCGCAGTTCGAAATCTATAAATAAAAAAAATACTCAACCGGTTCCGAAATAAAATCAAAAAGAAAATCTTGCGATTAAGTTACACAAAAAAAAAATTAAAGAAAGTTATTTTAAATATTAAATTACTGAAAATTATAGAAAAATATGCGTTTCGACAGGAACAAACAAAATCTTAAATAAAGTTCAAAACAATAAAAAAACAAAATGTAGCAACAATTCAAGTTTCGATAATTAAATTAGTTAAGGTAATTTTCTTAATCTTTCCGGGGAGAATAGAAATAGGTTAAGTTCGCTTATCTGCTATAATTCCTGTGTTGGTGAAGTTGATTGAAGTCGTGGTAGGTGTCCAAATTTTGTGCGGAGACCAAAAGTCGAACCAACAGGGCTAAGGTCGCTCCAAGGTCGAGACGCAATAAGGAACAGAGGGAGAATTAGTTTCGACGTAGTTCCAATCCCGGTCTAGTTCAAACAACAAATCCTAGACTTAAGGGATATCCAAAAATAAAGGCGATCTTAAGCGGCCTAAAGAAGTCTGAGACTCCGAGAAAATATATCCGGAAATATCTCCGAAAATCGATACAATCGATGATTAAACCGGTCAATAAATCCGTCCAGCGACGATGAAGAATCTTATCTAAACAATCTTGGAAACCAAACTTCTATGATAATGATTCTTTTAATAAATGACCACGTTTTCCAACTCGGAGCTCAAAACACGTCTTCGTACTACCAAATCACGAAGCCAAAAGAGGACGAGCACGCCAAACCTGCTCTGAAGTTAGATCGGAACCAAACGTCGAAACTCGAATAATCGATAATAGATGACACCCCTATACCAACGACCTTCAAATAAAACGAAATATCACCAGAAAGCGAACCAAGAAAACGAAACCGTTACATTCCCCCCTTACGTCAAGAAAGTTTACCTAGTAAACTTTACATAATTCTAAGAAGACGAATCCTATACGAAGGTAGAACCCCAAATATGGCCAAAAATGACCAAGAACAAAACCTAACACAACCCAACCCCCAAAACACCCCATCATAGAAACCAACCACCTGGCCCACCACGTGCCCTAAGCCACCAGGTCTTCGGCATTCGGCCGGAAAAAGGAAAGTAAAACAAAAATGCAAGGACGAGGCAAATGCGTTCCCAACCACGTGTCCGACATCCACCCCGTGCGTATCGGCCAGTCCCGAGCATCCGTCAAACAAAAAGCGGGAGGGTGAAGAAAAGTGACAGCTCAAGATCCTATCCGGACTTACACTTACTTAACTTCCGAGGCCGGTGAAGGAAAGAAGAAAACCGAGAGACGGCGGAAATGAAAGGGGAGTGACGGAGAGGCTCAAGAGGGACCTCAACACAACCGTTTGGACATCGACACGCTGCGAGCGCAAAAGCCTCAAAACGAAGTCTTCGTGAAGCGAAGAACTTCGAAAACAAAACACTAAAAAAAGACTCTAACAGGATCAACAAAAAAAGGGTTATTACTAACGTTAAAGGATAACAAGCGGAAAAGGATTGGGAAATCAAAGACGGGTTCGTTGGTTTCTATGCCCACCCCACAAACAAACAAAATAACCCCACCAAGAAAATGCGAAACTAAAGCGCGAAACTACGCTACCAACGATAGCGGATCCAAAAGATGACAAACGGAATGGAAACAACCGGTCTTCTGGCGTATTATAAGGCCCCAACCAGGTGGGCCACGACGAAACCACCTAAACGGAATCATTGTGATAAGATTTCAAGTCCTTCGCATGCCAAGACCCTGCCACACGACCATTCTCATCCCTCAACAGGTATGTCCACGTGGACAAAACTTTATCGATGGTAAAAGGACCAACATACTTCGGTGCTAACTTACTGGAGAAGTGTTTAGAAGCATCAGACAAAACAAAGTTCCTCTTCCACACCTTCTGTCCAATCACAAACTTATCAGGGCGCTTTCTCAGATTATACAACCTCTCGTTTTTAGCCGATGACTGGGCAATGCGTCTTTTTATATCCTCAAACACCTTAACAAGATCCTTATTATTAAATTGATGAGTATCCCTGTCAAAAACTTTATCATGGTGACTACCGTCCAAAATCATCTCTCTACCCGTACACACAAAATAAGGAGTGAGTTTAGTAACCTCGTGACGAGCCGTGTTCATGGCGCAAACTACTTTAGGAAGACTGACATCCCAAGTACGTTGATCATCCTTACAATACATCGAAATGATAGTTTTAAGCGTCCGATTGACACGTTCGACGGGATTTGCTTGGGGATGGTAATTAGCATTAAATTTGATATTGACACGGTATTCCTGGGATAAGGACAACAATTGTTTTGAACGGAATTGAGGTCCATTATCACAAATTAAGGTCTTAGGAACACCATACTTGAGGAATATCTCATTTTCCAGGATCTGGGATATTTTATCTGCCGTAGCAGAGCGCATGGGAAAGGCTGAGGTGAATTTGCTAAAATAATCTGAGGCTACAAAGATAAATTGATTACCTTTTTTAGAGCGGGGAAGGGGACCAACAAGATCGACTGATATCATTTGCCAGGGCTTCTCACAGTTAGGTTGCTGCACAAATTGACCGGCAGACTTGATATTAGGGATTTTGAAGGATGCACAGGTTTTACAAGCTGAGACGTATCTGACTACATCGGTTTTCATCTTGGGCCAAAAATAGTGTTCGGAAAGCCTACTGAGGGTTTTAAAAACACCCATATGACCGGAAGTAGGGACATCGTGAACCAGGGAGAGAACTTTATGTCTGAAATCCTTAGGGACAATACGTTTCCAGGGTTGTTCATTGCGACCTAAAATGGATGAGGTTACGTATTTATAGATGTCGTTGTTCTCAACTCGGTATAAAGGATATTTGGCGGGGGAACACTGGATTGAATTCTTTAATTTAAGGAACCACTTATCCGATGTGTCAGAAAAATTGAGATCAGAATCGACTTGGGTAGAATCGACCTGCTCAACCGCACGGGATAACATATCGGGGACGACATTATCACACCCTTTCCTGTGTTTAATTTCAAAATCGAATTGCTGAAGCCTAACCGCCCATCTGGCAATACGTCCCGTAGGAACTTTCAGTTTCAACAGCCAAAGAAGAGAGTAATGGTCAGTCACCACGGTAAAATTAACACCCTCCAAATATGGCCTAAGCTTCTCAACCGCCCAAATCACAGCTAAACACTCTCTTTCAGTCGCCGAATAATTACGCTCAGCAGAATTCAGGGATCGACTAAGATATGACACCACACGATCACCATTCTCACCGTCAGGCTGCAACAAAACCGCGCCAAGACCAACACCAGAAGCATCCGTATGCAATTCAAAAGGGAGAGAATAATCAGGGCAACAAAGAATAGGTGCAGATACCAATTTTTCCTTAATAGACTTAAAGGACTTCTCACATTCTACGGACCATTCGACCTTAGCATTCTTTTTCAAAAGCCGGGTAATCGGAGCTATCAGAGTGGCAAAATTGGGAATAAACCTTCTATACCAAGAAAATGTACCTAACACTCGTCTGACCTCTTTTTGATTACGTGGAACGGGTATTCGCATCATAGCATCTACCTTCTCCGGATCGACATGAAGACCGTATTTATCGACAACGTACCCCAAATATCTGAGTTCGGGTCGACAAAGATGACATTTCTCCCAACTCAACCTTAAACCAGCGTCGGTCAACCGACGTAGAACTTCAGTAAGTACCGCCAAATGTTCCTCAAATGTCTCAGTAACAACAATTACATCGTCCAGATAAACGAAAACCTTAGGCTCCAAATCAGCACCAAACACACGGTCAATCAACCTCTGCCAAGTCGCAGGCGAATTATGTAAGCCAAATGGCATACGAGTGAACTGGAATAAACCTCTACCAGGGACCGTAAATGCAGTGTATTGTTTAGAAGACTCTTCCATAGGAACTTGCCAAAAAGCGGACTTAATATCAAGGGAGGAAAGATATCTTGCGTTTTTCAGTTTGTCGAGGGTGGCCGAGACATAGGGGAGGGGATAACTATCTCGTTCAGTAACAGCATTGAGTCGACGAAAGTCTACACAAAATCGATAAGATCCATCTTTTTTCTTAACTAAAAGGATCGGAGAAGACCACGCACTGGAAGAGGGTTCAACAACTCCTTGAGCCAACATATCATCAAGTTCTTTATTAATATGCTGCTGGACTATAGGAGAGACAGGGTAATATCTCTGTTTGATGGGATCAGAGGAGGTGCGGATAACATGACTAACTAGGTGGGTACAACCTAAACCGCTTCCCATTTTATTTCTAAAACTTCCGACCAGAGAATCCAAACGCTTTCTCTCATCAGGGGTCAAAGAGATGCCAACAGAATCTAACGATGCCAAAGATTCACCAGCAAAATTCCAGGAGTCGTTGCGCAAATCGGGGAGAATTCCCAAAGATCTAAAGAAATCAACGCCTAATATAAGAGTCTGGGGCAAATCAGGGACCACCAACATATCGACAAGGCTCACGCGGCCTTTCAAAACCACAGGAACCGTGACCACACCCAAACTATTACACATTTGGCCATTCGCAACTCTCACCGCAGAAGCCACCGGACGAACTTGGAAGCCCATATCCGAAATCATTTGCCAACCTTTCCGACCCAAAATGGTACGAGAAGCACCCGTATTAAGAAGACCCAGAATTTCTTTACCCAAAACGGATATCGCTAAATAAGGCCTCTCATCAGGACCACAACTTTCAAGAATATAGCTCAGGACAGCAGAAAACTTATCAGCCGAAAGAACGTCAATGTCAGCTAGCCGGCTCACTAGTGACGACGATTGGCGTTTCCCGAAGAAGAAGAACACCTAGGACAATTTTTGGTAGTGAATCCCTTTTCCTTGCACTTAAAACAGTGGACCCGTCGAGGAGCAGAACAACCTCGGGCTATGTGACCGGAGCCACCACAATTAAAACATTTCACCGAAGAATGTTCAGGAGCAGACGTCGCCTCCGCATAAGCCAATTCAGGTTCCAACATTCTACCTCGGTTCTTTGGAGGGTGGAATTCCTTTAATACTCTACTTGACTCCTCTAATTGCTTACATAGGGACTTTAATTGGGTTACTGAGTCAATGGAATGCAGAGCTAACTGTGCCTGGAAACTAGGCAAAATGTTTCGCCGAAGAATTCTAACCTTTGCTTCTTCTGAGACTGGACAAGTCAGACGACTAAATAAACCCATCATATTCGCTATAAAAATAGTCACTGATTCACGTTCACCCTGAGTTCTATGACGGATTTCCTCTAACAGCTGTTCGTTATAATCCGTGGGCAAAAATTCCTCTCGAAGTAAAGTTTCTAATTCATCCAAAGAAGAAACTGAATTCCTAATCGATCTATACCAAGCCAAGGCTGGACCATCAAATAAATCAAGGGCTGATACGAAAACTTGGTGGAGGGGAACACCCCTAGCAGCAGAAAGCTCACGTACACGTTCAAGAAACGCACCCACAGACATTCCTGATTTTCCGGAAAACTTCAAATCCCACTTATGAACCGGTACAACCTTACTAGAGGGAATAGGGGAAAGAACTGTATCAACGGGCGTCGACGTAGAGGTAGCAGCGACATTAAGGGATTCGTTTAGGGTTCGTTCTAATACTTCTAACTCCACAGGCCGAGATAAAGTAGCTAATAATGCATGAAATTTGTCCTTTAAAGCTATAGCCTCTTTCATAAATAGAGTCCGATTCTCAGAAAGTGAGTCCATTCTCTTTACACGACTCAAAACATGCCAAAGCTTCGACTCCACACGCTTCGCATCCTTACTCTGAAAATTATCTAACAAAGACTTAATCTCCCCTAAGCGATTCCTAACAGCCTCACTATCTTCCTCATCGGTAAATGGGTAGCCAGGATAAGCATTCACATCAACCAAACCCGATTTCTCTTTCTGAAGGATCGGGGTAAGAAGCCTTCTCATTTCATCAACAGTCTCTCCATGAACAATACCACGCACGCTCAACTCATAACTCAATACGCCGCATTAGTGTGACGTCACATGTTGAGGCAGTCTCTGTACGTGAATCCAAACAAACTTTTTCTACATAGATTCAGTCCATAAGCGGCTAGAAAATCATTTTTTTAGAGTACTTAGAGACATATTTAAGGTATGAAAAGTGGGCACTGCAATGTAAAATGCCGTTTTCTACATCTAAACAGAAAATGGTAAGTTAAATAAATTTTTTAACGCCGTAAGAGCAGAAATAAGTTCGCGTACACATAAGCTCCAAAACCGTATCTGCCAAACGTAAGGTTAAAAAGTTCATAGTTCGGTAATTAATAAGATTTGGGCCACCAAATCTTACAAACGGGAAGGGTATTATCCTCAGAATACCTTACAGCCCTCGTTTGGTGAAAAACAATACCCTCGGATTAGTTTAGATTCAATGCTAGTAACAAGTATAAATTTGATAAAAATATAGGTATTTTGTTATAAAGGAAGGAGTTTTTATAGTTTTATGATCTTTCTTATTGTACCCTTTGCAGGTAAAACATAACAAGTATGAAATTTGCTTATAAAGAATATCTTTTAAAGGACATTTTACCATAAGACGTAGAAATACACCAAACAGAAACCCAAGTAAGACCCAGGATACATGCTAAAAGGATCATACTAACACAACAGTAAAAGTCTGTTCAAGCTCTTACAAATTTGTACCCCCCTTTAGTTAAATATATAGACCACTGCTATTGTGGATAATGTTGTATATTTTATTTCTGGAATAACTAACGGTAAGTATTAGTACTACTACATTAACTTTTTTTCTGTTATAGGATTTGATAGGATCAAACTCTGTTGCGTTATTGTAGTATTCTTTGCGTTGACTTCACGACTTCTGTTTTTTCTTAGGTTCTTATAATGTGAATGTAATTTTAATTTTAAATATTAAATATTTTTAACTCTGATCTCTAGATTTTTAATATATACCAGTGCTCATAGTACTCTCTTATTCTAAATCTCATTATAGGAATGTAAATATTTTAAATAAATTAATAAAAATCAAAGCAGAGAAAGGAAAATATACAAAACATATTAAAATTGTAATAAGTTACGACACAATATCTATATTATTGAAATAAAAATCCCAGGTAGTAATAAATGGGGGTAGTTGTAATAACTATAATGGTTAGGTTCAAAAGTTGGATATGAATGTGTAAATATGAATTAAAAGTAAAACACAGCTACAAATGTTAACTAATTTATTTATTAATTATTCAAGTTAAGTAA
The DNA here is from genome assembly GCA_036711955.1 of Digitonthophagus gazella. NCBI lineage: Eukaryota > Metazoa > Arthropoda > Insecta > Coleoptera > Scarabaeidae > Digitonthophagus > Digitonthophagus gazella. The sequence goes on along the minus strand of JASCIT010000006.1, from coordinate 25,633,239 downwards.
AGTAAATCTGTAAGAGTTCTAATAACTTATACTATGGTGTCGGAGTGGCTTCGAAGAGTGTACGATATAAAACTTAGAATCTTGAAACATTTCATCACACGTATGCTCCTTTTTGTATATATCCTGGTTCTTACTACAATTTCTGTTTGATGTACTTGTACGTTTTGTGGTAAAATGTCTTTTAATAGACGTTCTTTATCAGCAGCATATTTATTGTGGTAAAATGTCTTTTAATAGATATTCTTTATCAGCAAATTTCATAGTTGTTATGTTTTACCTGCAAATGGTACAATAATAAAGATCAGAAAACTATTAAAAAACCCTTCCTTTGTAACAAAATACCTATATTCTTATCAAATTTATACTTGTTGCTAGCACTGAATCTAAACTAATCCGAGGGTGTTGTTTTTCACCAAAGGAGGGCTGTAAGGTATTCTGAGGATAATAACCTTCCCATTTGTAAGATTTGGTGGCCCAAATCTTATTAATTACCGAACTATGAACTTTTTAAGCTTACGTTTGACAGATACGGTTTTGGAGGTTATGTGTACGCGAACTTACTTCTGCTCTTACGGCGTTAAAAAATTTATTTAACTTACCATTTTCTGTTTAGATGTAGAACACGATATTTTACATTCTGTGCCCACTTTTCATACCTTAAATATGTCTCTAAGTACTCTAAAAAAATGATTTTCTCGCCGCTTATGGACTGAATCTATGTAGAAAAAGTTTGTTTGGATTCAAGTACAGAGACTGCCTCAACATGTGTCGTCACCACTAATGCGGCGTATTCGGCCTTACTAAGATAGTTAATGGTAACTTTGAGAGCCATTATAAAAAAAGATATCGAATACCAAACAGGGAAAAATTAACAAACAGAACCACAGTGGCCTAACAACTATATGGCCTAACAACTATCGGGCCTAACAACTATCGGGCCTATCAACTATTGGGCCCCACGTTGGGCGCCAAAAATGTAGCGCCAAAATCAACCAATACAAAAATAACACCGCGAGGTTCAGCAGGTTTTGGGCTCCAGCTAGCTTTGAAACAGTGGAGACGGGGAGGTTCGATTTTAGAAAATAAGGGCGCCACGGACTTACCAAAATACCTACCAAACGTTCTCTCGCCACACACCAATTAAGTCCGAAATCAGCAAAGAAACATTCAAACACACAGATAACGTAAATAATTAGGTTTATTTTAAGATGCCAAGTATATATATAATGAGTAGTTCCTGTCTGTGGCATAAAATTATACCAATAATAATAATAAAAAAAAGTGGGAAATCCCAATCGCAAACACCCTAAAATGAACAAAAGTGCCCGTAATAAGCACAAAAAAAAAAATAAAATAGAAACAAAATTAACAACCGCGAACGCGTTAAACCCGAGAGTAGCTACTGTCGCAGTTCGAAATCTATAAATAAAAAAAATACTCAACCGGTTCCGAAATAAAATCAAAAAGAAAATCTTGCGATTAAGTTACACAAAAAAAAAAATTAAAGAAAGTTATTTTAAATATTAAATTACTGAAAATTATAGAAAAATATGCGTTTCGACAGGAACAAACAAAATCTTAAATAAAGTTCAAAACAATAAAAAAACAAAATGTAGCAACAATTCAAGTTTCGATAATTAAATTAGTTAAGGTAATTTTCTTAATCTTTCCGGGGAGAATAGAAATAGGTTAAGTTCGCTTATCTGCTATAATTCCTGTGTTGGTGAAGTTGATTGAAGTCGTGGTAGGTGTCCAAATTTTGTGCGGAGACCAAAAGTCGAACCAACAGGGCTAAGGTCGCTCCAAGGTCGAGACGCAATAAGAAACAGAGGGAGAATTAGTTTCGACGTAGTTCCAATCCCGGTCTAGTTCAAACAACAAATCCTAGACTTAAGGGATATCCAAAAATAAAGGCGATCTTAAGCGGCCTAAAGAAGTCTGAGACTCCGAGAAAATATATCCGGAAATATCTCCGAAAATCGATACAATCGATGATTAAACCGGTCAATAAATCCGTCCAGCGACGATAAAGAATCTTATCCAAACAATCTTGGAAACCAAACTTCTATGATAATGATTCTTTTAATAAATGACCACGTTTTCCAACTCGGAGCTCAAAACACGTCTTCGTACTACCAAATCACGAAGCCAAAAGAGGACGAGCACGCCAAACCTGCTCTGAAGTTAGATCGGAACCAAACGTCGAAACTCGAATAATCGATAATAGATGACACCCCTATACCAACGACCTTCAAATAAAACGAAATATCACCAGAAAGCGAACCAAGAAAACGAAACCGTTACAACCGTTGTCCTTGGTAAATTATATTGTCTAGCAGCGTCTGCCACTTTTATGCGTTGTTCAATTTTTGCGATTATTTCTCTCTTGGTTTTGATTGGGGAACCCCCTTCTGCAACGCCTGGAGATACGATTTGGTAAATAGTAGAGCCACAAAACGAGAGAGGACATTAAATGGCTATTTTACTATGTTATTTTAAAGCTCATTATCTTATTCGCGAACCCCTAGGGGTTCGCGAACCACCGGTTGGGAACCACTGTTTTAAACTAATATACTCGTATTGTTATATCGGGACATTTTCTAGATCGTCGGAACACCACTATCTATAACGGTGGCATGTCCCGACGTATCGGGACGAATGGCAATCCTAGCTTCATTGAATAATTATTTCGTTTTATTAACTATTCTTCTAGCTTTTGTAAATATTTTTCCAACTGAAGGGCGTGAATCCTGTTTATTTAAAATTTTATCAACTCTTTTACAAAAATGGAAAATAATTTAAGTAATAAAAATTTTTATTATAAAAGTAATATATTTTTGTTTGTGGTCACTAATAAGTGAGAAATTGACATTTTGTAGAATTAGTTTGCAAAGTAAGTAGAAAACTTTACATCCCAATTTTGAATTTAAAACATCTATTACAATTTTGTAACATTTTATCAATGTTTCTAAAAATAATTCATTACAATAATACAGTTTTGAGGTTCCGTATCGCTTACGAAGTGTTAATCTATGTTGAACTAAATCTCTAAGGTTTTTTTCTAAAATATGTAAATGACAGAGCTTACATTTAAATTTATTTATTGTTTTCTTGGTAACATATCCAGCTACATACCCAAATGTGGAATAGTCAATATCTTGCTGATTCTTATCACTAATGTCTGGGATATTTTCAGTATTATTGCCGTCCTCATGATGCTCCGTTTCGCACTCCGTAACAAATCTTTTTAAAGTTAATAAATTGACATCTTTAGAGGTGAGCAAGTTTATACTCCAGGTTCATCGTGTGTAAATATACAAATGAATAAAACAACAGTTTTATGTAAACCACGATGATGAAATTTTTATTTGCTATAAGTGCTACATTAATCGGTTAACGTTTCGCCGTTAAGCGTCTTCAGGCACATCGTCAGTTGATTGAAAAATTCCGACATAAGCTTCAAGATGTAACATCAAGGTGAAAAACTGAAGATGCGCACATAAATTTTTGGTGAAAATTGAAAAATGTAAAGGCTGAAGGCAGGTTAATAATCAAATTTTTAAGGCTGAAGGCGTGATTAAAAAGTAAACTAAATTAAAAAGTAAAATTAAACTATACTGTATCTATACTGCTTGCAATCTTCTGGGCATGGATGACACAAGCTTGCTGGTACTTTCTCTGTAATTTTATTCCATTCTCCTGGCAGGTACATTTTTAGCTCATCTTTATTTCCTATATGGTGTTTTCTTATATTTAAATCCAACTGATGCCATAGTTTTTCCAACGGATTTAAGTCCGGGGATCGGGGAGGGTAGGGAAGAGTTTTTCTAACTCTGTAAAGCATCCATTCTTTTACAATCCTAGCGGTATGTTTAGGATCGTTCTTGTTGGAATATATAGCTATCTTCTATGCCTAATTTGATAGCACTGTCATGTAAGTTACCTTGCAGTATTTTCAGGTAACATTTTGCGTCCAAAATACCGTCAATAAAATGAAGACTTCCTATCCCATTGTACCCCATGCTCCCCCAAATCATTACACGTCCACCTCCATGTTTGACTGCAGGTGTCAAGTTTTCTTTCTGTAGTTCATTGTTAGGTTTACGCCATACGGTTTTTCGTCCATCTGAACCAAATATATTAAATTTACTTTCATCGAAAAAAAATACATTTTCCAAAAGTCTATTGGCTGATCAATATACTGTTTTGCAAATTCAACGCGTAGAAGTCTATTGGTTTCACTTATAAATGGCTTTTTTCGTGCCACTCTGCCATGATAGCCGACTTTTCACATTACATTTCCAAAAGTTTCGCGATGTACAGGGTGGGCAAATTTGGGTGTTATTATAGGCTATCTCAGAAACTATAAGAGATACGAAAAAAGCAGGTACCATGTCTAGGTCTCTTTTTTCGAGAAAAACTCAATGGCGCAAACACCAACCCTCTATCTTTTGTTTTTGAGTTATAGTCAAAAAGTCAAATTTTGAGGTTTTCGAAAAATGCTCGTACTTCGTTTATTTTTAGAATTAGAGAAAAGCGGTTGATACGTTCTTAAGGCACTTTCTTGAGTAGAATACACTGACGTTGAAAAATTTTAAATATACTCGATAATTTTTGAGATATAACACAAAGTTGTATTTTTTTAAATACAAACCATACTCTATTATGGTGTTATTGAAGAGAGAATATTTTTAGCTATCCAGTGATATATCGCACGTATGGTGTAATTGTGAAAAATCTGCGTTATTTTTTAATTCAAAAAATTGTTTCAAAAAAAAATTTGATCGATAAATGTTAATCAAAAATTGATTTCAGAATAATAAATTGTGTATAAAATTTGTTCGAAACTATAACCAATAATTGTGGTTGAAAAGTGAATACTTTTCGCTTTTGCTGCAAGACCCGAAAAGGACTGAAAGTCTGACCGAAAAAGTTAAAGTAACGAGGTGCGGTGGGCCTGTCTACAACGGCGTTTTTGCCTGAAGACCTTTGCGTTTGCTAGGACCCGTACAAACTCCGGTCCTCACTTCCACTGTAGTTTAGTCGGGAGTATTCGGTAAAGTTACAGGGAGGAATCGCGCTCTTGCATCCTTTTCTCCATGGTGAGGGTTACGATCGTGATATAGTACATGTTTTTCTGATATTGTTCCGAGGATTACGGTTAATGTTTGTACACTAATACGGCGATTTTTCTTCATTTCGCATAGAATGTACCTCTCATTTTGTACACTTCACACCTTTGGGCGTCCGGAGCGTTTTCGATTATCAACACTAATAGTGGTTTTGTAGTTTTTTCTGATAAAATGCATTGTACTAGACGGTTTTTTACCAAATCATCTATTTTACGGACATTTTCCTTGTTTGTGTATATTTACTATGCATTCTTTCAAATCCACACTATTGTAAGTTCGCGTCGATTTTCACTCAATATGTCATTAGTTTTAGCAAACAACTAAACTCAACTGATGTTTTAGTATTTTTGAAGATAGTTTAAATCAACGTACATTTTGGGGGTTTCTTCTTCGAAAAAACCCTTTTCCAGGAAAGGTTTTTTGAGGCAAAACGTGCGAGTGTCCAAATACTTTATTGTTATTGAAATTTTAGTTTTTTTGAATAAAACAAACATATACAGTGAAATTTCCCTTCGCGGACATCCCCCTTGAACGGACCCCCCCTTGGGCAGACAGTTTTTCATGGAACAGTCCCACTCTCATATAATTTGCATTGCGTTAACTCTCTCTTGGAGGGGCATTCTCTTGAACGGACGCGGACACTGCCAATTGTTCTCTTAAACGAACAATTGAGCCACGCGCCGACTTGGCTGTCTCCCTTTAATAGAAGTGTGGCGTACTCCGCTTGGAGTTCGCGATTGGCTCCCAAAACTAATAATGTTTCTCGGGCGCCACCTTTTTAAAGAAGTAAGGTCTTCTGTATCCTCGAGTAGCTTTTAGACAGTGGAGAAAAGAGAAAAAAAATATGTCCAGGGTTTTAACGGGTTAATGATGAAAGGAATATAGAACGGGAAATTGAAATGCAGATTTAAACAATATAAAAACAATCTTTATTGAAACCAAACTCAAAATCTTTAATAGACAGAAAAGAGGGGAAATTTGCTTTATTAAAAAAAAAGTCGAAATTGTTTTAAAGTAAAATCGGGGGGGTTTCTTATTTTATTAGCAGAGACTTTCTGATAATTAACAAGATTTGATTTTCTCAAAATAATTAAACCGGTATAGCAACGGTACAACAGTTTGCAATAGAAAAAAATTTTGCTATAGAAATTCTCAACGTATAGCAAAATAGAAATAGATGCTTTAGGAATTCTCGCGTACAGCGGAAAGAAGATTTTGCTATAGGAATACTCAACGTATAGCAAAGAGAAATAGATGCTTTAGGAATTCTCGCGTACAGCGGAAAGAAGATTTTGCTATAGGAATACTCAACGTATAGCAAAGAGAAATAGATGCTGTAGGAATTCTCACGTACAGCGGGAAGAAGAGAGTCTTGCTATAGGAATACTCAACGTATAGCAAAGAGAAATAGACAAAATAAGAGAATTAAAAAAAAAGGCAAAGTCTCTACTAATAAGAAATAGCGTACATACGAAAAATAAAATCTGTGCGATTCTAAACTAACTTTTCGGACTTCGGTCGCGCAGTGTCACGGCGTCAGAAAACTAAGCGCATAAAATTGAAATTTTTGGGCCTTTTATAGGCGACGGGGTTGAAAACTCGTTCAAATCGAGTGGGAGAGACCTTTTTCGCAGAAAATTATTACCAAATATGGTAAAAATGCAAATTACGAGACGTTCTAATTAAACTAGCGACTTCAAACTTACAGACAATGAATTTTAGGCATATCTTTATTCTATGATGTTTTTTAAATGGTTAAAATCGGCTTATTAACGCTTAATTAGTTATTAGTTACAAGTAATTAAAATCTTACGTAGTTTATCGTTCGGCTCTGATCAAAATACTAAAATTCATAAGTTACAAGTTTTATCGAAAAATTAACATTTCAAAAGTTATACAAACTTAAAAGTAAAATACCACGTGCATTGATAAATTAATACTTAACGACTATTAATTAACAGCGAAATTATACAAAAGCAAAACACAAATGTGAAGCATTAACATCTTTATAAATAGTAAACATGTAAAAGTGCGGAAGACTTCAATAAACTAAGTTTTTGTCAAAAATGTTACAATTATGAATTAATTAATATAACTTGTTAATGACTAATCAGCGGGATACGAAAATAGTTCAACATTCATTATGATAGGTTTATAACAAAATGTGATTAGATTTATATTTCGGACGGGTTTAATTCCGCAGTGACTAATTAAGATCAGTCAATTAACATACAAGACTTATTTATTTAAAAGTAATTTTTCTGTTGGGCGGAAGAGCAAATCTTAAATTAGGGATACATTGCAAGTATAACAATTTATGTGGATTTCATATGGTCAAAAATTAAGGAAATTAATAAACGGCCTGGTAGAAGTCTATTTTTAGAACATTTTTATTTACTTTCATTTATTTATGAAAAGGTCGGATTTTAACTTTCTTTATAGAAAGGAAACCAAGGGAAATGATAAAATGAAAAAACTGATTTTAATTAGTTAATTACGGATAATGAAATGAAATGGAAAAAGGGCGGTCTATGCAATAATTTCGAAAATATAATAAATTTTATCAGTAGTAGGTTTGGCTGCCTAATCGGCGGAACTTAAAAATAAAAATTCTATGGAAAATGAGGAAATTAAATAATTTTTGTAACTTCGTTACATAAGGTTTTCGCATTATTCGGTGTTTTACCGATTTCAATATTTGCAAGATACAAGCGCAGCCTATGTCGTGCCTTTCTGCTTAGCTTGAATGAGGGACTTCTCCGAGTAACCGAAATTTAAACGTTCTCATTTTTTCGGTACATACGGGGTTCAATACTAATTTGACGTCTATGCAGAAAAAGATATAAGGATGTACTGTACTTTGCAAAAACCGCTTGATCCCAAATATCCAAGGAAACAGTTAAGAATTGTTCCCTAAAGAAAGATTTAAGCACGACAATATGCAAAGTGAAGACCAGCTAAATGAGGTTGTTACATCCGATGCAGAAGATGATTTACCACTTAATGTAATAACAGATATTCTCAGATATGAGAATTTGTTGAAATTTATAGATAATAAAAACCTTGATTTCTTTAAACTGGACGAAAATTTGTATATTGAAGACTCAGATTCAGGACAAGAAATTGAAAATCCAGAAGTGCAAGAACTGGCTGAAGATTCTGACGTGCATGAGGTTCCAGTACTAACAGATAATACCCAAAACTATGGTGATAGAATCTTTGAAGCTTCTTTCTAAATTAAAAATACGATTTCTGGACGCCAGTTTAAAGAAAAAGAGGAGACAAACAACAATAGATTATTTTTTACGTCATTAGACTGACATTTAATGTCATATTATGTATTGTCACATATGTTCTTTTATATACAGGTGTCCTGGAAAATGTGGGAAATCTCTTGGATTCTAATAGAACATAAAAAATATGATTACAAGTTCCCATAATTTTTCTTCCTAGCGGCCTTCCCCTCGGAGATACGGCCTTCTAAAGGAAGCCACTGGAAAACAATTTTTCTTGAATAACATTTAAAGTACTTAATTTAATTTAATGAAAATTTAATATGATAAACAGTAGTACGGACCTCTTAAAAAAATGACCTTAAAACGTAATTAGTCTCTTTAGTTTACCAGGGACCTACTAGGTTATGCATTTTAATGCTTACATTTTTAACACCCTGTATCGTAAGGAGTTAAAAAAAATAAATTTAGATACCTTGAATATTTAGCTAAAGAAAATGTACTTATTCAGTGTCGATAAAATGAACCGTTTTCGAGAAAAAAAATTGTAAAAGAAACCATCAAGATTAAAAATGTATTAACAGGTTAACAGTCCACAGCCCATATAAGGGCTGTGAACGGAAAGTACTACCAGTCCACAGCCCATATGTGGGCTCTTTTTCGACACAATTTTCAAAATGAAAACAAGACCGGGCGTGTGTAACGTTTCTCATTCTCTAACTTGGACTGTTAACCTGTTAATATTTCGTATTAATAGTAACGTTACCATAGTAACGTTTGTAAAAACAGCGCTTTTTTAATACTGATGCTGCAGACAAAAAATTTAGCGCTGTTTTTACAAACGTTACTATGGTACCTACGAAATATTAATAAATTTTTAATCTTGATGGTTTCTTTTACAATTTTTTTCTCGATAACGGGTTATTTTATCGCCACTGAATAAGAGTACCTTTTCTTTAGCTAAATATTCAAGGTATCTAAATTTATTTTTTTAAACTCCTTGCCATACAGGGTGTTAAAAATGTAAGCATTAAAATGTACAACCTAGCATGCCCCTGGTAAACTAAAGAGACTAGTTATGTTTTAAGGTCATTTTTTAAGAGGTCCTTACTACTGTTTATCATATTAAATTTTCATTAAATTAAATTAAGTACTTTAAAAGCTATTCAACAAAAATTGTTTTCCAGTGGGTTCCTTTAGAAGGTCGTATCTCCGAGGGGAAGGCCGCTAGGAAAAAAAATTATGGGAACTTGTAATCATATTTTTTAATATTCTATCAGAATCCAAGAGATTTCCCACATTTTCCAGGACATCCTGTATATGCATATTGTATGTACTTTGTAAGCTAGAAAATCATTTTTTTGCAAGTTAAAAAAAATGCCGGAATTATTTAATCCTTGAGAGAGTTTCAGTCCCTTTAAGTTAATACTTATATTAATTTGTTAATACAAAGGGCAACAATACTCTTAATTTACTTACTAAATGAATTTAAGCTTTAAATTTTTTATTTATTTTAAAAACATTCAGATATACGCTTTAAATATCCGATTTTTTAAATAATACTTTTCATTAAAAAACACGATATTTACTTCGGATTTCTATTAAGCGGACAGCTCTCTTGGACGGACACTTTTGATCGGTCCCGTTGGTGTCCGCCAAAAGCAGATTTCCCTGTATTTCTGATTTCAGACTGATTTTTTTGCTAATGTGTTTACATACTATACAAAATAATATTTGGGATATTTTAAGTTTCGTAACTTATAATTTTTTGATGAAAATGTTGTTTAATTGATCCGAAATGTGCTCAATCGTCCAGATTTGGTAGAATTGTAGCGTTGAAAAGCATTTTCATCGAAGAAAACTATACAGGTGTCCCAGAACTCAGTTGCCAAACGCTAACCACGCATTCTAGAGCTGATTTCATGCCGATTCAACGAAAACGTCCTTATCCGAAATTCCTGCCTAAGAGAACTAGAGCATCCTGAAGATGACGTGTCTGATCACGTTTTTTTCGAAATATCTTAATAACGATTTAGCTATCACAATGAAATTTTGAGCGTTTGTAAACTTCGAAATGCTTCATCGTTTGTTGACAAAACAATTTTTTTATTGCCATCGTAAAGGTGTTTAGCGCTACCAGTGTAAGTTCTCTTAGGAAGTAATTTCAGCTAAGGACTTTTTCGTTGAATCGGCATGAAATCAGCTTTAGAATGCGTGGTTAGCGTTTGGCAACTGAGTTCTGGGACACCTGTATAAATGCTTTTTTTGACTAAAATTGAAAAAATACTTACATGATTTTTTTTCGTATTTCCACCCAGTTTTGTTCAATACATGTAATATATTAATCAATCGTATTTTACGTTTTTCATACAGTTTTAAACCCAAAACGGTACGAAAACGTTAATAATTATGAAAATACGGCACATTTTCCACGCTGCACCAGTGCGAGTTTTGACATTTTTAATTAGTGGACAGTAAAACCACTTTGTTACCTAGCAACGAAAAGTATGAATCCAGGGGGGTATTATCGTAAAAGGTGTGAGCATAAAATATGTCTATAATACAAAGAAAAAGAAAAATAATATTCCTTATAAAATTCTAAATTCAAAAGAGATCCTAACCGCCAGTTACCTAGTTTTAACAACTATCCAGTCCCCTTCAACACAACCCAACTCTCAACCACCGAAGTTTAAGACAAACAATGACACACTAGCGACCTTACGGGCCGCTCTTTTACAACATTTATTATTGGATATAAAAAATGTCGACATCTTCTGGTATTTTCTTGAAAAATTTAAGGTGTCCAAACACTTTTTTGACCCACTGTAATAATTTTAGTTTTTTTGAATAATTCCTGATTAGAGAATTATTATTAAAATCATTAGCTTTCACGCGTATATCCGAGAACCAATTCTATTACTAAACTATTTACATATCTTTGGTCTGAATACTGAAGAATAACTAATGGCGAATTCGATTGGTTGCAATGGTGGGCACCAGAATTTGACCTTGAGTGCATGTTAGTGCATACATCACATTAGCTTAGCACACAAAAGTGACAGTTCAATAGAACACAATAAATAAACTTACACTAACTTAATAAAACCACTAGAAAAAATAAATTCCCTCTTTCAAATCAATGCCTTTTACGTCCATGCCATCTATCGGTGCTCCAAACTTACTTGTTAGTTTCTCCTCCTTCCACCAGAGGTATTTAATGCATTTGTCAATGTCTGTGAGCGCGTAATAGTTGTTGTTAACCTGTTCATTTTAAGCTTCTCATCGGTTTTCATCTTCTGTTTGGTAATAAATTAGTAATTCTGTAGTGTTTAAGTTCATAATCTTGTGTAATTTGTAGGTTTATGCGTCCTTATAATTATTTTTCCGATATCACCACGTATAGTTTTTTACCGGTGTTCTTAACCTTCAATTGTAAGTATCGATTGTTACCCAAAAACGTTGTTCTGTTGTTTTAATTGTTTTATTTAAGGAGAGATATCAGTGTGAAAAAAAAAAATCGATTTTTTTTTTGCTTAAATAGTTAGTTTTGTCCTTTAAGAATATGCCTACAAAATGTTTAAATAATATTCGGCTTAGAAGTATTCGAAATTGGCGTCAAGCGTCGACGCTTTCAGAGCAGTCTATAGAAGACTGTGTTTTTGTGGCGCCCAAGTAGTCAAAACAGCTGCTAATTTGGCTACTATCATATTCAACGATGGACACGTGGCTTTGTTGAATGTTGTTGAGGACTTGGGAACCTCCATCGGCGAGAAACTGTTCAATTATTGCCACGAAATCGACCGAAAAGTTAAGACTTAAGTGCTTTAAACCGACTTGAGGAGGAGGAAACGTTATTGTTGGACGCAGATGAACTTCTATATGGTCCAGGGATAGCAGAATAATCGGTAAGAACTTGTTTTATATTAATATTCAAGTTACATCATTCAATTTTATTCTCTCACAACTTTAAACGCGTTTTTCTCGAAACCATGTTTTTTTACCTGGTTGACAGCATTACTCTGTTAAATTTTGTCCAATCGACTTTATTCAACATGGATTCTCTTCAGAAAACTTATCGCTATCGTTGCATCGTAGAAGTTTTTTTTAAATTGTTTACTTTTTTTTTATTCACGATTTACTGCAAAATTTTCGTGTAAAATCCGAATTTTTTTTTTAAATGGCCACCATTTCTTTTTAAATTAAAATTTTCAAATTTTCTACGATGCTGCGATAGCTATACTACTATAATTTAATAATCTTTTCGAATTTTTCATTTCAGATGCTTGCTGTGGCTCTAATGTTGTCAACCGTTGGGAGGTCTTTTTTCTGAGACGTCATTTTACGACTGCCCCCCTGCTTCATAGATCGTAATATAAATTCAAAGAAAATATCCTTGCATACTTTAATGCTTCAATAATTAATAGACAAAATCCCAAATAATTTGATATAGCCGTATAAAAGAAAAAAAATCCCAAAAAACACCTCATTTTTCAGCCTGTCACACTGATATCTCCCCTTAATTTTTAATTCATATTCACCATGTTATTTCATTATAGCATACCTATGATGAAGATAGGTCTAATTTCTACACCCCGAAAATTGGTTGAGTTTCCAACAATTTTTAGTTTAATTAGTATCAGAAAATATTAAAAGTCCTTTAAAAATGTAGCATACCAATATGGTATGCAACTGATTGGAAACGACAGGTATGAAAACAGTATGTAAGTAAAACGGAAAGTGTGTACAGTGAAATCTCCCTTGTGCGGATACCAACGGGACCCACCAAAAGTGTCCGTTCAAGAGGGGTGTCTGCCTAAGGGAAACGTGAAGTAATTGTATTAGAGTTGGACCGTTCCATGAGAAACTGTCCATCCAAGGGGGGTGTCTGTTCAAGAGGGGTGTCCGCAAAGGGGAATTTCACTGTATACATTAATTTACTTGACAACCTAAAACATTTTATGTAAAGGGAATGATTCACATATGGAAAGGAAGCAGAATATATAATGAGAATCAACTTTATCCCAGTGATGTGGCAACGCATTCAGTTTACTGATGTCTACTACAGCTTACTGAAAATAAGACAGTGTAGCAAGCGACATTCCCACATTGTTTGTTTGAAAATATCTGTTATGTGTATGTGACCAAGATCAGTAGAGTAATGTCTATAAGGTTGTCCAACTCCCTATCTTTCGTATATTGCAAGCAAAATTTCCCTTCACATACCCAAGTTCTTGGTTACGTGACGTTATCGAAGTCATAGGTGTCTGTGAGATACCTGTTGTTTGTACGTTTCTTGTTATTGTCTCATTGTCAGTTTTGTATGAATAATTATTTTCTTTCTTTATTAATTTTATTTAATTTAAACGTAAATTTTACTATTTCAAGTTGGGGTTTGTTATGCCTACTTACCAAAGTAATAATTAGGTTAATTAAACTGTATATTTCTACTGAAGTGACGCCTTTAAACTACTAACTGCGAATTTGGAAGAGGAATTTAAAAAACATTTAGGGGAAGATGCCCATAATTATGAAAGTGGTCTAACAAGGAGACCTCACGACTTGCCCATCACCGATTTTAACGAAAGTGGTACCAATCGATAGATATTGGTACATAGTACAAATGTGTAAAATATTAGAGCGCACTATTCAGAAGTCCTCAAGAAAATTGGTGTTAAAGTTTGCGATCGGCTTATATGTTAATGATTTGTCATTTCCTCTAAAACCCCCCACTAGCCATAGTGGAAATATATCGGTTTCCACATCCATAGTACAGTGGTTCAAATCTCGACAATAACTTTTTTATTTTTATTTTGAATACAATATTTCATGTTATTTTAAAAATACTTTAATGTTACATCAACATGTTTCAAAAATAACTTAGAATATTGTATTAAAAAAGAAAATTAAAATGTATTATTTGAGATTCGAACCACCTTACTATGGATTTGGAAGCTGATATATTTTCAGTTTAGCTGTTGGGAGTGTTTAAGGGGAATGACTAATCATTGACATATAAGCCGATTGCAAACTTTAACGCCTTTATTTTATACATTTGTACTATGTACCAATATTTATCGATTGGTACCACTTTCGTTAAAATCGGTGACGGGCAAGTCGTGAGGTCTCCTTGTAAGTCATATACACTCAATTCTGCTTTTACGCGACAGATACGTTCCCAATACATTCGCGTAAAAGAAAATCGCGTAAAAAAGATATGGTGTTATGTAGAAATAGGGGATAGGTTCCAACATTTCAAAAATCGGCTAAAATGTTAAGATTAAAGCAAACGAATTTATCTTTTTTTACTTGCTTTTATTTAAATTAAACTTATTTAAACATAATTAAAAAGAAAATAAGAAATAATTCATAACTTTTAAAAATGGAAAAATAAAAGTAAACAAAAATTCATTATTTAGTAAAACCAAAATGAATTTCTAACTACTAGCACTTTTCAGTACGCTTTCCTTCTCAAGCTGTACTGTCACTTCAGTACTTCTTGTCACAAATTCTGTTATTGATTGTTGTGTTCTTGGTTTGATGAGGCTGTTATACAATTCACGATAATTGCATAATTTAATTCCACGTTGAAATTTGCTAGATCTTTCCTCGATATGATCATGCTTCTGAAAATGACTGCCGAATTTAGTAGCCAGTTGTAGTCCTTCTTCGATTAAATCTGCAGTAAGGAAAGGAACTTCTTCGTCATTATCAATACTTTTTTTAACATCAGGAGTCTCAAGTGCTAACCTAATGATTCCATCACAGTTCTAGAAGTTAATGGATATCTACAGATGACATATCATCAAATCCTTCTCCGGCTATTTCATGAGCTAAAGCAATGATGATAGGGTATTGATCTATATTAGAAGACACATGATCTTTATTTTTTTTAATCATTCTGGCCAAAGAAATCTGTAACATGCGTTTAAAGTTGATGGACTCAGTTCAGATAGTGCTAATCTTGCATCTTTGATAAATGCCAAAATTATTCTAGATTAAAATTTCTTGCATCGCGTTAAATCAAATTAAACCGCGTAAAAAAAGACTGAAATACAGTTTTTAAATCGCGTTAAATCAAATTCGCGTAAAAAAAAGTTCGCGTAAAAGCAGAATTAGATGTATTTCTCGTTTCGAAATATTTAATGAATTGCATTTGAACGAATTAAAAAATATTTTCACATTACCCGACATATTAATTTATAATTTTATTAGTCTTGATTAATGGAAATTTGTTATGAATATAAAATTTTGTGTGAATTTCATACTAGAATATTATTTTTAAAGCTTGACTTGACTTAAACCATTTTCAAAATTAACTGAATGTCCAATAAATGACTTAAAGCGGTAAAGAACTATAAGTTTCATTTGAAACAATAACTTTAATAAAATAATTTACGAACATTTATTAATTCAAAAGTAATCCATCATCATTTCGAGGTTTTAAGATTTTTGAAAGTTCTTAAAAAACTGGAGAGGTGTATGGTAGTAAACATATAATACCTTTATGTTTTTTTCCGTTACTGGTCTAATTGAGGTCTATAATGGAAGTAAAGTAATATTTCCGTATATTTTTGATCATCCTCTTTTAGATGAAAGACCCAAAACGTGGAATTCAGAATCATCTAAAGACGTTTTATAGAACATTTTATAAAGTTCATTTTTCAAAAATCTCATCCATTGAATTTGCAGGCAAGAGACAGATTCGCTCGTAGTATTTTTTACTCTTCTTGTTGATTCATCTAGTGATTTCGTTGAAATAAAATCCGACTGTGACATTCGTTTTATTGAAAATGAATTTATTCTTCTACACTTGTCTATCAATTCATAATAATGCTTACGGTTGTATAAGTAATCTGCTTTTTTATATTCATTTCAATCAAACCAAAATCATGATCATTTGGTAGAACGGAATGACCCGATACCAAAAATTTATGGTCTACCGTTTCAACATTATTCTTTGATGACTGATATAAATTTGATGATTTTTGACTTAGACTACTTTCATAATTAACACTAAATGAATTCCGTATGAAATTACAACCATTACCTAAAGGTTCATTTTTGTTGATATCACAAAAATTACATTTAATAAATTTTGTTTAAAATAATGTGGTGTGAAATAAGTAATAAACTCATTTTTCTTAAACTTGTACTTACAATTAGACCACTTTCATAATTATGGGCACATATTGATCACAGAAAAAAAATGTATAAGAAAATCATTCCACGCTAAAATTTATATTAAACAAAGGTTATTTAAATTTTAATACCAAATTTTTAAACCAAAAATATGAAAATTTAAAATGAAGTCAGCATTTTAAAAGAAAAAAATTTAAGTATAAAGAAAAAACTTAAAAAGTGTGCTCAATAAAAATCATTTTTTATCTTTAATTTTTTTATAATCTTTAAAATGTGTAAAATTTTCTTTTTATTATATTTTGTTGTAAGAATTATTGGTAAAAATTTCATCTTGCCAAACCAATGACGTCACGTCCGCCTCTCTCCCCTCAAACACGACGCCTCTCGAGTTGGACTACCTTATACGATTACTCTGCTAATCTTGGCATGTGAAAAAGTTTATGTTAAGTTTATTTATTTTGAAAGCAGTCTGCGTTGACCCATTGTTGGGAGAAGCTAATATGTACATAGTTCGGCGAAAGATGTCTCATGCGTCATTACTTGTCACCGTTTTCTCGACGTACGTCAAATAATTTTCCTTATTTAGTTCTTCATGACAGAGAGAGATGAAAATCGAAAATAGTCGTCTAGGACAGTGGTGCGCAAACTATTTTGAGATACGACCCCTCACTCTGTATAAAATTTTACCGCGACCCCTTGCTAGACAATATAGATGTTTTCAATCGTCAACTTAGATAAAATAAAACAAAAGCTATAATTTTCTTTAATAATGGTTTTATTTATAATGAGAACAATTTAATAATAATAGTAAAAACAAATTCACCTACAACCGAAAGGAAAAAGGTCATGTCTCCATTCTTTTTAAATATCCTTTTCAGTGTTTTTATGAAAAAATGGAGGTGCGACCCTAATTTTCTGTTAATGTGACGTATTCGCTTGCAAAGAGCTCATGATTGCCTCTATGTTCGGTTTTGTATTCGAAATTGTAACTCGTAAATCATCCTCTGGATCTAATCGAGATCTATATTTTGTTTTAATGGCTACTAATTTCGAGAAACCAGCCTCACATTAGTAGGTTGATGCGAATTGAATCAAAATATTGATCGGCTTTATCTTTAAGTCAGAGTATTCGTTTCCAATCGACAACCAAAATTTTTGGCAAGTCAAAGATCTAAATTGAACGCTCAGTATTTCGTCGCTTGAAATATCAACTAGCTGTTCCTTTTCACGTAAGGAGACATTGGAATTGAAGACATCAAAGGAAAATGGGTCACGGATCCAACCTAATTCCTTATTTGGAAATTTTTTGAATTTCCTCGAAAAGTTTTCTATTAATTTTATTATATATTGAGAAATTGTTTTTAAACAATAAGAAATTTATATTATTTTCTTTAATAAATTCTGAAAAACACGGGAACATGTCTATGTTGTTTTTGTTCAATTCTTCTTGTCAAAGTATTAGATTAGTCTTAAAAGCTTCAATTTTAATGCTCAGTGTTAAAATATTTGTACTTTCTCCCTGCAGACTTAAATTCAAATCGTTAAGTTTTTCGAAAATATCTACCATGTAACTGAGTTTTCCTAACCAATCGCTATTAATGAACGAACTTGCCAATGTATGGTTTTTTTCTTTCAAAAATGTGTAAACTTCATTTCTCAAATCGAAAATTCGTCGCAGTATTTTGCCGCGTGAGAGCCATCTGACTTCAGCATGTAATAATAACTTCTCATTCAAAGAACCCATCTCATTACAGAGTATTGAAAATAGGCGATTGTTTAGGCTGTTGCTTTTAATGTAATTAATTGTAGTGACAACTTCCTTTAATATTTTGTGCAATTCCTCATCAATGTCTTTTGCAACAAGAGCTTGTCTATGTATAATACAGTGGTTGAATACTACATGGGGAGCAATTTTCATTATTAACCCTCGTAATCCTTTATTATTGCCTGTTAATGCAGCAGCACAATCAGTACAAACACCGACACACCTTGTCCAACTAAGGTTATTTGTTTCAAAATATCTATTAATAATTTCATAGCTGGTTTCATGCTTTCATGTGCCAATTTTTCATTGCAATTAACACACAACGAATACTCAACTTCATGGATAACGCAATATATGAAACCATATTTAATAAAATCTTCTTGATATTTTCTCAATTTTTAATTAGAAGTAGAAGTAGAAACAGATCCAGCGGAGTCATTTCTGTTTAAATTTTCATTAATTTTTTTTCTAATTTTATTAGATGTAGGTCCATCGTCCCCGTTTTCATTGTCATAGTCTTGTGAACAATTGGCGCGCATTTTCAGCCATTTATCCATTATGAAACGACTAAAATGAAATTGTTTTTATAACCCTTTGAACGTGTTTATTGAATTATCCTATAACAGTTATAAAATGTGATGTATGTACTTATTTCCAATTTGGTTAAAATAAACATACGCAGTTCATAAACGATACGTATTACACAGACAAAACATCAACACGGTCTTTGTTACACGTTTCTCCATCACCTCAACGTATCATGTAAGGTGTAGAAGGGGTCCATCTCTAGGCGCCGTATGCAACTGTTTTGAAGTCGACTTGAACATAGCGCGCTTTTCAAAGAGAACGTAAAAAAGAAAAGAAAAAGACATGGAAGTGTTTATCATTTCTATTGTTGTAAAATTCTTTAAATTTGGCGACCCCAAAAAAATTATTCGCGACTCCTAGTTTGCGTACCACTGGTCTAGGACAACGGTGGACAACCTCCGGCCCGCGGGCCAACTCCGGCCCTCGTGATGGTCTAATGCGGCCCGTAAGACCTTTTGAAAGAACAATAAATAATTTCTGTTTTAAATCAAAAATATGTAATAGAAGAAAGAGATAATGAAAGGAAGGTTTTTACCATTATTGCGTTAGCTCTGAGGGATCCAATAATTATTTTTTTTTTTTCTTTCAGCGACATTTACATTTTTTATCAATACAATAACTCTTACAGTGGCACATTATAAAATCTTGTTTACTTCAAGATGTTAACATAGATATTGAAGGAATCTTGAGTGAAGTTGAAGGTACGTCCTGAATGTTTATAAAATTGAAGGGTCGCGGCTAAAAACAATCAAAGTCCAAACGTCTACATTTTACAGTATTTAAATTTGAAAAATTTTAATTGATTATTGTTATTAGTCAGTACGATAGAAATAAAACAAAAATGTGATTTCAAACGAAGAACTATTATTTAATAAAAAGCATTATATTCTAAGAAAAGATTAACAAAAGTCACTCAAATCATCTACTTAATCAATAGGTGGGTCGTCTACGAATCCATCATCTTCATCGTTTGTTATTTTGGCGTCGGATAATAGAGAATTATAAAATATTTTGTTGCGAGAAAAAATTGTTATACGGTATAAGTAAGTCTGTGTAAAGAACTCTGTCCAACCCTTAAATTCAACTTCATTCTTGCAATTTATTATGTTAAAAGGTGACGACTTTAATCTACTACTTCTCAACACATCTCTCCAGTCATCTGGTGTTTCCGTATATGATTTGGTATTTACCAAGCACATATTCCTATCGCATTCTAGATAGGAATGGCCACGTATTGGAACGTCACTTTTATGTTGTCAAAACGTTTTGTGGTGTTAACTATGTAGTGTAGGAAGCGCTTGACTGTATAATTCTTATTTTGTTCAGCGAAAGAATCGCAAAAAATGATTAAATTAGGGATATGAAAGCCTAAATAATTTGAAAAAAAAGTGATTTAACATCGAACAGACATCAATCATCTGCGCCCTTTCGCGCCACGCTTTCATCGTATGTATAAAAAAATGATCTTGAATCTGATAAAATATGTATATTGAAGGATATGAAATTTAACTGTCGGACGTAATAGACATCACATGTTGTAATGTTAGGAGTTGGTAGATTCTTTTGAAAATCTATGGCGATTGATTCTATATTCGCTTCTTTCTGTGTCCTTTTCATGTACTTTTTTTAACAAATAAAATTTGTCAGCATTTGCTAAATGTGCTATCCTGTCATCCTGAATTTTTTGTAAATTGTTACTTATTGATTTTTTAGTTTCCTCATTTCTACATTGGGCTATTTTTTCTTCTAAAACGCATATTTTTGTTTTTGTTACTTCTGATAACTTACGGGGCCTACTGTCGTGTTTCCCTCGACCATCTGCTTTGGCGTCTCCAAATTCACATAGACTTTTCTTTAAGGTTTGAACACGACGATTTGTAATACCGTGTAAAGATAAAAAGGCTTTATGGCAAATATTTACATCCTATAGCTTACCTTCTGCATAAGCACGAACTCTATGGTTATAAGAGCAAGTACGAAAATTTACCACAGCTTCGTCTTTTCGGTTACGTCGTGGCTGAACTGGTACAAGTGTAATAAGTCCAGCAAGATACTTATTTTGAGTATTGTAATCACCCAAGTGATTAAAATAAGATATTATTCGCTGACGCTCCTCAGAAAGAATGAATTTAACACGTTCACGCCAGCGCGTACCACCGGTGGTACGCATAATATAGGATTATATTTTTTTATCGCCAGATAAAGTGCACTATGACAATCGGTTCCGGCGTGAACGTGTTAAAACACTTGAACCCTGCACACTTACAATCTTCCCCTGTTTCATGACTAGTTGCACGTAATTTCTTCATAACATCAGTCATCTTTCCCGTTCTTTATCTTTTTTTAACATTATTACGCATAACGTTTCCCTTTTCACTCCCTGAATCACTTGAATCACTCAACATAGTTTTTTTTTTCAACTTACATTAATCAAAATTTTATTCAGACAGATTAAATCTAACTGGACAAGTTCGTACTCCGGGTTCATCGTGTGTGAGTAACAAATGAATAAAACGAGTAGTTTTTTGTAAACTACGATGATAAAAGTTTTTATTTTTGTATTAAGTGCTACATTAATGTTTCGCTTTACACGTCATCAGGCACATCTATAAACATTGAATACAAAAGCGAGATTAAAAATAGAACATCTAATATATGTATATAAAATTTAGTTACCGTCAAGTTAGTAGAAAAATCGGACATAAGCTTCGGGATGAACAAATTTTAAAGTTATAAGTTAGAGAGATGCGTAGATAATTTAAAATTTAAAAAAATTGAAAAATGTGAAGGCTGAAGGCGTGATATAATTCAAAAAATTAAGGCTGCAGGCAAGTTATATAAAAGCTGAAGGCATCATAAATCCTAGAAAACATGTGTAAAAATTATGTATAAAATGACGTATCAGGTTAAACTCACGTGGCTTACAAATTTGAAAAAAGACGAAAATATAATCGAAAAATTGAATAATTGAAATTAAATTGACTGAAAAACAAAATTAGACTAATTAGAATTATTATATATAAACGACAAAGATATTTACCTTGATTCAATCAACCAGTATAAATTAAAGATCCATTCTGAATAACGTTTGGTGATTGAATGACTGAATCAAGGTTAACACGCAATAATACTAAAATGAAGATTTATGGAGGGGGGTCAGCAGGTGGTCGCGGGAAATTTAAAAATTTATGAAAATACCTGAAGGGATTAAAATCAGTAATATTGTTTAATATGAGATTAGGGGAGTTTGATTTACTTTTTAAAATGTGATATTCTTCTAAAAGGTTTAATTTTTCTGATTTATTGATATTATGAAAAAGTTCGATATTATTAATATTTGATGTATGTTTGTTTGAATTAAGGTGATCTTTGAAAGCTGAATTTTTATTGCCTGAAGTATGTTCTTTGTATTTAGTTTTTAATTTTCTACCAGTCTGACCGATATAAAATGCCTCACAGTCGTTACATTTAAGTTTGTATATGCCACTCTGTTCTAATTTATTAAATTTGTGGTTTGTATTAATAAGTAATTGATTAAGTTTAGTTGTTGATTTAAAAGCTGTGGTAATGTTGAATTTTTGTAAATATGGTTTAAGTGTTTTATTAATGGTAGGACAAAAAGGCAGAGTAACGAAACGATTCTTTTGGGAAAAATGGGGATATATTAATTTATTCATATTATTTTTATGTATTCTGTTGTAAAAATTCTGTAAGTCATTGACATTATAACGGTTATTAAGACCTATTTTTATGATAGTTTTAATTTCATGTTCATAGTTAAATTTTGAAGTGGGGATATTGTTAAGGCGATTAAACAAAAAATTAAATACTGAAGCTTTATATAAATTACTCTTGAATGAAGTTTTAGGGATAATACAATCAGTTGTGGTAGGTTTTCGAAAAATGTTATATTCAAGTTTGTTGTTAAATTTAGTAATCGTGATAGCTAAGAAATTTATACTATTATTAAATTCAGTCTCACAGGTAAATTCCAAATCACAAAGGTTATTAAAAATGTTATTCAAAGCTATCGTAGATGCTGTATTACCATTAAATACTATGAGAATATCATCAACGTATCTACCATAATATAAAATGTTTTTAGTGACCATGTCATATAAATTAGAGAAAAGTTGTTGTTCTATATGGTTAACGTAAATATCGGCCATAATGCCTGAAATAGGAGAACCCATAGGAAGGCCATCTGTCATGGAGTAATATTTATTTTCGAATATAAAGAAATTTTGTTTGCAGATGTGTTCGAGAAGTTCTATGAAGATATCTATGTGAAGTGGGGAAAGTATATTATTGCTTTGCAAATGTGATTTAATAATATAGGTCTTTTATGTCATATGAAATAAGAGTGGTTTTGTTGTTAATTTTGATTTTATTAAGACTGTCAATTAAATGTGTGGAATTCTTTATATTCCGTGAAAAAATGGGTTTGAATTTATCATATAAGAATTTTTGTATTAATCTGGCAATATTCTGAGTAGGGGTATTAATATTACTAATAATGGGTCTTATAGTTTTTTCTTTCTTATGGAGTTTTATGAGACATTTAAGCGTTGGAGGTAGTGGATTCATTACGATTAGATTTCTTTTAGAGATGTTAAGATATTCGAGGCAAAATTCACTTTTATTTATTAGTATTTTTAATTTATTATTGTATTGATTGGTGGGATCTTTTGTTATGTTAGAAATTCTGTTTTCATTAAAAAAGTTAATAGTTTTGTTGATATATGACTGTTTTTCTAAAATGATCATTCCAGCATTTTTGTCGCCTAAGGTAACTATCAGTTCGTTATCTTCTATTTTCTTTTTGATGTTTTTAATTTGTTTCTTTAGATGTAATGTATGACTTGACTTATAGTTATCAATATTTTTAATAAGATTATGGTTCTTTTGAGTAATTTGTTTAAAATGAGGATTTCTGGATAGTTGTGATTCTAAGTCTATGGCAATTTGTAGTGAAGTGGGGAATGTGGGTATTGAATATTTATGGCCTAAATTTAAAATTTTCTTTTCCTGTGAACTGAAATTTATTTTACTAAGATTGGTGAAACGAGGGGCAAAGTTTATGTTGTTTGTATTAGAGATATCAAGTTTATAGCAAGGTTTGTTACATGTAATAGTCTTTATATTGAAAAAATTGATCTGAGAGTTATTTGTAAATTGGATATTATCATTTTTGGTTTTCTGACATGTTAAATTTATATTTAATTTTTCTTTATTGTTATTATTATAATAACCACCTGCTGACTTACCCAATGTCTCTTCTTGTTGTGACTTGGAATGTAGTAATTTTACGTAAAGCGAAACATTAATGTAGCACTTAATACAAAAATAAAAACTTTTATCATCGTGGTTTACAAAAAACTACTCGTTTTATTCATTTGATTAAATCTAATGTTGAATTTGACAATTACTTAATTTTTCTAAAAATGTGGACTTTGACTTTTTATACCTGTTAATACCTGGACTTTCATCGTTTTTCGGCGGTACTTATTATTTTCAAAGACGTTTTTTTCGAAGAATATTATTTTTTTTAGCAGTAGGGGATAACTGTTGGATGATACATACTATAAGCTACTTTATAGTGACATTATCTCATTTTTGAAAAAAAATGGACTTTGATAGTTTTTAGCCGCGGCCCTTCAATTGCTCTCAGTTATTGTAAATTCATTACGGGCATAAAGTCAAGCAAGAAGACCTTCTTTGGTTCCTAAGTGATAGAGACCCGACGAATTAATGCTTATAACAACAGCTAAAACATTTCTGGGAGCCACACGTCCTCTATCAACATCGGGTACCATAATTAAAACATTAATACCAATTTCAACTATAGGTGTTTTTGAGTTAGATACGGAAACCATTTTTGTGCCTGTTTTCTAGGCCAAATTTGGCACATTCTCTCTCAACATTTATGTTGTTCTTTCGTAGACATAGCTTGCAAGTAACATTTACGTCAAATCCTTCATTCTCCTTGTTTTCTCCGCAAATAATGTGAACATATTCGTGACAACCTGAACATTTATGAGCTCATGAGATTTCATTTTCACAAAAAACACAATTTTTACCTACATTAAAATTTTTACCTTCTAAAATAATCAATTTGTTTTTCGATACTTGTATGTTTTCATTATAATCTTTGACGTTCTCATCTTGTATTCCCCAACGTCGTTCGACTCCTCATCAATCTTTATGTTCTTCTGATCCTGTTGATCATCAACTTTGGACACAGACAGAAGGAGTTCTTGTAATTCTTTTTCAGTTTCTATGGAATTATACATATCAACAGTCGTAGGTGAATCTGCAAGACCAATTTGTTGTGGCGACCCAGACATAGCTTCGTAAGGGCTTGACTTAACCCTTTGGCTTATAACCACGAGTCTGACTCGTAGTAAAAAATTTGTGCCATAAGCGAAAACCACGAGTCTGACTCGTGGTAAAGAATTTGTGCCATAAACGAAAACAACGAGTCTGGCTCGTGGTAAAGATTTGTGCCATAAGCGAAAACCACGAGTCCGACTCGTGGTAAATCTTTTGTGTTCTATTGCCCCTAGTTTTTTTTCTCGCCAGTTCGGGTACAGGGTTAAACGCAGCTAAACGGTTGAATGTCACGGCGCGCGATTAATTTTCTCGTATACTATGGCTCGCGCAATTGGCAGATGTTGTGTAGGCCAAGGGGTTAATCGCCGAATGAACAGCACGATTTTTTTACTTTAGATAAACCGCAGTCCTTCTGACCACCTTTCAGTATTATTGTCAGCCTTGAAAGCAATTAACATGTCACGAACATCTTGGTTTGACCTCTCTACTGAACTTAGACTTTGAGACTGTCGAGGTTTTCATGAACAATCTTCATCCCAGACCACATCTCTGTCAAATTTTTAATTACTTTATTAGCAAATTCACAGCCATTATCGCTTTGCCATATACACGGTGCCCCGAACAAGCAAAATATATCCAAAAGCTGATAAGCTACTTTTTCGGCAGTTTTTGTTTTCAAAGGACGAAGAATTGTGAATTTTGTCAAGTGATCTTGATAATTTAAGATAAGTCGATAATCTTTATCTGATTCAGATTGCATATCGATTAAATCAACATATCTTGAATTCATGTAATCAGATAAAATAGGTTTCACAACTAAATCCCTTTTGGCATCTTTTCTTTTCAATTGACATTGTTCAAATAAACTTACAATTAGATATAAATTTATAATTTGCCGTGTAACATTACACTATTTTTTTTTCAACTTCCGTACACAATTGGAAGTCCACAAATAAGGAAGTACATAAATGTCCAATACAATTTGGACATTTCTTAACCTTCAGAACGCGTTATGGGTTTCAATAATTGCCAAAACGTGTAGTGGTCAAACATCATTGAAACCACGACGCGAATTTCACTTCGTGTCCCTTTTGAGTAATTCACAACGCGTTGTGGTTGTTTTTACTAGGGCCACAACATGAATATCGCGTTGTGGACGAGTTAAAGAGACCATAACACGTTGTCAATGGTTTTTTCGCTCATTGAGTGTTTTCGTTCTTTGCGCCTAACATATACATCACATCTCTTTGTTATTTTGTCTCTAATGATTTGAGTTGTTCCATTCTTTCAGGTTCGTGCCTATTACGTAAATCGTCAATATCTAGCCTAACTTCACTCTTATTCTTCGCTTCAATACCAGATAGGTAAACTGATCAAATGCCCTCAAGAACTGAGCGTCTGTCGCTATAATTGAGTTTAGTTTTAACTTTCCTTAGAATACCATCAATCTTTACGTTTTTTCCTTTTGGCGGCTCCAAACAAAACATTTTGGTCTTATTTACTGCCTATTTGATGTTCCCACCAAACAGAAGCCTCTCTTAGCATCAAGAGTTAAGAGAATGACAAGTTTTTATCTTTGTATAGACAGGGCCGGGTCCAATTAGAGCGGGGTGCGATTAAACTTTTGGGGCTCCTCACAGTTTAAATAAAAGTATTAATTTTACTGTTTACATATTGAAACAATATAAATTTTAAACATTTATTTGAAACAAAATCCAACTAGAAAAATCAAAAGTGAATCATCCGTCCAAAGAATATCTTTTAAAAAATTTTGATAATGTGCGACAAAACGCCGTTCTCTTATCTCTGTCACCAGGATGCAGCCCTTGAACTAAACAGAACTTATAATTGTGCATTTTGTGCCGATATAATACACGCTGGATTGATTAACGACTAACACCTAAGTCGTTTTCGGCGCAATGTATTGACGAGGACGGATTTTCTTGGAAATGTCGAAAGATATCTTGTTGTAAACCTTCTCTCTCTGTTACAGGCTTCGTTGCAAATCTTTTTGCATTAAGGGTGCCAAATAAAATGAAATTTCTCTTCAACCTATTGAATATATTTTGTTTAACAGGTGGCTTGTTGGGATGACGTTCGTTAAAGGTTGTACACGTTTGTGTAATATTTTTTCGACATTCGCCATGAATAACGAATAAGGTAAACACTTCTTCATAAGATAATGTTGACATTATTTTTAACTTAAAAACACTAAAATAGCTTACTAATACTTTCAAATTGACAGGTAGTAAATGTTTGTATTAGACGAAAAGAGTAATTCGTTTGCTTTTTCATAGCTAAGTACTCAAATAATGGAATTATTTTATTGTAAATTGGCTTAGCTACCTTAGATGACGAGTTATAGCTCATTGTATACGATCCGTAAGAGTTCATCACCATTTCTAAAGCGATTTGTGTAATTCTTGAGGACCTGAGTTTTTGATTTATTTCCAGAATTATTTAAGGTAGGACTTTTTCGTCATTTTTTTTTTTTCAATTCCAAGAGCAGCGCAAAGGGTCGTTAATATATTATTGAACCTGGGTTTCGACGGTTTTGGATCGGGTTGGTTTGAGTCGGGGGTTGGATCGTTTAATTGAGTCATTGATGATAAAGAGCGGCCCGGAGGGCCACTATGGTGTGATCAATAGAGCTGGGTTTCGGCGGTTTTGGGTCGGGTTGGCTTTATTCTGTTTCTGAATCATCATCGCTGACAACTTCCTCTGGATCCCTGTCTGGCAAAGGTTCTGCCAAAGGGCTGTATAACGATGCTGCCAATTCAAAAAATTTTCGCGTGGGGCTAACTTGGCTGTAGGTACATGATTTCAAAAAATGTATATTGCCAAATTACCAGGAAGATGATGCTAAAAAGAAAATATTGGTATGCAAGTTGTATAAAAATATGAATAATGAAGTTCAAAAAATTTTCGCGTGGGGCTAACTTTGCTGTAGGTACATGATTTCAAAAACATGTACTTTGCCAAATTACCAGGAAGATGATGCTAAAAAGAAAATATTGGTATGCAAGTTGTATAAAAAGATGAATAATGAAACTTACTTTTCGTCGACCGGAGGCGGAAATACTTTCTTTCGCGTGCCGCCAGGACCCCTCGATTGAATTCGTATGTGCCCCTGTTTATTGATCCTTAAATGTGATGGAATAGTTGACCTATTAAAAAAATGTATTCATAATTCTTAAAATTTATGACAACCAATGTGTATATTACTGTTAAATGAATGTACTCTTGCTGACTTAGGCAATCATATGCTTTCCAACAATCGTATATAATTGTTGTACCAGGTAGTGTTTAATGATGGGCAACAATGTACCACCATTTCTAAAATAATAAGTATTCAAGGAATAAAAAGATATTGAAAAGTGAAATAAAGTAATATTACCGTTCTTCGACGGGAATCATAAAAATCTTGCCTGAACCGCGTTCAAACCCGCCAGACACCCATTGATCCTCTACTCAATGGCTTCGGTGGTACTTTCGACGACCGAACTTACTTTCGCCGATCTCGACAGTGCAACCTGGACCACTTAGTTTTTCAGGGTGTAATAGGTATTTGTCGAGAAGAACTTCCCGGCAAAATGATGCCCAATCGACGGCGGTTGCAAGTGAAATTTTCACCTCCTGAGCAGCTAAGATCAAAGATGCTTTGCACACCCAGAGGTGAGCAAATCCCAATATTTGCCATATTTCAAAGTGACTTTTTTCGAAAAACGTTTTCGATCTGAGTGATATTTCTTTACCACAACGAGCTCTTTTTTGTTTCCTAAGGCTTACATAATTATTGCAACGCCAAATGTAGCCGTCGATGCTATAAAAAACAGTTTTTTAACTACTATATTCTGCGATATTTAAAAATTTACCAATTGCTCTTGTTTTGCAGCTTAAGTGCTCCGTTACATTTAGGGCACTTGTATTGCCATTCTTCGGGAATAAAATGAAATTCCCTTAGCATATTTATTAAATTATCCCCTTTCCACCCATACATATCGCAAAGGGTTATTTGTGCGGTCCATAAGCGAAATAAAATTGTCACAAAAAGAGAAATACATGATGAGTGTGATACTTACGCTAGCCATTTCAAATATAGGAAATTTATATAATAAATAAACCCTCAATACAACAGTTTCTATTAAAAAAAAAAACAAATCACAAGACTAAACAACACAAAGAATAGCGAAAATATTACGAGAACAGAGCTTCACAAAATCTAACTAGTCTTTAAAAAAATCGTGTAGAATTAGTTTGCAAATTAAGCCGAAAACTTTTTACATCTCAATTTTGAATTTAAAACACCTATTGCAAATTTGTAACATTTCATCAGTGTTTCTAAAAATAATTCATTACAATAATACAGTTTTGAGGTTCCGTATCGCTTACGAACTGTTAATCTGTGTTGAAGTAAATCTCTAGGTTTTTTTTTTCAAAATATGTAAATGGCAGAGCTTACATTTAAATTTATTTATTGTCTTCTTGGTAACATATCCAGCTACATACTTAAATATGGAATAGACAATATCTCGCTGATTCTTTTCATTAATATCTGGGATATTTTCAGTAGTAATGCCGTCCTCATGATGCTCCATTTCGCACTCCGTAATAAAACTTTTAAAGTTAATAAATTGACATCTTTGGAGGTGCCCTCACAATTAGCGCCAATGGAAGTACTACTTACAAACGTTCTGACAAGTAACGCCTTAGAAGATTCGGAAAATTGCCTGGTAATGGGAATAAAATTCCTACCTTTGTGTTGCCTAACTTGTATAAAAACATTCTCTAATGGATCTTGATTGAATCGCTTTGCAAAAAAGAAGCATAGTCCCATCTTTTGTAACAGTGCTGACAACTTAATAAAATTCCTTAATGTAAAAATGAAATTTTTTAAAATTGGCGAAAATTGGAATCTTCTCCCCGTCTAAAAAATACATAATTTTAGGTGATGAAATTGATTTTCTCCAAAATTCTATATGATCACTGCTTGCTGAAATTGCTGCTTTCAACGGTTTGCTCTCTGGGTTGAAAATACTAGAAGCATTAAAAGAATCGAATTAATCATCAAAAAACTTAATGACTTCGGCAGTTTCTAAACCGCTTCGGCTCATGGTTGTTTGGCCGTCAGTACTTTTTTCATCATGACGAGCCAGTAAGGTGATTGTAGCAGCCATAGTATGGCTTAATACCTGAGTACAACACAATACCTTCATCTTTTTAATTTTGTCTAGTAAAACATGCTGATCGATTTTTTATCTTAATGCCCGCAGATGTCCGCTATCAGCATCAATCTTGTGTGCGTTGACTACATGTTCCCACTTTGCGGTGTATTTCAAATCATTCTTTTCCCAAACTAAGTTTTTGGTAATTAAGTTGTTCCCTATTAGTTATGATTAGTTATGAACAACTCTATTCTTCAGTTGAATAATTATAAAATAAAAATTTTAGTATTGCTGAAGATAATTATTTATTTTTTGAACTTGACAACCAGGGTTTCGATCTTGCGATCGTCTTCAGGTCATTGCGTCATAGAAGAACAATGTTGAAGATAAGAACCATATATGAAAAACGTTGAATACAATTGAACTTGAAAAATCTTTAAAGTTACCTGCATTTAATGTAAAATCCGCACGTTGTATTTAAGTTAAATCTAAAACGTAAATATCCAAAATTTGAAAGATGACTAGGATTTAACTCGACCGATTTCCACGATGACAGACAATAAACTATTTTGTTCCCTATTCCCTTAATAAGATGTGGTCGATCGTATAAAGGAATAATAATATCCTCTTTTACAGTTATTACATTATCTGAATGTGTTCCTTGACGGCTCAAGTAATTAATAGCCGCTTGGTTGTTTGTGCCTTGGTCACACACTGTTGCGACTACTTTTAAACCACTATTCTTTGCTTTACCAATTATTCCTTTCACGAGTTTTGCTATTTGAAAACTTTTCACTGGCCCTGATGACAAAATGTATGCTACAGGTTGTTTCCACTTTTTGGCAATACCTTGTAATTGAAAAACAAGCGCGTACTTAGCAAAATTTGTTGTTTTAACTTCTCCATAATCCTTAAACCCATATATCCATATATAATCCACTTTTGTGTTATAATCCAAATGAGGTGTAAATTTAATTTCATCAAACATCAACACGCATAGACGGTTTCTATCGATAAATTTTTCAGTACACATTTTAATACTTTCGAAAATGCAATTATTTATACCAGGTTGACACTTTAACCTTCCTAACATAGATTTTAACGTATTTTTACTCGGTAAATTAAACAGTTTACTTAAATATCGATAGCATTGGCCAGATTGTTTAAATATGCTGAGACATAACTTCTCATCGTCAGTAAAGCGGCGACCTTTAGGTTTATATTTTGCTACCCACAATTGCATTTCACAAAATAAACGTATATTCTTATTAAGATCCATTTTAGATAATGGGAACTTTTTCAATACTTCTTCGGCATTTCGTAATCGTGATTTAAGGTTACTGTAACGAAATATTAAAGACGTAACGCTTTGTCTGAACCTTTTTAAACATAAACGCGAGGACGGGTCCTTCGTCGAAAGTGTCCACCGACGATACTTTTTGGTGATGGTATTTTCAAAGTCTGCTGTATAAAAAAACAAACAAAAAGAAAGGGATCAGGAATAATTCGGATCTTAGGCTTAGGCACTGCTTAAGGAATTTTGATGAAAGTGGTAGCTTAAAAACCAAGCAACCTAGCTAAAAGCTAGTTTTTATATACATATGTATTTTTTTAAAGGAGCTAATAAATATTTACAAGATGTTGAAGGACAAACCTTTTTAGATATGGCTGTAGGAGGGCTGGAAAGGTGGGTTTGACAGAACTGAGGGGATTCGTTTACGGAGGATTGAGTGTCACTTTCACAATTAGGTCGGTAGGCTTCAGTAGCTTTAACAAAAACAATTATGAGAAAAACTGCAACATAAAATACTTTATAAATTAATATTTAAAGTTTCTGTTGGTTTATGAGTATTATAAAATTGTTAACGGTGAATTCCTTGCTTCTGGTCGATTACAGCTGTACATTAAATTTCAATTAAAATTTATGAATCTCCTTGATAAACAATTAATATAATTTAAATTTGTAGTGTAAATAAAATTACCTGGCAGGAGTAACGATGGCACGCAAGTTCTTTTTAATCATCGGGACGTGTATTTGTCCTGTTCAGTTAAATGAATTCCACAACTCTTGTAAGATGCGTAAACCCTATCTTTTTCTAAACTTAATAATTTTTTGTTTCCGATCACCCAATTCCATTCATTAAATCTTTCCGGATCTTTATTAGGATTCGGGAATCAATGGCGGGGGGATTCCTTATCATTGCAACCAGAAACCGCACATGGTATGTATCCGGGCATGTTGCATTTTCTACTCTTGCGTTATATGGAGACCAATAAATATAAAAGACAAGATAAATTATTTTTATTGTATCGAAGAGTTTATATAAGGAAATGATAAAAAAATGAAACAAAAACTAAAGTAAAAAACTGTTTTCCAACAAAAATAAGAAAGACTTTTGTAAAATTATGTAATCTTTCAATACTCATCCTCGCTGTCAGATATCAGTCGCCTAACTCGCCTTCTTTTAACGGACAAAATATCTTCCTCAATTGGTTCACCTTCACATTGATTTTCGATTGTAGCTTTTTTTTCTAACTCCACTAAAACCTCTGTGTAGGGAGCTAAGCAATTTTTGAACTTTCTTTTAAACTTTGCGCTGCGCACCGTTGAATCATCAATTTGAATGAAATGAGGTTATAATTCTTCAGGCAAATTTAATTGTAATGGCATCGTATTGCACTCGTTGAAGTAAATGAACTATTTTGTCAGCAGTTATTAAAAAGACATTGTATAAATCAACAATTGCCATGCGGAAGAAGAACATTACTTAATTACCTTCGTAACAGCAAGGTCGAAATATGTATGTTGTATCTTAATAGATGGGAGAATAAAATAGACTTAGGTGGGATTATGCTGTTTTGGATTTACAAAACATAGACTACCCCATTGGAATATTAGGATAATTTCCGTTACCTTCGTAGTACTGACTACGTAGATTGACGTTTGGATCGCAAATCCTTGGATTTGGTTGTTTCCGATTTGTCAATAATACTAATTCAAGTTGAAAATTCTTGATCAAATGGTTACTAATCATTATATGGCCTTCGTGCATTCCCAATTAAGCTGTTTTATAAAAGAGATTGGTAAAATGCTTATGTTCAGACACATCCTTTTGTACGGCCAACACAAAGTAATAATATTTTATGGCTTCGGCTTCGTCGTCATTGACACCAAGATCTGTAGCGGTATACGCCCTAGGTTGGTTCCAATGTTGTATGATATAGTTGGACTCATCTACTATAGTGCACTTGGTATATAGAAGTGTTTCGCAGTCTTCTGAAAATTCTGATTAAATGGTTAAAGCCATGGTTAAAAATGGCTCAAGCGGTTATACACTGTAACATTGAACCTTGCAAGATTTTGCTGGAAAATTCGGCTTTTATACTGCTGTGTTCCCATCTTTTGTGTCCGCAACATGGGAACATGTCTGTTAAAACCGGAAAATGTTTAGTCTGCTCGGCCTCCATTAACGATCTCTTTCGGATCAGAAACCTACTGCACCTTTACCATCGGTTCCGTCATGCCATACACCCATCTGTGCGGATTGCCAGCTGAAGGATAATATTATTAGAAATAGTACCAAAATGAACTTCTGAATCTTGACGTCTATAGAAGCCACAAAATAATTGAAGGTTTGGAAGGAGAAATAGCGATTAAAACAGCTGAATTGGGAATGTGCGAAGGCCATATAATGAGTAGTAACCATTTGATCAAGAATCTTCAACTTGAATTGGTATTATTGACACATCAGAAACAACCAAATCCGAATATTTGCGATCCGAACGTCAATCCTTATGGGGAGTATTTCGGAGGTAACGGAAATTATCATAATATTCCAATGGGGTAGTCTATGCCGGGACTTTAATAATCTGGAAAAATTGATAAAGTTTATCAGCTGTATAATTGGGTGTCTAACTGTCAGAACTTAAAAATGAAATTCTGAGAAAAGAAAAATTAAACAATTCTTGTAACTACGTTACAAATTCCCTCTTACTTTAAAGAAAAAAAAAGAAATGATATAATAAAAATTTAAACTGAACGGCTTTTCTTCTTTCAAAAACAAAACTCGATTCGAGAAGGAAAAAAATAATAAAAAACTAAACTTAAAAGAAAACTTTTAACAGCCCTTACGCTATGCTTGATTTTATTTTTCAACACGGGCACTTCCCGCGGGAGCAGTTTCTGGACATGATGCCTCTACGTCCACAGCTTGAACAGAATATGATCCTGTTACCGGAGCATGTGGCTCGGTGGTGTCCTCTTTCTCAGCATCTCCAACAAGTTGACGTGTCCACGGGAACCGGACTTAGCTCCTTGTTGGTACGGAGACGGTGATGCAGATCTTGTGTTACCTGGACTTCGGTTCCTACGTGGGAGGATCAATTCCTTTCGTCAATTCCTTACGTCAATTTCCTTTTTTTCACTAATTTCACACGGATCGTGCCGGGTTTGCGCGGGGCCGGGCTTGTTTGTACTCCAACATCCCTAGTTAAAGGAATTTCAATCTCGTGGATCTTTTCGGACGGTGCCGGGAAATTTTCAACGGAAACAGTTCTCTTTCCGAATCAGACATCTTGCTTTCCTAGACCATTTACTTTTTAAGACAAAACGGCGGGGGGGGGGAAGGAAGAGGAGAAGTAAACGATTCGGCGGTTTCTGTTTCCTTCTTTTTAGCTTGGAGAGGATAAAAACGAGGGAAGGACTAGTTTTGGGATTTCTTTTTTTTGTTTACTCTTTCACCTTTCTTCACTATTTCTTCTTTCAGCGATGTGTAAACGTAGACGAATCGCCCATCTCGTGTGCGGAGTTTTTCCTGAATTGGTTATTCATTCTTATATTGTTCACTTGCATTTTTTAATACATAGTATATATTTAATATATCGTCTTGCGACGACCCTCGCCGTTTCCCGAAATTTAATTCGATGTTAATATGAGACGACAATTCTCGGGCGCCACCTTTTCTTCTAAACGAGGGAAAAGGACCTCTTCTGTACCTCTGAGTAGCTTTTAACAGTGGAGAAATAATGTCCAGGGTTCGAACGGAAGTAAAACACAAAGTTTAGGTAACAAACAATAAAGTTGTTTATTGAGACAATAAGGGAATATAGAAAAATACAGAGGTGAATAAAATTGATATAACGGAAAGCAAAACAATTTAAACGGAAATCGGGGAATTATCTCGTTCACGGAAAATCGTATGAAAAGTAAATTAAATTGATCGGAAAGCAAAACTTGGCAAAAACTTAAACAGTACGGTAGGGTTTGAGAGTGACCAAGATCACTACGGGTTAGGCTAAGAGGACTTCCACGATTCCACGTCAGAAATCCAATGGGATAAGAGAATTTCCACGATTCCACGTCAGAAATCCAATGGGATAAGAGAATTTCCACGATTCCACGTCAGAAATCCAATGGAATAAGAGAATTTCCACGATTCCACGTCGGAAATCCAAGGGATTAGGAGAAATTAGGAAAAGGGATTTTTGCCAAAGAAAACTGTTGTTTAAAACAACAACAAAAGAAAATTAATCAAAAAGGAAACTAAAAACTGAACGGTACTAACGAGATAATTCTATAACGAGAAAACAAAATGAAAATTGAGGGAGTCGAATTCTCCCAGCGGAATAACAATTAATCGAACGTTAATAACCTGAACCAATCTTTATTGGGTCATCTAGCCCTTACAATAATTCTCTACGACCCCGAATTACCCTAAAAAGGCGTTTGAAACAGGCAAATCGGTTAATTAATAACAAAATTAAAAACGTAATTATAAATAATTCTAATTAGCTAAGTTTTAACAATAGTCACGGATTGCCCTATTCTTAACTAACTGTTTTCAGAGTTACAATTTTTATGTTAAAACGCTTCTTTACAAAGTTACAACAACTTAAACTTCTCAAAACACGTGCTTCTAATAGTTTAGGAAAACTAATATAATACTGAAAGTATGAAAATGAAAATCATTCAACATGGTATTCCAAAGGAACGCGTTCAAATACGGTAAATTAAATGTTTGGTGAATGCCTAATTCCGCACTCATTAGCAGTTCGGACTAATTACTCCTAATGGTCTTCCTTCCGCTGGACGGATGATTTGGTTTCTTGAAGGGTCTCCTGGCTAGTAACGGTGTGGATCATTTTTGCTTCCAAAATCGTAATTATCTTCTTCAATTTGTTGATTAACGGAACTCACGTGTAATTGGGCTATTTTTAGAAAACCTTTGTGTCTTTTTATTTATTGATCAATCGGTTCTGAGACGTCTTATTAACTTGAAATGAGGTTGAGACGGACGGAAAAGTGGGTATTTAAACATTAGTTTCTTAATTAACGGAAAATATAAATTGGGGAGAAAGGGTGGCCTATATTTCGGGGAATTATCAGATAAATTTGTGATAAGCCAGTCGATGTAAAACGGGTTATCTAAGGAGTAGGATTTTTATTTTGAAAACGGAAAAGAAATTAGGTAACTTCGTTACAGCCTGTGCCAGGGGTAATTGTTATAACTCGTTGTAATTCTTTTTAATGTATCCAAAAATTGTGAGGTTATATTAGGTTCGTTTAGAATTTTTCGGTCTCTTCAATCTTCGTTTTATTAATTTCTTGGTAATAAATTTAATATTTATAATATTAAAAGATAAGATTGAAAGTAGTTTGCAACTTTTAAAAACGTATACCTACAATGAGCACAAGTCAAGGTACATTAATTTATTTGCTTAATGTGAAAAGTCGAACGTATCCGAATTCACTACCACAATCAACATCTTTGCTACCATGCACCGCATATGCAGCAGCGGAAGTAACAAATGAATTTGCTGCGAGGAATTCCGTATTTTATGAATGTCTTACACGACGGTGATTAACTACAAGCAAAACGAGCTTTAATATCAAATCGTATGCTGTTGTAAGTATACTTAAATATAAAAGTACGTTTTGTATAACAATAAAGGTAATATAATATTAATTATTATATTAAATCATTGCATTTATATAATATACAGTGTTTCAAGGGCAAACGGAGTGTCTCATCGGGCGATTTAGTAAATTTCACGTTTGTCGGTTGGCGTCCTTAAATGAGACCCTCGATTTCTCATGTATATGTTATTCGTAATAGTCGAAATCGCCCACTGGTCGAAATTTGTATCCACAACGCGTTGGGGATGTTGCCATTTACCCACGATGCATTGAAACTTTTTTTTGTTGGCCAGTGGGTAAAACCAAATAACCACATCGCGTTGTGGATAAATAACCTCACCCACAATGCCGAAGGTAGTGGTATATTTGTACGGATGTCAATCTCCGTCCATTCATCTACTTCAGGCTGATGTTCATTTTCAGATTCCTCATTCGAGTCCAAACTTGGAACTGAAGTTGAAGAGCCACTGCCTGAATCATCCACATTCAAATCCTCCCATTCATTATCGCTCTCCATTACAGAGAGAGATTTTGATTTGAACTTCGTAAAAATTATAATTTTTTAATTTTTCACAATAAATACAGGAAACGACACGCATAAATTTCGACTAGCGAGTGCTGTTCTTTTTGTAATCGCAAACAAATTTTGTAAATGACGCATGCGAACAGTGCTCGGTTTAGCGCGTTGCGATACGAGTATCGTACGCGAGCGCTGCTCGTTCAAAGGCATGAAACAGTTAATAAAATCAAGTATTTTTTATATTTATAATAATCGGAAATGAGAGAATTAGTTGGAACAGCAGGTTTAAAAAGTATAGGAAACTTACACTATTACTTTTAATATAATCATTTCTTTATTTTTTCCTTACCGTTTAAAAAGATTTTATGTTTTGCAATAAAAATACCGACGCAAGTAATGTAAAATATTTATTAAATTTTTATACAACAGTAATAAATTAACGTAATATTTTACAAATACTTATTATTTGCAATACTACAAATACTTAAAATACTTATTATACTTACTATCTAGGGCTATGATAGTATACACTAGGCATCATCAATATTATTATAATATTGATGATGATCCAAACAAATCAGCGTTACTTTTGATAGGTGCGTTGTTGTACATTGAAAAACTGCTACTTGAAAATATATCATTGCCAATTTATTCAGCGTCTTCTAAAATCTCCAACATCCAATCCCAATTTCGAAATCTTGAGGTATTTATGGCCGAAGCAATGAATACATGACTGATCTAATCCTTTAAGATGTATCTCCGTTGCAAAAATCACATTCGTATTTTTTTGAACGACCAAAACAAACCTGATGACATTGCCTACTACATTTATTACATTGATAAATAGGTTCATTTCCACATTCTCCGCAGTATTCACGTGCATTAACTGATAATTCAGAGGAAGTTAGAATGGTTTCTTTAAGATATGCTCTACAAGAAGTTTGATTAAATAGATGTGTGACAAGTTTATTTGAAAAAGCACTCGCCATAATGAATAATATAAACGCCACGGTTATAGGAGCCGGATTGGGTGGGGTATGCAATATTTTTACATTTAAATGTGACGTGCGGAAAGGCAACTGTTTTTAAAGTGTTGCATTATATATATAAAGTTTTCACGATGAGCCTGGTACCGTTACACAGGTCCTCCCTTATCGAGACGTTTCGCAACAAAATGACGGGCACGCCGACTTTTAACGTTAACACGTGCGGAGGCATTCCCGGTGGCGTTAGCAAATGTAAAATTTCGACCGGGTAATTCGCGATTTGCTACGTATCGTCCGTTACCAATTTGTCGACGCTCGCGTATTCGCGTCTCATACCGGAAATTTTGTCCAATATTTTCGCTTTAATTTTTTCGCAATCGTCGTTGCGCGGAGCCAAAATTAACCGATTCGCGAAATCTATTTTTCCGATCGATGTCTTTAAAATTCTTCCCGTATACCGCCTCGATGACGTTATCGGTAACGCATTCCAGCGGTATTTGCATGATTTCATCTTCGCCGTTGTTATTATTACGATTATTACCGCCGTTGTTGTTATTATTTCCGTTATTATTGCGCCTAACCCAATTTGACGACGACGATGATAGGGACGCGTATCCAAGGGCGCCCTTGCCCAATTTTAATAGCCACGCCACGAACCGACGTTCGTTCTCGTTCGCGCGCATATTTTTCGTTAGCCTTACGCGTTGGAAGCCGCGCCACGAATTCGCATGGTTGAGGTTGTATGAGTAGCTGCGTTGCAGACCTTACCATCTCCCATGGTAGACAACATCTTATAGTTCATGATGACTTCTCCTGTTCCGGTAGTTACCTTAGTTTCTTTCAAAAGTCTAATTTGTTCTTTATGATAGTTTATTTCTTCTTTTGTTATATTCTCTGTTTCTTGTATAAATCTTATTTGAATGGGTCCACAGAAGCGTGGTGAAGAAGGTAATGGGAAATGCCGTGTTACTTTGTTATTGATTTTACATATTATCTGAAGGGCCACTAATGACGATTGAAAAATATATGCATCTGAGTCATAACTATTAACAAATGTTTGTTTTAATTGGGCTTGCTGTGATCCATCACAACACCATTTACATATGGTTTTTAAAGAGGCCCTTTCTTCATGTGTTAATGGTATCAAGATTTCTTCCAAATATAAGACAAATCGCCTAGCGGTATGATCTAATAGTGCCTGGAGTTTAACTTCTGCGCATGTTTCAGTGACGTGATAAGCACTTTTAACTGGATAACAATCTTGTTTAGCTAAGATATAATATAACTTTTTTGTTATAACCATGTTTCTCTTATAATTTCGTACTGCTTTCTAGTTAAAGAAGCTTCAACAAACATAGACAAAGCCTGCGTTGCCGTTAACTATATTACTTTACTTCCTTTTTTCCTAAATGCTTCGTAGTATTTCTTACCACGTGTCTGTGATGATACGATATCTTTAACTACTTTTGTCGCACCAAGGTTTCCACATTCTCGAAGTGCCATTTGACCAGCATAAAGAAGAGTTTGTGCCTGATTTTCCGTTCTCAGGTGCTCTATTTTGCGAAGTTTGCAGCGATCACCTAATTCTTTGAAAACTCTTTGTGGACGACCGCGACGTAAATTGGATGCTCTTTTTAGAAGTATTTCTATAGTGCATTGTAACCAATCACGATATTTTTGTAAAAATAATTGCTCTGTTCGTTTAGCAGTTTGCCATTTTGATTTCATTTTCGACTTAATGTGAGAAAATTTATGTACAAAAGATTTAGTCTGTTCGGCTGGAAAGGTTGATTTACTTATAATTTGGTTTTCTACTAAATCTAGCTGTTTTGCAAAGAAATTATCTTTATATTCCTTTGTCATACAATAGATAGATTCTCGAGTCACAATCTGGACACCACAAGCACCTAAGTCGAGAAAAAACATAAGTTAAAGAAGATAACATTAAATATAAGTGAGACATCACTTTCGGTTTTCCGAAAGATTATAATAATTCAGTTTTATAGTAACATTATTTAATATTTTATTCACTAGTTTAGTATTTAAAATAAACAACTTTTAGTCAAAGAAGATTTTACATCTATTGAGATTTTCAAGGCAGACAATCTTTTATACTTAACACATGGAATAATTAACTATTCACAAACTTATGCGAATAAAAGTTATTTACAACTATCTCTTGAACTGTTCAGTAAATACAATTTTAGATATTGCTCATTTAAAAACATTATCCACTTCCACTATAACCAGAAGTACTAAGGATATGATATCACACTGTAAAAGTAGAAATGATTCTTCTGTATCGATAATGGAAATATGAAATTGAAATTTAATTTATAAATATGACTAATAACACTGGACAACAAATTTTGGTTTATTTGCTGTATCGTCTATGAAAAGTACGTTTTTTAGGTATTTTGAGGTGCTAAATACAAATATGACAATGAAATTTAAAACTTAGTTGCAGTTTTTAAGAACACATTTTTATTTTATTTTTAACAAACTAAAAAAAGAAATCGGTATTTTTACACTATTTTTGCACTTTTAGACTTTAGTTATAGCGCTGTCTTTTTGCTACTCTTTTGTAGATTGTTTCTGAAGCATTTCTAACAAGAGTCCAGCAGTAGTCTGCAAGCATGGAAGGATTCGACTTTCCCTGGTACCTTTTTTCCATATATGATATATCCTGATGAAAACGTTCGCCGTGTCCAAGTGTGAATATAGGAAGTGCGTCTTTAGAGACATATTACAACCCATCTTTTGATACGATAACAGCATGTTCTTAACAAGAGTAACATAATTGTCAGCTTTTTGGTTTCCCAAGAAATTGGTGACCACCAAGCGAAAGTCATTGCAAGCATTTTTTTCAATATCTGTTAGGGTGTTGCCAAATTGTTCATCCTTCAAAATGTTTCGAATCTGTGACCCAACAAAAATACCTTTTTCCACTTTTGCTTCACTTAGCCTTGGGAATTTCTGACGCAGGTATTGAAAAGCTGGCCCATCTCTATTTAGAGCCTTGACAAAATTTTTCATTAGGCCCAACTTAATATGCAGTGCCGGCAACAAAATCTTTTTAAAGTCTACCAATGGCACATGCTGTACATTCTTCTGGCCTGGCTCTAGTGATTGTCGAACGTGCCAGTCTTGTCTCTTGTAATGTAGTGCCTTTGCCCGACTGTCCCATTCACACAAAAAGCAGCAAAACTTGGTGTAGCCTAGTTGCAAACCGAGTAAAAGTGCAACAACCTTTAAGTCGCCACAGATTTGCCATTGGTGCTCATTGTATTTTATGCATGTCAGTAAGTATTTCATGTTGTCGTATGACTTTTATGTGAACTGCATATCCAATAGGTAATAAAAGGTAGAATATTACCAATATGCAATAGTAGTACTGCTTTTAAACTCAATGTTGAACTGTCTATAAACAATCTCCATTCCTTTGGCTTGTGGTTTATGTTTAAAGCCGCGGGTAAAGTTCAGTCTTTGTCAATAACTCCGATTTTCACGAAATTTTCAATATATGTAAAAAATATGTCAAAAATGCCATATAAAGTGTTTTTAGAGCGCGGACATTTTTTTTTTTTTTTTTATTCGCGTATATTAAGTTTAAGCACATTGGATTTTTTTATGAAAATATGATTTAATCGATCTAAAATAAGTTCTATTGTCCAGATTTGGTCGAATTGTGGCGCGGAAAAGCATTTTTATCCATGAAAACCCTATATAAATGCTTCTTTTGACCAAAATTTATTATGGTATAAAATTTGATTAAAACAAGGAATTTAAGCGCGGAAAGCAAATTTCGGCGACGTAGGCCCTAAATTCGACCGCTCTTTGTCATTCATGACTCAACTAAAAACGATCCAATCCCCAACCCAAACCAATCCGACCCGAAACCGCCGAAACCCAGCTCGTTTGATCACACCATAGCGGCCCTCCGGGCCGCTCTTTATCATTCATGACTCAACTAAACACGATTCAACCACTTTTTTTTTTTTTGGGGGGAAGCCCCCCCTCCCCAACCCAAACCAACCCGACCCGAAACCGCCGAAACCCAGCTCGTTTGATCACACCATAGCGGCCCTCCGGGCCGCTCTTTATCATTCATGACTCAACTAAACACGCTCCAACCACTTTTTTTTTTTTTGGGGGGAAGCCCCCCCCCCAACCCAAACCAACCCGACCCGAAACCGCCGAAACCCAGCTCGTTTGATCACACCATAGCGGCCCTCCGGGCCGCTCTTTATCATTCATGACTCAACTAAACACGATCCAACCACTTTTTTTTTTTTTGGGGGGAAGCCCCCCCCCCCCCAACCCAAACCAAACCGACCCGAAACCGCCGAAACCCAGCTCGTTTGATCACACCATAGCGGCCCTCCGGGCCGCTCTTTATCATTCATGACTCAACTAAACACGATCCAACCCCCGAGCAGCCCTACTGCAGATAAGTTTTGTATGGATGAAAGGGCGGCCTGCGGCTGCCCGTCATACACCGCGGACAATTTATTAAAAAGTGG
This sequence comes from Digitonthophagus gazella, assembly GCA_036711955.1. Lineage (NCBI taxonomy): Eukaryota > Metazoa > Arthropoda > Insecta > Coleoptera > Scarabaeidae > Digitonthophagus > Digitonthophagus gazella. The sequence continues at coordinate 25,589,939 of JASCIT010000006.1, read as the reverse complement.
TTTACGCTTGGGCTAAAGGATTCCTACGGTGGTTCATGTCGTAACTCGAGGATACTTTCGAGTTCTAATGCGAACCACCGCAGGAATCCTTGAGCTCAAGCTTAAACCTTTTTCTAATAAATTGTCCGCGGTGCGTGACGGGCGGCTTTTTTTTTTTTTTTTAAGGAGGGGTTTAGGAAATCTGTTGACAGACGAGCAGTTCGAATCACTATCTAAGTGATCGCATCATAAACTGCACAGTGTTGGGTTGATGTACTCATCTTGATTACATCGACCAACTAAAACCCTTTCCCCTCTGTCCCGGAATAATCATTTAATCTTCATCTACTTCTTCCGCAACCTCCTCTAAATTTAACGGTGGAATATCTTTGAGAGGATTTGTCGGGTCGTACAAGTTTCCCGCCAATTTTAGAAAATTTATCGCCCGGCTATTCTGGGTTTCCTTGCATGACTTATTGAAAATATACTTAGCCAGCTTGCCTGGTATGTGTTGCTGAAAAATAAGTTTTATAATACCTTTAATGAGTATAACTGTTTGTAATCCTATTTAAATTTTAAAATTTCAAGTGGATATTAGTAATGTAAAAAAATTTAAATCGAAAAGTGACAATCACACTTCGTCACAACTCAATATTTGAATTACTTTGGAATTTATAATAAATTAAATAAAAAGGAAACCTTTTTACGGCCGGAGGTAGACACCACAGCCTTAGCTGCCCTCCAAATGGATTCAATACTGTTAGTATGGGCACCACTTTCAGGATCCACAAAATTGACACTGTGGTTGACCTAAAAATATGTATTAGGAACAAAAACTACAAGAAAAAAGAAAAAACATATTTCATTCAGAAGAAGAGGATTGCATCTTTAATGCCATTATCATTAGGGATGTAACTCTCTTCTTCCGAACGAACAATAAGTATCACCTACTTTAAGGTGGACGTATCCCTCATTTTCGAGACAGTCATACGTCCGCCAATAGTCGCTAATAATGGTGGTACCTGGTAAGATCCAATCTTTTATAATTGGTACTAACGTATCTACTCCACTAAAATAAAAAAAGAAATTAACATTTTACTGTAAAACGTTTACTCATTACTTACCGATCTTCGACGGGAACCATAAATACTCGTCCTGTCCCTCGTTCGTACCCGCCAAATACCCATTGCCCTTCAACAAGGCGTCCCCGGTGGTATTTTCGTTTGCCGAATTTACTTTCGTCAATTTCGACAATAACACCGGGACCGCCAAGTTTTACAGGTCGCAATAGGTATTTGTCGAGTACGACTTCGCGACAGAACGAGGCCCAATCGACAGCAGTTGTTCTGCTAATTCGTAATTGCTCAGCAATTACGCTTAGCTGAACATCGTTCACCCAAAGTACCACGAACAGTAAAACTTCCCACAACGCCATACTGGATCGTTCAAAGAAAGTTCCCCGTCGTAACGAGACGGCGTTATTGCAAAGTTTAGTTTTTTGCTTTCTAATGGATATTTTTCCATTACACGTCCAGTGGTACCCGTCAGCACTATAAAATAACAAGTGAAATAAAATTTCGCTAAAATTATATTAATTATTAAATTTTACCTCTGCGACCTCTTTGTCAATGTTAAAATATGTTCGCATTTGTGGCATTTATAAATGCCGGTTTTCGGCACAAGGCCCCAATCTTGCAGCCGCGCAATTAATAATTCTGGATTATCTTTCATTTTCATGATAGAAATAATATCAACTGGTGTCTAAATTAGTGAAAAAATTAACATAATTACAAGAAAAAATATTCACAACTTACCGACGCCATGTTGACAAAAAATATGAAAATCGAAAATTTTACATAGCCAACAAAAAAAAAAGAAAATCGCATATTCTCTTCTATTTATTTATTCTAATCAAAACATACATTGTATAAGCTGGTATTTAACTAAACCTAATAAATATTACAAAAAAAATATTTTCCATCTCCCTAATAGCAAAAAAATGTGAACATTACAAACATTTAAAACGTTTAAATCGTAATGACCGCAGTAGTATTGCCAACCACATAAAAACGATAACCCAACTTTAGCTTACTTATTTAATTATATACTAAAATATACACAAACAAGATTATTTATTTTAATATTAAAATTGTTAAAAATATTTTATTAAAACATAAATTTGATACATTTAAAATCAAAACTTTTTTCTAGTTCAGTGTACCATCACACTACAATGAAGTTATATCTGATTGCGTCAACCTAACATTCTAACCTCAAAACGAGATTAATGTAAAGAAGTTTGTATTTTATGTCTTAAACCGTACAATAATCACGTAATAAAATACATACAATCGCACTAAATATATACCATTTGAGAACTACGGACACAAAAAACAACAAATCTAAAAATTGTAGCGTAAGTACAAAAAATTTTTTTTTTTAATATTGCGTTATTTTTCCATTTCTTCAATAAAAAATTACTTTCCGCGCCTTTATTTTAGGTATAAAACGTGATTCATAAGAAATTTTGATGAAAATTTGCTCCAAACATCGAAAATAAGAGATTGACAAAGACTGTAATCTAGCCAAAGCCGCTAGTAAGCCGTTTATGTCATTGCAGAAAACAAAGTTATTCTCCATGTCAAAAAATAGTACTAGATTTTTCTGGCGTTTGCGAAAAACACATACAGAGACATCGTCTTCTAATGGGTTTTACTGCTGCAATCTTGACCCTAGCAACTCTGCTTTAGTTTTTGGAAGTTCTAGATCCCTCACAAGATCATTTAATTCAGACTGAGTAATTTTCTGCGGTTGACGATGTGATGTGCTCGATGTAAAATCAGGGTCTTTTGATGTTGTAGGCATATCTTCTTGACTAATCTCTGTATCGCTGTTATCTGATTCGCAACCGTATCTTTCTGGGGGTTCTGGAATAGGAAGTTCGTCACTATGGGGTGCAGGTCTTATGGCAGATGGTATATTTGGAAGTTAATAACCGACTTTTTTTCTTGGATATACCTGTGCTTTGCCCAACATGAGGTGTCATGCAAAAATAGCAATCGTTAACATGATTTGTAGGCTCTCTCCAGATCATTGGGACAGCAAAGCGCATATAACGTTTTTACCATTTAACCAGTTCCTCAGGCTTGAAGCACATGAATTACAGCAGATACGGGGAGCCCACTGTTTGTCTTTATCTCCTATTTTGCAACCGAAGTAAAGGTGACGTGTAATTCTTATCAATGGAGTAATAGACCGCTTCTGAGACGCAAAAGTCACTTCACCACAAACGTATCAGAAGTAATCCAGACTGTTTACACATTTTCGAGACATCTTACGTGAATGCTGGCTGGCAACAGAGAAAGTATAGCTGAAACAACATAATTTATACTTGACGTAACACTATCATGCCGATTGCACATGTGTTCTCGCGGAATCTACGGCTATACCACGTGCATTTTTTCCAGTTACAGTAGTATTATATTTTATTATATAGGGTCATGTAGCATCACGTATCTTTGAAACGTGTGCTAAAATTAAATTATTTTCGCATTCAGCGCACCAAAAATAGTAAAGTTTTGTTGATTTTATTTTAGATACTTTTTGGCTGTTGTCCAGTGTAATTCATAAAACCCTACAATTTATTTCCAAGGCCTCCCTCCTGTGTTTATTTTGAAAAATCGCAATTAAAATTAATAAACCGCATTTACATTGTTGGAATTTTTTGGCAGCTAGTTTTTAATAATATTCAAAGATATGATATCAACTTAGATGTTGTGCAAGAAATCAGTCGCGGGAAAGGTCTGGAAATATACTAAAACAGCTTTTTAAAATAGATAAAACAAAAAAAATTTGGAATCGGTAACTGCCAAAAAATAAAAATAAATAGAATTATAGTGAAATAATTTCAAAGTGGAATTGTATTTTCCGTTATACATACCTTCTTCTATAACCTGATTAGTCTTGAAAAAGACTTAATTGTTCACGCCGTTTTTACTGCAGTTATTTGTTGATAACTAGCACACTCAGCAATAGCTTTAAACATGCCTGATAACACGTCACAAAGTGACAGTTATTAAAACAAGTGCCGCCTTACTACTTCCCAGATGTTTTATCTCATGCTAGGTAATAGCAAATTTTCGAAATTTTGAGTTTCTTGTTTTCGGTTTTTGACCGCGTTTTTGAATCAAATAGCCCTGTGTACGTTGGTCGGATTTAATTCGAACCACACCTGGAACATCGAACTTTTCACGGCGGCCGATTCGAGAGCGTCGCGTTCTTTACCCTCGACGAAATAAACGGTTTTTGCCCGGGCAAATGGACTTTTAAGCGAACGACCCCGTGCGACATTCCCTGAAGGGTAAAGGCGCGTATTCGTCAGTACGATTCTGGCGCGCCCACCTAACGCGAATCGACGAAATGCGTCGTCTCGTCGTAAACGCCCGTCCATGAAACGTCGATACGTAACAGGGCACAATCGTGCCCTTTGTATACGTAATCGTAAATATATTTGACCGGCCGAATCGAATGGCACACCTCGACGTTGATGTGCGCGTTATATTTCAATAGCAAAAATCTGTTGTACGGAATGACGAAGCGATAGTCGATATTATCGAAAACGCGGTTCGCGCGCGAAATGCTAACCGTTTTCCTGATGTCGCGTCGCCGGTACTCTGGATAACCGGTGCCGCCCGTTTCGGTATGATTGGTGAACGTTTCGGGAGCGTTTCGTACATTTGCCGTCCTCGCCGATGCACACGCTCGCTTCTTTAAAACCCGGACCGCAGGGCCCGTGTATCATGTGCTTCGCGACCAAATTATAAAGTAAATATAATTTGAATATTATTATTATTTATATTTGTAAATATAAAGTAAATATAAATTGTAAAGTCGCGTCGATTTGTTCGGCGTGGCGTTGCTTGTCCTCCACCGCGACGTTAAGGAGGATATATGAACGTGCGGCAATTCGCGCTTTTGAAATTCGATCTCGTACACGTACGACACGAGCGTGCCGAATAAACAATAAATAAATAATAAATAAAATTGTTCCGTTAAGTTTTACAGAAAGGATTGAAATTTCGCTGGAAAAACCCTCCACGTTAGGTCCGGCCGGTTGTAAATTTCATCCCGATTCGCCTTGCTTTGCGCAATTTCCGTCGAATTCGGATTGCAAGTGAACATAACGAAATAATCGGGACGCCCGAACCACGATTGCAATCGCGTCCTGAAACTGATCGCGGTCGATGCTCGTGCATACCGTCGCCGCCGTCGTCGTCGTTTCGACGTACGCTTAAACGATAAACGGAGAATTCTGGACGGCTAATATTTCCGCAGTGACGTGTCGTTCGCAAGGTAGAGATCGTCGAAGTTCGCGGACCACCCGCTTTCGCCGTAAGGAAAAATAAACGGGAAGCACATGAGTTCGACCAACGGATTACCTACCGATAACGTTCGAAGGCGGGCCGGCTTGTTTCTATGATAAACGCGTAGATCGTCCATCGGCGGCGGACGTCCGTCGTCCACTCCGTCGAATACCACGGCGAATTAGTAATCGACTTCCAGACGATTATAACGGCGAAGATGATTGGGTGCGATGGATACATACTCGGAGGCAAATTTCGACATCGACCCCGGCGCCTTCGCCTAAACGTTTCCGTTCCTCCGCGATCGCTTCGCGCAACGTTTTGTACGCTATTGCGAACTGATGTATCGATCTGAGAAGCAAATCGATTTCTTCCAATATATCGACCGGACTTCCCGCATTCCTTTCGGATCGAACTTTGCGCGCCAATTCCGGATCTAAACAATACAATTCACCGTATTTCATGTGCGCTCCCGGATATACGTCGCGCACCTGATGGTAAATCAGCCCCTGTACGACATACATATTCGGCCCGACCCCCAGCGACCGATAACAACGCACTCGCATCGACGCGAACGCGAACATGTTGTTATATTGCACGATGTTTCTACGAAACAACGAGGAAAACTCGTGCCTTCTGGTCAATAAATCTTTTAATAGGTCGGGGTAACGGACCGTCGGTAAATTGATCGTGCCCTTTTTACAACAGTCCACGTTTTCCACCACGAAGAACAGAGTCGCAAATCGGACACGCAACCTCGCCCAAATTGCCTAAATCATTTTGCACCGGCGACTTGAATAATCTCGACACGAAGCCCGTCGTACGACGCTTATTATTATTATTATTAATATTTAAATCGGCGCTACCGTTCCGTTCGACGCTCGAGCGCGCGGTCGATGCAGCCAAGGCGCCGCGCTGTTACGGCCACTCGCCGCTCTACTGTTCGCGAATAACGGCGCCCTAACGCGAATCATTTTAATTTTACCGCTACAAGAGTTTTTTTCGGGAATGCGTTTTGGAGATGAGGTCGTCGGGACGTCGCCCCGCGTCGTATACGCGAACGACATTCCGAGTGGGCGGTTAACATCTGTTGCCAGTGTTTGATCGCGTAAACAGCGCTTCCGGCGGACGCGGAAACGCCCGCGGCCGCTCCGATCACCGTCTATCGTCAACGGTACTAACGTGTACGCGGTACGTTTATATATATATTCGGGATGGTCGTTTGCCATTAAATAGACATCAATAAAATCATCAGACGTCCAATCCCGGGAAATTAAGTGGTCTTGGGTTGGGTCTTGGTCTTTATCTGACTATATGTTGCCATTATTTTTTACTGAAATTAATATGGATGCTTGTTCTTTCACTGTTTTTAATTTATACTTATGTGTTGTAATTTTTATGAACTTTTTTCCTACAATTCTACTTTCGATGCCACGAACTTGTCTTGTTTTTGGCGTCCCGTGGTAATGATGTCGGGATGTGCTGTGAACGGTTACATTGTATTGTTATTCAATTTCTCAACATGTAATTTAAAAATTTTGCAACCCTGATATTTGCAATAACAGTATATTATAATGGAACTATTCCGCATTATTTTCGTACGACCGATGCAGATCGTACAGGTGGTGTTAATTTCTTTAAACTTTTCCTTAATAATTACATTAAAGTTGGATTTGCGGAAGGGGAGGTAGGTAACGGTTTGGTATCGTACGAAGTTTTTATTAAAGACAAAATGACATTTTTTTGCGTTTACTCGTTATTTGCGTCATATCTTTAACTTTTACGGATATGGCGGCCTTAATAAAGGCCGTTTTCGCCCCGGTTTTTACTCCGTCCCACGCCGAATGGACCGGTATAAGAAGTCGTAGCCCCTTGCGTTGAGGTGAATTCGATCTCTGAAATAAAAAAAAAATAATTTACGACCGCGTTTATCGGTCGGGTACGCGTCTAACATCGTCGTAGCCCATTTCTCACGAAGGTCCAAGCATTTAACGTCCATCTTCCGACACGTATCCACGATAAAACGGTTGAAATCCTATATTTAAAAGGAGAGCTACAAAAAATTAATAAGTCCTAATGAATTTAAAGAAAAAACTTACGCCAATAGTCGTATCGCTATTGCACGGTGGCAACGTGACAACCAAAAAATCTCTCGCGGACAATTTCTTCACCAAACGCAGCAGGTGAGGAAACTGCCTGCGAAAGTTCTTTAGCGTCTTCCCTTTTAGAAAGTCGTCCGTGCCGATCATAAGAACGACCCGACGACGATCTAAATCCGGGACGTACCAATTCGATTCGCGTCGTACAATGCGGTCGACCTTCGTGATCAGCGACGACGTTCGCTGGCCCCCGATGGCGAGGTCCATATAATATTTTCCGCACGAATTCACCTCCTTCCAAAAACGAGGTTTGCCTCGTTTTTGCATTGAGGCACGAATTTACTTCCTTTGCGATTAAAACAAATCTTCCTTCAAATGTATTACAATGTTTCTAAAGATGGCTACATTTTCCTTTGTGCGTACCATAACGATTTTCTGTTTCATATGGAAGTATTCTAGTTCCCAGATCGTGTTTTTCCGTTAGTGCTATTTTAACTGGTGTTGGAGCAACTACTTCGTCAGTAGTTACGCCTATAATGCTATTGTTTGATGTATTTAATAAATCAAATTGCTTGTGAAAAACAGTAGATCTTGTAGATTTTAACAAATTTCGGCGACTTTCATAATCAGTTGATCCATACAGCAATTCAGCAGAGGAGAAAATTACTTGTGAAGAAAGATCCAATTCATGTATTTGATCCATGATATTTAAATTAGCATTACGAAATGACGCTATTACACTTTGGTAATTATTTGTCTTCGGCATGATTAAATTCATGCCGAATTCAAAAATTCATTCCTTCAACTAGAATGAAGGAAATCAAGAACTGACACAACCAATCTTCTCAACAGTCGAGACAAAACATACAACTATAAGAACTTTCTTAACGTTCGTCACTTATCCTCCAGATGCTTACTTTAACTTAAGAATTCTTTAAACAATTCCAAACACTTGAAAACGTGACATCGTTGAAAGGTTTATTACACAAATTTATTACTTTGGGTCTGACCTGGACTTAACAGATGCGTAAAGACAAAACTACAAAAATGTTTGACCCATTCACTGCCAAATTATTATTTTTTAATTTTTTTAGCCGATTAAGTTATATATGTACAAAAAAATCTGTTTAGCACTATAATTACATTCAAATTATGTTTTACCTTGAAAATATTTGATATTTTTGAAAAAGTCCCATTTGGGGATTGTGGCAGGTGCGTGAAAGAAAACTAATAGGATACTATTTCTTTTATTATACCGTGTGTCCGTAAAGTAGGGGATATAGGCTATAAAATCGTTATAAAGGGTTTATGGAAAAATCGCTGAAACGGGTCTGAAGATTTACATTTTTTGCAATTTTCTGATGAAGATTTTAAATTTTTTCCGCCATTTTTAAATGAGTTATGACGTCATCGACATCTTTTTTAAACGGCAACCCCCCATTTTTATTACGGAATATGAAAGAAAATTTTTTTCTAAGTTCAGTACAGTCAATATTAATAACGGTTACATAAGAAAATTTTCGAGAAAAATTACTTTAAAATTTAATTCGAATTTACTTAAAATGATAAAAATAGCAGTTGCCATGATTAATTTCTCACATTTCTCTCAATTCTTTAACCATGGCAACTGCTATTTTTATCATTTTAAGTAAATTCGAATTAAATTTTAAAGTAATTTTTCTCGAAAATTTTCTTATGTAACCGTTATTAATATTGAGTGTACTGAACTTAGAAAAAAATCTTCTTTCATATTCCGTAATAGAAATGGGGGGTTGCCGTTTAAAAAAACTATCGATGACGTCATAACTCATTTAAAAATGGCGGAAAAAATTTTAAATCTACATCAAAAAATTGCAAAAAATATAAATCTTTAGACCCGTCTCAGCGATTTTTCCATAAACCCTTTATAACGATTATACAGCATATATCCCCTACTTTACGGACACACGGTATGCGTTTTTTCCTACATGCAATAAAATAATAAACATACTATATGAAAGAAGTGTTATAAATGTAATATAATATAAGTGGTTAATAATATAAATAATTATGCCATTTTTTTTTCATGCAGGCCACATGCAACCCGACGTTGCATTTCCCACATTGCTTTCTTGCGTTGGTTTTGCATACAGCGCACTTACGTTGCTTCCCTTCAACTGTTCTTTGTAAGTAATGCCCTATTGGATCCCTCCTCAGGCTTTCGGGAACACGCCTTGATGCTGGCTTTTGCAACAAAGGCCTGCCATGATCTTTCGGACCAGAAAGAGACGCTCGGTGCAACTAAATCGTACAGCCGAAACATTTATCGGTAGTAATGTCAGTAGACTCGTTTACTAAAATACTGTACAGATTATTTCCTATGTCATTTCTCAATTGAATGAATTGCGGTGTACTGAGCTATAAACAGGATTAACCTAACTTCTGCATTTTTTTATTCTTTTAATAAGCAAGCAATCCTTCACGAACGGAACTTTTTGTTGCCTTTTTACTACAAATTGTACTGCATTGCTCATGTGCTTCTTTGACGTCCCATAGCTTTTCAAATCTGTGTCTAGACTTGTGATTATTATTCCACAAAATTTACACTTAGCTTCAAGTCCATTCGTGTTCTCCACTGATGTAAGCCAATCTTTGAACAAAGGAATCTTTACCCAGGTAGATCGGTATATGAACTTTTGAGCATATTGTGGTTTCGACATTTCGACTGACAACAATAAACGTAGTATGTTGTCCTAAAATGTTAAATTTATCACAGAAGAAATATTAAAATAATTACTTATTAACTCTCAATTACAATACGGTCTCATCTTGCTTATTTTAAATTCTCTTGCGTCTCCTATGCGTTTCCTAATTGCTTCTTCGATCTTATTTGGTTCTGTGGCTATTGTCATCCGTTTTATGTTTATGAGTCTTTTTCCTTCAGCTCTCATATCTCTTCTATCTTTTGTTCTGTCTGTTCCTCTAGTATTTTTTGAAATTCCTTTGTCCTTTCATCATCTCTCTTTGTTCTTATTAGCACCTTTCCATCTCTCGTTCGTCTAATCGTCTCTATAACTTCTGCTTCTCTTCTTCCCCCAATCTGGGCCTTTATTTCTCTCACCGCTTGCTCGTACGACTTTCCTTGGCTTCCAACAATTAAGGCATATGTTGCCCCTTTCGCCTCTTTCCTCTCTCTTCTCTCTACTTCCTCCTGCTTCTTTGCGGTTGTTGTATATATCTTTATTTTCGTTGTGGCGTTTTTGAAAATCATTTCAACCATCGTTCTAAGTTTGTGTAATGTCATACCCTTTAGGTGATGCATCACTATTTTTCTCTCTCCCTGTAGTTTATCTCTTATCATTTTTACATTATTCCTTATTTCCTTTTCCGTCTTTCCCACCACAATTTTCAATATCCTCTCTCTACTTACCTTTTCTACACCTCTTATTCTTGTTGTTTTAGCTATCTCAATCTCCTCGCATTGATCATCAAGCTCTAAAAGTGCCGGAGAGGTCTTTTTAAACAGGAGTTGAATCCCCTTTTCCATTTCCGTGTCTTCAGGTTCCACGAATACTACTTTGGTTTTCCCTTCCTGTTGCCATACTGGGTTTCCCTCCTCTATGGAGGTTTTCTTAAAATGTTCATCTTTCCAAGTCATTTTGACTTGCTTCAGCCCAATCCTCGTATGACAGCCTTTTCTATATTTTCATTTCCTTGCCATTCTATATTTTCTTCACCCTCTGTCTGCGTTTCCTTTGATACCACTTCTTTCATTCTTTCTTGATACTTCTTTCCCTGGCTTTTCCTCATCCTATCTTCGATTTTGTCCGCCAGCCTTTCCATTTTCGATACCGCGTATTTTATTTCTTTCTTTGTATTTTGTTCCACATTTTTTCTTAGTATCTTTATATATCTTAGCATTTGCTGCACTGTTTCGTCGTTAGCTCCGACTACTTCGCTGGTTTGATTCTTTTCATCACTACTACGAGTGGTTTTCCTCTTCTTTACCTCCTTCTCTGGGGTTTTCTGCATTGTTTGTCGTGGGTTTCCTGTTAGGCTGTCCAGAGACCAGCTACTCATACTCATAGTTTCCTTATCCGGGTTTTGCTCTTTTGCACAGCTTGCATCACTCTCAGTTAGTACTTCCTCTCTTGCTTTAACTGTTTCATTTAAGCCCTCTTCGTCAGATGAGACGGAGAGTGTCATCGTATTTTTTCTTCGGAATCTGCCTTCATCGGCGGGGAGCGGCTCAAAATTGAGCACCTCCTAAACGGGTTGGGTGTGTCTATGTAATCACGTGGAGTCGACTCTTCCCCACGCGTAGTCTGCGGCACTGTTTGGCCGGCAGACCCATCCGAGGCTTTGAACATTGTATCCATTACCCATATTTCCAGATGTCAAGCGCCTAGGTTACGCTCCATTTTATACCTACCGGCAGGTATACACTTACACGACGTTCAACAAGAAAAGGACGATCACAAGCCGGAGAATTGCCGATCCTACCAAAATATTCGCCTGTGACCCAGGAGGGGCCCTTATGGGGTGCTACCGCCACGGGCCAGGCGGACCCCAGTTTTTTAAGGAGGTCTGCTCCTCCGGCTAGGGTACCCCGGGTGCGCCACACCCGTACTCAGTGTCAACTGAGCCCCTGGGGGGACAACCAACCCAACCCCCCCACCCCACCCCACCCCTCTCAACACAACCAAACCCTCAACCGCCGAAGACCAAGTCAAAGAATAACATACTGCGGACCGCTCTCTTTTAACAATCACAGTAAAGCCAAAGAACGATATTATTTATAAAATATAACTTTCAATGTGCTTTCAATTTTCGGTAAGTAATTAACATCTCCACGCCCTTTCTTTCAAAATAATTTTTACACATTTTTTTTTAGATATATTCAACAAATTATTAAACTTTAATGATTAAAGTTTCTACAAGATAACTATTTTTATATAAAATATAGGTGAAAAAATAACATTAATAACAAATCAACAAAAAATAAACTAAATTAAACAGGGTAACGTTGTGAAATGTGTAGAATTAAATTACTAAACCAATAAGACGCTGTTGGGCCAAACCGTTCTGACCACATAAATTGGTCCACATATTCGGGTAAAAAAGGTGATGCCATTACAGAGAGCCGGCGTAAATATCCTTTTAGTCTCGACCTATAACCCTCTACATAATTGGTGCATACACCTGTTTCTGGGTCTCGAAAGAACCGCGAATGATTGACCGTTTTATGTGTGTAGGGTGAAACACCACCAAGAGATTTTAAACCCAAATATCCCCTAAATTGGTCGGTCCAAATTTCTGTTCCTGGTCGAACATATTTTAAAATAACGTTTTCTAGGGTGCCGGCTGTACGGTTAGGAATGATTTGAATATATCTTTTTTTAGCACGTGTATCATACATCCCTATTACCCATACAGCCTTCACGCGTCTTCCACGGTGGTATTTCCGTTTCATTAAAACGCTTTCGTCTATTTGCACAATAGCACCGTCCCCACCCAATAAAAAATCTTCTTGCAGCAATTTCCACGAACATATGTCGCGGAAAAATCGGAACATTTCTATCCCAGCGACCCGTCAAACACCAGTAGACATTGTATTACTTCCTATGCGAATTTCGTACGCCCAATTCCACAATGAATATAATACAATTCTTACAGGGATTCGAACTCGCGAAAAAAAAGACTCTATAAAAAATTTTAATATAGATTTGAAAAAATAAAAGGTATAGGAAATTAACCTGTTAAAATACTATACAATTTTCGGCACCCTGGGCATCGAAAGGTTTGCCCTAAAACCACACCCTCGCGACGTTGTATTGTACAATATCGCCTACATCGCACCACACGACAGCGAAAAAGGTTTTTATAAGACTCGCATCTTGTAATTTTGCTACCAATGCAGTATCATCTAATACTAAAATTTCATGTAGAACAAACACGTTTTCTACTTCCATTGTAACATACAAACTTTAAAATCGCTAAATTGTGAAATAAATAACACTAAAACTGTTATTATTAATATATTACTAACCAATATATTAACTAATAATTGTATAGTAATTTACGTTAAATAATAATCATTACAAAAATACTTATTCTTTTTAATAATTATAATTTTGAAATTTAAAATTATATCAACCGATCAGATTGATCCGCTTACAGCGCCATCTACTAGCAAAGTGCGAAATCAAATACATAACCAAGAAAACTAATCTCACAACCAGATTTCAAAATCCAATTTTCGGTGAGTAAATAACATTTCCGCATCTTTTCTTTCATTCAAAATAATTTTAGCACGCTGGTTGGGTCCTCAATTGAGCGAATCGGTACGTTTCGTCCAAGAAACGAGGTTGTCTGAACGATATTTCATGAGTACATTCGGTAAAATATGTCATTTTAAAAAGCCGTTTTTTATCAATTGTAGTGAACAAGAAGAATTCCTCCATACCTAATCACGTTTGTTAACATGTTAACAATATATTAAGACAAGTTTTGTAATTATATCGCAAGTATTCTGTGGTGCACTTAAGTTTACTGGAACCGTTTCTTCAAAATGGTTTGAAGGCTCCGACGCGAAATTCCGAGTGCTCGCGCGCGGCGTCTCGTTGAACATTTGCAAACGTGTAACAGTCTTTGGGGCAACATTACCGTGCCGACGAAAGTCGTCAACCCACTTCGCAATTGATTTGTTGTTATGAACAGTTTCACGTGGAGGGAGATTAAAATGCGTACGGAAGGTGCGTCGCGTAGCTGCGAAACACTCATTGTTACAGAAAAACGCCTCTACGACGAACGAGCGATGTTGAACGCTCCAACGCGACATGACAACTAAACTTCCCACCACAGACCAATACTAATGTTCGGATCATTTCTACAAATTAGAGTTTTTTAGGTTACTTCACGTATTTGCGTGTATAACGCAAAGAAAATATTAAATAATAATGTTATACTTACTTCACTAGAAGACATAATTATACACATAGTTATATGCATAATCTTATAAATGTATTATAGTTTTACAAAACTAAACAAAACAACGCAAATCATCAACAAACTGCGCTTGACAGCACGATGAACAACTGTCAAACAACGCACGTGTAGAAAGTACCGAACGAAAATATGTTTTTTGACTGTGAATATTTTTACATTTAAATTATAACGATAAATATTCATATAACATTACTTTCGTCTATATGAGATTAATTAATATGTTATAATTATAACAATTATTTAACCGCGGTAAAACGAACAATTCCGAATGTTTCCGAGTATTGGACGGGAGCGTCATCTATGAACGCCCCCCTTGAACTACATATGTGGTCTACGTATTTCGTATCTCGTGTCAGCCCCCTGCTTCCCACTTAAGGCTACACAATGACAGGTTCAACGACCTTACCCAGCCTTCCCTACTAAAACCACGCCTTTCTCAAATGTGGTCGTTCAAACTCCGCCACCCTGTACTTAATATTTCCTTACAAAAACTATCTTTTCAACCCCTTTAAAAATACTTACCAAAACATAAACCACATATCTTTTATAACAACTATCTTCTATAACAAAAAGCAGCCACGCTTTTAATTGGTTTATCCCCTGTTAGGACATTTATAACGAAACCGGAGAATAAAGTGCGTTTAAGATTAGGTTCTCTTGTCGGTTGGTTGATTTATTGGTGTGTAGTTTTTTTTTTATTAAAATGCAAGAGGAAAATAATTCACGGAAACCATTTATCGAATATTTTGGAAATTTAGAATTGTTTTAATTTGCAATTATACTAATATAAGAGAAAACACGAAACATTTATTTCAGAAGTTATTTTTACCATGTATTTGCATTGTTCTTCAGCATATATAATGATAATTCAATTATAAAGGTCTGCCTGCAACTGTGTTTCTAACAACTTTTTATATTGTAAATTTTTAGGTTCAATTGATGGACCTCTTTTTCATTTGCAATACGATTTTCAATCAGTTGCACCTCCTTTTCTTTCTAATTAGGCATTTTGTATTTGGATCTGCACCAATTCTTGTCTGTAGTCAGCGACAGAGGAAAACTTTCTTACAATAGTTTCATTACTGCCTTGCCTTCTTCGTCTAATACCTCTTAGAATTTTTCCTTTCCTTCTCCTATGTGAAGATGGTGTAGTGGTGGAGAGTGACGGTGCACAAGGTACATTTTCTTTTTCCTCTGTAAATTTTTACCTACGTACATAATATATTAATAATCAGGAGTAGAGAATTTTCTATCCATCTTTTCACCAGGAAGTAATATGATTTGAATTAAAAGATATCTTCTGCACTTAACTGGTTTATTATTATAAAATAGCCTTACATGTTTCGAGTTTTAAGTCATCCTCAGAGGTAACTACAAATTAATATAAAAAATTTTTGATTGATAATTGAAATAATTAAACTAAGGCAAAATGAAGCACTGACAAAGTTATGTTAAAATTAAATATAAAATTATTGAAAGTTAATTAGAAAAATTTTTAATTAAGCTTAAGTCTAAAATTAATGTGGTTTACAAAAAGTTTTTACTTAGTCTAAAATTATTTGATTCAAAAAGTGGATTAACATTGATTAATTAGAATTTAAGTTTTATAACCACTAATACACACAAATAACCGCAATAAAATCTTAAAACAAGAGGACATGTAATTTAATTAGATGGGTTCCCCTCCGAGCGGTCTTCTCTCAGATATTTTCTTAAATTCTTTAGAAATTGCTTTTTTAAACGATAACGATAATAAATTTAATGATAACATTTTATTATGGCGACGTTACGTAGACGATATTTTAGTAATATGGAAGGGAAATGATATCAATGAAATTAATAATCTTCACACATACATATCAGTGTGCTCAGTCTTCTCCTTTGAGACCATGCACACGCTGCCCGGGCTACCTGGTCTGGCTTGTGCGGTTTACATTCGTCTGCGACCGTCAGCAATAAATGTAGTGGGGCAAGCCGCTCTTCTGGAATTCGACTGCGTAAACGTAAGCGACGGTGGTTCCAAATAATTTAGCAGTCGTAAGATCAAATAGAAGGTCTTTAAATTTTAATTCGAAAGCCCTGCACACCAGGTCCGGGCAGTTGAAAACCTCATCCCACGGATATTTATTCATAACAATTTCCGGCCAGTTTGGATTGCAAGTGAAGGTAATGAACAAATCTGGCCGTCCAAACTTGGTCACAATTGCTATCGCATCCTGGAAGTGTTGTTGCATAGAGCGCGGACATCCAGTAACTGTCGCCGGTACAATTATGACCCGTCCACTTTGTTGACGCTTCTCCTGGTCGGTTAAGGTTTTCAAGTAATCGAGTAACGATTACTTGCAAAGCTTATGATGAGAAGATCATCTAAACGGTTAGATTCGATCTTAACGTAACTATCCACGATATATCGTTGGGTTAATTTCCCTGCGCTTAAAAATCAATAGAAATAATCTCCTGCCAAGGACCTAACGGATAAACGGTACAGTGCGTGTTCTCGTCGGCTAACATTCTTACGCTCCGTACTCCTAATAGTGTGTCCAAACTGTTGGTACTGGGTGTTGATGGTCCACCCCCTTTCTTCATATAGTAGGAACAGCGGATAACACATCATCTCCGAAGACGGGCTATTTACGGGCAAACGATTGTGTCCGACGGTTTCGCTCCTATAATATACCCTAAGGTCACGTACGTTCGGTAGATTACCATCGCCTCTCTTGTTAGACAACGGCGAATTCATAATCTACTTCCGATCTATTGTGACGCCTGTTGCGGAGATTCGATTTAATGTCGACGTAAACGGACGGTACATGGACCTGCGGAGCGTTTTCGGCGGCTACAATGCGCCCCGTTTCGTCGCTAACCGCTTCTCGCAAAAATTTATATATTTGCGCGAACGGATTAATTTCTCTCAATAAACTATCTAATTCGGCTAGTAAGGGGAGCGGACAATCGGGATGGTTTACTACGCGAGCTTCGGTGGCCAATTTCGGATCTAAATAGTACAACTGGCCGTATTTGGCCGGGGCATTCGGAAAAACATCCCTAACACTATGGTATATTAATCCCTGGACGATGTACAGGGTGGGCCAAATTGGACACTTTTAAAGGGAAACTCATCTTTCTATAAGAGATAGAGGAAAGATGATATCGATGGTCTGATGCTCGATATTTGTGAAAAATTTAATGGTGAAAACCACATATTGATATCTCTTACGGTTTGGGAGATACAAGTGTTTTTCGAAAAAGTACGTGTCTCCAAAATTAGTGGAGATGCCGGTGTTATTTCAGCCAGATTTATTTCTTTAATTTTGATTTAAAAAAAAGCGAAATCATCAGAGCAATTTTCATTGCCTGTTTGAAAGTAGCGCTGACAAAACAACTTTTTAAAACTCCTTTCAAATTGAATGGGCGTAGGGTTAATAGAATTTCCTCCCTGGCATCGGATTTGCCCAAAGAAATTTTCCAAATAATCTTGATTGACATGTCTGGTCGACATGTTTCCGTGACCACCCATGCCTTTAATAGTCACTACCCAAGATTTTAAGCATTTTATAGATTTTGTAATATCGTCTCCTTTGACATTAATAATTTTTAAATTTGTTGTGAAATCTAACATTTCATTCAAAAAGGGGTCCTCACTGCCAGTCTATTTTTTAATGTTTAAAACATCAAAGAGTTTATTAAACTTTTCAATAAACTCTATAGTCCCGAAACACTCTAATGGGAACGCTTTTGTAGTAACATATATTTCCAACGCAGCCGCCATAGTATGACTAATCACTTGTGCTGCCAATTTTACTTTCATTTTTTGAAAGTTGGCCGGGTTGATGTGGGCTGGAGTCAGTTTGGGGGCCAATCTATTTCTTTTTTGAATGTCCATATCATAATCGTTTTTTATCATGAAATACAAAATGATGGTTCATTAAATTATTTCTAGTCGCTTTCAGTAGATGTGGCGTGTCAAAAATGAATGGAATTTAATACAATCCAAGGGTTATCTGATGATATTTTTAGAATATTGTGAAGTTGTATAAAATTACTCCCCATATCCGTCACCACACATCGTATACGGAGTCCAATATGGTTTAATTTTTCAATGCAATATATTATTCCTTTTAATAATTGTGCATTAAAACTTGTTATAAAAAAATAACCAAGTGGCAATTCCCAATTATTTACAAGTCCTCTAATCATAAACACATTAGCATTGCGTGCTGAAATGTATTGCCTTTTGTTATTTCCAACATCAACAAGCCCAACAATTTCATGTCTTCGAATATGATAAAAAAGGTGTTGTTTTAGAGCCATTTCATCAATACATAGTATGTAGTCCTTATCTAAATGGCTCATAGACGTAACTTTGATTTGTAAAGCCTTGTATAATTCCACATTTGAGAGACCTGGTAAAAATTTTAAATTTTCTGTAAACCTTCTTAAAGTTCTTGTTGTTGGTAAACAGAACAATGTTTGCAAATACTTGTAACACCGTGGCCCCAAAAAATATAGTTGCATGCTAAATTCTTTATATGCAGTCGTATATCTTCTTTTGGTTGAGGTTATATTGCATAATCTTGCTTGAGTCTTGACAAACTTTGCTAAATTTTCTGGTGGAAACTGATCGCAATGATGGTCGAAATCTTTTAGAGCAGATGTATTCTTGGTACATGCAGTTGTAAGTAATCTTCCCACTTTTCTATTTTCGTCACGTAAGTTTCTTATAGATTGTCTAAGTTTTCTTTTGCGAGGAGTCCCTGAAAATAGTGCCTGGTTTGTCTGAGTATGTATTTCTACAAGGACAATGACGAAATATTTATATAAAATCAATACCTCAAATATAACTTAAAAACTTCAATAGTCTTCTAAATTTATAAGTACAGAATATCAACCCATACCTGATTTTGTAGTGCTCGCGGTGGACATAGCAGATAAAGTTTGAGTACTTTCCATTTGTATACAACCACGACAACCATTAATATTAGTATAACATTATCAAATTTTTATTCGTAAAAATAATAAAAAGAGTAAGATATTACAATAGATTACCTGTCGATTCGGAATCCACATCCACAAATAATGGTCTGCATTGAAATCCTAAAAATTGGCAAATTTATTATCATAGAAATTTTTGTAGAACAACTAACTTTTACAATGAAAAATATATGTATTTGATGTCAAAATTACCTGATAGTTCAGGATTATCTTGTTCTATATTGTGCACATTACATTGTCCTGCAGAGGGTCCTGTTTCTAAAAAAAATAACTTGCATTCTTCAATAATGTTTCGTTATCTTTTATTTATACCTGAGAAAGAGCCTGTCTGAAGTAATTCAGGTTGGTACATCGCTTTTGATGTAGAAGGAATAAGTAGAATGTCTAAAATAATATGTTCATTAAAAAAATATATATGCAGTGGTACCTCGGAGTTCGTCGGTAATCCGTTCCTTGAAAACCGTCGAACTCCGAAACCGACGAACTCCGAACGGTATTATGTCTCATAAGAATTAATTGGAAACAAACTAATTATTTATTTATGCTTATCTTTATCATTGTCATCTATTGTACCTTCAATCGTTCTCCACATATGAACCGTTTGTTTCAATTCATCTGTCGTTATAGCTTTCTGCTGCTCCTCTCCCCCCCTCCTCACTACCGGCAGTTATTATTTCACCTCTTTCAGCACGTTGGTTTTCATACTGCAACTGTTGCAAGTCTTCCTTAGTGAGATCTTCACAATGTGAGTCTACTCCTCAACATCGTTAGCGTTGGCTTCAAGACCTAGATCGCTGCAGAGATCTAAAACATCTCTCATCACACTCTCCTCGTCCCGTTGTTCTCCGTCTCGAAGCTTTGAAAGTCTGGCTCAGAAACAGCTGATGGCAATAGCTTTCTCCGCGCAGACTTTAAAGTTCTTGTCGTGACCTCGGTCCAAGCTTTATCTATAAGCTGAACAGCCTGATAGACATTAAAGCTGTTTTTCCAAATATCTTCGAAACATGTGTTTCATATACAGGGTTTCTCACGCAACTGGTTCGTTAAAACTTTATTGGGTTCCACTATTAGTAGATTTTTGAGATTTTGTCAGTAGGGGTTGTTCATCCGGATCTTTCGATTTAAAATATTTTCAAGATGGCTGCCACTTCCGGTCAACCGGAAGTAGGATACAACTTCGTTATTTTAAATGGAATGGTATAATTTTTATTGTATATTTTAATTCTACGTACAAAAACAAGTAAACTTTCATAAGGGTTGTTGGTACTTATCGCTTTTCGTTTTCGAGTTATTTTGATTTTGAGATTTTTTTGACAATTTTCAACCTGTTGTTTAAAACCACATTTCTCAGTCACTGTTCAAGCAAGAAAGTTAATAACGGGTACGATTACTCTCCAGACATTGCCAAATAGAACGCCACTACCGACCGGAGGCGGAAATACTTTCTTTCGCGTGCCGCCAGGACCCCTCGATTGAATTCGTATGTGCCCCCGTTTCTTGATTCTTAAATGTGATGGAATAGTTGACCTATTAAAAAAATGTATTCATAATTCTTAAAATTTATGACAACCAATGTGTATATTACTGTTAAATGAATGTACTCTTGCTGACTTAGGCAATCATATGCTTTCCAACAATCGTATATAATTGTTGTGCCAGGTAGTATCCATTGTTTAATGATGGGCAACAATGTACCACCATTTCTAAAATAATAAGTATTCAAGGAATAAAAAGATATTGAAAAGTGAAATAAAGTAATATTACCGTTCTTCGACGGGAATCATAAAAACCTTGCCTAAACCGCGTTCAAACCCGCCAAACACCCATTGATCCTCTACTCAATGGCCTCGGTGGTACTTTCGACGACCGAACTTACTTTCGTCGATCTCGACAGTGCAACCTGGACCACCTAGTTTTTCAGGGTGTAATAGGTATTTGTCGAGAAGAACTTCCCGGCAAAATGATGCCCAATCGACGGCGGTTACAAGTGAAATTTTCACCTCCTGAGCAGCTATGCTCAAAGATGCTTTACACACCCAGAGGTGAGCAAATCCCAATATTTGCCATATTTCTAAGTGACTTTTTTCGAAAAACGTTTTCGATCTGAGTGATATTTCTTTACCACAACGAGCTCTTTTGTTTCCTAAGGCTTATATAATTATTGCAACGCCAAATGTAGCCGTCGATGCTATAAAAAACAGTTTTTTAACTACTATATTCTGCGATATTTAAAAATTTACCAATTGCTCTTGTTTTGCAGCTTAAGTGCTCCGATACATTTAGGGCACTTGTATTGCCCTTCTTCGGGAATAAAATGAAATTCCCTTAGCATATTTATTAAATTATCCCCTTTCCACCCATAAATATCGCAAAGGGTTATTTGTGCGGTCCATAAGCGAAATAAAATTGTCACAAAAAGAGAAATACATGATGAGTGTGATACTTACGCTAGCCATTTCAAATATAGGAAATGTATATAATAAATAAACCCTCAATACAACAGTTTCTATTAAAAAAAACAAATCACAAGACTAAACAACACAAAGAATAGCGAAAATATTACGAGAACAGAGCTTCACAAAATCTAACTTATCTTTAAAAAAATCGTGTAGAATTAGTTTGCAAATTAAGCCGAAAACTTTTTACATCTCAATTTTGAATTTAAAACACCTATTGCAAATTTGTAACATTTCATCAGTGTTTCTAAAAATAATTCATTACAATAATACAGTTTTGAGGTTCCGTATCGCTTACGAACTGTTAATCTGTGTAGAACTAAATCTCTAGGTTTTTTTTTTCAAAATATGTAAATGACAGAGCTTACATTTAAATTTATTTATTGTCTTTTTGGTAACATATCCAGCTACATACCCAAATGTGGAATAGTTAATATCTCGCTGATTCTTATCATTAATGTCTGGGATATTTTCAGTAGTATTGCCGTCCTCATGATGCTCCATTTCGCATTCCGTAACAAAACTTTTTAAAGTTAATAAATTGACATCTTTGGAGGTGTCCTCACAATTAGCGCCAATTGTACTACTTACAAACGTTGTGACAAGTAACGCCTTAAAAGATTCAGAAAATTGCCTGGTATTGGGATTAAAATTCCTACCTCTGTGTTGCCTAACTTGTCCAAAAACATTCTCTAACGGATCTTGATTGAATCGCTTTGCAAAAAAGAAGCGTAGTCCCATCTTTTGTAACCATGCTGACAACTTGATAAAATTCCCTAGTGTAAAAATGAAATTTTTTAAAATTGGCGACATAATCTTCTCCCCGTCTAAAAAATACATAATTTTAAGTAATGAAATTGATTTTCTCCAAAATTCTATATCGCTTACTAAGAACAATAGTGGCGTAAGCGCAAATTAGCGCTATGGAGATAATCGCGTTCAAAATTTTGGTTGAATTTTAATGCAAAGTAAAAAGCAACAACTTGTCGTTTTAAATTTTTTATTTTTTATTTCGTTTTACTGTTATTATATTTCATGCAGAGACAAAGTTTTTTTGTAAGATTTCAAAAATAACATTTTTTTTTGTGGTTTCGCCACTATTGCGAAATGGTGGCGAAATGGAAAATATATACCGAGTGGGGCATGTCGCGCTCTATCAGCAACGGTTTAAGTTATAGTTTCGTCATTTATGCACGTAAAAGTACGCTGATTTTTAAACAAGTTGCCCTTTAAAAATCAATAATCAACTTTTTGTAGTTTCGCCACTATGATTCTCCACAAGCGATATGATCACTGCTTGCTGAAATTGCTGCTGTCAATGGTTTGCTTTCTCTGTTGAAAATACTAGAACCATTAAGAGAATCGAATAAATCATCAAAAAACTTAATGACTTCGGCAGTTTCTAAACCGCTTCGACTCATGGTCCTTTGGCCATCACTACTTTTTTCATCATGGCGAGCCAGTATGGTGATTGTAGCAGCCATAGTATGGCTTAATACCTGAGTACAACACGATACCTTCATGCTTTTAATTTTGTCTGGTAAAACATGCTGATCGGTTATTTACCTTAATGCCCGCAGATGTCCGCTATCAGCATCAATCTTGTATGTATTGATTACATGTTCCCACTTTGCGGTGTAGTTCAAATTATTCTTTTCCCAAATCAAGTTTTTGGTAATTAAGTTGTTCCCTATTCTCTTAATAAAATGTGGTGGATCGTATAAAGGAATGATATTTTATATTATAATGTACAGGCTGTCTCCGAAATGCGTGTACAACGTAAGACCTTAGATTCCTTGGCTTAAAACAGGTCGATTTAAGTTAACATGTCTATATCCAAAGTTGCTTCGTTTTGACGCTAGAGGGCTTTAAAAATAATATTTTCCGTGACTTTTTCTTAAATTACTCGAAAAATCTTAATTAGATTTTTTTCATTTTTTGACCATGTCTTTATATCAGCTGGGCACAGCTTTCTGTGGAACAAATTCGAATTTTGCAACATACAGAGTGTTTAGAAACACTCTTACCGTGTCATCCTAGTATCCAAGAATGGGAGTGACCTTTCGTTTTCAGTTTCTATTGTGATCTGGATGTGAGGGTCGTAACCATTGAAGATGGAGATAACCTCGTTTATTCGATCCTCAGGTACCGCATAGATAATGTCGTCAACATATTTGTAAATAAAAGGAAACTGAAAAGATAGTAATTGCGCACAATGGTCCAAAAGTTCATCAATGACTATATTAGCAGTAATTGGGCTAAGTAGACTACCCATCGAAGTGCCAAACTTCTGACTGTATACCTTATCTTGGACACATTTTTAAATTAAAAACCTCCTTTGTTAAGTATTACTTTAAATTTCTTGAACTGTATTTAAAAAAAACTTGAAAAAAAGAATTATTTAAAAATGTTTGTGCCGCTCATCCAGGATTGTGCTACAAGAACTTTTGCTTATAGTTTACTAGTTTTTAATTAAATAAGAGAATAATGAATAAAGTGGTTTATTTTTAGAAAACTGGAACTACAGGAACATTTGTTTATTTATATAATATTATGTAACGGAAAATGTTTAATACTGACAAATAAACGTATCAAATCTTTAATAGTTTTAAGATTATTCTTGGAAATTATGTGCATAGTCACGGACATCAGAGGTTTCTCTTTGCTGATGTAAATTCTGAAATGATAAATTGTGTAATATTTATATATTTCAAAATCTGATCAGTTACCGTTAATGTATAATTTGCACTTGGACAAATATATGTTTGTGCTTGTGGGATTGCTATGTATGCATTCCTGTTTAAGGTG
Organism: Digitonthophagus gazella; assembly: GCA_036711955.1. Taxonomy (NCBI): domain Eukaryota; kingdom Metazoa; phylum Arthropoda; class Insecta; order Coleoptera; family Scarabaeidae; genus Digitonthophagus; species Digitonthophagus gazella. The sequence continues at coordinate 25,565,255 of JASCIT010000006.1, read as the reverse complement.
CCTAATTGAGCTTCAAATAGACAATCATTTATTAGTTTTTCAGCAAATAATTTCATATCATTGGGAAGTTTCCTTAATTTTTCAGCGACATTTTTGCCAATAATATCAAATTCGTCTTCTTCAATTTTTTTTAAGCTTTTCAGTTACTAAATTTATCAGCGATTCCGTATTATCATTTTGTTTTGTGTTTCTTCATCTTTTAACGGAAGATACTGAGGATCGGTAAGAAGATACAGATTTAGGACTTTGTGGATTGTCTTCTTGGTTGTCAGCATTAAAATTTTCGTCACAACCTCCATCTGATTTACCCTAAAAGGAAGTACATTAGAACATTCATGTAATAAAAAAAGAAAACTTACATCACTTGTGTCGTCAAAAAAAAACGCGGTGTATCAAATCCTATAGACTCCCTTGGTATTTCCTGACCTTTTAAAAATAATAACAGCTCGTAATACCAAAGATTTGGCTTATATAAATCCTCAAAACCAGCCCCAGATTGTTTAGAATCGGAAGCTTTCTTAAACTCTTTCCTAAAGCAGCTACGTAATGAATTAATTTTTTTAATAACATCTTCTTTTTTTACGTTTGGGTCAATTTCACTTAATTTTTCTACTAATTTCCTATACGCCTCTTCTTTTAAACTTTTATTAGAATAATCTTTCGACTTTATTTTCCATAAAGATTCATGCTCTTTGTAGAGTTTTGATGTATTTCGCGACATGTTTATACGGGGAGAAAACTAAAAACTGATGCTTGGCTCGAATAAATTAACATACACATTCATACTTACCTTCGGACTTGCACGAAAAATCAAACCTTATCGGATTCCTTGCGAGCCGCGCCTGGAACTGAACGCGCTTTGAATTTTCGCCCTACACATACGCACTTACCCGCGATTTTGGACCTGCGCAGGCAAGTGCTAACACTTACCTCCGTGTGTATGGGCCGCTTAAGTGTACATCCATTTGGTTCGCACAGCAAAGCTGAGAAACGAGTCATGTTATCTTTCTTCTGTTTCCAATTTTTGGGAAGTTCCCTCTTGTTTGCACGTTTTGTACCAAGTACAGAAGTATTTTTGGACATTAATTTTAACGCTAGAGGAACACTGGTAAAGAAATTATCCATTGTTACGGTCCTACCTTTCATAGTATATGGTTCTACAAGTTTCAGAACAACAAATTCACTTAAGGGGTTAGACCACTACAGACCGTGGAAAATTAACGTAATTTCCCCATATTTTTCTAAGAAAACAATAAAGGTCGCAATATCCAAAACGCTCTTGCTACTAGATTTTGTTTTAGGGGGTATCGCCCAGACTGTGGGATTGAAGCTCTCATTTCGATTATATAAGCACCTATGCACCGAGTAAGAAGATTGTCAGTGCTTAACTCTTCATAAACTTGTTTTAGAGCTTCAAATATTTCCTGGAAAAGAGGTCGTTTATGGTCTTTCAAAGTATCACTGGCTTTCATTCGCTGCCAAGAGCACCACGAGTGTTCACCGGGCGGACATTTTTCATGTTGTTGGGTTTCGTCCGGAGAAATTTTGTGATACAACGTTGCCCCAATCTTGTTTCGCATTTTTTCTACAGAATTGTGATTTCCATGTATCGCAAGTCCAAAATAAATCGATAATTTGTCGATTAACTTTCCTATTAACTTGTCTTTTCCTCCGAGACCCTTCTTTTAAATTACGTGAACGCGTTCCCATGCACTTTTGCACATGATCCACGCATTTCTTTTTTAAAACGGTAGAATTTTCATATGGCTCTGAATCTAAAATATTTTTTAAAGTTTTGGAATCGCCGTCTCCAATGTAGTTGCCATATTTTATTCCGTATAATTCTTCAGAACGCTGAAACATTTCGATAACGGAATCAATTTCCATTTTGCTGGCCGATCCTTTATGGTTTGCACTACACTCGCTTTCGTGAGTTTCAAGCCACCCTAAATATTCTACAGTGTCAGATTTTTTCTCCCAGTGTTCACATTGCTTGCAGTACTTGGATTTTACTACAGCGTCAACAATTTTTCCGCTATATCAGCCAATCATAGCATATGGACAATTTGGCACCTCCGTTTTCTCGCAATTGTCACACGGAATCATTATTTTAAAACGTAAGCCGCTTTTCTCACTTTCAGTCAATTTGATATATGATATACACTCCTTGCATACCACAACATTCGAAATAGCACTGAAGACGGAAATGAAATTTATGAAACGGTAGCCAACAGCCTCATCTACTTCAATGTTATACTGTTCACCAGAGTGTTTTAATTTTTTTACAGATGTACTGACATCAGTATCTTCGGATTCCAATTCAAAGCGGTTCAACGGTCGTCTGCCTGATGATTTGGGAATTTTTTCGTATCTACTATTTCGTTTGTGACCTTTTCTATCACGAATTGTTTTGTGTTCACTCATATTTATTTCATATTTAGATAAAAAAAAAACGAAATAAACAAATTTGGAACACCTAAGACATCAAACGTCATACTTTTCAATAGCAAAAGTAACACTAACTAAAATTTCTGAGGTGCTGACGGTATATATCACCCTTATAAGCAGTACTGGTGGGGATTACCACCCCGAAAACTAGATTACTGCGAAAATAAACCTTTTAAATTGCCAGTTATAAGACTGTTTTTGTTTGGGCAAGTTTATACTCCAGGTTAATCGTGTGTGATTTAACAAATGAATAAAAGCAGTAGTTTTTTGTAAACTACGATGATAAAATTTATTTTAATTTGTTGTAACTGCTACATTAATGTTTCGCTTTACACGCCTTCAGGCACATCGTCAATTAATTGAAAAACCGGACATAAGCTTCGAGAGTTAAAATTCTAAGTTAAAAACTGGAGAGATGCGTAGACAATTCCGTTAAAAAATTAAAAGTGAAAGCTGAAAGTATATTACAAATCATAAGTTTAAAGCTGAAGGCATGATTATAGAAAAATTACAAGTGTAAAAACGTGGCTTACAAATCTGAACATAAAAATAAGAATAAAGATGTAAGTGGTTGATGAACTTAAAAGAGACTTGATTCAATCAAACCAGAAAATAAATATGTATTCTTAACGGCAGTTGGTGATTGAAACATTAATGTAGCACTGCACTTACAACAAATTAAAATAAATTTTATCATCGTGGTTTACGAAAAACTACTGTTTTTATTCATTTGCTGTCTTTGTTTGTTTCATGGCTACACTAAAGCAATAAAGCTCTTGGTAATTCCTTAGCATACCTTTTTTTTAACGAGGTTGGGGAAAATCTGCAAGCAACCCGGCCTAAGATGTTAGGCGGCCGGGTAGTGTGGGGTTGGATCCCTTCTTAGGGTATCGACCCACTAAAAACCCCTTTCCTCGTCTTCCTCCGGAATCCGCCGATGTGGCGTTGCTTCGGAGCTCTCTACCTTCTTCACATTATCCTCTGCCTTGCTCCTGCCTTTCCTTTCTCAATTTCACGCAGCCTCTCTCTCCTCCTTTTCCTTCTCACTTATGACTTCTCTTATCCAGTTCTCCATCACGTTCCAGTGTTCTTCGCCTTCCAACATTATATCCATACATTCCATGGGCGTAACAGTTCTCTTAAGCAGCCTGTTTGCATTTTCTCTCGCCCTCTCCCAGCGAGGACATCGAAAGAAGGTGTGCTCCACGTCATCCTTCTCACCGCAATAGACGCACTTCTCATTTTCCGCTCTCTTATGCTTCCACAAATATGCTTTGTAGCACCCGTGTCCGGACAAAAACTGGCTCACGAAGTAGTTTGTTTTTCTCCACTTTCTTGTTAACCAAGGTGTAATGTTTGGTAATATTTTCTTTGTCCATCCGCCCTTCCCGGTATCTCGTTTCCATCTGTTGTTCCATTCTTCCATGTTTTTTCTTTTGACTTCATTCTTGTCTTGTTTATCATCTCCAAAAGCAGCTCATTCCGCTATCATCAAATCAATGGGCAAAGAATCCCCTATCACCTGTAACACTTCGGTTGATGTCGTCTTATATGCGCTGGTTGTTCTCAAAAGTATCCCCCGTTGTATTCTTGTCAATTTGATTACGTTATTTTTAACCTTAACCGCGTCCTTCCATGCTCCACAGGCGTACAGCAGCTGCGAATATATAACCGCTCCGAACATTTTCCTTTTTTCCGCATTGGGTCCATAAGTGTTTCCCATGATTCTCTGCAAGGCTCTCACTGTATTTTGCGTCACGTAGTCCATATGATGGTTCCATCTCATATCTTTGCCCATAATCACTCCCAGGTATTTCAGCTCCCTTTTGCTCTTGATCTTGCAGTCCTTAATTACCATCTCAACTTCCTTTTTTACCTTTCTGCTCTTTAATAACACTGCTTCAGTTTTTTCGGGTGCTACCTCCAGGCCCATTTCCTCCATCTTTTCAACGATCTTTCTCACGGTAGTCTGTGCATTTTCTTCTAATTCTTCTATGCTCCATCCTGTGATTATTACCGCTTCGTCGTCAGCGTAAGCCACCAACTCAGTCTTCTCCCAATCTGCAGCAGCCTGCAGTAATTTATTGAAAAAGATGTTCCACAGTAAGGGTCCCAGGACGGAACCTTGTGGTACTCCCCTACTAATCCCATAGGTATGTTCTTCGTACTTCACAAATCTATTCTTGAGATATTCCTTAATTAAGTTAATCATCTGCGCTGAGATTCCCATCCCTTCCATTGCTTGTATGATTCTGTTCCAAGGGGCCGTTCCGAAGGCGTTACGTACGTCTAAGGTGATCAGCATACAGAGCTTCTTTTTCCCTCTTCTAAATTTTTCCGTCGTGCAAGCCTCTTCCATAACCTTCTTAATAGCTGCAGTCGTTGACCTATTCCGCATAAAACCATATTGATTTTCAGAAATGCCCCCCTTTTCTTCGATCTCTGTCAGTATTCTAGTTTTGATTATGGCTTCGAACAGCTTGCCATGGTTGTTTAGTAGGCATAAAGGCCTATACTTTCCCTCGTTTCCTTTACCCGGTTTATTAACCAGCACCAGCCTTCCAACTTTCCACTTATCCGGGAAACAGCCTTCCTTGATAAGGTTGTTGTACATGACCGCCAATTATTTTGCTCCTACTTCCATGACATCTTTAACAATTTCATTGGTTATCTTATCTAAACCTGGAGCGTTACGGTTTTTCTTGTTGTGTGACAGTGCATGCAGTTCTTCCTCAGTCACCATGGCACACCTCTGCGTTTCATCTACATGTTCCTTATGCCATTCTTCTTTATTACCACGCGGAAATAGGTCTTCCATCAGTTTGTCCAGCTCATCCTTTTCCAGTAGGACTCTCGGTATATTCTTTGTCCTTTTTATGGCAATTTTGTATGCATCTTCAAAGACATCTTCCTGGAGCTCATTGCACAGCTTCGTCCACGCTCTTTTTTTGGATCTTTTGATTTCTTTCCTTAAGTTCTTCTTGGCATCTACATAGTCAAACTTAGCTTTTTCCTTTATATTATCATTTCCACATTTGCCATTCTCTCGTATCATTATTCGTCTACACCTATTTGCTTGTTCCTTAGCCTCCTTCACAACCTCATTCACCAATAGATCCGTCCTTGCTTAATACCGACCCTCCTTTTCCTACCATAGATCTTGTCACATGATTCCGCAGTGATTGCTGCCAAAATTTCAGGTGTAACACCCTCACAGAGTCGCAGGTTCTTTCTTACTTCCTCTTTAAATGCGTTAATACTATCTGGACGTCTTTTCCATCTGTACTCAGTCTCCCTATGCTCATCCTTTTGTTCTTTACCCCTCCTCAGACTAAAGAAAATATTCATATGGTCGCTTAAATTTTCCTCTTCGCTCACTTCCCAATCTTCTATTCGTTTTATCATTTCCATATTACATATCGTAATGTCTATATGAGACGTGTGACCGTCTCTCCGCCATGTTGGGGTATTTCCTTTGTTTATAACCGCCAGGTTTCTTTCACAGATCCATTCGTAGAGTTGTCTTCCTCTTTCATCCTCCTTAGTCGAGCCCCAATAGGCTGACTTGGCATTAAAATCGCCAGCTATTATAACATATCTGGTTCCTCGTCTGTTCATTACCTCTGCAATCTTGTTTAACTTTTCCTTGTACTCTTCTAAGCCTTCGTTTGGGGATAAATATTGGGGATATAATTCCTTAGCATACCTGCTTTGGGTGTAAGCAACCATATCTGCAAATATAAGGGCGACTTTTGCTACACTTTGTTCGCGATTGACATGAGTGTTTTACCTGTACCGAGCATACGTTATCGCACAACATTCAGAATCAAAATACAGGAATTTAAAAACTGTTCCCACTTATAACTGACATTGCATCTTATTTTTAAGACCATAAGGCACTTTTTAGCGCAAATAAAATTCGATTTTTTTTTAAATTCTAGAGTGGTCTAAGCCCTTAATGGGGATGATGAATCTCCAGCCTCACATTTTCCTAAATAAGGAAACCCATTTACTACATATTTGGTATCAACGTCAGATGCTAGCCAGAATTTTATGCCACATTTCTGAGGTTTGTTTGACATATATTGTGTGAACCTGCATCTGACCTGGTTGGAAAAAGCTGATCATCCACCGTAATGTGAGCTCCTGGTTTGAAGCAATTTTGACTATTTTGAATAAATTTATTCCAAACTGGTGAAGCTAAAGCAAATTTGTCCCTTTGTAAACGTTGACCCCTCTCATATTTCTTATCGAAGCGAGTGAACCGTCTTTTTTTTATTTATTAACAAAACCAGTTCAACAGCAGTATGTTTTTCTTGGTTGTTTTGGTTCAGAAAAAAATAAACATCATGTAAAGATTACTTAGTAAAGTTACGGAAATCCGCACTGGTTTCGATGTGGATAGCTGTTACTCCGTATTAGATAAAATCAGGTCTTGAGGAAGCTTCCTCCTTAGGCGCGTCTGGATTTGGCAGAGGCCCACTTTATGCTGAACCGCACGAGAGCACATGTTGATGTTGTAGAACTTCTTGGTTACGTTCTTAATGAACTCAATAATAGTTGGCACTTTTAGGTCTTCATGTAGATCACTGTTTCTTATAAACCATGGGGCGTCCACTGAGATCCTAAGGAGTTTATTCTGTAGGGTTTAAATCTTTTTTATATTTGAAGCTGCTGAATTATTCCATACCTGGCAAGCGTAGGTGACCAGTTGTCTAATAAGAGCTTTGTAGAGGAGGAGAGTGCACTCCATTCTCATAGGAGATGATCTATTAATTAGAGGATAAATCTGTCTAAGCCTGGCATATCCTTGGTTGAGTTTCGCGTTGATGTGGTATTTCCAAGTTAGACGTTGGTCAAGGTATACTCCAAGGTATTTGATAGTCTCGTTTTTTGCGCTCCACGGGATTATTTGGTTGTTGATAATAACGCAAGGCGCATTGCGGTAGGGTCTTAGCGTAAAGATCTCGGATTGACATTTATTGCCATTGAGCATAATGCCCCACTTTGTTAGCCAACGCTGGATTTTATCAATTGATCTTTGGAGTGATTCGATTGCGTCGTTAAGGATGTCATTTTGTGTCATTATTAGCATATCATCAGCAAACACTGCCATTTCGAAATTTGGGTCAGAAAGGATATCATGCATAAAAATGTTAAATAGAGCTGGGGATAAGCAGCTTCCTTGTGGACTCCAACAAGAGTTTTCCGGGTGCTGGAGGAGAATCCATTGATGAGAATCGTAAAAGATCTTTCCTCCAGGAAGGATAGAAGGATGGTAAGTAGGTAGTTGTTGATTCCAATTTTATTAAGTTTAAATTTAAGTCCTTCAGTCCAGACTGTATCAAACGCCCTTGTTACATCTAGCGAAGCAACAGCTGTAAATTTTTTGGCTTCGAAGCCTTTCTCTATGAATTTCGTCACTCTGGCTAGCTGATGAGTTGTAGAATGCCCTTCTCTGAAACCGTACTGGATGTTTGGTATGGTTTTGGGGAGACTTAGCTCATCTCGAAGTCGGCGGTGGATAGTTCGTTCAAAAAGTTTAGGTAGTGATGAAAGCAGGCTTATTGGGCGATAGTTGGCTGTATCCGTCTTGGATTTGCCTGGCTTCGCGAACATTAGAATTTGTGCCTTTTTCCACTCTACCGGGAAATAGCCCATTTCTAAGCAGCGATTAAAAATTGCTGAGATGTAGTTCAGCAGATTTTCAGGATTATGTTTCAAGACTATGTAGGGTATTTGATTTGGGCCTGGGGCTTTTTTAGCGGGGAGCTTTCCTATTTCTGTCTTAAGTTCCTCGGAGGAGATGGTGTCTATTTCGATAACCGCGGCAGTTAGGTGGGATTCATTGTATAGCTGGATTGCGGTGAAATGTCGGATGTTGTTGTTATTGGTGTTCGGACGGAAAATTCTCTCGAGATAATCGGTGAAGGTGTTGGCCTTGTCTTAATCGGAGAAAACTGGGGTTTCATTGACTAGCAGGGTAGGTATTTCTTCATACAATGAGTTATTTTTTTGCAGTTTTCCATAAACCGGGGTCGTTTGTTTCGAAGGTTTGCATTACAGCAGACTAAACATTTTCCGATTTTAACAGACATGTTTCCATGTTGGGACACAAAAGATGGGAACACGGCAGTATAAAAGCCGAATCATCCAGCAAAATCTTGCAAGGTCCAATGTTACAGTATACAACCGCTTGAGCCATTTTTTTACCGATTATCAGACCTAAATCATCTAAAATCGTGATTTTTCTCGACGATATCGACGGTTTTAAATTCAAATAACAAACGTAACATGGTTAAGATTCTAAGCTTCGTGGCGGAAATTGCCATTATTATCATTTCTTTTTTCTTCTTTAAAGTAAGAGGGGACTTTGTACCGTAGTTACAAGAATTGTTTTTATTTTCTCAGAATTTCATTTTTGTGTTCCGACCGTTAGACAACCAATTCTACAGCTAATAAATTTTATCAATTTTCCGAGATTATTAAACCCCCGAAATAGACTACCCCATTGAAATATGATAATTTCCGTTACCTCCGGAATGCTCCCCATAAGGATTGACGTCTGGATCGTAAATATTCGGATTTGGTTGTTTCTGATTTGTCAATAATACTAATTCATGTTGAAGATTCTTAATCAAATGGTTACTATTGATTATATGGCCTTCGCACATTCCCAATTCAGCTGTTTTAATTGTTATTTCACTTTCCAAGCCTTCATTTATTTTGTAGCTTCTATAGACGTCAAGATTCAGAAGTTCATTTTGGCAATGAGTATTTCTAATGATATTATCCTTCAGCTGGTAATCCGAACAGAAGGGTTTATGGCATAACGGAACCGATGGTAAAAGTGCAGCAGGTTTCTGATCCGCAAGGTTAGTAACGAAAAGAAAGAGATCGTTAATGGGGACCGAGCAGACTGAACACTTTGCGGTTTTAACAGACATGTTTCCATGTTGTGGACACAAAAGATGCGAACACGGTAGTATAAAAGCCGAATCATCCTGCAAAATCTTGCAAGGTTCATGGTGGTTTTTATGTATAAATTTTTCTATTTCATAAACTTCTGTGATGCCGAAGCGGTTCGCATAGATGGCGTGCGGTCGGCAATAGTTATCGCTGGCGACTGAATAGTATTTCACGCAATATGCATCCGAATGCACATATCTGCCCGTAGTCTTTATCGACGACTTGTGACGCATGCTTATATGCTATGTCTATGGGCATAGATCACAGCGATCGCTCTCGCTGGATGCACAATTGCGCTCATAGCAGTCAATGTGTTAATGTCATCGATGTTGTGATGATTATATCCATTTTGTTAGCAATTTGCTTAAAGCTCCGGTCTAAGTAAAGCGTGATCCGCACGCGGGGTAAGGCCTACTGCCCACTGACGCGTCATTTGACGAATACGTACAAACTACAAATGACGCCGGGCGTAATTTGCATCTTAGATATGTCCACGCAATCATCATATAGTCGTCCTGCAAACTACAAAACGGTTTATTTCTCTCATGTTCAGCATCGCGTAAGCACGTTTTTATTTCACTGCGAAAATGTCATCAAGCGAAGATGAAGACGTGATTGTAACGTACAGCTTTATTAGAAGACGTAGATTATATTGGCTTCATCCATATATTGAAAAAAACGTTAATTGTAGATTATTTGTTGCGGCAAGAGAGGTATCAGAAGATGATTCCCTTTTTCAATCAGTTTACCGAATGACTAAAAGTTCATACCGAATATTAGTCTCTATTGTTGGACCTTTAATACAAAGACGAAATACTGTAATGCGAGATTGTGTCAGCCCGGAAGAAAGGATATTTATAACTTTGAGGTGAGTTTTAAACAGTTTTTTTTTGTATGTGTATAGTATTTATTGCTATAAAATTAAAATAACACAAAGTAAAATAAAATAGAATATGCTTTATTAAATAAAACAGCAGTCATCGGATATACAAATTTAGGTCAGATCACAAGTTTTCAAGGTTTCGTAGTTGTAGTAAATCGTCAGTAAAATTTTTATTTGTAATATAATTTACTGGAGAGACTGGGTTATTTGAATTAGATCCTACAGAAGAAATAGGCGAATAATTTACTCTATTGTAACTGCTGTGTTGACGAATAATCTCTGTATTATTCCAAATGCTGTATTGGTGAATACTTGTCTCCGTATTGTTGTACGTTGTGTGTTAGCGAATAGCTGTCCCTGTATGACTGCCGTTGCTGTGATGAGCCCGACTGAATATCCTAGAATAATAGTAGCACCTTAATTCTAAACTTTCGCATTTGTTCCTCAGACAAACTTTCAACATCTGACAAAAAACTAAGTAAAAATATTTCTCTTTGATTGTCTTGCTTTGTTTTTTTTTATTTTTCATCCAGTCCACAAATGTTCTTCAGACGACTGTTATAAACGATTAAATACAACTTAAAATAATCATTAAATTTAATTTAAAAAAATTAATAGTGATCTTTTATTTTATAGTTCAACCATTAATCACTCGTGAAATTCGATCTGAGCTTAAAGCGAAAGCAGAAAAAGCTTCTTTAGAAGTGTTTTGTAAAAATCTCAAAGACCTACTTCTTATGAAATCATTAAAGGAAGTCCAATAGCTGGAATTGATCCGGGATACACTCACGAATGTAAATTAGCAACTGTAGGAAGTGATGGAATGTTATTAGATACTTTTGTGATAGATCCATTCAATGGTAAAAAGGAGAAAAGTGCGAAACTTAACCCTCCGTGTGTACACTGGGTCTTTGAGGGAACAGTCAAAATTTGAAATTCGAAATTCTCCCTTATGGATAGAGGGTAGGCTTCGGCTACACCTCCTAAAAAAAGTTTGCTAACTACTCGGCCATGTAGTAGACGCTTAACTCAGAATTTTTCTAGAATTTTTGAAAGCCTAGAAAACTTCGAAAACATGCCTGTTTCCTAAAAGACCCAGAATACACACCGTGTCTCAAAAAATATAGTATACATACGCCGGGTTAAAATAAAATTATTAACAAAACCAAGTAATGGAAATGATGAAATTGTTTTTAGGTATACTTTAATTGTACTTGGAAACAGGACATCCTGTGCAGCAACCGAAGCGTGGCTTTCAAATTTAATTGCAAACAAATTTTTCCAACCGTTGAAAGTTTCCAACCGTTCATGGAGTGAAGAAGCTAAGAAAGAATTTCCAAATTTAGTTCCAAATATAATAAGCGCTGGCAAGAAACTTTTAATATCTAGTAATTAAATTAATAAAATTTGTGGAAATTTTTAATTAATTTAACCGAAAATGATGATTTTTTGGCTCTAAATTAAATATAAAAATTAAAAATCGTTCTAGCTATAATTTTTCCTACGTTAAAATTGTGATAGGAACGATTTTTGTGAAACACCTGTATATACAGTAGAAGTTTGTTAATCCGACTTCGGCTTATCCGTCACCTTGATTAATCCGTGTAATATCTTGTTGTTCAAGAAAAAATACTAAAGTAATTTATGACACATTTATTAACACAAAACACTATTATTAAAGTAAATAACATGTAACGGCTCTTACTGTCCGCGTGTAAGTACATTCTATAAGCCATTTTCAACTACTATTGACTTGGTTGCCTATACTATAGTTCTTAATATCTAAAATCTACAATGCTAAACATCCCCCCTTTACGTAAGAACGTAATCCTTAAACCTTACAGGTTTTCTAATTGTAGGTGATACTTTAGGCGACTTAACATTAATTACAGGTTTATCAATTACAACAGGACGCTCAACATTATTATCAATTATTTCAGTATTGGGACTCCTACAGTCATCTTTATTATTTGGTACCAAGTCATCATCCATAGGATCCACAATAATGGGTTATTCAATGACTTACGAATATGTATACTATTTCGAGTAACTACTTTGTTGTTTTTAGTTAATAAGTTATAAGATCTTGTATTCTCGTTTTTTTGAACCACTTGCGCTGGCTTCCATCTTTTTGTATGAACATCTTGAAACGTCACATTTTCCCCTGATTCAAAAGAATCCTTTTTCTTACTTTGTCTGTCATATGTTGATTTACTCTTCTTTTGGTTTTTAATCTGGTCTTTAAAAGCTTCTCTATATATTGATTTTGGAAATAAAACACTTTTACTAGTAGGTAATCTTGTTCTTAGAAGTGTCGAATCATCAAAATTTCACTTAGACTATATTTCAATCCTGATACAGGTGTACATCTATATTCTAACAGCCCTGCATAGATCTCTTTAAAATTCTTGGCTTTCTTTATGATATTTTTTGCAATTCCTACAGCTTTCTCTGCAAGTCCAATGGACTTCGGATAATACGGACTTGAGTGTTTAATTTCAAAGTTCCAATCATTTGCAAAACATCTGAATTTATGACTATTAAATGGATTGTTATTACAAATTATCTGTTTAGGTACTCCATGCGTTGAAAACAATATTACAAGTTGCTTTTCAATTTCATCAACACTTTTGTTATTTAATGTAATTATATCAATCCATTTTTAAATATAATCAATATATAACTCAATATTATAATAATAGAATAATTCAAAATTTAGTTTAGTGTTATAAGCTAAACCTATTCTAACCTATTCAACGCGAATCGACGAAATGCGTCGTCTCGTCGTAAACGCCCGTCTACGAAACGTCGATACGTAACAAAGCGCAATCGTGGCCTTTGTATACATAATCGTATATATACTTCACCGACCGAATCATATATTCACCGAATTATATTTCAATAATAAATATTTATTATACGGAACGACGAGGCGATTATCGATATTATCGTATACGCGATACGCTTACCGTTCTCCCGATGTCGCGTCGCTGATATTCGGGATAACCGGTATCGCCCGTTTCGGTATGATCGGCGAAACGTTTCGGGAAGCGTTTCGTGCATTTGCCGTCCTCACCGATACACACTGAGGCCTCGTTATAACCCGATCCGCAAGGCCCGTATGTCATATGCTTCGCGACCAAATTATAAAATTGCGCGTCCGTAACGGCATCCGGTATTTGCGCAGAGACGATCGCGTCGATCTGTTCGGCGTGCCGCGGCTTATCCTCCTCCGCGCTTTTGAAATTCTATCGCGTAAACGTACGACACTACCGTGCCGAATAGGCGTTGAGCGGTTAAATCGAGTAGAAACGATTGAAATTTCGCGTGAAAGACCCTGCACGTCAGGTCGGCCCTGTTGTGCCTCTCGTCACGATTCGCCTCACTTTGCGCGATGTCAGGCTAATTCGGATTGCAGGTAAACGTTACGAAATAGTCGGGACGCCCGAACCTGACCACGATGGCCATCGCGCCATTGATCGACCGCGGGCCACCGGTAAACGTTGACGGTAATATAACGATACGACCGACCGCGATATTTTCCCAACCGTTTCTAAATAATTATGTAAGCCGGCGTACTCGTGCGCCCGCAACCGTAATTGATGCGTCCTTAAATAATGTAAACGGTCCGTTTCAATTTTTATGTACGCGTTGTAGCGCCGAAATCAACTAACTCAAAAAAATAACACCGCGAGGTCTAGTAGGTTTTGGGCTCCAGCTAACTTTGAAACAGTGGAGACGGGGAGGTTCGATTTTAGAAAATAAGCGCGCCACGAACTTACCAAATACGTACCAATCGTTCTCTCGCCACACACCAATTAAGTCTGAAATCAGCAAAGAAACAGTCAAACACACAATTGAAGTAAATTATCTGATTTATTTTATGTTGCCAAATATTTATAAAGAAAGGTTCCTGTCTGTAGCATAAAATAATAATAATAATACTAAAATATAAAGGAAATCCCAATCGCAACAACCCTAAATTGAACAAGGTGCCCGTAATTCGCACCAAAAATAAAAATACTAAATTAACAACCGCGAACGCGTATAACCCGAAAGTAGCTACTGTCGAAGTTAGAAAACTGAAAATAAAAATATTGAACCGGTTCCGAAATAAAATTAAAGAAAAGAAAATCTTGCGATCGAGTCACAAAAGTAAATTCTATGAATTTAAATAACTGAACGAAAAGCGATCGACAGGAACAAAACAATATTTTAAATAAAGTTCACAAAAAAACAATAAAACGTGGCAACAATTCAAATATCGTTAAATTAATTAAATTATGATATAAATCTTATTCTTTTCGGGAAAAAAAAGTAAAGGTTTTGGTTCGCTTATCTGAATTAGTTCCTGGCCTAGGAAAGATGTTCGGTGCCGTGGTAGGTGTCTAAATCTAACGTGCTGGGACCAAAAGTCGAGCCAACAAGGTTAAGGTCGCTCCAAGGTCAAGACGCAAGAAGGATCAAGTGTAAAACTGGTTTCGACGTAGATCTAGTCCTGGTCTAGTTCAAATGGCAAATTCTAGATTCAAGGGACAACAAAAAGGCCTTACGATCTTAAACGGCCTAAAGAGGTTTGACGCTCCGAGAAAATAAATCCGGAAATATCTTCGAAAATCGGTACAATCGATAAATAAACGGGTCCACAAATCCGTCCAACGACGATAAAGAATCTTATCCAACCAATCTTGGTTACAAATCTCCAACGATAAGGATTCTTCTAAAGAAAGACTACATTTTACAATCTCGGAGCTCAAAACGAACGTCTACGCTCAATGGAGTTTACGATGCAAAAGAGGACGAGATGACCAACTCTGCCCTGAAGTTAGACCGAAACCAAACGTCGAAACTCGAATAATCGATAATAGATGACACCCCTATACCAACGACCGTTAAATAAAACGAAATATAACCAGAAAGCGAACCAAGAAAACGAAACCGTTACAGAGGCCACGACGTACTGTTGCGTTAATTTGCCCGCGTTTAATATCGGATTAAAACGGTCTCCGTTGTTGTTGTCGTTGTCGTCGTCGTTGTCGTTTCGACGCACGCTTAAACGATAAACGGCGAATTCTCGACGGCTAATATTTCTGCGACGACGTGTCGAGGTTTGCGAGGTAGAGGTCGACGAAGCCGCGGAAGAACCCGCTGTCGGCGGCATCCTCGGATCGTTCGTGACGTACGGTAAATTCGCGGACCACCCGCTTTCGCCGTAAGGAAAAATAAACGGGAAGCACATCGGTTCGGCCAACGGAGTGCCTATCGATAATTTTCGAAGGCGGACCGGCTCGTTCCTATGATAAACGCGTAGATCGTCGATCGGCGGCGGACGTCCGTCGTCTACCCCCTCGAATACCGCGGCGAATTCGTAATCGACTTCGGGACGATTATAACAGCGAAGACTATTCGATTCGATGGATACGTACGCGGACGGAATTTCGACGGCGACCCCGGAGCCTTCGTCTAAACGTTCGCGTTCCTCCGCGATCACTTCGCGCAACGTTTTATATGCTATCGCGAACAGATTTATCGATCTGAGAAGCAGATCGATTTCCTTCAATAGACCGGCCGGACATCCCGGATTCCTTTCCGATCAAGCTTCGCGCGTCAATTCCGGGTCTAAATAATACAATTGATCGTATTTCGCGGGCGCTCTCGGATACACGTCGCGCATCTGATGGTAAATCAGGTCCTGTACATATTCAGCCCGACGCCCGGCGGCCGATAAAAACGCGCTCCCATCGACGCGACCGCGAACATGTTATTGTATTGCACGACGTTTCTGCGAAATGACGTGGAAAAGTCGTGCCTTTCGGTCAACAATTTTTTTAATAGGTCGGAGTAACGGACCGGCGGTAAATTGATCGCGCCCTTTTTACAACAGTCCACGTTTTCCGCGACGAAGAACAGGGAGCCGGAGTACGGATACGCGACCTCGCCCAATTGCCCTAAATTATGCCGCACCGCCGGCCTCAATAATTTCGACGCGCGACGGTTGTTATTATTAATAACATTAATATTATTTAAATCGGTGCGACCGTTCCGTTCGACGCTCGAGCGCGCGGTCACGAGGCCGTTGCGACCGCTCACCGCCCTGCCGCTGTTCGTCGCGAATAACGGCGACCTAACGCGAATGATTTTAATTCTACCTCTGTAAGACGGTTTTTCGCGAATGTGTTTTGGAGATGAGGTCGTCGCCGGCGGGACCTCGCCCCGCGTCATGTACGCGGACGACGTTACCGAGGGGGCGGTTAACATTCGCTGCGAGCCTTCGGTCGTGGCCGAGACGTTAACGGCGCTTTCAGCGGACGCGGAGGCCGCGATCGCCGTTGACGATCGATTGTTAACGGTACTAAGGTGTACGCGGTACAATTTACGTCGTTCGGACGCTCGTTGTCTGCGTCGACGATGATCAAATTGCGTACGACCGCGTCGCGTAGATCAGCGCAATTGCCGAACCGAGCGATACCGGCCAAACCACTCGCGTCGATTTGTCTCTTCGAATGGAGACCGTGGAAGTCGAAATAAAAGAAAGCGGCGCGAATTTTTCCTACGGCAACAGATTTATAATTACTGGTAACGATGGCGAACCGATCGAATCCGTCGGGACGATCGGTGAAAAAGAATTTAGGGAGCGCGCCTGTTGAAGAGAAATCTATTCGTATTCGCGAATTAGTGAAAATCCGAAATTGAAAGTTAGTATGAATTACAAGAAAAGAGTACAAGAAAAGACTATTTTTACAATGAACAACACTTATATAACAAGACGAAAACTAGTTTTAAAACTCTGCGCACAAATACAATAAAAATAACGAATAAAAGAGGACGAAATAAAATAACTTAAAACAATAAACATAATAAAGAAAATTAAACAATATACAGAAAATTAAATAGCGCCTCCCAAATCCAAGATCGGCGAACGACTTTCCGCGAGATGGCCGTAATAATCTGCGGTTTCGTCGGGTGTAAAGATAACCGATTCACCGAAGATCGCAATATCGCCGCACAGTTCCGTGACCGTTAGATAATCCCGATGTTCGAAATCAAATTGTCAACGGGACCCGGTCGATAATCTACGACGATACAAAGCGTCGCCGACCGTTAGCACCGCGACCATGTTCGCGCTATTCCAATCGTTTAAACGACGTATTTGCATACCGACGCACGCGACCTCTGTACATTGCCGACCGCGACTAATTTCGGCAAACCTACCGTCGCCCTGATTAACCTTTAAGTGGGCGCGCCAATTTTGTTACGTAAGTGGTCGCGCGGTGTATTCTGTACACCAATAGCATCCGAGTTAAACCTTAACAAAAACCATAGAAAATGTTTTAAAATGTTTATTGAGAATAAAAGAAATAAATTAAATTGTAAAATAAAATATATTAAAGTAAAATTAACGCATCTACAGATAAGGATGGACATAAATAATAAGTTTATTCCCGTTCGGTATTTTCGCATTCTCTACACTTTATTAATGCTCCCTGCAAACAGGACTCTTGCAATTGCTACATTTTATGGTTGTAACTCTATTCTTCCCTCTACCGCACGAGAAGCATCTGCCTCGATTGTTTTGTGGTGGTTTCTCATCTGTAGTTCGGTCCGTTTTATATGTTGACAAGAAAGGCTTTAGTTCTACAGGCAAACTTTCTATATCGGCACGTTCTATGAGGTATAGTTTCATCAAATCCATTGCCAGATTTTTTAGAAATATCCGTCTCTTTCTTTGTTGTGTCACATTACCCGATTCGTGACATAAAATCTGACTATTTATACCTGTTATGTTTAGCAATTGAAAAAATATAACTAAAGGCCATCTTCTTGTTCTTCGATTCACGGAATATGCGTTGCAGATTTTGTCTAATGTATCCACACCCCCTTTTGTGGCATTGTAATCCATGATAATTTCGGGTTTGTTAGTGGCTGCATTTATGTCACAGTTGTCGTGCATTGTTGAAATCAAATTTACCGATTTATTTTTTTAGGAACGTGTGATACAATCATTACATCCTTTTGAAAGCCAAATAAAGAAGTTCCTACTTCTCTTTGTTTATGTGGCATAAACTCTGCAGGTAGTTCCCGTTTGTTGCGTCTAAGTGTTCCTATCATTGTTATTTTTTTGCAATAGTTGTATTGCTAATGGATAACTCAAATACCAATTATTACATGTCAAATTCCTATTCGTTCCTCTTACGTGCCCAACCAAACGATGCACGATATCTGTTGGCGAGTTTAACTAACTAATTGTTACCGCAATAAATTTCCATATTACTGGCGTAAGAGTTTCTTGTGTCGCATAGCACAAAAATTTTTAATCCGTATTTTGCAGGTTTATTCGGTATGTATTGTACAAAAGAGCATCGTCCTCGAAATGCTATCAACATCTCATCTATTGTAAAGTATTCACCGATCATGTCGAGTTGTTTGCAATTCTTTACAAAATTGTCCATTATAAATCGAATTGCAGTCAATTTATCATTACTTTTTCTTTCTTCTCTGGTGTTTATGTCATCAAATCTGATAGCTCGTAATAAAAAATTAAATCTCTTGTAGCTCATACATGCTTGCAATATTTGTAAGCCAGTCCCATCAGTGTTCCGCAACTCCAAATAATGCGTGTGATTTTGTTTTTTGCATCCTACTAAGAAGAGAATACCAATAAAAGCTAACAGTTCCATTTTCGTAGTCTCTTTCGCATCTCTAGTTCTTGAAAATTTTGGTCTAAGTTCTATAATCTTCAAATTTGTACATTGAACAATATGTTCAATCATTTCGTCTGTAAAATATTTTTTAAATGCCGAAACTTCATTCGTAATATCTTTTGTCATGTTTGTTGGCCCCGGTTCAATGTTTACAATATTTCTTGATCTGTTTTTAGCGAAGTTAGATGTCATTCTGTTTTTCTTTCAGATAGTTTCCCTATCTTTCCCTACAAACGGATCATCGGTTGGTATTAGTTCGGGTGAATTTGAGTCACTGTCTATTTCTTCTTCTGAATTTGTAGCATGTTCACTTTCGTGAATAATTTCTTCATCAGGAAGGTCTGATTCAATCGGAAACTCTTTTTCGGAATCGGAATTTTCCATATTTTCCAATGACATCTGTGCGTAATTAAAGAAATTACTTAAAATTACATTAATTAACACATTTTAATTACGTATAGCAAACATGTAATCAGCAATTACCAGTAAAATCAAGAATTCAAATATTCTGTGTATACTTACATAACTGTTCGCGCGTTGAATTTTATACACCAGATGCAACACAGCACTGCTTTAACACTTGTTGTACGCCTACCCGTTTGCAGATGTAAACTATGAATGACGCAATATGAGAGAAACATGTCGATGTTAAGTTACCTGAACCGGCTAATCTCAAATACTTACACAAAAAAAGGGTTGACGTTTTTATTACGTCTGGTTTACGGAGTACACCGGCGCACCCACTTAAAGGTTAAAGGTACCGCGAATAATGTTATTTATTACGGAATCGCACTTATCTGTTCCTCTCCCGCTTCTGGGACGTCCGCGTTTGGCGCCGTTATTAATCCGGCCCGCGAAGGATTTCCCGCACTTCGATGAGGATGAAGATTGCATGTTGTCTCGTTCGGAAAGAAGATGCACAATATTCAAATTTCACCGTTAGAAATGCTAAAAAGCACTGGCCGAGCGGGTACAAAATGACCCCTATATATATGGGTAACCCCCGCCTCTGAAACCTCCACGTAGCGTTAAAAAAACTCCTGGACGCAGGATCAAAAATAGATTTCAAAACCAAAATTTTAGAAACTCCATTTGCAAATATTCCCTTTTATACTAATAACCCAGTTATAACGGTTCAGCCTCGAACGCCGCAAACCTTTAAAGTACCCGTTACATGCAAGAATTTTTCGGTCGTTTAATAAGTTCCACTACTCCTGGGTGATCAAGCCGAGAAAGCGGAGTATCTTTTGCGTCAAAATCGGTATTGTTTTTCCTTGTTTGTGCTCTAGTAATAGCATATAGCGTTTGGGTTAAATTTACATTGATTTCTTTTAGTTCATCCGAAGATATTTCTATTCTTGATAATGCATCTGCAGCAACATTATCTTTACCCTTAATATATTTGATTGTAAAGTCATATTCCACTAGAACCAAGCGAAATTTAGTGAGTCTACTGGATGGGTTTATCATCCCAAACAAATATACCAACGGCTTATGATCGGTGTATAAAACGAATTTTCGCAAATTCAAGTATGGTCGAAAAAACTTGACTGCCCAAACAATGGCTAGAAGTTCTTTTTCTATGGTGCAATAGTTACGCTCAGCTTTATTTAAAGATCGGCTGGCATATGCAACGGGCTTATCGTCATTTGACAACACTGCACCAATTGCGTATCCAGACGCGTCAGTTCTTAAAGAAAAAATATTTTCAGGAGAAAAATGAGGAAATTGTAAAATTGGTGGCCTGCTTAAGGCTTCTTTTAATATATCAAAAGACTGTTGACATTGTGAAGACCAATTAAATGTTACGTTTTCCTGGTTAACTCATTTAAAGGTAAGGTAATGTGAGCAAAATTCTTTATAAACTTCCTGTAATCATTTGCAAAAGCTACAAATCTCTTTACATCATCGGCATTTTTCGGAACTGGATAATTTTTAATGACATTTATCTTCTCATTGTCGGGTGCCACACCATTAGCTGAAATGGTATGCCCTAAGTAAAGGATTTCGTTTTTTAAGAACTCGCACTTGTTTGGATTTAATTTTAAATTTACTTTGCGTAATCTATCGGACACCTTAATTAAATTTTGATTGTGTTTACTTAAATTACTTCCAAAAACAATTAAATCGTCTCAATAAATAAAACAATTTTCATAATTTAAACCAGCCATTGCTACAGTCATAGCACGCGAAAATGCATTTGAGCTTATTTTTAATCCCATGGGGAGACGCGTCAGTTGATATTGTCCGCGATCTGTCGTAAACGCGGTGTATGGTCGACTTCTAGGGTGTAATTCAATCTGATAATACCCCTGAGCAAAATCCAAATGAGAGAAATAAATTGCTCCTGAAAGAGAATCTTAAATGTCTGTAATTGACGGCAAGGGAAATTTATCATCTTGTATTTTCTGATTCAACAATCTATAATCAATAACAACTCTCCATCTCCTAATTCCATTCTGATCGACTTTCTTTGGAACAATAAATAAGGGTGAGGACCAATCCGATACTGCGTCCTCAATAATCCCTTGAGTTAACATATCAGTAATTTGCTGATGAATTTCTTCTTTTTGCGCATTTGGCAACCGATAGGGTTTCACGTAAGAAAGAGATACGTTTTCATGCACGCGAATTACTTGTTTCCAAATATTGGATGTATTTAATATGTAATGGAAAAATACTTGTCTTTTGTAACTTCGTAGAAGTCAGTAAGCAGAGTCAGCACATTGCATTGCATTTATTCGAATTACACATAAGAAAGAGAACAGTCCGTCTGCAGTCGTGAATGTAATCATAAACACATAACTTTGTAAACCGATTGTTAAAAGGACGCTTCCGTGGCAATTATTAAAATAAAGTAAACAGTACGTTAAGGGGGATTTGGCCTTTTTGGATTTTTGAATATTATCAAAAATTATTTTTTTCTCTGAAACTACAAATGACAGAAAAAAATTTTTCAAACAAAATTATCTTTAAATTAATCAACTTAACGAAAAATAAATATTACGTTCAAATAAAATAATTCCTTAACCCCATCTGATATAACCGAATGTAATGGATGACTGAAAATATTTTCCAAATGTAGTTTACAATGTACTAAATCCGTGTACAAAACTTCAGTCATCGGATTTATAGTTTCCCAGATATTTCGACCAGACCAACTCGATGGGACACCTGTATACGAAACCGCGCGTTAGCAAGCGTACGACTAAACGCGTGTTCAAAAATGCGTAGTCTGTGCCGGCGCTAAAGTTATAGCAATTTAATCGAGACTTATAACAAAATGAGGATACATCGCCTCTCGGCACTGGAAGAGTTGCTTGTAAATCAAAACAATAAACTTGATAAAGGTCACCAATCTTTTCTTTGTCATTGTTTTTTTTTTCAGTTATTGATAATTCTTTCTCCTCAATGTGATCTTTGTAGTTTTGTCCTAATTCGTTTTTCTTCAGCATTTGAGTTTTTTAATGTTGTGCATTGTAGACACTGATCTTTTTTAGGTGTATGAAACAACATATTAAATTTGTAGTTAAACAAATAACGATACATATGAATTTTGTCATACGGCATTCCATTTTCTTCGCATAATTTTACATAAACATTATACAAATCTGTTAAAGACTTTCCACCTTCTATACACTTTTTGTGTGTTTGCTCTGGTGTAGTGATTCTCCACGGCTGGAATTGACTTAAGGTGCTCCCTCATGTCCATTTTTATTTCGTCTGGGACAGTTCGTGCACTGTTTCTTCCAGGTAAATCTTTTACTAGCATACCATCAACATCTTTATATTTTACTGTTCTAATAAATCTTTCTGATATTCTAAGAATGTTTTAAAAAAACAAAAAACACACTTGTATTATTCATTTTTGTTAAAAAAAATATGCTTTATTTAAACTGCGATTTCTTTCGATCGATTATAATCTCTTGTATTTTGGATTGATTGATGACATGTGATTGAAAACAAAATATCTGTGCTGTTCTAGACTTCCCAAAGCCCAAACATTTTTAAAATAGTTGTATCGGTCTTCATCTTTAAATTTTGTGGTACATTTCGGTTTACAAGTATCTTTACACAGTGGTAACAGTTTACGAGCCGGAATTTTTACATTGTTGCCTCTTTTACCTCTATTGACATGAGAATATTCCTGGCCAGAATTCCTCAATTTTTTAGCAATTGATCGTTTCCAATCCTCTTGATTTCGTTTTCTTTTACGTGTTTCCTTTTCCTTCTTGTCCACTTCATTTCCAGAACCGTAGTTGTCAATAGAGTCGTCTATATTTTCTTTGTTGATATCATAAGTAGGATCAGCATCACTATCATCAAACTGAGACCCTGATGACGTTGACCTGGATTTGACAGATTTGACAGCTCATCATCCTTTTTACAGTATGCAAAACTCGTATTTGTATAGCTACCGAAAAAATAGAAAATCATGAATTACTCAAGAATGTTACTACAAATTTCAAATATTTTTGATGATTTATTTCACTTACAAAAATAAAAATAAAATTAGATCTGTTGGTCACCTATGTAACTCGACTACTAACCGCAAAAGGGCATTTTGTTCACTGTTGGTAGCAAAAACCGTATTCGTACCGTACAAACTTAAGTTTTAACTAAGAAACTTATACATTTGGAATAATATTAATATTTTGTTGGGTAGCCTTTTTGTTTAAGAACAGCAGTTAGACGCTTCGGTATCGATTCTACTAGTTTAGTTGTTAATTCAGGTGGTATTTTAGCCCATTCAGTATTCAACGCTTTTTTAAATCAATTACGTTTCTAATACCGTAATGTTTCAATTTCTTCTTGAATATTGACCATAAGTTCTCAATAGGATTGAGATCTGGGGTTTGGGGTGGGGTTTTGAGGTATTTTGGACAGTTATACAAGATCCAAAGTCTAGTATCTAACGCGGTATGTTTCGGATCATTATCCTGTTGAAACATAAAATCTCACAAACATCTCAATTTCTCTGCACTTTGCATCAAATTCTTTTTCAAAATGTTTATATATTCTTTCACAGTCATTATTCCATCGATAAAATGAAGATTTCCAACTCTTGCCGCTGAAAAACACCCCCATACCATCACCAAACCCCCGTCATGTTTGAACGTAGGTACTAGGTTATGTGGATATAGGCTCGTGCTTTTCTCTCACCAAATTCTTACTCGTCCATCTGATATTTTTATATTGAATTTGGACTCATCAGTGAAAATTACCCTTTTCCAGAAGTTAAAGCCCTTATTTTGGCAATTCTTTGCAAATGCAATCCGTTTTTGTTTATTAACTCTACTTATAAACGGTTTTCTAACAGCATACCGACTTTTAAATCCCATTTTTTAATGTAATTTCGCAGGATTTGAGGGGTAACCCGAATTCCAAAATCCTGTTCAAGACTAGCAGCCAGTGCCACACCACTTATAGTAGGATCCTTACGGATTTGAAGACGTATGAATCAGCAATGTCTTCTTGTTAGTTTCGATCGGTTTACATTTCGTCGTGCTTTGTTAACTGGACCGGTTTTTTTATAATTTTGCACCACGTATTGTATAGTAGAAGTGCTCCGCTTAATTAATTTTGCCATTTCGCGCAATGATTTTCCTTCTATATACAAATTTATTGTTATTTTTCTTTGTTTTTCAGAAAGTTCAGCTGACTTTCTACTCATTTCGAATTTTCCAAAATTTATATACTAATTCACCTAACTATGAAATTTTTTGGACAATCTCTTTCACGCTTATAAGAGAGCCTCACGGTTCTAAGCTTTTGATTCGTATAAGTCACTAGATTCTCAATGACTTCGTTCGAGAAAAATAATCTCCAACAATCCAAAATTTTGGTGGCGTGTTTAGCAATTGGCTTGACACCTGGTAACTTCGTTATAATATTTCCTCGTGCTGTCTTGGTTTTTATTTGATGTGGCTTATGTTTTAGCCATTCCATTCCATTATCCCCAACCATGACTGGTATTGCTCAGGATATTTCAGCAACATTCAGAACTATAGGGTCAGCGTCAACTTCGTCTGATTGTGCGCTTTCAGTGTTTTCTTCCACATGATCTGACGGAGCTTCGTCAATATCACTATCCGAATCCACTGCTTCATCTTCACTAGGCATTTCATCATTCCACTTGAGGAGCTGACTTTAATTTAGGATCCGTATTCTAAAGTGGATTCACGATAATAAACTAACAATAATTCAAAAACATGTGAAATGTATATTACTT
This sequence comes from Digitonthophagus gazella, assembly GCA_036711955.1. NCBI lineage: Eukaryota > Metazoa > Arthropoda > Insecta > Coleoptera > Scarabaeidae > Digitonthophagus > Digitonthophagus gazella. The sequence goes on along the minus strand of JASCIT010000006.1, from coordinate 25,540,021 downwards.
ACCTTATCTTAAATTTAAAAAATCTGTTAACGTATTTGGTGGCGCCGTTAGATTTTTTCCGTACTGAACGGCGCATAACATACTCATGTCTAGAGCTGCCGTCAAGGTACTTACGAAGACAGGTCTGTATTGCACAATTTATTCAAGAAATATTTAGGAAAATCTAAGAATATTAGATTTTTTCTAACAGCGCGACCGTTCACGGGTTAAATAACTTTAATGCAATGTATTTCACTAGGCAAATTTCATGTAACAACGGCCTGTAATATTTGCACTTCTGTGTATAAAATTTCAGCATGGAATTCCACAAAACAGTTAGCAGTTAGCGCTAAACATAATCACATATTGCATTTCGAATATTTAATGTTCCGAACTTCTTTACGTCCGGGCTTTATCAACGTCCTCTGTTGTCTCTTTTTCTTTTATTTTGCATCTAACTATCTACTTCATTTGAAGGTGGATGAAACTTTTTCCCTAGGTTCGATTGTATTCTTGACATAAACAAGATACAATGTCAGTTATAAATTTCAATAAACTATACTAATAGCATGCGCTTATAGTATGCGACGAGCAATCTCTCTTATATAAGAGTTAAGAATTAACCACTGTTAAATCTAAAGCCGGGAATACACCTGGCGAATGTTACCATTCGTTCGCATTCTCGAGGATTTCTTGCTCATGTGTCTGGAAACGTTCATATGTGGACGTGTTCAATAAGATGCAGTAGTTGTCTAGCGTTCGTCGCGATAAGTTGTGTTGTAATTTTTGGTTTTATAATAAGTAAATGATGAAATGAATCCATTAGACTCTTCATTTTTTTCATAACATGAGGCACAGAAATTTTTATTTCCGTAGATATTTCTGCTCATGCATTCTTCTTTTTGACATTACAGTAATAAAACTCGTTAGTTGTGTCTCACAGGACCGGGTGCGTACGGTACATCTCAATGAATTTTATGCATTCACTGACGCTCCATGAAACCCACTAAAAAATACACTTTCAAACACCAGTTGAAATTTTGGTACTACTTATCTCTTTTATTTGACTTATATTCATATTTATTTTCCTTCACAATGGCCATGTTCACGAATTGCACACCAAGCGAACTAAATGCGAACGAGTAGAACTATTCGCAATGAGGGAAAACTAGCTATTCGTTCAAATGTACTACGCTACCCTGAAGGAATCTTTGCGAACGGGTAGCAATGGTGCACGTGAGAACGAATGCGAACGATTGCGAACGAATGGTAACATTCGCCAGGTGTATTCTCGGCTTTACGTCGGACGTAAAAATGACGACAAAGGGAATGATGCGCATATACACATAATTCCAGTAACTATTAATTTTTTTCAAATTATTTTCAAACATTTTTTATTTATTTTTGTTTCTAGATAGAGTAAAAATGAAAAAAAAGATAATAATAACTGAAACATTGAACAGGGCTGCATACGACAGTTGAAAAGGTCGCAAGCGGCCTTAAGGCCGCAGCTTCCCCATCCCTGAACTAAATAAACTTACACTAACTTAACAAAACCACTAAATGAGATAAATTCGCTCTTTCAAATCAATGCCTTTTGCGTCCGTGCCATCTATCGGCGCTCCTAACTTACTTGTTAGTTTCTCCTCCTTCCACCAGAGGTATTTAATGCATTTGTCAATGTCATTGTAAGCGAGTAATAGTTGTTATGTTAACCTCTTGGTTTTAAACTTCTCCTCGGTTTTCTTCTTCTGTTTAGTAATAAATTAGCTATACTGTAGTGTTTAAATTCTTAACCTTGCGTAATTTGTAGGTTTATGCGTCTTTATAATTATTTTTCCGATATCTCAACGTATAGTTTTTTACCGCTATTATTAACCTTCAATTGTAAGTATCCATTGTTACATAGAAACGTTGATCTTTTGTTTTAATTTTGTTTTACTTAATTTTTAATTCATCTTCACCTTGTCCTTTCATTATAGCGTACCTCCGATGAAGATTGGTCTAATTTGTACATCCCGATAATTGGTTTACTTTCCAATAATTTTTAGTTTAATTAGTATCAGAAAGTATTAAAAGTCCTTTAAAAATGTAGCATATCAATATGGTATGTAACTGATTGGACACGACAGGTATGGAAACGGTATGTGAATAACATAGAAAGTGTGTACAGTGAAATCTTCCTTGTGCGGACACCAACAGGACCCACCAAAAGTGTCTGTTCAAGAGGGGTGACTGCTTAAGAGAAATGCAAAGTAATTGTATTAGAGTCTGACGGTTCCATGAGAAACTGTTCGTCCAAGGGGGGTGTTCGCAAAGGGGAATTTCACTGTATACATTAATTTGCTTGACCACCTAAAAGATTTTACGTAAAGGGAATGATTCAGGTATGGAAAGGAAACAGAATGTATAATGAGAATCAACTTTACCCCAGTGATGTGGCAACGCATCCAGCTTGCTGATGTCTACTAGAGCTTACTGAAAATAAGACCGTGTAACGAACAACATTCTCACATTGTTGTTTGAAAATATCTGTTATGTGTATGCGACCAATATCAGTAGAGTAATGTTTATAAGGTTGTCCAACTCCTGACCCCTTTTATAATGCGAGGAAAGTTTTCCCTCACATACCTAAGTTCTCAGTTGTGTGACATTATCAATGTCCTAGCCGTCCGTGAGACACTTGTTTGTAGATTTCTCATTACTGTCTAATTGTCAGTTTTGTGCGAATAATTATTTTCCTTATTTAATTAAATTTTGTTTAGTTTAAACGTAAATTTTACCATTTCAAGTTGGGGTTTCTTATGCCTACTTACCGAAATGATAATTAAGTTAATTGAACTGTATATTTCTACTGAAGTGGTGTCTTTAAACTACTATAGCTCTCCCAAGCAATCATTGTCCATGGGGAATTTGACATGTCGCTGCAGGTACATTCAGAGGCAAAAGTATATGGGCGGTAAATTAGATTTCTTTTTTTTGCGTTTGATACAATGAATATAAATTAAAAATCACCATTTCAATAGTTTTGGTTCAATAAGTAAACATTAAAAATTAAGAAATAAAAGATTTATTTTCGTACCATGCTGGTTATAAGCTTTTTTATTGTCTGACTAGTTTCGGCTTATAAAGCCATCTTCTGAGACAACTACAAAAAGGTACATTTTCTCAAATACAAAAGTTACAATAACTATGAAATTCAAAAGATTTAAAAGAAACATGTGCGAAATTGAATTTACATTCCTAAAGTTTAAGATACTTACACGTCTAGGTTTAGTTGTTCAAAAAGTAAAAATCAATAAACATATCTGGTATTACACTTTAAAATATATAAATCAAACGGAAACAATGTTGTAAGTTAAAATTACAGTGAGACGAACATGAACGTTAAAACGTAATTGACAATATGGAGGACTGACCGAACAGGTTTTAGGAACTCAAACGCATGATCAGTGGTTTGTTATCTAATAAAATGAATATGTTAATAAAATATGTAAAATAAATAAAGTGGAAAGCAGAGAACAACAACGTAATGTAAAAATATAGATTGTAATATAAATATAAAGAAAACTTTTTAAACAATTTTGAAACTTTATATTAAGGGAAAAGGCGGGGGATTTGAAATTTGGAATTTTTAAAATTGTAAAATACTGAAAATGAGGATGAATGGTTCTTGGTAGGAGGGGATAATAGGGAATATGGAAAATGGAAAAGGGATGGGATGGGGTGTCCGCTGGGACCCCACACAGTGCGGTTACAACACGCAGACAGATGTTGTAACCCTCGGCAGTGTGGGGAAGGATTTTATCTGTGTTCTGTGAAAGGGGAATTTATAAAGTGGAGTTTTAGTGTGATATATCTGATCGTTCAAACATTCCAATCCTGTGTTATTGTGTTTGAATTTATCTATCTCAAATGATTCTAACAAATTAAGTTTAAAACCTTTGTTATATTTATGTAGTATTTGAACGTTATGATTAATATCAAAATCGTGAGAATAGATTAACATATGCCTGCCGAAATTTGATTTATTATTGAGTTTGTGTTCTTTACTTCTCTGTTTCAGTGTTCTCCCCGTTTCACCTATGTATGTTGCTCCGCAAGTGTTACATTCAAGTTTATAAACACCGTTATTATTTAAAGGTTCAATTTTATCTTTAGCATTAAAAAATATGTTTCTTAAGGTGGAATTGGTTTTAAAGGAAATAGTTATATTATATTTATTAAATACATTTTTGATATTGTTAGAGAATTTGTTAACATAATTTATAGATCTATAAATTTTTGTGGTGTTGTTATTAATTGGTTGTAATGAGGTGTTGGAATTTTTATTAAGTTTTCTATTATAGCTTTTAATTATATTATTTATGTAAGATGGGGGGAAATTATTATTGGAGGCGATGTTTTTTATCGTTTGAATTTCTTGGTCTTTGTCGGTTTGTGTTAAAGGGGTGTTGAAACAGCGATGAACGTATGCTCTAAAAGCTGCTGCTTTATGAGAATCGTGATGATAAGAATTATAAGGTATGATAGAATCAGTTTGAGTGGGTTTTCTGTATATATTGTATGTGATGTTATTGTTATGTTTAATAAGGGTCAGGTCAAGGAAATTTAAACGATCATTTTTCTCAATTTCTATGGTGAATTTTATGTTGTTGTGTAATGTGTTTATGTATTTATGAAAATCTTCAATTTCAGTAATATTATCAAAATTCCAGAGCACCAAGATATCGTCAACATATCTACGCCACATCAGGATATTTTTGTTTTTAGGATTATTATTGTGTAAAATTATGTTTTCTAAGTTATTTAGGAATATGTCGGAAAGAAGACCACTCAAGGGGGGCCCCATAGGCAGACCTTCATTGTATTTGTAAAAAGTATCGTTAAATTGACAAAAATTTTGTTCTGTACTTATTTTAAGGCAGTTGTAAATTGTTTGAGTATCCGAGTTATCAAGTTTTGTGGCGAGGAAATCTCTAGTGATATCTAAAGTTTCTTTGATAGGGATGTTAGTGTAAAGATTGGTAATGTCAAATGATATCATTGTGAACTTCTGAGGTAATGATAAGTTATCAATATCTCTGATTAAGTTGTATCTGTTGGTGACTGTGTAATTAGGTTTGAAATTTATATTGTCTTTAAAGTATTGAATTATAAATTTAGTGAGTTTGTAAGTACTAGAGTCAATCGAAGATATTATAGGTCTGATGGGGTGATTCGGTTTGTGAAGTTTAATCAATGAATAAAGTAATGGTGGTTTAGGGTTCATTGGGAGCAATCTAGTTACATTAATATTGTTTATCAAAGAAACTTTTAGAATTTTTAATTATTTTCTTAGTTTTTTAAGGAAAAGAGTTGTGGGATTTTTATTTAAAGGTGTGAAATTATTATCGTTAAAAAATTGTAAAGTTTTGGCGAGATATGTGGTTTTGTTTAAAATTACCAAACCTGCGTTTTTATCTGCGTTGGTTACTATGAGCGAATCTTGTTTAATTTTATGTTTAATGTTTTTTATGTTCCTCTCCTCGTCTAAGATGTGTTTGGGAATGAGCCTAGATTGGGTTTTTTGGTATTTTTCTTCTTTTTTCAGAATTTCTATGAGGTCTTTTCTTAAGTTGTCTTCCTCTGGGTTTCTATTTGCAGCTGCTTCTAAGTCTATAGCTGTTTTTGGTAAATTAACTGGTTGTGTGATTGCATATTTGTGTCCTTTATTTAATAGGATGGCTTTCTGAGACACAATGTCATGTAAATGTTTCCGCAATGTCTCGCTGTCCTGCATAATTAATTTTCTCTTGCATCTTTACTAATAATGTATTAGCAGTTGGTACTTGATGATCAATTACATAACTTTCATGTACCGTCCTTCGTAAAATATCCTTATCCATATCATCCAAGTGAATTTTGTTGACGGCAGGTGTGGTATGTTTCTTTTTGGGGCTAACCAACCGTACAGCGACCACAACTTTCATTTCCCTGCGAATGTTTTTTATAAGGCCAATTGATACTCCAATAGCAACAGCTGCGAGTTCCGTAGCTTTATCTAATGGATATGACCATAATCCACTGCTCTTCTGTGTATTAAAGAACTTAATAACATTTTTAATCACATTTCTTGCTTGTGAATGGATAAGTTTCCTCAATTTTCCGGTATTTTGCACACTACAAGCTAAAATCTGTTATTAATTGAATTAACCTTACATTCACTATTAACTTACGTAATTGCGAAGAAGTTGATGCAGTGGGCATTTCGTAATCGTGATTTAAGGTTACTGTAACGAAATATTAAAGACGTAACGCCCTGTCTGAACCTTTTTAAACATAAACGCGAGGATGGGTCCATCGTAGAAAATGTCCACCGAGGATACTTTTTGGTGATGGTATTTCCAAAGTCTGTTGTATAAAGAAAATAAACAAAAAACATTAGGCACTGCTTAAGAAATTTTGATGAAAGTGGTAGCTTAAAAACAAAGCAACCTGACTAAAAGCTAGTTTCTATGTACATATGTATTTTTTTTTAAGGAACCAATAAATACTTACAAAATGTTGAAGGACAAAACTTTTTAGATAGGACTGTAGGAGGGCTGGAAGGCTGGGTTTGACAGAATTGAGGGGATTCGGTTAGGATTCGGTCGAGCGGATTCACAATTAGGTCGATAGGCTTCAGTAGCTTTAACAAACACAATTATGAGAAAAACTGTAACATAAAATACTTTATAAATTAATATTTAAAGTTTCTGTTGGTTTATGAGTATTATAAAATTGTTAACGGGGAATTCCTGGCTTCTGTTTCTTTGCAGGTGTACATTAAATTTGATTGCAACCAGAAACCGCACATGGTATATCCCCGGGCATGTTGCTGTAGAAGCAGAAATAAACATGATATAATGCCAGGTTTAAAAAATTTTAAAGTTAATTAACACTTACCGATAATATAAACAAAAGCAGTACTATGGAATAGAATTATAATCGTCGTAAACGTTAAGAAACGTCGTAAAAATCACTCATAACAACTTCGACTGCTTCGAAATTAAGTTAAAATATTGTGATGGTGTTATCATGGAAACATCGTTGTACTTTCATATTCGTTTAAAAATTAATGTCCCTAGATTATAAATCTAGGGACTTCTACATCAGCGCCAAAGATCTGTCGGTTTACGTACTAAACCAACAATTTCAAGAATTTTATATGGAGTTCGCCTACCCTGGGTTTAGTTCACTTATGGGACAACAAATAATTTTATCTTCAACAAATGTTCCAGCTATATTTCTATTCCGACATCGATGATTACAGAAACCTTACGCTTATGTGCGTTGCTTCTTAAATGTGCGAAGTAACATTGCTTGTGTACATAAGTAGTTCTCGCATATATAAAATTTTAGTCTTCGTACTGTGCCGTGTTTCAAGTTTAATTTCCTGGTCTACACAAGATATTACTGGATGTCTTCTTAAATAGTTTTGAAGAGTGAAACTTTTTCCACAATTCTCACTCACATTTAAGAAAACAGATTGTTGTTGAACGTTCGCATTATTTTCTAAACCACTTAACACTAACTTTATACCAACACGAAATAGGTTCAGTCTCTTCACTCGCGGTGGATGCCGTTGTGGTGACCTTCGACGTAAATGGCTACAGAGAGGCTACCTCGTCTTCCGGATGATCATCTTCTGGTGATTTACTAGGTGGTAGGATAGGTTGTCCTTCCATCAGTATCTTCCTCTTAGGAGAAAGAGGTGCCAATGGCAAATTCGTTCGACATCTTGTTTTCGGCCTGTTGCTCTGTTTTTTAATAACATAACTTTCGTCACTTGAATAACCCCGTGTTATTCGGTATGACATCTTCTCGTACCCTATTGCAAATGACTGTAACGTCATTCATTCGTTCTTCGGAAGTACTTTGATAATATAAAGAGCCATGTGTTTTTTCCATGTACAATTGTCTCCAAGTTACGGATATTGGAGCTCGTTGTGACACCGAAATTTTTTTAGTGTGTGTCGCACTTTGGATTTGTCATTTAGTTGTCATTTGATGGGTCCATTTCTATCGAGTGAAAAGCATTTTGTTCTTAAAAATGTATAGCTCTTCAACAATGAATGATGATGACGACGTGTTCATGTTAGCACTGTGCTATGAATATGGAAAATTAAACAGAAAAAGGTCGGACAAAAATAGAATTATTTATATTATAACACGAAGTAGTTCCAGTGGATGTTATATTGGTATTTATGTGTGTGGATGTTTGACCTGGATGCGAATTATGAAAAATTGGTTTCAGTGCAGAGGACGAAGTCAGAGCAGATGGCACGGTGCTTGTGTGTTATTTACAATATCAAAAACTCTACGCTTAACTTTTGTCTGTCACAAAAGTGGGGAAGTGCTGACAACTCTACCCATAGATTTAAAAAAATCTTGCAAAGAATCTGCCTGTTCCAGTTTTGCACTACGCTCTATTCTTTTAGTTTTCATTTCATCTAGAAATTCACGAAAAAGACTAGGCATGGTGGACTCCCTGCCTTCTTGCTTTTTTAGCTATTTTTTTTGGGAGTGCCTCCTTTCTGAATTGATTACCGACGCTGGCCGTCTAACCAATATTTTACAAAAGGGAGTAGGAATAATAAAATAGAAATAAAACATGAATTGACTAGAAAAAACATTTTTTATTAAAAAATCACTTACATGCTTTTTTTTTTAATTAATTTCTTACGCTTTAAACCTATAACTGTATTGCGTAATCCCTTAGGTTGACCCCTTATTTTCACTTTTGCAGGCATTTTTATATTATTAAGATTTATTTGTTCAGCAGTAACATGTACATTAGTTATCTGATTTTTACCTGTCTTTATTTCAGCCTGATCTTCAAGAAACTTCTTTTTTTTAATTTGTTCTCCATCCTGTTCTTTTTCAGTCTTCAGGTCTTCTATAGTTTTCTGTCGGATATTCTGTTTTTCTTTCTCTTCTTCGTTTTTCTTTGTTTGCAGTGTTTCTTCTTTTCTAATATGTAAACTGATGGTATCATTAGTTTGTTTTGATATTTGAATTGTTTCTTCAGTAGACGGATCAGATACATATACCTGTGCGTTTTCTTCGATATACTCTATTTCTATTCCTGTGTTTTCAAAGTAAATGTAATCTTCTTGTATTTTATTAGTTTTATTATTATTTATTTCTTCAATGTTTACAAAAGCATTACTTTTAATGTCTTCCTCTTTTGCAATCTTTTGAGAAATAATATTGTTTAAAACAGTATCTTTTCCTTCAGACCAGAGCTTAACAACATTTTGAATAAACGAACGAGAATAAAATCTTGGGTATCACAACCGAGAAGAACGACGAGGGAAATTAAAACATCATTTCTTTTTTTCACTCCAAGCTTTCGGAATAATTTATTCCTTCATCATAACGAATCATCCAGCAAAATCTTGCAAGGTTCGTGGTGGTTTTTATGTATAAATTTTTCTATTTCATAAACTTCTGTGATGCTAAGTAGTTTCCTCTTATTCAACGTGACTCCAATAACCTTGTTGAATTCATGTTGTTTTCAATATAGGGATCTTCCAGTTACGTAGTATGGAATATCTATATACGTAGTATGGAATGTTTCACAAATTAATTTATAAAATCCACTTTTTCCATTATATTTGTGTGATCTCTTGCACTGAACAGCGGCTTATGAATTTTTCGTTTTATTTTATAAGTTGTTATGTTATATTTATTCAGTATTTGTTTAATTTTATACGATATATTTCCTTGAAATGTAAGGACTGTGTAGGTGTTTTCTTCTTTTCGAATTTGCTGTAATTTAGTTATATGTTTTTGGTCTTGTTGTCTTTTTAGTTTTTTTAAACCTTTTGACTGCTGAGTACTCTGAGCCGAAGCGGTTCGCATGAATGGCGTGCTGTTGGCTATAGTTATCGCTGGGGACTGAATAATATTTCACGCAATATGCATCCGAATGCACATGTACGCCCATAGTCTACATCGATGGCTTGCGCCGGACACTTATATCACAGTATAAAGATACTACCAGTAGTCGCACTCTGTCGGCAGCTTTGATCTTTTAGATACCTCGTGACCTTCGCGCTGCCTACACGCGCAGCTTACTTGGTTGCGTTTTATATGAATTCATTATTTTATAAACTTAATCTCTAAGAGGATTTATTATCAAAATATATACATCAATTTAAGATGTTTAACTTATTCATGTACAAAATTATTTTAATGTTGGAATGAACAATAATTAATTATAATAAAAACAGCTTTGTTAGTTTCTAACATGTTTATTTATTTGGTAAGATAAATAATTAATAAACTTATATTATAAATGTCTAATATTAAAGATTTTTTTGTTTCTTTTTCCTTTAATTTTTTGTTTCGATAGGTTTTGGTTACAAAATTTTAATGTATAAAAAATCCTTAATCTAGTATATAAACAAACTAAATATAAATAGGGGAACTGTTCGCAGTGGTGAGTGAAAGGTATCTTTAATAATTGTACTTTTATTTTTAATCCAACATTGGAACAAATAGCTGCTGTTGGAAATAATTTACAAAATGTGGTATCTAATTCATAAATATATATGTGAAATAATGTTGGCCGTGTTTTCAGGTTGCCAAATACATCTCTATCAGAGGACTCAAAGGCTCTGAAATGAATTAATTGCGTTTCATCCGATAATTTTTGGTTTGCCCTTGCATAAGAATCGCATATTGAACAGGAATGTTTTTCTAAACATTTTTTTATTAAGTATCCTGAAACCCAAGATAATGCATTTTTTTCTGGTATGTTTTGATTATTATAATCGGTACTATTTATTTGCAACAGATCATTAAATAAATTACTAGCATTATTAGTAGGTTTGGTAACAATTTCATTTATTTTAGAGATAGTGTTATACTGTACTAATAAATCGTCAAAATCTTCAATGCTGTTTGCACCTTTAACGCACAGGAAATAATTTAAACAGAAGTTTTTTTTTTATATGAGCTTTCAAATTGGACAGAAGCGGGATTATTCGCGTTTCCACATTGCCTTCTGTTAGACCCAAACATTTTCTAAACAATCTTGATTTATAAATCGTGTACATAAAAAACTTGAATTTTCTTTTACATCTTCCCACAGTTGTAATGTTGCTGAAATCGTGATTTGCCAGCCAGTCAAGAATTTGATAGATTTTGTTATATCTTTACCTTTGTGCATAACTTTGATATTTTTGAAGATGGTGTTCATTTTTAATAAATGGCTAACTAGTTCTAGAGTAATTCTACCTGAAAAATGACCAATGGTAACCCCCTTTTTTGGCGATCTAATTTTAAAACGCTCCACCGAATTAAAAAATGAAGTACAGTGATGCGCTTGTAAAGAAATTATCAATAGTGGCGCTTCTTCCGCATCCTGTGAACGGTTCCAGTTCCAGAGAATAACAAATTCCCCAAGCGGAGTTGAAGCCCCTCTGCTTTCTTCCTTTCCCAAATATGGGAATTCATTTATGATATATTTGGTGCTGACATGAGATGCTAGCCAGAGAATTTGACACCAAACCTGTCCGGTTTGGTCGGCATATGTTGTGTAAACCTACACCTCGCTTTGGTTGGGAAAAGCTGTTCATCTATAGCTATATGCTCCTCAGACTTGTTACAATTTTGGCTATTCTCGATATATTTATACCATACTTCGAATATTAGGGCAAATTTATCTGTTTGTAAACGCTGGTTTCGTTGACTTTTTTTGTCAAACCTGATAAACCGCACAATTTCACAGAAGTTACTCGTGGACATGCCTTTTGAAAAAAAAGCGGGACCCCATTTACTGTTCCAATGATATGAAATATTTAAATTGTTTGCCTGATATGCGGCACGTGCATATAGAATAGCAATAAATGCATTTGGTTTTGCAGGGATAAGATTCCATAGAGTTCCCAGGCTTCTTCTTCTGTGCATTTTCTTATGTGCTCCATTACACGATTGTCAATAATCAAAGAAAATGCAGTCCTTACTTTGCCCTTCATGATATTTCGTTTGGCATGTGCAGTCGGGCATACAACCTCAAACAGAACCTACAAATAATTGTTGTACCGGGTAATATCCACTCTCTCACAATAGAAAGTAATGTGTCTGCTCCCCTATAAAGTTATTAAGTTGGTATACTTGTAATTAGACGTATTATGTTTTATATTATTTACCGATCTTCTACCGGCACCATAAAAACTCGACCGGTACCTCTCTCATACCCTCCAAAAACCCATTGACCCTCAACTCGATGTCCCCGATGGTACTTCCGACAACAAAATTTGCTTTCGTCGATTTCGACGATGCGATCGGGACCGCCGAGTTTCTCCGGGCACAATATGAATTTGTCGAATACGACTTCCCCTACAAAATGAGGCCCAGTATACATCCGTAGGGTAGCTTATTTCCAGTTGTCGGCATATTTGAGTCAAATCCATATTGTAAGCCCAACAGCTTACAAAGACAAGGATTTTCCACAGATGGAGATGATATCTTTCAAAAAATGTGCCTGCACGTAGTGATTTGGCGCCCGGGCATTGTTTTCTTTTCTGCTTCCGTACGCTAACCACGTTATACATCACCTGTATCCGTCAGTGCTAGATAAATAAAGAAATATTATATTAGTAATAATAATATAAAATACTTTTACATAAATATTTTATTTGTTATATGATCATATACCTGGTAGAAAGTGATGTCAATGTGAATGGGGAGCCACAAATATGACATTTGTACTCGCCTTCAATGGGAATTAGGCCCCATTCCCTCAGACGAGAAATAAATTCATCTGGCCAGTTTTTTAATTCGACTAGTCGCCAAATGTTCACACGCGAGAACTGTAAAATTAAATATATTAATATAAATGATGATCAAAAAAATCGATCACCTACAGAATCATCTTGTATTGCTTGGACCATTTGATGTAAAAGAGGTTTCCAACACGCATTAAGCGTTGATGGTTTAATTTCTGCGCAGGCCGATGACACGGTTCTAATACAATCTAAAATAGAAAATTACATCCAAGACTTGAGTAAAAGTTTTATTTTCACTATTTTCTAACCTGTCGATAATAGTGTCTTGATTTAAAAGTTGTATTAATGACGTGCAATTAGGAGGAAGGAAAACAATTTTCATATTGGGATGATGTAGTTCTATATGGTGGCAACCAGCGTTATCAAGAACCATTTAAACTTTAAAATATGGATTTTTTTCGTCGTATAGACTTCCACTGCCGGGATAAAACAATTATAAAACCTATCCTTAAATAAATCTTCAGTCATTCAAACTTTCTTATTAGATCGCCAGAATTCAGGCACTTGGGTCTCATTAATGTTTTTCATTACAAGGAGTGTTGAGGAACTATTCATTATCATTTGCTTTCTCATCAGACTTCCTGATAGATTGCTACACACATGATAGGTGATATTAAGAAGAGTAAAACAATAAGTTTTATAAGTTACGATGATAAATTTTATTGAAATTGATGTAAGTGCTATAACGGCATCGATTTTGACGTTCGGATCGCAAATATTCGGATTTGGTTGTTTCTGATTTGTCAATTATACTAACTCAAGTTGAAGATTCTTGACCAAATGGTGATATGATAATTTCCGTTGCCTCCGGAATACACCCCATAAGGATTGACGTTCGGATCGTAAATATTCGGATTTAGTCTTTTTTGATTTCTCAGTAATACTAATTCAAGTTGAAGGTTCTTGACCAAATGGTTACTACTCATTATATGGCCTTCACACATTCCCAATTCAGCTGTTTTAATCGTTATTTCACTTTCCAAGCCTTCAATTATTTTATGGCTTCTAAAGACGACGAGATTTAGAAGTTCATTTTGGTACCGAGTATTTCTAATAATATTATCCTTCAGCTGGTAATCCGGACAGAAGGGTTTATGGCATGACGGAACGATGGTAAAGATGCAGCAGGTTCCTGATCCGAAAGAGTAGTAACGGAACGAAAGAGATCGTTAATGGAGGCCGAGCAGACTTAACATTTTCTGGTTTTAACAGACGTGTTTCCATGTTGCGGACACAAAAGATGGGAACACGGCAGTATAAAAGCCGAATCATCCAGCAAAACCTTGCAAGGTTCAATGTTACAGAACCTTGTTTAAGATTCAGAAGTTCATTTTGGTGCTGAGTGTTTCTAATGACATTTGTCAGGCTGAGGCTTGACCGGCTTTAAAGGTTTAGAAAGTTGTTGACCCTTCTTTCTTTTGTAATATTGTCGCACAGAAGAGGTGTCGTATGACATAGTTGGACTCATCTATTATGGTGCGCTTGGTATGTAGAAGAATTTCGCAGTCTTCTGCAAATTGATAAGACAATAATACGCCATTCATTCCGGCGTATTTTAATATTATTTTGGCCTGACTCATTATGCCAGACCAAGGTAAATTAGCTGATGGTGGCAGAGATCTAATGGGGTTTAAGAAGGGATAGAGTAAAGCCCTTCATGCTAGACCTCTCTTTTCAAAGAAGGTACCTACAATCGTAAAATCATAACGAAACTCGTTGGAATAATGTGTTTTCTCAGTAATTCCACATAATACGAGACTATTCTTCGTATTCCGTATAGCCGCAGCCTGAATTCTCCTTACATTGAGAGTTCCTGAGATTTGTGCAAACAAAACTCTTCTCATCAGTGCATATAAAATATTTATCAATAGGATTTCTATTGTTTTCTTGAGCCACAAGATCATCAGGACTGAATAAATAAGGAACAGGTACTGTTAATCATTAAATTAAAACGCTTCCCAATAGTTAACTTGAATGGAAATGGGTAGAACGTTACGGGTGTGGTGGGGTGGTGCGTTTTTTTTACAGAACTCAAATTTGCCACTCGAGGCGCTTAACTAAAGTTGTCGTAACATTCCCAACAAAGTTCGTTGCGTTGTCGCTAAATATTGTGTCAGGTTTACCGCGTCTAGCAATAAACCGTCTTAATACAGCATTGAAAGCCTCTGTACTTAGATCACTGGCTAATTCCAAATGAATCGCCTTCGTGGGGAAGCATACGAACACACAAACATAGACTTTAATTTGCTTACAGCCACGTGTACGTTTGTCATTAATCAGGAAAGGTCCACCGTAGTCTATACCTACATAGTGGAACGCAAAAGTTGTATTTACACGTTCGTATGGCAAATTTCCCATAATAGGTTGTATGATATTAGGTTTGGCCTTAAAGCATCTGATGCAATTGTGTGCAATATTTTTTGCCGTGTATCTTCCATAAATCGGCCAATGTTTTTGTGTCATTAACGCTAGAAACAATTGTGCGCCACAATGTTGATTCCTACCATGAATTTCGGTAGCAATAAGATTAGTCAAAACGTGTTTCTTTGGAAGTATAATTTGATGTTTCGCACCAAAATCTAATTTTGCATTCTTTAATCGACCTCCTACTGTTAGTAGGTGGTCTTAGCCAAGAAATGGTTGGAAAGAGATTAAATGTTTTGGTATAAGTCCTTTTTATAACATTTGTATTTCGTTTTTGAAGGTTTGTGATTAGCACATTCTCAATACGGTGGTTCTTGCGACCTTAATCTCATCTAATGTTAAAGAAGAAAATCGTGCAAGCAAATCAAAGTTATCATCCTGTAATACATTCTTTGCACACATACATTTTGTGTTCTTCACATATAGATTTCTTACACTTACAACAGCAATAGCTAGTTTTCCTGTCAACGCTGGAGCAAAAATAATACCTTTTTCCTTTTTCCAATCTGTCAAATCAGTAGAATTAGCCGAATCATCAACATTAAAAATCGCGCCTATTAATGAACGTATACGTTTGCGCAAGGTTGGTCTTTCCAATCTTCTGTTCATTTCTTCGCTCTTCGGACTAATTACTCCTATTGGTCTTCCTCCCGCTGGACGGATGAATTGGTTTCTTGAAGGGTCTCCTGGTTGGTAACGGTGTGCATTCTTGCTTCCAAAGTCATAATTATCTTCTTCAATTTGATGATTAACAAAACTCACGTGTAAGTGAGCTATTTTTATACAACTTTTGTGTCTTTCAATTTATTGGTTAATCGGTACTAAGACGTCTTGTTAACTTGAAGTGAGGTTGAAACGAATTGAAAAGGGGATATTTAAACTTTAGATTTCTAATTAACGGAAAATATAAATAGGGAGGAAGGGGTGGATATTTCGGGGACTTATCAGGGAAAAATTGTGATCAGCCAGCCGATGTAAAACGGGTTCTCTAAGAAATAGGATTTTCATTTTGAAATCGAAATTGAAATTAGGTAACTTCATTACATCCCCCTCCTTCTGAGAAAAAGAAAGAAATCTTGTAAAGATATTTTTTTTATTTAAATGAATTAGAAACATATGGAATATTCAGTCACTTCTCATGTCATAGGAACTCCCGGTGGCAGGTGGGGCAGGGGCGGCACCAACAGTCCACGGATTTAACTCCTAGCCTCTCACAAAATGAACAGAAGAGGATAGGCCTTCCTCGGCACGTGTTCCTTCTGTGGTCCACCTCCCCACATCTCCCAACACATACCTTAGTGATCTTCAGATGTTTGTAGGCGGTACGGTCTGGTAACGGGCTGAACGCGTCTCAGCCTTATCGTTCTTGGGGGCCTGGCGGTGGTGTTGCAGCAGGTGCCGGTGTCGGAGGTGAGCCTCGGTCCTGCAGGCGGTTCGGGCTTTCCTCCAGGAGGGCATCACCCTCTTCGGTGGGAATCAGAGATCCCTGCGCGGTGATCACTCATCTAAAAGAGCATCACGATACATATAAGTAGATCGGATTTGGTAGATGTTAAAGGCGGAGAACAATATCAGAACAACAAGAGACGAATTTGAAAAGAGAAAGGAGGGTTATCATTACCTTTTTTCTTTACTGGATCGTTATCCTAACTTTCCTCCCATCGGTGGCGGTTAGTTTGGCCCGGAATTTGTCCTTCCAACCTGATGGGCGGTATTTTCGCATGGCCTCCTATTGGGCCGGGGTGAGGGCTTGACCTTTTTGGTAGGTGTCGGCTATTTCTTGTTCTGAGGGTTTCGGTTCTTCTGGAGCAGGGACGCCAGCTGGAGTTATGTCGACTGCCGGTTTCGGAGCTACCAGTGTGCCGCTATCTAAAGTCAGTGAAACGCGGCACACTCGCTTCTTCGGTTTGGGATGACAATTATATCGTTTGTTTCATAATTTTTATTAATATTCGATCGATTCGTTACATGAAAAATTTAAGACTTTACGACAATTTAATGCGATAAGAGGAAACTTCTGATCACTTTCTTTTACTTAAAACTTAACTCTTTCCATTTCGCGCACTTGATTCCACCGTGTCCCTACATAAGTTCCGGTAGTGAGACCACATTTTTTTATTGGTCTCATTACCGTCACACCACTAATCCCACAGCGTTTCCCACATTCGCATATTAGCAAATGAATACAACTAGTAGTTTTTGTAAACCACGATAATAAAAGCTTACTTGTTTAAAGTGCTACATTAAATGTTTCGCTTTACGCGTCTTCCGGCACATCTATAAACATTGATACAAAAGCGAGATTAAAGATAGAACATCTAAATATATAAAATTAGTTACCGTCAATTAATAGAAAAACCGGACATAAGCTTCGAGATGAACAAAGTTTTAAATTATAAGTTGGAGAGATGCGTAGACAATTCCGTTGAAATTTCAAAAATTTAAAATTGAAACAAAAAGTGAAAGCTGAAGGCGCGTTACAATTCAAAATTTAAGGCTGAAGGCATATTACAATATTTTAAAGCTGAAGGCATCTTAATGGTAAAAGTCCTAGAAAAACACGTGTAAAAATTATGCACAAAATGGCGTATCAGGTTAAACTCACGTGGCTTACAATTGTGAAAAACGAAAATGAAAATTAAAAAATTGAACTTAAAATGACTGAAAAACAAAAAGAAATAATATATATAAATGACAAAGTTATTTACCTTGATTCAATCAAACCATGAAATTAAAGGTATATTCCGAACATTTGGTGATTGAATGATTGAATCAAGGTTAACACGCAATAATACTACTACGAAGACTTATGGAGGGGGGACAGCATGTGGTCGTGGGAAATTTAAAAATTTATGAAAGTACCTGAATGGATTAAAATCAGTAATATTGTTTAATATAAGGTTAGGGGAATTTGATTTACTTTTTAAAATGTGATATTCTTCTAAAAGGTTTAATTTTTCTGATTTATTGTTATTATGAAGAAGTTCAATATTATTAACACTTTAACTGCCATGTGTATACCTCAGAATACACATTGGCCGAGCCTATAGTGCCACGTGTATGTTTCAATACACACACGTCGTTTTACACTTTAAGCCGCGTGTATGTTGGAGTGGCACGTTTTACGGGTATTCTATATTGGAGCCTTTCAGGCGTGGCCTGGGGCTATAATAAAATGATATTAGCACCGGAATTTGTTCCGCTATTGTGGCGTTACACCCTATATTTTCTTTGAACAAATGTTTTCACTATACACAGTAATAATCTTGAGTTTTAGGTAGGAAAACAATTTATTTCAAATAAAACGACACAAATAAATAAAAAATAATAAAATATGAATGATTTTACAAAAACTAAATATAATGTTTATAAACGTAGGGTAAGTAGCACATCTAGTTTTTCTTCACCCCAATGGTATGATTTGCAAAAAAACATTCCAAACATACAAAATTTTGAACGCAAACTTGACACTTACTGATAACTTGCTTTGTTTTTCTTATAGCATATTCGCGTCCATGAGTGTCCTTATTTTTCTGATAATACAAAACACATCGTCCTTTTTTATCTGCTTGAACAAATTTATGTTCTCGTGTACTTGAACCAGCTTTTGCAGGTTGTTCTTCGTTTTTGTTCATACCAAGTAGCTTTAAGCATACACGTTCTCGGTATTCGATTATACTTAGTGGTTTTGTTCTTATTATATAAGTACTGAGCATTTACTATGCTTGCACCTGTCAAGAGTTCCACTGCAACTTTTCTAAACCATTTAAGACTGCGCCTTACTGACGTAGAATACGATGACAGTTGATCTGATATGTCAATAAAACCTTTTGCTTTATTGTAATCGACCGTAGCTTGCGGTTTCGATCTATTTCCAACGCTTCCTGGTATTGCGGTCATTGCATCATTATGCTTAGTTGTCAGCATTAGGACATATCGTTTGTCCTTCCATTTTAGGATAACAATTCCATTCTTCTCTCTTGCTATAATTTCGCCCTTCTTCAGTTTCGCAGATACTACTTCTTCCGGTAGCCCTTTTCTGTTTCGTCTTAGCGTGCCCACTAAATGGGTGTCTCGAGCTAACAAGTTCTCAGCCAGTTCAATGCTGGTATACCAATTATCAGTAAAAAGTGTAGCTCCCTTACCAAGACAGTCGCCCATTAGCTCCAAGACGACTTTCGTGGCAACCGACATACCATCAATTTTTTCTGAGCCGCAATAAATTTTTACGTAATAAGTAAATCCCCCACAATTTGAAAAGCCCATTCCAAACTTGTGCCTCTTTCCTTTTATGTACTGGCGAAACTTTAGTCTGTAAACTTTAGTTTTCGCCAGGATAAATTAGCCGTTTGAATTTTTCATTGAGCAAGTCTACCAACGCCTGGATTTTATGAAGTCTGTCGCCGGGTGGACATAACTCATTGTCAGCGAAGTGCCACTGCGGCAATAATATTTCGAAACGATTTCGTGACATGTACTTAGCTGCGCTGTACCAATACAACTCAGATGTTCGCCAATAATCACGTAGTTTAGGTTTCTTGTCTAACCCCATCCATAACAAGCATCCTAAGAAGCAATACAGCTCATTCTTGTCGACGTCTCGCCATTTGGCGAGTCTTGAGGATGGACCAATTGATTCATCGCATATACTGTTTACAATAACTTGTTGAGCATATAAGTTCGTTTGTTCCACCATCAAATCTATTACTTGGTCGTCGACAAAGAGCTGAAAATATGCAAGGACATCTTCATTTTTTCTCATATCAAGTAGTTCTTGGGTCAATTCCACATCTTCGGAGAAATTGATGTCCCTGAAGTTGCCAACTACAACATCCCATTCTTCTTTAGAACTCATAGATTGGTTATCAGCAACCTCATCTTCGCTTTCGGTTTCAGAAGCGGTAACTACTACTAAAAACGAAATAAGGTTATCGTAAGGTTTCTTTGAAATTTACACACTATACCATATACCTTCCTCAGCTTTTCGAGGCTCTTTGGTAAGGATATCCGAGCTACTTGCACTACCATCATCAACCTGATACTCTGGATCATTATCAGACTCGTTTTCGTATGGGTCATCATCGCTCATATCTATTGTGTCCCACAGCTGTTGTAATCTAGCCTGTTCTTTTTCATAATGTGCCATTTTGTTATTGCATACACATAAAACCACCACACACAATCACGAACGGCGTACAACTAACTTACAGATAAAAGAACTACACTATAAAAGACTAGCCCAACAGGAACAAACCTGCAAGAACCTGTTAATGTGTGTATACTGGAAAATACACGTGGCGCAGACAGGGAAATATTTCATTCCACGCCATGTGTATATTTTTTGCACACGGGGTAAAAACATAGGAAATTATTGAAAAATTAAAAAAAATTGATAATTTCAATGATAAGTAAAGCCTTCAGTTCATTAACTCAAAAAATGTGCGTCGCCCTGGAGGTCATTTTATAAAACTTGACGTGGCAGCTAAAGTGTTAATATTTGATGTATGTTTGTTAGAATTAAGGTGATCTTTAAAGGCTGAATTTTTATTGCCAGAAGTATGTTCTTTGTATCTGGTTTTTAATCTTCTACCAGTTTGACCGATATAAAATGCTCCACAGTCGTTACATTTAAGTTTGTATATACCACTTTGTTCTAATTTATCAAATTTGTGGTTTGTATTAATAAGTAAGTGACTAAGTTTAGTTGTTGATTTAAAAGCTACTGTGATATTAAATTTTTGTAAATACGGTTTAAGTGTTTTATTAATGATAGGACAAAAAGGCAGAGTAATGAAATGATTCTTCTGGGAAAAGTGGGGATATATTAATTTATTTATATTATTTTTAGGTATTCTATTGTAAATATTTTGTAAATCATTGACATTATAACCGTTATTAAGACCTATTGTTATGATAGTTTTAATTTCATGTTCATAGTTAAATTTTGAAGTGGGGATATTGTTAAGGCGATTAAACAAAAAATTAAATACCGAAGCTTTATATAAATTACTGTTGAATGAAGTTTTAGGGATAATACAATCGGTTGTGGTAGGTTTTCGAAAAATGTTATATTCAAGTTTGTTGTTAAATTTAGTAATCGTGATATCTAAGAAATTTATACTATTATTAAATTCAGTCTCACAGGTAAATTCCAAATCACAAAGGTTATTAAAAATGTTATTCAAAGCTATCATAAATGTTGGATTACCATTAAATACTATGAGAATATCATCAACGTATCTACCATAATATAAAATGTTTTTAGTGACCATGTCATATAAATTAGAGAAAAGTTGTTCTATATGGTTAACGTAAATATCGGCCATAATGCCTGAAATAGGTGAACCCATGGGAAGGCCATCTGTCATGGAGTAATATTTGTTTTCGAATATAAAGAAATTTTGTTTGCAGATGTGTTTAAGAAGTTCTATGAAGATATCTATATGAAGTGGAGAAAGCAAATTATTGATTTGTAAATATGATTTAATAATATTAAGGGTTTTATTAACAGAGATATTGGAATATAGGTTTTTCATGTCATATGAAATAAGAGTGGTTTTGTTATCAATTTTGATCTTATTAAGACTGCCGATTAAATGCGTGGAATTCTTTATATTATGTGAAAAAATGGGTTTGAATTTGTCATATAAGAATTTTTGTATTAATCTGGCAATTTTCTGAGTAGGGGTGTTAATATTACTAATAATGGGTCTTATAGTTTTTTCTTTCTTGTAGAGTTTTATGAGACATTTAACTGTAGGGGGTAGTGGATTCATTACGATTAGATTTCTTCTAGAGATATTGAGGTGTTCAAGGCAAAATTCACTTTTATTTATTAATATTTTTAATTTATTATTGTATTGATTGGTATGATCTTTTGTTATGTTAGAAATTCTATTTTCATTAAAAAAGTTAATAGTTTTATTGATATATGACTGTTTCTCTAAAATGACCATTTTTGTCACCTAAGGTAACTACCAGTTCGTTGTCTTCTATTTTATTTTTGATGTTTTTAATTTGTTTCTTTAGATGTAATGCATGATGTGAATTATAGTTGTCGATATTTTTAATAAGATTATGGTTCTCTTGAGTAATTTGTGTAAATTGAGGATTTCTAGATAGTTGTGATTCTAAGTCTATGGCAATTTGTAGTGAAGTGGGGAATGTGGGTATTGAATATTTACGGCCAAAATTTTAAATTTTCTTTTCATGTGAAGTGAAATTAATTTTGCTAAGATTGGTGAAACGAGGGGCAAAGTTTATGTTGTTTGTATTAGAGATATCAAGTTTATAGCAAGGTTTGTCACATGATTTTCGTTTTGGTTTTTCTGACATGTTAAATTTAAATTTAATTTTTCTTTATTGTTATTATTATAAGAACCACCTGCTGACTTACCCAACGTCTTTTCTTGTTGTGACTTTGAGTTTAGTAATTTTGCTATTTTTCTCTTTTTATTCTCCTTGTTCTTCAATGTTTTATAAAAAATTTCTTCATTAAATTTCTGTAAAATTTCTTCGTGTTCGACATGATGTAATAGGTCTTGTAGTCTTCTATGGATGAATTTAAGTACGATGTTGATGTTCGATAGGTAACTGTAGTGTCCACGCAGCCTCTTCCTGATAAGTTTTCTCTCTAGCTCGATTTTATTTTTATGAAATTGTTTTGAAATTTTAATTGAAAAAGTTTTAGGGGTAATTTGAAGTTCTATAGCTTTATGAAATTGTTAGCATATTAGTGCTAGCCTAAACAAACTCTTAATTCGCCACCGAGCATTTCAGATTTCCATGCCAATGAAAGGAAACTTACAACGTAGTAAATCTGGATAATAACATTCATAACAAAAATGCGGTTTGTTGCAGATGTAACAGGAGTTTAGCTAGCACTCGATTATATACCATGAGATAAAGGTGGGGAGATACATCCGAATGGTAAGAAAATATGAAAACATGACATAGTTCAAGATTAATTTTGAAGGTCAATAAATCCTTGTAAGGGATGTAAAATATCGAATATGTGTAATGATAACAAGAAAAAATTTTTTTCTGTGTTGGATCTGGATTTATTGTTTTATTTAAGTCCTACATGTTTCAAAGTTTTAGAACTTCATCTTCAGGGACGTCTACAAGATACAAATTAAAATTACTTACTACTATATAAAAATATAAAAAATAAACTCACGTCCAGCGTTTAAATACAATATTAAAATTATAAACACCACAACAACTTTCGTTAACCACGCCATATATGTATATTTAAAGTAAGCATGCGTGTTAAGTGAAATATGCGTGATACTAAATTTTAAAAAACATACAGTATACGTGCGTAATATTGGTACAATCGATAGTTATATTTTGAAATAGACATAATTTTATTGAATTTGATCTGGGTGTATGTGTGAGTAGTTAAATAACGAGAGTTCTAGACCGGAAGTAGCGCCACCGCGCCATCGAGAAGCAATTGTATGAGTCGCCATCTATAGGTGGTGTGCCGGAGTAGGTGTCGTGTTCCCCGTGCCCCGTCCGCTAGATGGCGTTGTATTAATCACCCCTGGCCCCAGTGCGCAGACGCGCGGGTGGCGGTTGGCGGTCCCCGGGGGTTTAGATGAAAACGCGGTCGAATGCAAAGTATTTTATTTTATTTTTTATTTTATTTTTTTTTTTTTTAGATACATTTGATTGTAGTAATGGCGTCATATGATTGTGGTTTAGCGATATGAGTCGCGCCAGTTGTGGTTAAGCCGCACGCACATCAACTTAACGAATGTATTAAACACTCAAGTTGTGTATACACTTACCGCTACCTTATTTACATTAATTTTATTACAACAAGTTATATAAAACAACCAAATGCAAAGAAATATTTTTTTATTAAAAATATTATCAAAACTGATGGGATGTGGGATGAAAAAGGGATAACAAAAACCAACGATTACAGTTTAAGATTTAATCAATTAAACCATTACATTGTAAATAATTCTAACATTTCACAAACTCAAATTCATGAAACGGGTTAGGATTGCCCGTATCTATGCGCTTGGTTAATACCAAGCCAATTTGATAATTCTTCTTCGCGTTTACTATCTCGATGAATTCATTGTCTACCTTGTCCAAGTACCTTTCGGGTAAAAAGGTGATATTTTCTTCAAATTCAACCAGCAGAGCTGGATATTTAGCCCTATTAAGCCGTTTTAGGGAAATTATGGGGTACACTGTACCTATTTCGAAATCAAGACAAGACATTTTCGGTTTGTCCACGAAGGTAGGCCGGTTGATCGTCTTCAGTTTCACGTTCAGATTTTCTTCTTCCGAGGAGGTGTTGTTAACCTTTTCACGACTAGGTGATGATGCACTTGCGCTAACGCTACTTTTATTTTTCATCACTACTCTCGACATATCGTTGATTAATTTGTGTAGTAACACCAACTTCAGCTAACAATTGTTGAATGATGTTGCGTCTATGGTTCTCAATAGTTTTATAACCGAGTAATGCGTAACAAAACGGGTAAGTCTAATTAGTTTAACCACGAAGAACATGATAAGTTATATCAAAAACGGGTGGGGGCTTTCTTGAAACATGCCA
This sequence comes from Digitonthophagus gazella, assembly GCA_036711955.1. Lineage (NCBI taxonomy): Eukaryota > Metazoa > Arthropoda > Insecta > Coleoptera > Scarabaeidae > Digitonthophagus > Digitonthophagus gazella. The sequence goes on along the minus strand of JASCIT010000006.1, from coordinate 25,515,217 downwards.
CAAAGAACGTAATAAATTATATCAAAAACGGATGGCCTTCCTTTAAGTTTAACCATAAAAACGGATGGACTTCCTTGAAACATACCACAAAGACCGTAATAAATTGTATCAAAAACGGATGGGCTTCCTTTAAGTTTGGTTAGTTTAACCACAAAAAACATGATAAATTATATCAAAAACGGATGGGCTTCCTTGAAACATACCACAAAGAACGCAATAAATTGTATCAAAAACGGATGGGCTTCCTTTACGTTTAACCATAAAAACGGATGAACTTCCTTGAAACACACCACAAAGAACGTAATAAATTGTATCAAAAACGGATGGACTTCCTTTAAGTTTGGTTAGTTTAACCACAAAAACATGATAAATTATATCAAAAACGGATGGGCCTCCTTTAAACATAATTGGTTTAACCACAAAGAACAATTGCGTCATGAAAAAGCATTGTGAAAATGTTTAAAAAGATATAATTAGTTTAATTTACAATTATCCTCATTAATACTGTAATGGCCCCAAGCCAGCGTGTGTATTCCGTCAGTTTTTACAAATCTCTTAGAATCATTTGGTGAAAGAGCCAATTTATTTTGTAAGATTGTGTATATAACGTGATTGTAGCTTCTAAATAGAAATTGTTTTGCAAACATTGGATTTTTGCGCGTTAAACAGTCAAAATAGTTATCAAATTTAACTTTGGATTTTACAACCGCTTTCTTTACGCCCTTAGCTTTTTTGGTGACCCGCCCGTCTAAAACACGATTGGCATACATTTTCGATCGTAGACCAATAAATTCAGTCATAATTTGACCGCAGTTTTCATCTTTCATCAATCCCAATACAGCTTTGTTTTGTAGTGGAATATTATACATGTTATGTGAATCATAATTGGAAGTGTCAAATTTATCTAAATTATGCCTGATATCAAAATATATATCATCAGTGTTAATAGATACCGTAAAGCTGTCAGTATCCATGTAACATAATTGTATATCAGAGGTATACGTCGGTTTTAAAAAATCATAATAAAATTGATACATTAATAATTTAGAAATCTCTAAAACAGTAAAACCGATATATAGAGGTTTATCGTATACAACATAGAGTCGCCTCATTTGAATTGCAGAAAAGGTTTCTGAAAAAATTTTTATGTTTTTAAAATTTAGCTTTGCAATCAAACTTCGCGCCCCTAGTTTTGGACGGCCATCAGTAATAATGTCATCCCAAGTGGTGACTAACCTTACGTCAACTCTTTTATCAACATTTTCCATTGTCTTTCCGAAAACTGCATTATTCATTAATTTGAAAAAATCTTTTTCGAAAGCATTTTTTGCCAATTGACGCAACTCTGTGTTCTTGTCTATGTATGGTTTCAGCCACGCAGCTTGTCTGAACGATAAAACCCTATTAATTTTAACAATTTTAAGGCCGTGAGCGACGGCGTGTTTTAAATTTCGATAATGAACAACATAATTTTTTTTATTAAATAAATTTGGAATAAGTCGTCTGTCACTCTCGCTCTTACAGTTAGGTGGGATTAAATTTTCAGCCAAAAACGGGAGATCGTTATGCAAATTATGTAGGTGCTGTGGATAATCGACGTCTACATCTAAAATGTATCCGTAATCAGCTGTATCAGATATGGTATCAAAATTTAAATTTTGAATTTGAGTATTATTCAACCAGGTAAACTCTCCAATAGGCATGAATTGAGACATAGCCCACCCATATAAATTGTTGGCATCCCAATACATTAAATATTGAGATGGTAAATTTTCATTATAATTGCCCATATATTTATTATTGGCTTTAGCGTGGCGTAATGAACATTGTGAAATACCGCCGCGAATACCCTTTTTAATGAAATGCACTTGATCAATATCGGTTAAAAGTTCAAGTTTAATTTCAGTAAATTTCAACATGGCATCCCACGAGAGGCCCGGAGCCGTGTAATAATGCGCCGCATCCAAGCCATATGTTTTAAAACAAACTTGTCTAAATTTTTCGAAAACATCAGCTAATAGTAACACATCAGTTTTTAAATATAATTCGGAGTAATCTTTTAAATGTTTACAATTAAATGTTTTCCAAACTGTTTGCGCATGCAAGTAATCATTTTCACTGATGTTGTCAAAAGTTAATTTATTAAAAAAGACATTTTTCGGGGGTAAGGAGACCTCATTTAATTTATCAAATGAGGTCATATAACCATATGGAAAAACCCCTTTTCTTCTTAACAATTTAAACTGGTCGTTTGAAGGGAAAAAATTTTTTACATGAATAAAATCATTTTCCACCAGATTATTAGTCAGGGAATCTAGCGAGGACGCCATAAATCTAAATGAATCGACAAATCTCAGTTTCATAAAACGCCTATCAACTCCAGTGTCATCTTTTTTAGCCAATTTATCAACTAAAATATTTAAACTAAAACTTATGTATTTTTCTTTGTTATTTGGTATAACATCAATAGTGACATTTTTACCTGCTTCAGCCATTTCTGTTGGAATTTTGGTTTTCCAATAATTTTTTATGTTGATGATGCTATTGTGCGGGTAAAAACTGAATAATAGGGAGGTAATGAAACACACAACTATCCAGTTCCACCATCTTGTCCTGTCTCTCTTTATTTTAACTTCTATTCAATAGAGGGCGTGTGAAAAATACAAAAGTAACAAAATCATAACATACTCCCCCCGTTGGAAGGTGTCCTTACAAAACTAAATATTTGTAACATTAATAAACATTATTAGAGTTCTTGATTCACATTATCGTCAATAGGCAATACGCACACTTTACGGACTGACACAGTGATGTTACCAGTCGACGTCTTCACCTTGATAGTTCGGATGATGTTATCCTTGCCAGGATAGGTTTCCAGCACGCGTCCCAATCTCCATTGCAGTGGAGGAAGTCGATCGTCCTTTATCAATACCATATTACCAACTTGCAGTAACATGTGATAGCGTTGCTGCCACTTTGTGCGTTGTTGCAGTGTGTGAATGTATTCTTTATTCCACCGTTCCCAGAAATGCTGAAACATCTGCTGTAATCTTTGATACTGTTTTAATCTGTTGTCGGGAATTTCCAAGACATTTTCTTGGGGTATCGTGTTTAGTGGTTTACCAATTAAGAAGTGTCCCGGGGTAAGGGCAAGGAGATCATCAGGATGGTTAGAAAGAGGTGTGAGAGGACGCGAATTTAACACTGCTTCTATCTGAACAAATACAGTGGATAATTCTTCAAAAGTAAGTACCTTGTTACCAATAATGCGACTAAAATGAGTTTTAGCTGAACGAACTGCCGCCTCCCAGAGGCCTCCGTAATGTGGAGAACGTACAGGGATGAAATGCCAATCTATGTTATTTTCGGCACAATAAGTCTTTATTTTAGAATCATCTGATGTCAACCGAATAAATTGATTGTTGGCACCCACAAAATTGGTTCCATTGTCCGTGTAAATATGTTTACATAAACCACGTCGTGAGGTGAATCTTTTCAAAGCATTCAAAAATGAATCAGTGCTTAAATCACCAACCACTTCCAGATGCACTGCTTTAGTGATGAAACATACGAAGATACATAAGTATGATTTGATAATTTTTCGATTCCTCAACCTTCCATCCTTGATGTTGAATGGACCAGCGAAGTCTATACCAATTATTTCAAATGGTTTGGCTTCTGTTGCACGCGCCATAGGTAAGTTACCCATTTGATATTCAACATTTTTAGGTTTACACTTATAACACGTGATGCATGTACGAATTACGTTTTTTATTGTATTTAATGCGTTTATCGGCCAAAATTGTTGGCGAATAGTTGCGAGAAGACCATGAGGACCCATATGAAGATTTCTCAGATGCTCTTCTCTGATAATCAGGTAAGTCAGTTTATGCTTTTGTGGCAATATAATTGGATGTTTTGTTTCATAGGAGTATTCGCAGTTAGTAAGTCTACCACCCACTCGTAGCAACTGATTGTCCAAGAATGGATTTAATCGTAATATGCTACTGCTGTTCGGTAAATTGAGACCATTCTTCAAACATTTAATTTCCTGTACAAACGTCTCTGATTGTGCTATATTTATTAATTTGTAAAGTGCGTTCGAAAGCTCTTCCGTAGAAAGATCTAGTGGTAATCCTTTTACTTTATTTTTTGTGGTGTTAAAGAATCTTAAACAATAAGCTGTAACCCTTCGTAATTTGTGTAACGAAGAATATCTTGCAAATAAATCGCATTTTGTTGTCACTAAAAATGTTTGTTTTTCCTTTTTTCTTTCAGGCATTTCCTTGTACCTGACTATTGCATTTTGAGGCCAATGTTTTGAACACTTAATCAACCATTTAGGACCGTACCACCATAAATGTGATCGCATCAGTTCCTCTGCATTGGCGCCTCTTGATGCCAAGTCTGCAGGATTGTCCGACGAGCCAACGTGTCTCCATTGTGCTGTTCCTGTTAATTTTTGTATTTTTGTAATACGATTAGCTACGAATATTTGCCATCTTCCGGAGTCAGAATTAATCCAATTTAACACAATTGTGGAATCGCACCATAAATTTATCTGTTTAATATCGCATCGTAAAGAGTTTAACGTTTTTTCCAGTAAATTAGCTAAAAGAAGTGCACCACAAAGTTCTAGTCGTGGTAATGTTATTTTCTTGAGCGGTGCTACTTTGGTTTTAGCCGTGAGTAATGCAATTTTTACATCACACTCTTTGCTTGTTCTAATGTAAATGCATGCTCCATATGCATTTTGTGAGGCGTCACAAAATCCGTGAATCTGAATATCATCATAGTCTTGAATAAATGCTTGTCGATTTATTTTTATATTATTAAGTGCTGAGAGTCCTTTACTGAATTGAATCCAGCTGGTATATAATTCTGCAGGAATTGATTCATCCCAATTTAGCTGTAGTTGCCATATTTTTTGTAATATGAGCTTTGCTTTAATTGTTGTAGGTGATACTAAACCCAAGGGATCAAAGATCTGTGAAATGGCAGATAAAATTGTCCGCTTTGTTGCCTCAACCAGGGTATGAATTTTGACCTCATATTTTAATATGTCCTCTGAAGAATCCCATACTATTCCTAGGGTCTTGGCTTCGTTGTCTTTTACTAAATGTTGTTCATTGATATTTTGATCTTTATCACTGTGGCTACTTAATTTCGCATTAGTGCGCCATTTTCTGAGTTCAAAACCGTATGAGTTAAGAGTGTCTGTTATTTGATTTTTTATTGATTCGAGTTCTGTTATGCTGTTGGCCCCTGTCAGAAGGTCATCAACATAGAAATCATTAATTATGATGTTGCTTATTTTAGGTAATTTTATTTGTACATCCTGACCAATTTCATGTAAGCTTCTAATAGCCAGAAAGGATGCAGATGCGGTCCCATAAGTGACTGTGTTGAGTCTGTAATGCTGAATAGGTTGATCTATGCTTGTCCTCCATAGAATTCTCTGCATATCTCTGTGCTGTTCGCTAATCAAAACCTGTCGGTACATTTTTGCAATATCTGCCGTAAGTACGTACTTATATTCACGAAAACGACACAATATAGATACCAAATCTTGCTGAATTGTCGGTCCGACCATTAAAATATCATTTAATGATAAGCCAGACGATGTTTTCGCAGAACCGTCAAATACTACCCTCAACTTGGTCGTAGCACTTGATTCTTTCAATACTGCATGGTGCGGCAAGTAATATACCTTGGTTTCTGCCTCTACTGCGATAGGCACCTTTGACATGTGACCTAACCTTTCGTACTCATCCATGAATTGTTTATATGACTCATAAGTCTCAGGATTCTTTATGAGCCTTTGTTCTAGGTTATAAAATCTTTTTGTTGCCGTTTGCAATGAATCTCCCAACGCTTCTTGTTTTCTGCGGAATGGTAATTCTACAATAAATCTTCCTTGCGGATTTCTTTGAGTTGTGTTGACGTATATCTCTTCACATTTTGCTTCTTCAAGTGACCAATTCTTTCCACTTTGAATTTCCTCAATTGTCCAAAAGTTTTCAAGTTGGTTTTGCAATTCAGTATTGAGATTACATTGTATGTTAGTAGAATTTAAATTTAAATGACAAATAGTAATTGGTCCGGATATCAACCAACCCAATGCACTTTTTTGCAGAGTAGGTAATCCATCACCTAGTTTTATTTGTCCTATTGACAACAAATCCATGAATATGCTAGCTCCAAGAAGTAATTCCACTGTGTTCGGTTCGTGAAACTTCTGATCGGCTAATTTTAAATGTTTTGGAATTTCCAACCGTTCGCTAGTTATTGTAAAATTTGGAAGTTCATCGGAAATTCTTTCAATGACCAAAAATGAAAGATTTGCCATGTAATGATTGTAAAGTGATTTTATTTGAGTACTTATTCCATGGGTTACGTGTGTAATTGCTTGATTGATACCTGCTACAGGTAAGTTTACCCTGTAACCGTGTAATTTTAATCGCTTGACTAGATCCGTTGTTATGAAATTGGATTGAGAGCCCGAATCGAGCAATGCGCGAGCCTTAATCCATCTCCCTTCTGCGTCTTTGATTTGTACGATTGCTGTTGACAATAAAACTTGCTGTTTGTCAGTAACCTTTAATGATTGTAGGGATGATTGACTGTCATGTTTCTCAGAACGATTTGTTGAACTTTCAACCACTTCGTCGACTTGTTTTGTTGAGTGCAAGAGTGTGTTGTGCTTTTCACCACATTTCTTGCATGATGATAGCGATTTGCATTTATAGGCAAAATGACCGCTTCTTAAACAATTTGAACATAGTCTTAAACGTTTGACTTCATTGTATTTTTCTTTATAACCAAGTTCTTTAAATTTAGTGCAATTGTAAATTTGGTGTTCTTCACCACACATAATACATTTTGTTTTGTCAATGGAAATGTGACTTACAGTACGTTCGTCGCGTTTGCCTGATTTGCCTTTTATGTCGTCGACATTTTCTAATATATCACACCGATTTGTTAAAAAATGAATCATGCATTCAATATTGACTGTTTGATTTTTTGATGCTAAACTACTGTGTTCTTCCCATTTAAATTTCGATGTATCATCTAATTTGCGAGATATTATGTGCATTAATAATGTACTCCAGTGTTCCACTGGTTCGCCTAAAATTTTTAAGGCGCGCGTATGACGCGTGTAGCTGTCAATTAATCGTCTTAATTGAACGTGCGACTCTTTTGTTACTGCTGGCAGATCAAATAATGCTTTAACGTGTGTTTTTATAATTTTCTCCTTGTTTTCAAAACGTTCGCGTAATAAATCCCACGCTATTTTATAGTTATCTCGTGTAATTTCGATTGAAGTAATTGTTTTTGCAGCGTCGCCTTTTAGACAACTTATTAAATAATAAAATTTATTTATTTCGTCCATGTTCTGATCGTTATGAACGAGAGCCGAAAATGTGTCATGAAAATGCGTCCAATCTTCATAATTACCGAAGAATTTGGGTAAATCTAACGTTGGCAACTTGACGTTTTTTTGTGAAAAATTATTACCGAAACTAACTGAAGCCGGGCCATCACCATCGGTGACGCATGCGCCTGTTGATTGTGTTCCCGATCCCGTGATCCTGGTCCCGTGAACAATTTCGTGTTCATGTAATAATTCTTGTGCTTTTGAAACTGCCGCGTAATATTTATCTTCGAATTCTACTTGCTCGTTGCTGTCCGTTTCCGTTTCATCGAATGATTCGATTTGAATTTGTATTTCGTTAAATTCATTTAAAATGTTTGAGATATTAGCTAATCTGATTTGAAGTTCTTTTATGTTATTGCTTGTTATTTTTTCTATGTATGTTGTAAATCGTGTTAATCGCGTTTTGAGTTGACCTCGTTTTAAGGTTAGAACCCTGAGTTCTGCCATTATAAAAACGAATAAACGAATATGCGAACGTGTATAAACAAATGTAATCGCGTTATGGGAAAGGAAGTACCAAAAGGAACGGGACTTACGTGTCGCTGCGATCCGTGTGGTTGCTTCTCCTGTCGACGCTGGGCCCCTTGGCTGCTACAGCGCTTCCCTGCTTCTTGTAACGTTTCAATATCCTGATTCGAAGGACCAAATGTTGGAATTTTGGTTTTCCAATAATTTTTTATGTTGATGATGCTATTGTGCGGGTAAAAACTGAATAATAGGGAGGTAATGAAACACACAACTATCCAGTTCCACCATCTTGTCCTGTCTCTCTTTATTTTAACTTCTATTCAATAGAGGGCGTGTGAAAAATACAAAAGTAACAAAATCATAACAATTTCTTTAACAAATAAGTGGGAATCATAACAACTAAAATTGTGAAGAAATACGGGAACATAATTTGGAATTTTATAATTCAGGTTACATATGTAATGAGCCGGGCCTCTGTATTTACCAGTGATATGACAATGGTCGCGTACCCTAATGTCATTGTCATTGTCATTGTCAACGAAAGGTTTCCTACAAATGTGACAGATATCCGCCGAATTAAAATTCATTTGTTCGTCGACTGTTAAGGGCAACATTGGTTTTACCGTTTTAAGGCACTCATTATAAATTCGTGTTACATCATCAATTAATTTTGAAATAAAAATTTTGGCACAATCTAAGCCGGTATAAGTTTCGAATTTATTAAAAATCTCACCCACGCTAGAGACGATATAGTATGCAAAGCTGTATGGGATATGTTTATCAACTTTTTCCGTAAACGATCGCGACGAATCGGTTTCACAGCCCTCGATTGGTTGTAAAATGGATTCAAAGTCAGCATAAATTACAAATGGCACTTTTTGGGTGTTTTTATAATTATTAAACTCTAAAATGTTTTCTAATGTACGCTTATTAAAATAATTAGGTTTAAATTTTAAAAATTTTTTGGGTAAAATAGTTTTAATGTGGTTACAGTCATTTTTTTGATGATTATTTAATTTAGCTAAACTTGAAAACCGCGTTAAACAACCGTCACAGAAATGAATAGCGCCGTTATGACTAGATATTTGTTTTGAGACTAAACGCGACAGATTTTTGATTAATACAAAATGACCTTTACCATTTTCATATAAATAAAGTAAATTCACATGCATATCACGTCTATTATTGGTAAAATAAATTGGCCCTTCCACAATACATTTTCTACCAATTATTACTAGTTCATAAACATTAATACTTAAATTATTTAAACGCTCAATTTTAGAAATGTCTTTTAATTTTATGGGAAAACTTATACCATCTAAATCTAAAGCCTCTGAATAATGTGGGTAGCTTGAGGTTCGTTGAGGATTATTGCTTACTGGGTGGAGAGCTGCCGTCAAACACCAAGCCAAACATGCATTATCATCATAATTTTCTATGTTGATACATGCTTTCTTGGCAGTTATTTCTATGGGTAGAGGGATATATGATGAGCCAGACAACGGCTGATACTTCCCGATATTGAGAAGAAGATGTGAAACAGAGAAGAACGCCCAGCCAGAGCCCCGTTCTTGAAACTCCTCAGTTTGCTTCTTAATGTCTCTAATCATTTCATCATAAATTTCATCTAAATCAGTACTTGTAGTTATAATTTTAAATTTTGTGTTGAAATTTTTTTCTAATACGATCACATCCTCTGTGCCATTTTCATCAATTCCTGTCTTGATAAAAATAGCTAGTAATTCAATTTGAGCTTTAATTGAACCACTCTCTTCGATGTGATATTTGATTAATTGATTAAACGTGTTTTGAGATCTTGCAAGATATGACGGTATGTCATCATTGGGTTGAACTCCATGAATTCTATAGCATGCAACCCGATTTCGATAGCAGGATGCTACTTTTTCAACATCTCCATCGATATGTGTTGTATGTATCGACCGAAGATGGGTTTCAAGAGTGGCAAAAGATGAAAAAGATTCACCACAAATCTCACATAGTTTGCTTTTAGAGGCCGTAGTTGATGATGATGATGATGAAACATGTCCTCGTGTCCGTGTCGTTGAAGTGGGGCGCGTTGTATTTGGAAGTGGTAGCGGCGGTGCTTGTCGTTGGGGCGCAATTACCGCTCCATGTACTCTTCTCTGATGATGAATCATAGCATCTCGACGCGCGAAATTTTTATCACAGGTTGTACACCGGATTTTGGTATCAACACGGTGTACAGTACGAAGGTGCCGGCTGAGATCGCGATTTCGCGTGAAAGATTCTTTACATTGTTCGCAGACGAACATTTTAGCGCTTGTTGCTACAGTGTTGGAGTTAGATTAACAACTGGTTTAATAATACGTGGCGTGTGCTGCTTATATATTCAGTAAAACACAAATTTTTTAAATACATTTATTTTATATCTATAATTACATTAATTTGATTACATTATAGGTGTGCAAGTAATAATGGTGCCATATGATTGTGGTTTAGCGATATGGAAACGCGTTGCTTGTGGTTAAGCCGCACGCACATTGACTTAACGAATGCATTGGACGCTCAAGCCGCGTAGACACTTACCGCTACACTAATTTTATTACAACAAGTTATATAAGATTATTTTTTAATAAGTTTAATTTATCTGTGATTAAATATTCCTTACACATAATTTCATGAATATCAGACATAGATATAATTAATTCTAAATTACAAAATGTTGAATCTTCATTTTGATATACAACAGTTATGCAGTCATTTACATCTATATTAAATCTAAGTGTACCATCAGCTAGAGGGATAGTATCATTAAAAATACATTTATTGGATTGAAAAAGTTTGAATACATTTATAAGTTGCTCCCAATCCGAGCGCAAAAGTGATAAAGTTTTTTTATCACTTAATTTAATAAACTTTACGCATGGTATAAATCCTCTTGCTGCACTAATACCAACTACTATGTTAAAATTACCAATGGAAAACAACGTTTCATATTTAAGACTTCTTTCTTTTTCTATATCTTCACAAATCTTGTTCCATTGATTATCAATTGAAGTCCAATACTTATTTTCACAAAAATCGGGATTATCATTCATGACTGACATTAAACTGACTATAATTAATTACAATAACATTATATATTACACACCCCCCACTCTCACTCTAATAATCTTCTGGTATTGTCATTTTTGATGATATAATTTTGGTTAACAAATACTTTAACTGTTCCAGTATTGATTTGTGCGGACACGTTATACCCAATACAGACAAACTTTTATCAGTTCTGTCCACAGTTTCTTTTAAGTACTCATTGTATTGAAAAATCGAATTTTCCGTAAAAAAATTAAATAACCCATCTGAAGTTTTGAAAACTCCGTCAAAATTTAAAGGTATGCCCGGAAGTATATCGGAAGCAGATATAAAAACTCTTTCTCGCCTAAAAAAATCAGAACTTACTTGAATAATGTGAATATTATCAAAGAAAATATAAGCGCCGCCAAAATTACTTGTAACCACACCTCTAATTTTTGTTAAGTTAGTTAATCCTAAATCTGTATCAGAAAATTTCCACATAGATTTCACACGCATATTACTGCCATTAATGATATAAATTTTATCGTTAATAATAAATATGAAATCCCCGTTTGAATTTATATAAACATTGTAATTATCAGTTAGAACATTTCGCAATTCTTTTATCCAGTCCGTTATAATAATCGGTTGATGTTGAAGCGGCCGTTTAGTCTGATAATCAACTAACCAAACCAATTGCTTGTAAAATACATAAATAACTCGATTGTAAATTAAAAATCCAGAAAATTTATCATTAATGTCACATATGTTTTGTATGATAGGTTGGGGTCTTCTTATAATAGAACGTTGTGTTGTAGTAGTAGAGATGGGTTTCATGGGTGTTGTGGTCTTCATGGTCGTTTTCGGAATTGTGAACGCTGTGGTGCTAACAGTTGTATGAGACTCTGAGAACTTAATTCCCTTTTTGCCGTATAAACGCTGTATATCTGTAATATCTATCTGACTTGCATGAAATGTATTAAGATCTCGGGTTAGATAAAAAGGATACATTATAGAATCTTTATTTGGATTATGATTTAATCCTAAACTGTGACCAATCTCATGTACCATAGTTAAATAGAAGTTAACTTTTTCATCATCTGTTGTGTTATCTGTAAGCCATGTGACATTGTCATTAATGTGAATTTCCGTATAATATTTATTAATATTTGGATAGAATGCATGAGCTAGTATACTAGATTTGTAATCAAATGCACTTGAACACATGTTTTGCTTTTCTCTAATATATGTATGATTTCCCGATTTAAAAGAGATTCTGATATTTGGATTTAAGTATGACTCATCAAATTGTAAGTTTGTTAAATTAGACCAGAAGTTAAAAGCTCTAATTATATTCCGTCTATATTCATGTCTATGCATCTTATCTGAAATAGCCCATTTAATTGTTGATATACTCCACTTTCGCTCATCAGTATTTGTGTAAAGTAAATCAAAATCTTTATTGCCACACCTAGGTGTTTTAATTAAATTTATTGTTTCAGAATCCATTTCACCAGTTATGGGTAGATTATATAAATCTTGAAAACGCGCTAACCTTTCCTTTATTAAATTCTCCTGCTCAATGTAAGACACGGAAGAGTTTGTTTGGTCATCATCGATAAATCCATATTTATTAAGAAATGTATAAATCTCTTCAGATTGATTGTCTGATAAATTGATTGGGTAACACGTCACATATGATATGAGCGCAATTAATAATAATAAATTCATGACTTCGATGTGAACTACTTGAACACTCGTGATAGACTGATTAAATGCTATATGATGTGAGGGATATATAATAAAAGCCCGTTAATCATATTAATATATTTTATTTTTTTTAAATATCTTAATTCTAAATTTTATTGCAATTACATAATTTTAAAAATTTACATAGTAATTTTACGTTCTCTACAGCGCAATTCCTTGCCGCGGCGTGATGATATACACAAGAATTTGATATTACCGAAAGTTTTGGACAAAATACATTTTTATCTAGATTAATTATTATTGGTTTCTCTGACGTAAACAAACTATTCAGAAATTTCTCTTTTTGCGAGCCTTTAACAAAAATCACCTCTGCACCCACGGTATGATCCATAATAATACTCTTCAACCGGATGTACGGAATATCCCCATCGCCATATTTTAAATGATGAAGATTTGTTTCCTCCCAGTGCACTTGTCCTCGTTCCCGTTCATTCAGGTGTTGGTGTGGCACGTCCGGTTGAAATAGGAAATGTGTAATAAATTCGCCGTCGCCAATCGCAAGTTCTTTCACACGAAATCCCGAATTAAGCGTGAATCCTTGAAGATCGATTACTTTTATGGGATTTTTTGAAGACATTATTTTCTGACGATGCTCGTGATTTAAGACGCGGGACAAGACTCCTTCAACTTCTTTAATACGTTTTAAAAACCTTAAACGGTCACAGCGAACCTGTTCCCAACTGAGAGAGTCGGCGGAGTCAATATCAATTCTTTCAATTTCATAAATATTTATAACCGGCGAAAATGTCACCCGTTTCACTCTTTCCCCCTCCACGTCTGATATCATTTTAGTTAACAATTATCGACACCTCTCCACTTAACGGCTTATACGCGTACATTGATTCTTGAATTAGGATACAGTATGCTTTTGTATTTTCCGGAAAATCTTTGTTGCTTTGAATTTCAATGCGCACCTCACAAGATGTCGTTGGCGCAGTATCTTCGTCATTATTTTTCGTTGTATCCACTACGAAGAGAGGTCTCAATTTAAAATCCTTGAAATTTAAAATGGGTTGTTTTCTAGACGATTCCCAGATGTATGATTGAAATTCCGTATACATTTTATACAATTCAACATAATTTTCCTTTGCAAATTCAAGATTCATGGATTCAAAGGGATAACAATAAGAGTTTAGATAAACTTTAAGATCAACAATATCAAGATGATCAAAAAGCGTGCAGTCAGATGATATTTGATCTTTCTTATCGGTTTGAAATGCCAATATAACATATTGAGGTCGTCCTTTGTTAGTTGTTGACGTCACAGGCCAAATTTCTTTACGCCCGCTCCTCATTGATGGTAACTCAAAAAATGACCATTTACGAAACGCAACTGGGATATTTGAATTTTTATTTAGACCATCCAAAAGTTTTATCTTTACAGATGGGCTCGGGTAAACGTGTTTTGCCAACAAAGATACCATTTTTATATTAAACTTTGCCGTGCTCTTATCAGTTGCGGTTTTAGATTCGGATTTATAACAATTTGCATCTGTACGGCTTCTAACAAATCTAAATTTAAAACGTCCTCTCATCACATGATTATAATCCCTAAATAATCCAAAAATGTGACTGAGGGGCACTTGAAATACGAATGTGTCATTTGCGCTTACAGTGGGTAAATTTCCGCCAGGGGGCCATTTTAAACCAGCGATTTCTAAAGATTTACATTCCGAGTCGTTTTGTTGTAATAAGGTTCTTATAAGTGACGTCAAACCGGGCTCTCGAACCCGCTCTATTTCCACACCATTATGCTCAAATGCTATGTATTCAAAGAAAAAAGCCGGTAAATTGTAGGTTAATTCAATTTTATCGGTTACATCTTTTAAATCTTTGGTGTAATTTCCCTCAATTCGCAAATAACTTTCAAAAAATGAAAACAATACATCCTCTTGATTCAATTCGATTGTAAACACATCATTATTTTCAAAGGAATTCGTTGTGGGGTGATAGCTGTGCACTTCTTCTTTAGCAATCGAATTATCCACGATCGGGTCGCGGTATATATTTAATTTTTTTGTTGACATTATAACCCAGCAACTCTAGGAAACGTTGATTGTCCGCTCTCAATGGCGATCTTCTAACAACTGATCTTGATGGTTTCTTTCTACTCATGTTATAAGATTTCTTGATCGATTGGGGTTGGGATACATTTTCTGTCAAGAATATCAACCCCATTATGAAGTGCGTTTCAGTTCTAACCTAACAACAATCTCTTCACCTCGAAAATTAACTAATTTACCACGTTGATCGAGCAATTTGATTGTGATGTTTGATATAGCGCGGTCAGTGTCGACTGGTAAATAAATGGGATTTCTGGGCTCTATATTTATACTGAAACCCGGGTCCACCGTTGGCGCAAATTCATATAGCGTGTGGGATAATTTGTTATTGTAATATGACCCGGAAATTATATTACATTCCACTCGAACTGTTGTAACACGAATTACATTCACTGGAATGTCCGAGTAATGTTTTAAAGTTGGCGCTAATATCCGTCCTTTGGAAAATCCTAATAGAGGGGCAATGGTATTAGATTTAGAAAAATCTACCTCAAAATAATCACTCTTTAATTCACACTTTAAGGTATTATTATTGGCCTTGAGGGTAAAATATTTGTCGGGGTCAAGAATCTCGTCATTCAAACCAACCCGTTGTAAAATTTCCTTTTGTAGATACTTTTCAATATCGGTAATTTCATACACTCCAGTAGGAATTTCAATAACATCTTTTACGTGAGGAGGTATTGCTGTCGCCGCTGCCGTTGATTGTCGACTGCTACTACTACTACTACTACTGACATTAATGGGGTGGATTTGTGTAAAATAGAATTTGTTGTTAATTCCTTCTTCAATATTCGGTATACTGTTATACGTGTAGAATCCAACAAGTCCTAGACCATAGTTTGAATTGGGGTCTAAATTTATTGGTGGATAGTAATCTTCAGATATTTCACTTTTCCTGCTAACCAATGTGAACGTTTGCGACATTTTCACTCAAATGATATGTTTTCTTTATTAAGTAGGAATTTTATACATAAGTGACCGCAGTTATAAGTGTTTTCCTTTTGAAAATTATCATGATTATAAATAATTTCATATTTTTTAAAATATTTCAATATTTCTCTTGGGGGTTTGAGGTCCCCATAACTGTCAAAGTACAGGACTTGATCTCCGACCTTTTTATAGGCTACCCAATGAGTTCCAGAGCCGCTTTGGTCGTCTAAATTTACCACGGCCGATTCGCGATATTTAGGGCCTCCTTTAGGCAATGCGTTTCTCATAAAAACGCCGCGAAAATTTGGTATTTTAAATTTTTTAGCATATTTAATAATTTGGATATTACTTAAAGGTTTATTGGGTAGCCTACTTAAAAGTTTTTTTCTTTTCCTAGATATAAACCCAATCCGGTTTTATATTTTTTTATGTAAAGACCACTTCCGGTTTTACCAATGGCAATTGCCTCCATCGCTTTATTATGTCGCTCAGATTCTTCTAATTTTTGTTTGGCTTCTTGACCACTTTTTATGGCGCGATAAACGCCACCTACACCGCCAGATAATGCTCCAAGGGCTGAGAGGCCCGCAAATATTGCCGGTAATATCGGTAAAATACCTCCCGTTCTAATCGGTAGGGGGATTGTACGAGGAATTTTTACTTTTTTCTTACCGCCCACGGACTTTATGGCAAAGCGTGCACTTTTCAATGCCAATCGAGCCGCATCTCGTAAATTATCTGACGTTTTCGGTAACTCCTGCGCAATTCTCTTTACTAACACGTTATTAAAAGTAATCTTTTTTTTAATTTTACCGCCTCTAGTTATCTTTTTACATTTCTTCTTGGTTCTCGGTCGCCTATGTCCCATTCCTAATTTTCTTTTAACTTTCATGGCGTTTGTAACTAACCAAGCTGACGTCTTTTCGCCAATAGATGCGTCCTTAGCTTTCACTCTTTGCCAAGCGCTCTCCTCCAAACGTTTGTCGGCCTCGTGACGTTGATTTAATTCGTCGCTAACCGAGTACGATATGTCGTGGTCCCTACAAGCCTGATCTAGGGGGTTAATACCCTTTTCACCCCTAGCCAAACGCTTCTTCAATTTGGTTCCGGGTCCACAAAATTGATAACCCGGAATGTGTAACTCAAATGGAAGTTTATTAATAAGGGAATTAAATACGCCACTACCTTTCACCGTAGGTGTGCTATCTAGAATGAGCATCGTAATAAAATGATGTGACTTTTAAGTTTTACAACGTATATATACAGGTGTTTCCAGCATTTAATTTTCATTTTAGTTACATAATGCGTATAGTAAAACATCCGACGCTTGCGATGTCCGTGGCCGACCTTGATTGTATAACAACGCCGCAAAAGATAACAACGACTCGTAAACATGGTGAACTCTTGCCAAATAGCCTACGAGCTATAGTGTGCGGGCCAAGCGGTTGTGGAAAGACTAATTTAATGTTAAACCTTATTTTCGACATAAACGGCTTAAAATTTGAAAATGTTTATATTTACTCTAAGTCTCTATATCAACCAAAATATGAATTCTTAGAAACAGTTATGAAGCGGATTCCGGAAATAGGTATTTTTCGCTACGCAGATAACGAAGCGGTTATCGACCCGACTAATGCAAAAGAGAATTCTATTTTTATATTCGATGACGTAATGTGTGATAAACAGGATAAAATTCGCGCATATTTCTGCATGGGAAGGCATAAAAATATTGATTCATTTTATTTAGCACAGACATACACACACGTACCTAAACACCTAATTCGGGATAACGCAAACGTTTTAATACTATTCAAACAAGATGATACGAATTTAAAGCACGTGTATGTTGACCATGTTAATACCGATATGGAATTTAATAAGTTCAAAGAAGCTTGTAAGCGGTGTTGGGACGAAGGCGCCCATATACCCATTGTTATTATGAAAGACTTTGAAATTAAAGATGGAAGATATCGTATGGGATTGGATAAATTTATTTACCCAGACTAAATTTTAGTATTAATGTTTAGAAGCTTATGACGTCAACATGCCGCGTCGATTAATTAAAAGTGCAAAAAGAAAATTACCGCGTGAAAGAGACAAAGCTATAATTAATATAACGAATAATATTAAGAAAAAGTATCTAGCACTCAAACTCGGTCGAGATAAAGATGATCGGCTCATTGCTAAACTCCACCAGCCGCTAATTGAGCCGTTGAAAGATATATCCGATAAGTTAAGTGGAAAAAATCAACCCCTGCACTACTACCACCATTTCCCAGCAGCGAGATCGCCACCGCCGCTGCCGCCGCCGCCCTTGACGCTACCGCCCCCAAAATCAACTGCAGAGATAGCCGAAAGTGACTTTAAAACTCCTTTAATTAAAAAGGGAAAGAAGCTCTTTACTGATAGCGACGAAGAAACGCCGGATCTGAAAGAAAAATCAGAATCGCTAGAAAATGTACCAATAGAAAAGTTACCAGCACAAATTCGCGACTTGTATTACACGTTCGGTAAAAGGGGTGAAATAGATGCTAGAATGGGTATACGGTTTGATCCGAATGAAAAGAATTGGATGATTGGATCAAAAACCGCTCAATTTAAACCATCACACATAATTCTTGGGGGTGAAAAACAGTTTCCAACTAGTCCCGGATTGTATGAACTAATACAACTGAAAAATCCCACCAATTATACGGAGAATGATCTTAAAATTTATAAATCTATTCTACAGTACACGGGAGCCCATAAACGAAATTATGAAGGACATGTGTTGGGAACAAGGTCATACAAGTATACCAACATTATTAAGCCGCTTTTTTCATCTTATTCAGGTCGGGGGATAGATCGCAGATTGACTGATGAATATCTGATGGTAAACGACAAACCCGTTCAGTATAAATATTGGGACGATGTCAATGAATTGGTAGATCGACTGAAGTTGTTGTATGCCTCACAAGCGGCCGGAAATAACTCACACACTAATGAAATTACATCCATTATAGAAGAATTAAAGGAATATAAAATTATTTCATAATAATAATAATAATTTTCAATGTATGGAAACGCTATAAGTATTGATAAATTTGGGCGTACGCTACGCAGTTCACGGAATAAATCGTTTGATGAAGACATCGTATTTCGTCGCAACATTGGATTTCCATTGACCGCAGACGGAGATTATGATATTCAGGGTAGAAAATTATCTAACGTTCATAAACCTGAAAATCAAGATGATTGCGCCATAAAACAGTATGTAGATGATATCTGTAAAAAATTAAAAAATGAAATTAGCGATATTATTAAGAAACACCATGCTGAAATCAAATCAAATGCACAGAGTCTTTCAACTCTACAACACAAGTACAGCGCAAACAAGGGGAAATTTGCAAATTTAACACATCAATTGGATGACATTAGAAATCATATGAATAAAATTACAACGAATATTGACGATCTTACTACACTAATAGATGATTTATCGGGAAAAGTTGACACTAATATCTCAGGAAATATAAAACAAATACAAAAAATTGAAAAAGAGAGTCAAGAGGGTATTTCAAATCTTAAAGCCTTATATGATTCCAATGTAGATTTAACTGATCAAGCCATATCCAAACTACAAGACGACATTCGGCTTATCAGTGTTCTACTTGATAAAATAGAGCGCGACCTGAACGAACGCGTTGATATATTAGAAAATAAGATTGGTTCGAATCCTTAAAAATGCGACGGCAGCAGATGTCTGATGAAAAGAAAACCGTGGTTGAAGAACTTCATCGACCGGCAAGACGTTTATTTCCTCGACGAAGAACTGTATTGAAGGGTATTGATGATCTGTGGCAGGCCGATTTGATTGAAATGGTTGAATACGCTAAAATTAATGCTGGGCATAAATACATTCTAGTGGTTATTGATTGTTTTTCAAAATATCTATGGACGCGACCGTTAAAAACTAAAACTTCTTCAGAAGTCGCGCGTGCGTTAGGTTCAATTCTATCGGAAGGTCGGGTACCTCATAACTTGCAAACGGATCAAGGAAAGGAATTTTACAACAGTGAATTCCGAAAACTTATGAACGGATACAATATCAATCATTATTCGGCGTTTAGTGTAATAAAAGCTTCAATGGCTGAACGTGTTATTAGAACGATTAAACAGAAATTATATAAGTTGTTTAGTCTTTATGGAAACTATAAGTGGTTGGACCTTTTGGGTGATGTAACATCTCAGTATAATAATTCAAAACATAGAACAACCAAATTAGCTCCATCTTTAATTAATTCAAAATCTGTTGAAAATAGGCTTCTCAATACTGTGTATAATCACGTAAAAGTTGCCGGCAAAGGGAAATTTATGATTGGTGATTTAGTTAGGATTAGCAAGCATAAACACGCTTTTGAAAAAGGCTACTTACCCAACTGGACCACCGAACTATTTAAAGTGGTTAAAGTGCAAATTACAAATCCTGTAACCTATCTATTAGAAGATGTTACCAATGGACAACCGATTAAAGGCGCATTTTATGAGTATGAATTACAAAAAACTAAACAACCGGATGTATATCTCGTTGAAAAGGTATTAAAAAGAAGAAAAAATATGGTGTACGTGAAATGGTTAGGATTTGATTCCTCACACAACAGTTGGATATCTACAAACAATATTATTTAAACAATGTTATTTATAAATTTGGCGAATCTTAATAAATATATAAAATAATATTTCAATTGTTTTATTATGAAACCCCCATGTTTCCAAAAACTAATAAACACATTTATTGCATATACTTAAAACCTTTATTGCAAATAAATTATAGTACAAAAATTAAATATTAAAAATAATATATGCATACAGCGTGTCCCACAGAGGTGAATTAGTCGAGAAATATTTCGGCAATTACAAGTTCAATAAATTTGAAAATTTTATACATAGATTTTGCACATTATAAATTACATTTGATTTTGGAAAATAGTTTCGTCCATAACTTCCGGTTATATCGGCAGTGGTTAACGAATTATTATTTTCAAATGCAATATTTATTTTTCACTAAGTTCATTAATTTGAAAATAATTTTACTTGAAACATTTTTTCTATCAGTGAAAAATAAATAGTTTCTTAAACCGTTCTGATATAACCGGAAGACACCCCCCTGTATATTGATTTTCCAAAATATCATGTATTGCTACTGAACAATTTTCTTTATGACACAACCGAAAATTCGCGTATTTCAAACAAAAATTGCACCAATTATTTACGTTTTCACTTGCGTCCATGAATTCATTTCTGTTTATCACATAATGGTTCATTGTTCTTAATCGCGCCATCACTTTAAACCCCATTTGTTTAGTATACACTTCCGGATTGCCTCTTAAGACCGCATTGTAAAGTCCCAGACAATCTAAACAAATGGGTCCGTGTTGCGTCCTGTAGTATATTAGCCATAAACATAAAATATTGCAGCTTTCAAATAAATATGCGCTAAAAAAAATTTTCATGTTTAGTTGAGTTTTATTTGAATACATGCTATTATTATTACCTGTAATATCCTATGTTTTTAAAAAAATCACACAGTAAACTGTGACTGAATCCGTAATTAAATGACTCCGGTTCCATACAGATCAAATCAGGGTCAATAAAATGATCATGGGCGCCTAATTGGTTCCAGTGATGATCTAGCCACCTTTCCCATAAGTATAAAACCAAGGTTTTCGGAATATGACGATATAATGATAATATATCAACACGATTTTCTATTTGTAAATTCACAGCTTTGGCCGCTAATTCTAGCAGTTTCATTGTTTAAAAATATTGTAGTTATTATATATTCAAACTTAACGCCAGCTGTATTCGGCACTAACTAATTGATCAATTTGACTCTCGTATTTATACAAATTCATATCTCTTTTGTGGTTTTAAGTTTCCTGTTCTTACCGCTCCCAATGGAATTTTTGTGAATTCATAACTTTTTAATAAGATGCTTAATTAATTTTATTTTGCTGTACAAATTTTTTATTACATTTATTGTTTTATTTTATTTTATTTATTTTTTTAGATATTAAAAACTAATTTTATCATTAGATATGAATTTCCTTTTACATGAGGTTTTCCTTTTTTTACCACATTTCCTCTTTTTAAGAGGAAAATCTCACTGTGATTATACCCCACCATGCAATAATTTTAGGTATAAAATAAGTATTCCTGCGAATAAAGTTATATTCAACAATAAAGTTATAAAACATGGCCCATGTTGGCGTAGCATTAGAGTTTTGCTTTATGGTCTCCAACACCGTAAGTGTTTTGTGTGATTTTTTTTTTCCCATTTAAGTTCTTCTAAATCTCTTTTAGCCCATAATTATATGGGGGGATGAGAACGCAATGAGCGCGGCCCTCGACGAGGGGGCCACAATAGTTTTCGATGATATGCTCCCCCAAGGAGGGGGGCGATTAATTATCGCCCTTCGGGGCGATCATTTTTTTTACGCATTGCGTAAGTTTTTTAATTATTTTTATTGTTAGTATATGTAATCATAAAATATATTTATAAATTTTTCAGACATACCGCTATAGGTAATAAACAATCATAAAGAAATTGTGTGTATTTTTATTTAACCAGTCCCCCTTCCATAAAATGAGTTGATATTATATTACAGCGACGATTCATCTGCTAATCAGTAGTGCTACGCGCTTCAAACGACAATCATCGCTATTAAACATGTCTAACGATAATTTGAGTGAAACGTTGAATTTAGTTAACAGTGTATACAATAGAATTAATAAACCAAAAGTTTATGTGTCATCTTTAGAGCGCAATAAAGTTTACCCCATCTTACACATAGACCGTATTCCTAATAGTACTACTGCCCTACAACCGAGGATTTTAGTCGAGTTGGAAAAATATCGGGTGTATTTACCGAGAATCTATGAAGAAGTATTAAATGACGACAATATTCAAATACTAAACGCATCTATAAATAAACTCGGATTAATTTATAAAGGATCTACCTTTGTGGGGGAGGGAATTAAAATTGTTAAATTAGAATTCATACCCTTCCACCATATTGTCGCTGATAAAATAAATTAAAAAAAAATCAAATTTATTAATCAGTTGAGCTTTACTCTTGACGCAAACACCATGTCAACAGCTTCACGGGCGACGACGACGTCGGTGGCACCTTGGGGTGATTTCCATTTTCAACTGAAAAAATTTCTAAACAGCATAATTTTTCATGAAGAAACTGATGAACTGGATTTGGAAATTATTGACATAGAAGACATCGATGGCGATAAGATGGTTGGAGCTGAATTTATTCTGTTTTGTGAATTTTCTTCTATCATGTGGAAAGTGCACCGAAAAGACAATACTCTCTGCGTAGGATATGTTAGTCACTTCGATTTCCATGATAAATTTAAAAATTTTTTAAAGGTTAACGGCTATTTCCCAAACAATGAAACCGCAAAACTTATTATTAAGTATAGTAATATTAATAATTATAATAGCGCCGAATTTATAACTTTTTGTCATCTCGACGACGAGGACGATTATTGGAGTATTTATCGAAAAGAAAATACAATTATTGCTGTCTATGAATATAATATTAATTAAATTATTTTTAATAAATGATTGTTTTATTTTTTATCCTTATCACCTTCTAACAGTGCGTTTCGCTACGTCACATAACCGCAAACGTATCGTTATCAAGACCTTCATTTGTCATTTATACAGTTTTAACAATTTTAATAAAAATAAAAATAAAATAAAATAAAATTCTTTACATTTGACCGTGTTTTTATCTAAACCCCCGGGGACCGCCAACCGCCACCCGCGCGCCTGCGCACTGGGGCCAGGGGTGATTAATACAACGCCATCTAGCGGACGGGGCACGGGGAACACGACACCTACTCCGGCACACCACCTATAGATGGCGACTCATACAATTGCTTCTCGATGGCGCGGTGGCGCTACTTCCGGTCTAGAACTCTCGTTATTTAACTACTTGTGTGGATCATGATTATGAAGTTATATAGGAGAAGTTTTTAGCTTGGAAAGAATTTTTAGGTGTAGGAAAAGTTTTTTGGGTTGGGAATAAGGGAATGAGGAGTGGATGGGGGAAGGAACATATTATATTGCGGACATAGTACCCCATCCAGTACTAGCCCCTCGTGTATAATATGTGTAATAAGGATTTAGGTGAATGGATAAGGTAATTCTTTATATATGGGTTTTTCTGTGAGTTTTTTATTCGCTTCTTCAAAGATCTTCCGGTTTGTCCTATGTATGTGGCTTGGCATGTTTCACAGGTTAATTTATATACTCCACTTTTTTGCATAATGTTCGTATGGTCTTTAGCATTGAATAACATGTTGCGAATGTTTTTTTTTAGTCTTGAACGTTGTTGTTATGTTATATTTATGCAGAATTTGTTTTATTTTGTGCGATATGTTACCTTGATATGTTAAAGCTCTGTATGTTTTTTCTTTTTCTTCCTGAATTCGTTGTAGTTGGGTAATCTGATTTAAGTCTTGTTGTCTTTTTAATTTTTTGAAGATGTTTTTGATGGTGTCCTGACTGTATCCGTTGCTTTTGGCGATTTGTTTGATGTAATTGATTTCTCTGTTTTTATTTTCATCATTCATAGGGACCGTATTTATTCTGTTGATGTAAGCATGAAATGCTGACATTTTATGAGGCTTGAAATGGTATGAGGGTGTAAAATATCTAAATTGTAATACCCTTCAGGGTTGTTACGTATCTCAAAATACATCTCAAGATAAACCACAACTTGTTCGCTGTATGAATTGCTTTAAAATGTAGTGAGTATGCTTGTAAAGTTAGACAATGTTTTATATTCTTGGCTAATAATTATTATACAAGAATTGCAATTCTCCTTATGGGCATCCTGTATATCAAACAGGGATGACGACAGTGGCGTTCTATTTGGCTATGCCTGGAACGGGCCAATTATTGACGTTCTTACTCGAAAGATGATTGAGAAATCTGGTTTTAAAGAACAGGTTGAAAATTGTTTAAAAAAATCTTAAAATTAAAATAATTCGTAAACGAAAAACGATAAGTACCACCAAACCCTGATCAAAGTCTACTTATTTCTGTATGTAGAATTAGAGTACGCAATAAAAACAGTACCATTCCATTTAAAATAATGAAGATGTACTACCGGTTGACCGAAAGTGGTAGTGATCTTGAAAATATTTTATATCAAAAGATTAGGATGAACAACATCTACTGGTTTTGACGAACCAGTTACATGGGAAGTCCTGTATTTATGGATTGTATAATGAACTGCTTATATTGTGTATATTTAATGTTATTTATACCTTTTAAACATCGACCAATATAAGGTTACAGTATGAAATAAAATGTACTTTCTGCTATATGTCGGGTGTTTATAAATGAATATCGGGGCTTTAACGCTTTATAATATTTATTACCTAAAGCTTTGTAAACTGTTATAAATAATATCTCAAATGAAAGAGCAAATGTGCCCGTAATGTTTCTGCTACAATCTGCTAGACGGCGGCAGTAACGAAGATGGCGACTAGTGAACAGAACGCATATTGTGTTTTGCAGTTTACAAAGACCAAATCTGTGGTTACTGTACAACGTGCGTTCCGAATTAAGTTCGGTTGTGATCCTCCTTGTGATAATAACATTCGAGATGGTATCATCCGTTTGAAAGTACCGGGTGTCTTTGTAAGGTGAAGAGCACAGGACGACCAAGAGTTAGTGAAGTTTAATGTAATAAATATTATAAGGGGTTAAAACCCCGATATTCATTTATAAACACCCGGTAAAATATTTATTGCAATGTATAAGCAACAAGTCGTAGATAAATGTGCAGTTACGTTATAAGATATGGCAGATATATACAGATATACAAAATATTTTTCCTATATGATATACATTTATACCTTTACATGTCTACATACAACGATTTTTATATATTTTTAAATTCTATCCTTGAACCTAAGATTATCCAAAGATGATTGCTACAAGTAGCTTATTCTCGATTGCTTATAAGCAAATGCCCAGTAAAGCATACTGTGAACCTGACTCTTATCTTCACAAAACCTTACTTTCTTCATTTTTATTTAAATCTAATTACGAATTGATTAAATATACATGTCATACAGAAGCAGCTCCTTTGTGGTGCAACTAGTCTCCGATATCTCACCATTTATGGATACTAGTCGTGTTGTCTCACATCACCACTGATTGAAGGTGCACGACTTTAAAAACATATACTTCTCCAGATTACCAGCAAGATGATGCTAAAAAAAATATGTTAGTATGCACGCTGTATAAAAATATGAATAATGATATTAACTTTTCGTCGACCAGAGGCGGAAATACTCTTTCGCGTGCCGCCAGGATCCCTCAATTGAATTAGTGTGTGCCCCCGTTTCCGCATCTTTGAATGATATAGAGTGGTTTACCTATTAAAGAAATGTATTTACATATATTTTTTTAATTTGTGACAACCAGTTATTATTATTACTGTTAAGTGAAGATATCCTTCTTCGTCTAGGCAGTCGTACGCCCTCCAACAATCCA
Source organism: Digitonthophagus gazella (assembly GCA_036711955.1). NCBI lineage: Eukaryota > Metazoa > Arthropoda > Insecta > Coleoptera > Scarabaeidae > Digitonthophagus > Digitonthophagus gazella. The sequence continues at coordinate 25,488,921 of JASCIT010000006.1, read as the reverse complement.
AAATTATAGTTGTACCAGGCAGTATCCACTGTCTTATTAATGGCAACAATGTATCACTGTTTCTAAAATAATTTCTAACAAAAAATAAAAATATATAGAATATTAAGACAAAGTAGTATTACCGTTTTTCGACAGGAATCATAAATACTTTTCCAGATCCACGTTCAAACCCGCCAAATACCCACTGACCCTCTACACGATGGCCCCGATGGTACTTTCGACGACCGAATTTACTTTCATCGATTTCGACTGTACATCCGGGACCACCTATTTTTTGAGGGTGCAGTAAGTATTTGTCGAGGAGCACCTCTCGACAAAATGAAGCCCAGTCAAGGGCTGTTACCAGGGACATTTTCACCTCTTGGGCGGCTAAGCTTAGGCTTGCTTTGCATACCCAGAGGTGTACAAATCCCAATATTTGCCAAATTTCCAAATGGGACTTTTCAAAAAATGTTTTGGTCCTTATAGATATTTCTGTCCCACACCTTGTTCGTTTTTGTTTTCTTATAACAACAAAATTATTACAACGCCATACGTAGCCGTCGATACTATAAAAAACAATTTGTTTACTACTATTTTCTATGAAATTTAAAAATTTACCTATTGCTCTTCTTTTGGAGCTTAAGTACTGCGTCGCATTTATGGCATTTATATTCACCTTCTTGGGGAATAAAATTAAATTCCCTCAACTTACTTATTAAGTTACTTATTTTATCGTATTACTTATTTTTATTTTATCGTAATCTTGACATGATTTTCTATGTACTATTTAAAAAATCAGCCGATTTTAACGCTGCAGTGCCATAATTAAAATATGCCTAAAAAAATATTGATCTGCAAAATGAATACCATTTATATACATATTGTAATCCACAATACTTTCTGATCTTTTTTATTATTGCATCAGTTTCTCGATTTATGTTACGGTTTCTATCAGCCGCGCCTGATGTCTTTCGATTGTCATTGCGATGCGCCTAAGCAAACAATAGTATAAACTTATAGTATAAAAAACGTATTATTATGTCAACGGCTTGTAATGAGTTAATTTTAACGCCAGAGGAACACTGGTAAAGGAATTATCCATTGTTAAGGTCCTATCTTTCATAGTATATGGTTCTACAAGTTTCAGTACAACAAATTCACTTAATGGGGTTGATGAATCTCGAGCCTCACATTTTCCTAAATAAGGAAAGCTATTTGCTACATATCGACCTATGCAACGAAAACTATCGTAAGTCAAAAATGGTGATTTTGAAAAATTTGAAAAGAAAACAGAATTAATTGCTATTCTTCTATGGTGAATCCTTTCGGAATCCTCTATAAGATATCTATAGCAACCAAGTAGGAAATTTTTACCTAGAAAATTTTATTTCTTAAAATGCAATCGGTTCAAAACCTTTAAACACTTATATCTGACTCACAAGGAGACCTCACGACTTGCCCGTCACCGATTTTAACGAAAGTGGTACCAATCGATAGATATTGGTACATAGTACAAATGTGTAAAATATTAGGGCGCACTATTCAGCGGTCCGCAAGAAAGTTGATGTTAAAGTATGCAATCGGCTTATATGTCAATGATTTGTCATTTCCCCTACAACCCCCCAATAGCCATAGTGGAAATATATCGGTTTCCAGATCCATAGTACGGTGGTTCGAATCTCGAACAATAACTTTTTTATTTTTATTTTGAATACAATATTTCATGTTATTTTAAAAATATTTTAATATTACATCAACATGTTATAAAAATAACTTAGAACATTGTATTAAAAAAGAAAATTAAAATGTATTATTCGGGATTCGAACCACCGTACTACGGATTTGGAAGCCGGTATATTTTCAGTTTAGCTGTTGAGGGGTTGTAGGGGAAATGACAAATCATTGACATATAAGCCGATTACATACTTTAACACCAATTTTCTTGCGAACTGCTGAATAGTGCGCTCTAATATTTTATACATTTGTACTATGTACCAATATCTATCGATTGGTACTACTTTCATTAAAATCGGTGACGGGCAAGTCGTGAGGTCTCCTTGTCAGTTCTGTCAAAAATGACTTACAATAGTTTTCGTTGCATAGGTCGATATTTGATCTCAACGTCAAATGCCAGCCAGAATTTTATGCCAAATTTCTGCCAAGTTTGTTTGACATATATTGTGTGAACCTGCATCTGGTCTTGGTTGGAAAAAGCTACTCATCGACCGTAATGTGGGATAAAGTTCAGTCTTTGTCAATAACTCCGATTTTCACGACATTTTCAATATATGTAAAAAAATGTCAAGAATGCCATATAAAGTGTTTTTAGGGCGCGGACATGTTTTTTTTTTATTCGCGTATATTAAGTTTAAGCACATTGGATTTTTTTATGAAAATATGATTTAATCGATTTAAAATAAGTTCTATTGTCCAGATTTGGTCGAATTGTGGCGCGGAAAAGCATTTTTATCCATGAAAACTATATAAATGCTTCTTTTGACCAAAATTTATTATGGTATAAAATTTGATTAAAACAAGGAATTTAAGCGCGGAAAGCAAATTTCGGCGACGTAGGCCCTAAATTCGACCCAGCTCGATTGATCACACCATAGCGGCCCTCCGGACCCTACCTAAACACGATCCAACCCCCAACCCGACCCGAAACCGTCGAAACCCAGCTCGTTTGATCACACCATAGCGGCCCTCCGGGGCGCTCTTTATCATTCATGACTCAACTAAACACGATCCAACCCCCAACCTTACCCGAAACCGCCGAAACCCAGCTCGTTTGATCACACCATAGCGGCCCTCCGGGCCGATCTTTATCATTCATGACTCAGCTAAACACGATCCAACCCCCAACCCAAACCAAACCGACCCGAAACCGCCGAAACCCAGCTCGTTTGATCACACCATAGCGGCCCTCCGGACCGCTCTTTATCATTCATGACTCAACTAAACACGATCCAACCCCCAACCCTTTTTTTTACGAGGTCGTGGAAAATCTGCAAGCAGACACCCGGCCTAAGATGTTAGGCGGCCGGGTAGTGTAGGGTTGGATCCCTTCTTAGGGTACCGACCCACTAAAAACCCCTTTCCTCGTCTTCCTCCGGAATCCGCCGGTGTGGCGTTGCTTCGGAGCTCTCTATCTTCTTCATATTATCCTCTGCCTTGCTCCTGCCTTTCCTTTCTCAATTTCACGCAGCCTCTCTCTCCTCCTTTTCCTTCTCACTTATGACTTCTCTTATCCAGTTCTCCATCACGTTCCAGTGTTCTTCGTCTTCCAACATTATATCCATACATTCCATGGGCGTAACAGTTCTCTTAAGCAGCCTGTTTGCATTTTCTCTCGCCCTCTCCCAGCGAGGACATCGAAAGAAGGTGTGCTCCACGTCATCCTTCTCACCGCAATAGACGCACTTCTCATTTTCCGCTCTCTTATGCTTCCACAAATATGCTTTGTAGCACCCGTGTCCGGACAAAAACTGGCTCACGAAGTAGTTTGTTTTTCTCCACTTTCTTGTTAACCAAGGTGTAATGTTTGGTAGTATTTTCTTTGTCCATCCGCCCTTCCCGGTATCTCGTTTCCATCTGTTGTTCCATTCTTCCATGTTTTCTTTTTTTTCTTTTTTCTTTTGACTTCATTCTTGTCTTGTTTATCATCTCCAAAAGCAGCTCATTCCGCTATCATCAAATCAATGGGCAAAGAATCCCCTATCACCTGTAACACTTCGGTTGATGTCGTCTTATATGCGCTGGTTGTTCTCAAAAGTATCCCCCGTTGTATTCTTGTCAATTTGATTATGTTATTTTTAACCTTAACCGCGTCCTTCCATGCTCCACAGGCGTACAGCAGTTGCGAATATATAACCGCTCCGAGCATTTTCCTTTTTTCCGCATTGGGTCCATAAGTGTTTCCCATGATTCTCTGCAAGGCTCTCACTGTATTTTGCGCTTTTTGCGTCACGTAATCCATATGATGGTTCCATCTCATATCTTTGCCCATAATCACTCCCAGGTATTTCAGCTCTCTTTTGCTCTTGATCTTGCAGTCCTTAATTACCATCTCAACTTCCTTTTTTACCTTTCTGCTCTTTAATAACACTGCTTCAGTTTTTTCGGGTGCTACCTCCAGGCCCATTTCCTCCATCTTTTCAACGATCTTTCTCACGGTAGTCTGTGCATTTTCTTCTAATTCTCGTATGCTCCATCCTGTGATTATTACCGCTACGTCGTCAGCGTAAGCCACCAACTCAGTCTTCTCCCAATCTGCAGCAGCCTGCAGTAATTCATCGAAAAAGATGTTCCACAGTAAGGGTCCCAGGACAGAACCTTAATTGTCTGTATTTCGCTTAATTTAATAATTATATAAGCGTTTTAGCTATATTTCAAAGTTTCTACCTTAAATCTAAACTAATTGAGAGAGAAAGTTCCAAATTTTTAAAACCGGAGCGCAATCAGTCCCAAAATTATATTACGACAATTTCTCGAAGAGCGATCGACAACCCCTCCTCATTCCGCTGCGGCCGAGGCCGCACTGCCAGTGTTGCCAGATAAATTTTTCTCACAGCGGTAGAATCTTGCCTTAAATAGCGGTAGATGGCGGTAGAATCCGTTCATCAGTGCCATCTATTGGCATGAGTTGTTAAAAACAGAGTGGGCCACATTTAATTGTAAGTTGTAAAAATCGTAAGCCTGAAGTTTAATAGAGTTTATTATTTTTTTTTAATTAATATTTTTGTTTTTAAACAATAATTTATATTCAAATATAAATCGGTTATAAACGCAAGTCGCTAGAGGCGCCAGTTATGTGGATTTGAATATTACACGTATTATTACCTATAGTATTGAATGCAATCAAAATAATGTCTCCAAAAAATAGTACATATCGTTTTGTTAAAATTGTTTAAAAATTACAAATTCAAAAATACACTATGGCTTATGATAAATCCGTGCCGATTCCATGGTGCTACACTCTCAGGGGTTTGAGACAAAAAATTTAAAGTTTAAAATTCGATAACATTCAAAAAGATGGATTTAGTCGATTTGCTTGGCAAGTGAAGCATCCAATTGGTAATCACATAAACTCCTTTGAACATTTTTAAATGATTGGTTTAATAAAAAATAAACAGAAAGATATAAACATTTATTTAAAAGACTAAAAACAAGCTAATATCTAATCTTTGTACATTTCTTTGGTCAATAAACGACGTAAATTATTATTAGGCTTAAAATTAAAACACGTATCCGTAACAATACGTTTACTGTGCAACAAACCTATAATGGTATCAGTACCAAGTTTGTTTCTTTGTTTGGTTTTTAGCAGATTTATTGTTGAAAACGTTCTTTCCACATTAGCACTTGAATGTGGTAAAATCAGTAATTTAAAAATAAATTCTGTTAAATTCGCAAACATAGGTGTGCCATCGCCGCATTTTATGCTTGAAATTGTGAACCAAAATTCAAAGATTTTTTCAGTGTTTGGGACATCTATGTTTCTTAAAAGCCTCCATTCATTGTCAATTATTTGTAGGTTTTTCTCCTCGACTAAATTTGGCCATTTTGATGCTATAGGGGCAATAGTATTAAACTGTGTTTGACGGACAGACTGAGGATTCAAAAAAGATAACTCTTTTAATAAATTGTCTCTTAAAGGAAAACGCTGCAATATTTGTTTTACTCCTTCAATATAAAACGCCAGGCAATTTGTTTTAAGATGATGTAACTCCGTCTCTTGTAGATTTGTTAAATTAATTGCAATCCCAAAATACATTTTTTCTAAAGGTAACATATTCCTAGGATTTTGAAAATCTACGTTAAAAACTTCGTTGCTTTGTAGAATTTCAGGTTTTATGTAATAATCCATTATTGTTTTTACTACCAATGTCACTGAGGTATATATATTGCTTATTTGAGGACTTTCAGATTGCATCTGTCTGTTTAAGTTTACAAATAATGGTAAAACAAACTGCAAAAATTGCAAGTATAATTTGTAGACTGGGTTTTTTAAATGAGTTAAAATATTATCGGACTGAATATCATCCTTATGATGGTATGAGACATCAGTGAAAAAGAGGACTAGGGCGTCATATTGTTCGAGGATTCGGTCAACCACACTTATAAGAGATAGCCAACGAGTCTGACACGGGTGCAAAATTTTATGGCCTTTAATATTACAGAAGTCTTGGAATGCTTTGAATTCTGAAATCCGTTTAGGACTATTGCTGAAATAATTGTGAATATCTCGAGTGATAGCTTCTACAAAATTTGGTAGTTTACTACATGCATTTGACGCACACAATGCAAAACTATGACAAATGCATTTTAAAATAAAAATATTGGGAACTGCCTTAATGAACCTTGAAGCTACTGAATTATGCCGCCCCATCATATTGGAAGCCCCATCCGCAGCAAAGCCAATGAGATTTGACGCATAGGGAATGTTATTTTGAGTAAAAAAAGAAATAATTTGTTCAAATAAAGCTTCTGCTTGAGCATTTTCTACTGGAAGAAGGGTTAAAAAGCAATCTTGAATATTATTATCAAACATTAATCTTACAACCAAGCATAAATGTTTCATTGTTGTTCTGTCTGTTGTTTCATCGATAATTAAACTAAATTTATTATTTTTTAATAACTGAATTAATGTTTGGGATGAATAGGCACCAATGACATTTTTTATTATGTTTGTTGTTTTAGTTCGCGCAGTTTTAATACCTGCAGCAATTTTTGAGTCAGGACATACCGATCGTAGCAAGTCGGGGATATGATCCATTAATACAAAGGGCAAATTATGTTCAACCACAAAGGCCGCCAATTTTAATTCAGCATCTTTTACTTGAGTGTTGAGTTCGCCAGACATCATATCTCTTAAGGATCTCTGCTTGAGTTTCCCTCGACAAGCTTGCTTGTGCTTTTCTCTTTCTGCGTGTCGGCGAAGTTGAAGCTTTCCAGCTTTGATGCTGATATCCAGATCACAAGCAATGCAATAAGCAAAATAGGATCCCTACAAAAAATGGTATGAAATATAAACCAAGTTAATGTCTAAAAAAAACCTTTTTGCTTGCCTGCAGCCACCCCTTTAGGTCTGGTTCATCTTCCCATCTGCAACTGTAGGTTTGATGGTATTTTAATTTCTTGGCAGGTGTTTGAGCCTCATCAGAATTTTCTCGTGTTTCTTCAGAACTACTGGACCGACGCAATGTTCTTGAATGTCCTGCTTCTGCCATTATGCACCGTACTACATTTCCAAAAATGTTAACGATTTGGTATTTTTTTCGTTTTTATAGTGTACTTATACACAAGAACAAATAAAAATAAATTCACTTACCACTTGTTAAATCGGATTCAAATCAAAGAACACTTAAAAACACTAAACGCTTTGTAATTTTTCGTGGTTTAAATATAAATGACTCATAATTCTCTTCGATTTTCTTTTATACCTCGCCAGTTGGGTAAAGTACCCATTTTCGAATTTAAATGAACTAGCGACACAGGGGACTTTTACAAAACGGTAAAGTCGCCACTTGGTCGACATTTCGGTAAAGTACCCATTTTCATTATCTAAAAATGTAGCGCTCGTAGCGCCAACTAGAATTACCGACTTTACAGAATCCGCACCAGCAAGTGAACTACCAAATGTAAAAATACTTTTAAATACTAACAGAGGGCAGTATTTGAAAAACTTCCTTCATTTGTTTTCAAATAAATTTACTCATCAAAAATATAATACAATTTACTAAAGTAAATAAAAATAAAATAAACATTAAACTGTATGACAACAAAATAAAAAACGGTAGATTTGGTTGTTAAAACGGTAGGGCGGTATTTGTAATATGAAAACGGTAGAAATACCGCTTTAGCGGTAGATCTGGCAACATTGCGCACTGCGCGCCGAGCGCTGGATTCACGCGCGTGAACACCGGCACGAGTCCGCGCACGTGCACTCCGTCCCCGGCGAAATGTAACCTCTCTCCACGATTTTAACAATAAAACTAATTAAGATTCGTCTCACCAATAATTACCACCACGGTCCCAGGGTGCTCCAAGCCCCTCAGTCACTGCCTGTGCGATGGAAACGCCCCGGACGACTCCACGGCACTTAAAAACACCAGGTTCGCTCCCGGGATCACGTGCAAAGGTTTAGCACTAATTAAGTAATTAAATAAGACACTTAGAAGGGCCTAAGCGCTTCACGAGTGCATTTGGGTCTTTTTCCCGCTGACTCGGAACAACACTGCCCGCACAAAAACAATTTAACTTAGTTTTTAACGATTTTAACTCAGCACTTATATCTCTTCGATGTTCACGCGTCAAGCGCTAGAAGTGAACCCTCCAACCCCCAACCCAAACCAACCCGACCCGAAACCGCCGAAACCCAGCTCGTTTGATCACACCATAGCGGCCCTCCGGGCCGCTCTTTATCATTCATGACTCAACTAAACACGATCCAACCCCCAACCCAAACCAACCCTTTTTTTTTGTTTTTTTCGGCGCTGGGGAAGGAGAATGCTTTTACGCACCCCGGCCTACTGTTGGCGCCTAAAACAGTTCTTGAATTTCGGCCGGGAGTGTGGGACTCAGTGCATCTTTGCACTCCTACCCACTAAACTCCTCCCCCTTTTTTCGTTCGTCTATGCCGGAACTACCCATTCTGGGTTTTAACCATCGACATAGTAGAACTCGTTTCTAGCTTACTGTTTTCTTTCTTCTTTTTCCTCCTCTTTTAGTTTATCGTTGTTCGTCAGTCTTTATGTTTCGTTTCTTTCTCTGTTTCTCATTATCACTGTTATGTATTTTTCCAATATTAACCATTTCTCGTAGGTGTCCAACATACTTGCTATCATATTTTCCGGTGTTATTTTGTGTCCAATCTCTTCTTCGATCTTGGTTTTTTCTTCTGCGCTGTTTTGGCATTCAAAAATCGCGTGTCTCGGAGTGTCCTCTATGTCACATTCCGTACAAATTGCAGTATTTTTCTTTTTTATCATATATAGATACGAACCGGAAGATCCGTGTCCGCTTATTGCCTGTGATAAATAATATCCTACATTTCCATGTTTTCTGTTAATCCACGGCTCAACATCAGGGATTAGTTGTTTTGTCCACTGTCCGGTCTCTTTTTCGTTGTCCCATCTTTTCTGCCATAATGTTAGTGTTATGTTTCTTTCTTCGGTCTTAGATATGGGAATGTTGTGTTTTCGTTTTTCCCATTTTCGACTTCTTTCTTGCATAAGCAGGTCAACTGGGATTGCGCTCGCTATTATTGCCAGTGCTGCAGTCGAAACTGTTCTATATGCGCTTGCTATTAAAATATTTACGCGCCTTTGCATACTCTCTAGTTGTTTTTTGTATTTATTAAATTTTGTCACTTCCATCCATGCTGGCGATGCGTACAATAGTACACTTAATGAAGTGGAAGCAATGATTTTTCTCTTCTTTTCGTTTGGTCCTTTTATTTTCGGCATTATTCTTTTCATGGCGTTTATTGTTCTTTCTGTTTTTGCTATTGCGTAACCGACGTGTTTTGTGAGTGTCAGATTTCTATCTATAATCACCCCTAAGTATTTTAGCTTTTGTACACTTTGTATAGTGTGTTTTCCGAATTTGATGTCAATTTTTCGTAAAGTTTTTCTTCCTCTGGTAATGACCATTTCTGTTTTTGCATGGGCTATTTGTAGATCTTTTTTTCTAAACCATTCGTCGATTTCTTCGAGTATCTCTTCGCTGTCGTTTCTTATTTGTTCTGCTGTTTCTCCTTGAACGACTACTGCTACATCGTCCGCATACGTTATCAAATGTACGTTTTCTTTTTTTGGCGTGTTTAATAAGTCGTTGTACGAGATATTCCACAGCGTCGCACCAAGTGTTGAACCCTGTGGTACTCCGCGGTGCATTTTATACGTTTTTTCGTTGTATGTAATGTTTCTTTCGGTCAAATAGTTCTTAATCGTATTTGTAATGTATGTTGGTGTCTTCATTTTTTCCATCTCCTTTATGATATTTTCCCATCTTACGGAATTGAATGCATTTTTAACATCGATTGTTGTCATTATACAGAGTTTCCTTTTTCCTCTATTATGTTTATCACAGTCGCGACTAGTCGAGATGACTTTTTGTATCGCGTCCACTGTAGATCTTCTCTTTCTAAAACCGTATTGTTGTTCTGATAGTTTCGTTTCTACGTGATTTTGTAGCCGCTGCCTAATCAGTGTTTCGTATGTTTTTGGCCAGGCGTTTATTAGACATATTGGTTTGTATTTTGTCTCTTTTTCATCAGCTTTCTTCGGTTTTTCGATTAATACGAGCTTAGCCGTATTCCATTTGTGGGGGAAAATTCCGCGTCTCAGTAGATTATCGAAGAAATCCCTAAACAGTTCTGGTTTGGTGCCGAGCATTAATTTTATAATTTCCATCGGCACGCCGTCTGGACCTGGCGCTTTCTTTCCACTGAGGTTTTTTGCTGTTTCCAGGATCTCTTCGACCGTTATTGGGTTATATTTCGTACCGATCTCTCTTTTTCCTTGTTCGAATCGCCATGTGATCTTGGGAGACTCTGGGAATAAGGTTCTAATTGTTTTTTCGGCTTCTTCTGTGGTAATCTGAGTCTTTGGGAACGTTCGCAGCTTTTTACATGTTTGTTTGTAGGCGTCCCCCCATTCGTTTTCGTTTAATTCTTCTAATAGTTTGTTCCATGCCGTTCTCTTTTCTTTTTTGATCTTGTTTCTTAATTCGTTTCTCATCTTAGTGTATTCATTTTTTGCATCTGTAAGTCGGTTTTGTTTGTTAACGGTTTGTCTTAGTCGGGTAATTTCTCTTCTGAGTTTGTTACATTTCGCTTTGTGATTTGCAATTTCTTCCGTATACCAGTAAAGCTTCATCACTGGTCTTTTCCTTGTTTTTTGTTTCCCAAACGTCTTGTTGCAGATTTCCTCAGTAACGTGTGTCAGTTTTGTTATGTTTAGTTTTTTTATTGGTTCGATGGTCTGTTTTACTATTTCATACGCTTTTTGTAGTTTGCTGCTATTTACTATCCATTGTTTCTCTTCTTGTTGTTCTTTTATAGGGTTCTCCGTTGTTATTGTAAATTCTATTGTGTTGTGATCGCGGAGATTCTCTTCTTCTAGTATGTTCCATTTTGTATGTTCTTTTGCTAATTTTTCGTTGATTAGGGTTAAATCTATAATGGATTCGCTGTTTCCTCTCCGCCAGGTCTTAACACCGAACTTATTCATTAATATTAAGTGATTTTCATTTATAAATTCTGCCATGATTTTACCGCGTTTTGTTTCTTTACTTTCTCCCCATGCTGGTGAGTGAGAGTTAAAATCACCGCTTATTATGATACTTTTTTGTTTTGTCTAATTAGGTCTGTTATTTCTGTTAGTGTATGTTCCATTTCTTCTGTTTCCTTGTTAGGTGAACAGTAGCATGCGACTATTAACATGTTTTTCCAGATGACATAGACAGAGTTAGAATTCTGGCCTGTTTCTGTTGGACTGATATTTTCTTCTATCCTAATTACGGCATTTTTGTTTTTACTGCAATACCATCTTTTTTCGTTTATCGTTCTTACGTGTGGCTCGGTAATTATCACGATTTGTGTTTTTCTTTCTTTTATCATCTGATTTAACAGCGTGGCTGCTTTGTTGCTGCCGTTTAAGTTTACTTGCAGGAATCTTGTTATTTCTATTTTCGTTCTTCTTTTATTCGGTTTCATCTTTGTTTATAGGTTTTGTTTCTCAGCTTTTCTTTCCTTCTTTTTGTTCGTTACAGTTTGGAAATCGTCCTGTTTCCTTTTTGTATCTTTCTCTTGTTGTTGTTTGTTTCTAGCTTCGTTGTGTATTTTCTTTATGGCTTCTCTGAACCTAGGACACGCCATAGTGTTCATTGAATGTCCAATTTCGGCGCAGTCGATGACCTTGCGTTGCGCATTTCGGACAGAATGGAATACCATCTTTTCGTTCTTTGTTTTGGTCGGTTTCTTTGCATTCTGCCGCTAAGTGGCCGAGTTTTAAGCATTTGAAACATCTTTGTGGGTTTATTAATTTTTGGGCTTTTCTTTCTGTAAATCCAATAAGTAGTTTTTTCCCCTCTTTTGTTATGATTTCCGCCGTTTCCGCTGGTATTGTTACTATGGCGGTAAAGATGTTTTTGCGGACTTTGTCAGGGAATAACGGGATTTTTATTTCTTCTCCAGATAGTTTTCGTTGTATTGTTTGTTCGATTGCTAATTGTATGTCTTCGTTGTCGGTGATTGCGTTTAAATTCCTAATTATCACGTTCGTTGTAGGTTTCTTTTTTTCTGTGATTTTCTGTTCTTTTCCTATTATTTGTGTTACTTTTTCTTGGAATTCTTTTATGCCTTCAGGGCGAGTTTCTTCCACTCTCATTAGTAATGATTTTGTTGCCGTCTTTTGTACTGAGAAGATTTTTATTCCTAGTTCTCCCGTCTTCAATTGTTTTTTCAGATTTTTAATTGATTCTTCGTAGCTAGATTCTTGTAGTTTTATTTCGAAGGTCGCTGTTTTTTCGGTATTTGTTCTTTGTTGGTTTGTTTTGCTTGCCGCTATGTTTGCAAATGTACTTTTCGGTTGAGCTTTATTTTTCTTTATGTATATATTCGTTTTTATGCTTTCATTGTGGCTTAAGTATTCAATGATTTTTCTCATTTTCTTGTAGTCGTACTCTTCGTGTGGTATCAGTGCAATGTTTTTTTCTTTGTTCTTTGGTGCAGTGATGTCGATTATTTTTTTTATATATTCGAAAATTTTTTCTTCGATAGATGTTGTGTTGTCGCAGTCCCTCAGACAGGTTCCCATCGTTATTAGAGTTCTTTTTATTTGGTCTCCTTCAACTTCGTCCTCGATATTAATGTTGTTTGTGATTTTTAACGTTTTTCCTTCTTCGAGCTGTTTATTCTTTATTGCTTTTTCGATCTGTGGGTTTTCTTCTACATAGTTTTTAATAATTGGGTTTTGTAAAATTTTATTTGTTTCGCACAAAACGATTATTGTTGTTTCTTCGTTGTTCTTTAATGGGTTACCTTCCTTTATTCGTGTTTTTTCGTATATTGGCTTTGCCATGTAATGTCCATTATTTTTCTTATATCTTCGATGTTTTTCTGTTCTGTTTTAAGTGTTTCTAGAACTTTTAGTTGTTGTGCTTGCATGTTTTTAGTTGTTTCAGATTCTTCTTTTTGGTCTGTTTGTGTTCCTATTTCGTTTGTCTTGGGCTTTGTCGTTTGAGTGTTTGCATCTCTCTTTTCAATATTTTTTTTCTCTTTTTTTTGTTTGTTCGCTGGGCGTATTAGGCTGCGTTGTTCCTTGGTACTTAATTTCCGAGTGAAGGCGATCCAGCTTTGATGCTGTATTTTTCGCCGACTGGATGGCGTCCTTCATATCCCTTGCCGTATTTTGGGCAATTAATTTTTCAATTTTATTTACTTTAACTATTAGTTCTGTTACCATTTTGTCTAGTACTTCTGTAGTTGTACCAGGTTTCTTTTTTTAGTTGAAGAGGGCTGCTTTCTTCGTCCCTTCCTCTTTTCGCTGTCACGCTTTTTGTTTGTTGGATTGGTGTCTCCTCAATTACAATGTGTTCTTCTTGTTCTTGCTTCTCAGTTGTTTTATGTTCAGTTTCTGATACTGATTTTTGTCTAATTCTAGCTTCATCCTTTTTGTTCTTATCTTGTATATTTGTACATTTGATTTCCGGTGGAGTTCGGTTTATTTTATTTTTTGGGGTAAAGGGGTCGGGCCCCTCTGCCATGTTTATGCCTTTTTTGTTCTTATAGCATTTATTTTTCGCGATAACCGTCCAAAAGAAATCAGTTTTCTGTGTTGTCTTGTAGGTGTTGTTCACTATGAGGTTTACACAAAGTTTCAGATTTTTTGGTCAGTCCAGTTAGCGGAAGTTTATAGATCAACGTAGAACTGTGACGTCACAGCACACTTTAATCAAGTTTTCTCGCCAATCAGTCGTTTTTTCCGCACCGCTCTTTCACTCACTCACTCATTCGATCGTCCACTATCGATCATCAACACTTTCGTTCACTAATTGTTCGCACTGATGAGTCACTTTCTCAAGCACGACAATCACGTGTATTTAAAATCTTCTAAACAAAGAAAAATTTTTTATTCCTTGTCAGAATTCACTGAAACTTTCAGGGGTCGCTTCTAGTACCATTTAACGAATTTTGGCCACTAGAAAACAACTTTTCTGAAAACTTTTCCGGCAACTTTTGAACTTAGCGCGAGAGCGACTTTTACACACGTCCGTCCCGTTCGACGGCTAAACTCGCACACAACCCAAACCATCCCAAACCAACCCGACCCAAAACCGCCGAAACCCAGCTCGTTTGATCATACCATAGCGGCCCTCCGGGCCGCTCTTTATCATTCATGACTCAACTAAACATGATCACCCCCAAGCAGCCCTACTACAGATAAGTTTTGTATGGGTGAAAGGGCGGCCTGCGGCTGCCCGTCATACACCGCGGCCAATTTATTAAAAAGTGGTTTACGCTTGGGCTAAAGGATTCCTACGGGGGTTCATGTCGTAACTCGAGGATACTTTCGAGTTCTAATGCGAACCACCGCAGGAATCCTTGAGCTTAAGCGTAAACCTTTTTCTAACAAATTGTCCGCGGTGCGTTACGGGCGCCTTTTTTTTTAAGGAGGGGTTTAGGAAATCTGTTGACAGACGAGCAGTCCGAATCACTACCTAAGTGATCGCATCATAAACTGCACAGTGTTGGGCTGATGTACTCATCTTGATTACATCGACCAACTAAAACCCTTTCCCCTCGGTCCCGGAATAGTCATTTAATCTTCATCTACTTCTTCCACTACCTCCTCTAAATGTAACGGTGGAATATCTTCAAGAGGATTGGTCGGGTCGTACAATTTTCCCGCCAATTTTAAAAAATTGATCGCCCGGCTATCCTGGGTTTCCTTGCACGACTTATTAAAAATATACTTAGCCAGCTTGCCTGGTATGTGTTGCTGAAAAATAAGTTTTATAATACCTTTAATGAGTATAACTGTTTGTAATACTATTTAAATTTTAAAATTTCAAGTGGATATTAGTAATGTAAAAAAATTTAAATCGAAATGTGACAATCACACTTCGACACAACTCAATATTTGAATTATTTTGGAATTTATAATAAATTAAATAAAAAGTAAACTTTTTTACGGCCGGAAGTAGACACCACAGCCTTAGCTGCCCTCCAAGTAGATTCAATACTGTTAGTATGGGCACCAGTTTCAGGATCTACAAAATTGACGCTGTGGTTCACCTAAAAATATGTATTAGAAACAAAAATTGCAAGAAAAAAGAAGAAACATATATTTCATTCCGAAGAAGAGGATTGCATCTTTAATGCCATTATCATTAGGGATGTAACTCTCTTCTTCCGAACGAACAATAAGTATCACCTACTTTAAGGTGGACATATTCCTCATTTTCGAGACAGTCATACGTCCGCCAATACTCGCTAATAATGGTGGTAGCTGGTAAGATCCAATCTTTTATAATTGGTACTAACGTATCTACTCCACTAAAATAAAAAAAAATTTAACATTTTACTGTAAAACGTTTACTCATTAATTATCGATCTTCGACGGGAATCATGAATACCAAATACCCATTGCCCTTCAACAAGGCGTCCCCGGTGGTATTTTCGTTTGCCGAATTTACTTTCGTCAATTTCGACAATAACACCGGGACCACCAAGTTTTACAGGCCGCAATAAGTATTTGTCGAGTACGACTTCGCGACAGAACGAGGCCCAATCGACAGCAGTCGTTCTGCTAATTCGTAATTGCTCAGCAATTACGTTTAGCTGAACATCGTTCACCCAAAGTACCACGAATAGTAAAACTTCCCACAACGCCATACTGGATCGTTCAAAGAAAGTTCCCCGTCGTAACGAGACGGCGTTGTTGCAAAATTTAGTTTTTGTTTTCTAATGGATATTTTTCCATTACACGTCTAGTGGTACCCGTCAGCACTATAAAATAACAAGTGAAATAAAATTTCGCTAAAATTATATTAATTATTAAATTTACCTCTGCGACCTCTTTGTTAAAGTTAAAATATGTTCGCATTTGTGGCATTTATAAGTGCCGGTTTTTGGCACAACCCCCATTTACTTTCGTAATCCCAATCTTGCAGCCGCGCAATTAACAATTCTTGATTATCTTTCATTTCCATGATGGAAATAATATCAACTGGTGTCTAAATTAGCGAAAAAATTCATCTCATGCGCGGAGTTTTTTCCTGAATTGGTTGTTCAAACTTATATTGTTCACCTACATTTTTTAATATACACTGTTTCCCCGGATAGGTGAAACAACTCTTATAAAAGGTAAAAAAATTTCAATCTTAATTTTCATCTTTTGGAGTTTAGCCCTGCATGGTTAAAGATTCATTTGTAACATATTTTCACTTAAAAAAAAACCAGCGAATCTGAACTGTGATAAAAAACTCTTTCTGCTTCAGGTAAGGTACCTTTTCTGTTTATCATACATCAAACTGTTGAAACAAGTTGAAATATTGACAGTGAAAAGGAGTTGAGTTAAAATAATTGAAAATAACAATGCGTTTTATCAAGGTAGGCCGATCATTCCAAAAATTTGGTAATTTACCTGCAGCAAAAAGTGTTTTTTATTCATTGTTCAGATTCGCTTGTTTTTTTTATGTGAAAATATGTTAGAAATTAATCTTTAACCAAGCAGGGCTAAACCCCAAAAGATGAAAGTTAACATCGAAAAAATTTTCCCTTTTATAAGAGTCGTTTCACCTATCCGGGGGTACACTGTATGACGTAAGCTTATAACACATGTATTAAACATGACATTTAATTGGTTACACATGTATATGTTGTAATTTTCTTGTAGACGTCCCTGATAAAATTAAAACAGAATTACTGTGCGTTATTTTGCGTTTTGATTTATATTCTATGTAATTTGGAAATTATGAATCCTAACACACCTAAAAAAGAAATTAAAGTCGACTTTCGCGTAATAGACGAACAAAGTAGCATCTCGTTTAACAAGTTCATAGAAGACAACTTCTTCCAATGACACGGTGCAACAATAAACTACCGTCAATGTAAATTCAGCTGTTTTAATCGTTATTTCACTTTCCAATAGAAAAGTTACCAGCACAAATTCGCGACTTGTATTACACGTTCGGTAAAAGGGGTGAAATAGATGCTAGAATGGGTATACGGTTTGATCCGAATGAAAAGAATTGGATGATTGGATCAAAAATCGCTCAATTTAAACCATCACACATAATTCTTGGGGGCGAAAAACAGTTTCCAACTAGTCCCGGATTGTATGAACTAATACAACTGAAAAATCCCACCAATTATACGGAGAATGATCTTAAAATTTATAAATATATTCTACAGTACACGGGAGCCCATAAACGAAATTATGAAGGACATGTGTTGGGAACAAGGTCATACAAGTATACCAACATTATTAAACCGCTTTTTTCATCTTATTCAGGTCGGGGGATAGATCGTAGATTGACTGATGAATATCTGATGGTAAACGACAAACCCGTTGAGTATAAATATTGGGACGATGTCAATGAATTGGTAGATCGACTGAAGTTGTTGTATGCCTCACAAGCGGCCGGAAATAACTCGCACACTAATGAAATTACATCCATTATAGAAGAATTAAAGGAATATAAAATTATTTCATAATAATAATAATTTTCAATGTATGGAAACGCTATAAGTATTGATAAATTTGGGCGCACGCTACGCAGTTCACGGAATAAATCGTTTGATGAAGACATCGTATTTCGTCGCAACATTGGATTTCCATTAACCGCAGACGGAGATTATGATATTCAGGGTAGAAAATTATCTAACGTTCATAAACCTGAAAATCAAGATGATTGCGCCATAAAACAGTATGTAGATGATATCTGTAGAAAATTAAAAAATGAAATTAGCGATATTATTAAGAAACACCATGCTGAAATCAAATCAAATGCACAGAGTCTTTCAACTCTACAACACAAGTACGGCGCAAACAAGGGGAAATTTGCAAATTTAACGCATCAATTGGATGACATTAGAAATCGTATGAATAAAATTACAACGAATATTGACGATCTTACTACACTAATAGATGATTTATCGGGAAAAGTTGACACTAATATCTCAGGAAATATAAAACAAATACAAAAAGTTGAAAAAGAGAGTCAAGAGGGTATTTCAAATCTTAAAGCCTTATATGATTCCAATATAGATTTAACTGATAAAGCCATATCCAAACTACAAGACGACATTCGGCTTATCAGTGTTCTACTTGATAAAATAGAGCGCGACCTGAACGAACGCGTTGATATATTAGAAAATAAGATTGGTTCGAATCCTTAAAAATGCGACGGCAGCAGATGTCTGATGAAAAGAAAACCGTGGTTGAAGAACTTCATCGACCGGCAAGACGTTTATTTCCTCGACGAAGAACTGTATTGAAGGGTATTGATGATCTGTGGCAGGCCGATTTGATTGAAATGGTTGAATACGCTAAAATTAATGCTGGGCATAAATACATTCTAGTGGTTATTGATTGTTTTTCAAAATATCTATGGACGCGACCGTTAAAAACTAAAACTTCTTCAGAAGTCACGCGTGCGTTAGGTTCAATTCTATCGGAAGGTCGGGTACCTCATAACTTGCAAACGGATCAAGGAAAGGAATTTTACAACAGTGAATTCCGAAAACTTATGAACGGATACAATATCAATCATTATTCGGCGTTTAGTGTAATAAAAGCGTCAATGGCTGAACGTGTTATTAGAACGATTAAACAGAAATTATATAAGTTGTTTAGTCTTTATGGAAACTATAAGTGGTTGGACCTTTTGGGTGATGTAACATCTCAGTACAATAATTCAAAACATAGAACAACCAAATTAGCTCCATCTTTAATTAATTCAAAATCTGTTGAAAATAGGCTTCTCAATACTGTGTATAATCACGTAAAAGTTGCCGGCAAAGGGAAATTTATGATTGGTGATTTAGTTAGGATTAGCAAGCATAAACACGCTTTTGAAAAAGGCTACTTACCCAACTGGACCACCGAACTATTTAAAGTGGTTAAAGTGCAAATTACAAATCCTGTAACCTATCTATTAGAAGATGTTACCAATGGACAACCGATTAAAGGCGCATTTTATGAGTATGAATTACAAAAAACTAAACAACCGGATGTATATCTCGTTGAAAAGGTATTAAAAAGAAGAAAAAATATGGTGTACGTGAAATGGTTAGGATTTGATTCCTCACACAACAGTTGGATATCTACAAACAATATTGTTTAAACAATGTTATTTATAAATTTGGCGAATCTTAATAAATATATAAAATAATATTTCAATTGTTTTATTATGAAACCCCCATGTTTCCAAAAACTAATAAACACATTTATTGCATATACTTAAAACCTTTATTGCAAATAAATTATAGTACAAAAATTAAATATTAAAAATAATATATGTATACAGCGTGTCCCACAGAGGTGAATTAGTCGAGAAATATTTCGGCAACTACAAGTTCAATAAATTTGAAAATTTTATGCATAGATTTTGTATTTGTACATTATAAATTACATTTGATTTTGGAAAATAGTTTCGTCCATAACTTCCGGTTATATCGGCAGTGGTTAACGAATTATTATTTTCAAACGCAATATTTATTTTTCACTAAGTTCATTAATTTGAAAATAATTTTACTTGAAACATTTTTTCTATCAGCGAAAAATAAATAGTTTCTTAAACCGTTCTGATATAACCGGAAGACACCCCCTGTATATTAATTTTCCAAAATATCATGTATTGCTACTGAACAATTTTCTTTATGACACAACCGAAAATTCGCATATTTCAAACAAAAATTACACCAATTGTTTATGTTTTCACTCGCGTCCATGAATTCATTTCTGTTTATCACATAATGGTTCATTGTTCTTAATCGCGCCATCACTTTAAACCCCATTTGTTTAGTATACACTTCCGGATTGCCTCTTAAGACCGCATTGTAAAGTCCCAGACAATCTAAACAAATGGGTCCGTGTTGCGTCCTGTAGTATATTAGCCATAAACATAAAATATTACAGCTTTCAAATAAATATGCGCTAAAAAAAATTTTCATGTTTAGTTGAGTTTTATTTGAATACATGCTATTATTACCTGTAATATCCTATGTTTTTAAAAAAATCACACAGTAAACTATGGCTAAATCCGTAATTAAATGACTCCGGTTCCATGCAGATCAAATCAGGGTCAATAAAATGATCATGGGCGCCTAATTGGTTCCAGTGATGATCTAACCACTTTTCCCATAAGTATAAAACCAAGTTTTTCGGAATATGACGATATAATGATAATATATCCACACGATTTTCTATTTGTAAATTCACAGCTTTGACCGCTAATTCTAGCAGTTTCATTGTTTAAAAATATTGTAGTTATTATATATTCAAACTTAACGCCAGCTGTATTCAGCACTAACTAATTGATCAATTTGACTCTCGTATTTATACAAATTCATATCTCTTTTGTGGTTTTAAGTTTCCTGTTCTTACCGCTCCCAATGGAATTTTGTGAATTCATAACTTTTTAATAAGATGTTTAATTAATTTTATTTTGCTATACAAATTTTTCATTACATTTATTTTTTTATTTTTGATATTAAAACTAATTTTATCATTAGATATGTATTTCCTCCTTTTACATGAGGTTTTCCTTTTTTTACCACATTTGCGGCCGTAGATATGAACTTTACGCGTTTTTCCTGTTTTAAGAGGAAAATCTCACTGTGATTATACCCCACCATGCAATAATTTTAGGTATAAAATAAGTATTCCTGCGAATAAATTTATTTTCAATAAAAAAACATGGCCCACGTGCAGGTCGCCATTGATTTCTGTTTCATGATCTCCAATACCGTAAGTGTTTTCTTATTTTTATTTTATTTTTTCTTTTAATTTAAGTTCTTTTAAATCTTTTTTAGCCCATAATTATATGGGGGGATGAGATGGATATGACGGTGGCCCTCGACGAGGGGGCCATCGTCATTTTCGACGATATGCTCCCCCAAGGTGGGGGGCGTTTGATTATCGCCCTTCGGGGCGATAATTATTTTTATGCATTGCGTAAGTTTTTTAATTATTTTTATTGTTACTATATGTAATCATAAAATTTATTTATAAATTTTTCAGATATACCGCTATAGCATATCTAATCTAATAAATAATCTTAAAGAAATTGTGTGAATTTTTATTTTACCAGTCTCCCTTCCATAAAATGAGTTGATATTATATTACAGCGACGATTCATTTGCTAATCAGTAGTGCTACGCGCTTCAAACGACAATCATCGCTATTAAACATGTCTAACGATAATTTGAGTGAAACGTTGAATTTAGTTAACAGCGTATACAATAGAATTAATAAACCAAAAGTTTATGTGTCATCTTTAGAGCGCAATAAAGTTTACCCCATCTTACACATAGACCGTATTCCTAATAGTACTACTGCCCTACAACCGAGGATTTTAGTCGAGTTGGAAAAATATCGGGTGTATTTACCGAGAATCTATGAAGAAGTATTAAATGACGACAATATTCAAATACTAAACGCATCTATAAATAAACTCGGATTAATTTATAAAGGATCTACCTTTGTGGGGGAGGGAATTAAAATTGTTAAATTAGAATTCATACCCTTCCACCATATTGCTGCTGATAAAATAAATTTTAAAAAAATCAAATTTATTAATCAGTTGAGCTTTACTCTTGACGCAAACACCATGTCAACAGCTTCACGGGCGACGACGACGTCGGTGGCGCCTTGGGGTGATTTCCATTTTCAACTGAAAAAATTTCTAAACAGCATAATTTTTCATGAAGAAACTGATGAACTGGATTTGGAAATTATTGACATAGAAGACATCGACGGCGATAAAATGGTTGGAGCCGAATTTATTCTGTTTTGTGAATTTTCTTCTATCATGTGGAAAGTGCACCGAAAAGGCAATAGTCTCTGCGTAGGATATGTTAGTCACTTCGATTTCCATGATAAATTTAAAAATTTTTTAAAGGTTAACGGCTATTTCCCAAACAATGAAACCGCAAAACTTATTATTAAGTATAGTAATATTAATAATTATAATAGCGCCGAATTTATAACTTTTTGTCATCTCGACGACGAGGATGATTATTGGAGTATTTTTCGTAAAGAAAATACAATTATTGCTGTCTATGAATATAATATTAATTAAATTATTTTTAACAAATGATTGTTTTATTTTTTATCCTTATCACCTTCTAACAGTGCGTTTCGCTACGTCACATAACCGCAAACGTATCGTTATCAAGACCTTCATTTGCCATTTATACAGTTTTAACAATTTTAATAAAAATAAAAATAAAATAAAATAAAATTCTTTGCATTTGGCTGTGTTTTTATCTAAACCCCCGGGGACCGCTAACCGCCACCCGCGCGCCTGCGCATTGGGGCCCGGGGGTTATGAAAACTGCGCCATCTAGGGACCGGGGGCTGGGGGACATGACACTTACTCCGGCACACCACCTATAGATGGCGACTCATACGATTACTTCTCACCGGAGCGCCGGAGCCACTTCCGGTCTAGAACTCTCGTTATTATACTACTAAAATTATATAAATCTGAAGGGGAAATTAAATCATTGCAAAAAATAAATAAGACGAATATTAGGTTTGTCACTAAATTCATACGAAATCAAACTCTGACATTAGGAGCTAAGAGATGACACCAATCGATTTTGTGTGATCTACGGTGAATAGAAACACAAACTGCATTATAAAGTGAACTTTAATTAGATTATTTAAATATTTTATTAGTTGTTTATGTGCACAGCAAATATGTTAAGTCAGGAATCGAAGTGCGTTAGCCAAGAACTTGCATTCCGCAATAAATAATACTTACTTCGGTTAATTTTATTTTTCCTTTATCAGCCAAATTGGGCTTGTTGCTAAGACCGCTTTTATTGGTTATTTTTATCGCGTGATCACTAGGATGATAAGACCCATGGTGGGAAAAGCAAGTTCGAATACCAAAAAAAAAAGAATAAAATAGTTAGTTATAAGCTGGTAATAAAAGAGTAACGAAATCATTCTGGATCATTTTATTGATCCAGATTTGGTTTGAATGGAGCCAGAGTCTTTTAATTATAGATTTACTCACAATTTACTTGATGATTTTTTTAAAAACATCGGATAGTACAGGTAATAATAACATGTATTCAAATAAAACTCAACTAAACATGAAAATTTTTTTACCGCATATTTATTTAAAAGCCATAATAATTTATGTTTATGGCTAATATATTATAGGACACAACATGGACCGATTTGTTTAGATTGTCTGGGGCTTGATAATGCAGTCCTGAAAGGCAATCCAGAAATCTACACTAAACAAATGGGGTTTAAATTAATGGCGAGATTAAGAACTATGAATCATTATATTATAAACAAAAATGAATTCATGGACGCATGCGAAAATATAAACAACTGGTGTAATTTTTGCTTAAAAATGCGAAGTTTCGGTTGTGTAATAAGGATATGTGTTCCTTGGCAATCCATGATATTTTAGAAAACTAATATGAGCTGAATGTAATATACAGGGCGTCTTCCGGTAACTTCCGGTTATATCAGAATTTATGGATGCGTCCGAGAACAAAAGCAGCTGGTACGATTTTTGTACCAGTAACGGTTTATACATATAAACTGTTAAGTGGGGAGGTATCGATAATTGTTAGTTAAAATGACATCAGACGTGGAGGGGGAAAGAGTGAAACGGGTAACATTTTCGCCTGTTATAAATATTTATGAAATTGAATGATTTGATATTGACTCCGACTATCTCAGTTGGGAGTAGGTTCGCTGTAATCGTTTAAGGTTTTTAAAATGTATTAAAGAAGTTGAAGAAATCTTCTCTCGCGTTTTAAGTCACGAACATCGACAGAAAATAATATCTTCAAAAAATCCTATTAAGGTGATCTATTTTCAAGGATTCACGCTTAATTTGGGATTTCGCGTGAAAGAACTCGCGATTGGTGATGGAGAATTTATTGCGCATTTTCTATTTGAACCGGACGTGTCACGCCAACACCTGAATGAGCGAGAGCGAGGACAAGTGTATTGGGAGGAAGCAAATCTTCATCATTTAAAATATGACGGTGGGGATATTCCGTACACCCGGTTGAAGAGTATCATTTTGGATTACACCGTGGACGCCGAGGTGGTTTTTGTTAAAGGTTTGCAAACAGAGAAACTTCTGAATAGGTTGTTTACGTCGGAGAAACCAATAATAGTTAATCTAGATAAAAATGTATTTTGCCCAAAACTCTCGTCAACATCAAATTCCTGTATATACCACTATGCTGCGACGAGGAATTGTGCCGTGGAGAACGTTAAATTATTATGTAAATTTTTAAAATTCTGTAATTGCGATAAAAATTATTTTATCGCTTTTTTAATAAAATATATTTATATCTTATTAACGGACTTTTATTATATACCCCCACATCATCCAGCACTTAATCAGTCTATCACTAGTGTTCAAGTAGGTCACATTAAAGTCATGAATTTATTACCATCAGTTGTTCTCATATCATATGTGGTATGTTACGCAATCAACTTATCAGACAATCAATCTGAAGAGGTTTATACCTTTCTTAATAAATATGGATTTATCGATGGTGACCAAACAAACTCTGCCGCGTCATACGTTGAGCGGGAGAATTTGATAAAGGAGAGGTTAGCGCGTTTTCAAGATTTATATAATCTACGCATAACTGGTGAAATGGATTCTGAAACAATAAATTTAATTAAAACACCTAGATGTAGCAATAAAAATTTTAATTTACTATACACGATAGAATCAACCGTTTTCGAGAAAAAAATTGTAACAGAAACCATCAAGATTAAAAATTTATTAATATTTCGCATTAATAGTAACGTTACCATAGTAACGTTTGTAAAAACAGCGCTTTTTTAATACTGATGTTGCAGACAAAAAATTTAGCTCTATTTTTACAAACGTTACTATGGTACCTACGAAATATTAATAATTTTTTAATCTTGATGGTTTCTTTTACAATTTTTTTCTCGAAAACGGTTCATTTTATCGACACTGAATAAGAGTACCTTTTCTTTAGCTAAATATTCAAGGTATCTAAATTTATTTTTTTTAACTCCTTGCCATACAGGGTGTTAAAAATGTAAGCATTAAAATGTACAACCTAGTACGCCCCTGGTAAACTAAAGAGACTAATTATGTTTTAAGGTCATTTTTTAAAGAGGTCCTTACTACTGTTTATCATATTAAATTTTCATTAAATTAAATTAAGTACTTTGAAATTTATTTAAGAAAAATGTTTTCCAGTGGCTTCTTTTAGGAGGCCGTATCTCCGAGGGGAGGGCCGCTAGGAAAAAAACTTATGGGAACTTGTAACCATATTTTTTAATGTTCTATCAGAATCCGAGAGATTTACCACATTTTCCAGGACACCCTGTATAGTACCCTTGCACGTCTACTACTGCTTTTCTACACATTGTTGAAGTTGGGACTATTTAATAGTGAATTAAAATCTTAATATTGGCACCACAGTTGCGTTGGAAAATCTTACTGCAAGGATTCATTACGGTTATCACAGATTATCACAAGGAAATGAACGGACAACATTACGAGGAATGGTATCATCACGTACTCTCATTGATCCCAGCAAGATCGGTGATAGTTATAGATCAAACGCCGTATCATACCATGATAGATCCTAATTTAGAAATCCAACATCCGCTTGGACCAAACAAGCTTAATAGATTGGCTAAAAAAATATATGTAGCAATTTTGGACGGAAAGATTACAAAAGCGCTGCTTTTACAACTCGCCAAACTCCATTTTTACGAAAAAGTAATGCTACTAACGACAATAACGAGAGAATTAAGAGGTGATGAAGTCAAATTGATATGGCTTCCTGTAGCCCATTGCGAATTCAATGCCATAGAGCTAATATGGGCTTACATAAAAAATAAGATTGCCAAAAATAACAAGACATTTAAGATTAAAGACGTTCTCAATTTAGCAAAAGAAGCTATAGATACAGTTTCGCCGGGAATATGACGAAACTGTGTAAACCACGTCATAAAAATTGAAAATAAATATTGAACAAACGAAGAGACAATTGATGAGGCGTTAGACAATGTTCCCGTCGCTTTTAAGGCAGACATCGTGGAGAGTTCATCAGATAGTGGTGATAACACAGATTATTTTTGTCCAGCAGAGGAAGGGCCTGACTTATCTACTTCAGATTGTGATGAAGAACAATGTCCTGCTGAGGAGCGTCCTGGCCCATCCAGCGTTATGACCGCCATTCAAGCCACCACAGGATTAATACAAATTATAGCAAAAAAAATTGAAAGTGGACCACCTATAGGGCGCACAATACCAGAAACTCCACCAAAATAATAATAAAGGCACAGTAATGCTTTATCATATTTACATGAATTATTACAAATAAAGATATATATATTTTTCCTTTTTTGTTTTAATTTGAGAAATCTTCCTAGGTACACGTACAACTAATTTGAACGTTAAAGACAGTTTTTGCACGTATAATCATATAATTAAATTCATTATGTAAATACTATGTTAAAATGCGGTACGAGTTCAATCAAAGTAAAAAAAGAGCGAATCTGTAACTTATCTCTACGACGCCCGAAAGCATATGGCAAAAATCAATATTAGGGCGGGGTTAGGCCAGTGGAAGGGGAAGCGCTACTTGCGCGAGATACGATTTTCCAATAAACACAAAATAATTTTTTATTATTATTTAACAACCGGAAAATGAGTATATTCCTAGGAAGTGAGATAGCTTGAATTTTTTACTACCACCTCGTGGCAATCCTGTTCAGATGCGACCAGCGGTTCTTGAGATCGACTATTTCGGAAATTGATTTTTTTGGCGAAAATAGACGAAATTTTTGAAAAAGAAAAAAAATACCACGATATAGTAAACAGATGAGGCTACATCCTGTAAAAGGCCCGAATTTTTTTCTTCGGCGGTTTCCGAGAAAAAAATTCCCAAAGTTTGCGTTCTTCGCGGAACGGTCAAAAAACCGGTCCTTGTTTCATTTAACTCGCGATATTTCCTGAACCGCGGGACCTACGATTTTGAGTGTCGGATATGTTACAAAGAAATGATCACCGATCATGACAGTCTTTACCCCGATTTTTTTCGACGAAAACTTTCGGAATACGAGCATCCCAAAGTTTACTGACTTGCTTTATGGCACCGAGAGATGGGAACGCTTATTGATATTACCCGGCTGTCGCGAAAGTTATGCTAAAACGCTTCTTGATGTTACCCGTCCCTAAAGGGTTAAAAACCCCAATTTTGAAAATTTTATATAAAAGTTCCCAAAAATTTATTTTATACCGTTATGTAATTTATTTAGTAAACTATTTACGCATTTAGTTTCATCATTAAATAATTTATCGAGAATTTATTGCGTCGATACGTTCATAAATGCAGAGTCAAAGAGATACACACACATGAAAAGGGAGATGTAAAATTTACGCTTCCGGCCATTACATTTCACAATTTAGTAAGCTGTCCCTATGTTCTACGTTTTACGTTCGTGAAATTGTATTTTATTATTATTATTTTAAAACCGAATTTTCATCTCCTCTCTCATGAAATAACAGAAATTAATTAAATCCATACTTTTGTTTATGTTATGTGTTTGGTTAAAATTAAAATCAAGTTCAATTAAAACTACATAATTGGTAAAGTGAATTATAAACACGTTTAAATTAAAATTTTAAGCTAACAATAAATTATTAAAGGTTGTAAAGTTAGAAAATTTAAAAATGTTATTGGGTTGAAAAAATTGATTTTTTTTGGCGAAAATAGACGAAATTTTTGAAAAAGAAAAAAATACCACGTTATACTAAACAGATGAGGCTACATTCTACAAAAGGTCCGAATTTTTTTCTTCGGGGGTTTCCGAGAAAAAAATTTCCAAAGTTTGCGTTCTTCGCGGAACGGTAAAAAAATCGGTCCTTTTTTCATTTAACTCGCGATATTTCCTGAACCGCGGGACCTACGATTTTGAGTTTTGAATATGTTCCGCAGAAATGATCACCGATCATGACAGTCTTTACCCCGATTTTTTTCGACGAAAACTTTCGGAATACGAGCGTCCAAAAGTTTACTGACTTGCTTTATGGCACCGAGAGTAGTATACTACCTCATGCATTCTATCCAAATATTAATAAATATTATACGGAAGAGCAAGATATAGTCGAAGAAAATAACCAATCTCTGAAACTGCGAAAGAAAAAGACGGCAGTTCTTCAAACATCCTACTCTATACCGAAATTAAAAAAAGGTATTTACAAAAAAGAATTAGTAATAACTCGAAAGAGGAGAAGAAGGAGGAATCCTCACTTGATTCACTATTAAAAGAAGTTAAGCAGCCCCTTATAAAAATAAACCAAAACTTTCTTGCTTACAAGGGGAGGGCGCGAGGTGGTTTTTTTTTAAATCTGTCCTTTTGCTCACCGATAGAATAGCACACAAAACTTCATATAGCAAAGTACTAAAACGCACTATTCAGCCAATCGCGAGTAAATCGCGTCTAAAGTTTAGCGCCCGCTTCGTATAATAAGTAAGGAAAGCTTACCGTAACGCCGGCGTGGCCTTACCGTCAACGTTCTGACTCACCAGTACGTACGTATGTAACGTCGCAGGTTCGAATCTCGTACCTTTTTTTTTATTTACTAAATTTATCCATTAGACATAATTATTTACTAATTTTCATTGATGATACTGTAGTTAGAAAAATTATTTCTTTTATTTAAAAAAAAATTAGTTAATTTTTAACGACAAATGCTTAATAACAACAAGTTATCAATAGGTTAGAATAGTTAGAAATAGGTGAGATATATCCTATTATATCATTAAAACGATCGCCGGATGCAAAATTTCCGTCTCTTTTGGTCGAATTGCAGGAAAATATAGCGTTACTCCCCGAAAGATATTTATACAAAATTAACGACGAATACATTAAAATGATAAATACCAAACCCCATTCTCAAATAGGGTTAGTATTGAGAGCGAGAATAGCGGGCAATAAACCAAACCCATTATACGAATTTGAATTCGTGAAGTGTTAAATTACTATTCACACTCTTTGAATTTATCTTTGTTATAAAATTAGATGCTAAGGTTTTAATTAGATATAGTCAAGGGGGTGTGGAACGCTTAACCATATAAGTTTCCTGTTATTAAAACGCCAGTTACCTGCAGTTATAGTTATAAGCTTTAGAAAAATGGAACAGTTAGCTACTGAATCGGTTAAAGCGACAAGGATTTTATTAAAATTATCTAAATCTGAAGAGGAAGTTAAATCATTGCAAAAAATAATTTAAAAGTGTCTATCGAACAAAGTGAACAAAAACTTATTGATGTCACACAAGATTTAATCCATTGTTTAGCTCAAAATGTGGGATTACGACTAGAAATTTCTTCATGGGCTGGTAAATGGTCTCAGGAACTATTACCAAAACCGGAAGCGGTTATAAATTTAAGTGTAACGCCCGAATGTGGATGGTACTGTTCTTCATGTGAGTAGGAAACTAAGCGGTTAAAATCTAAATTAGATAATTGTAATTTAGAAAGAAACACTAAATGAAAGAAAGAAAAGAGAGAGGGGGGATAATAAGATTTTCCTCAATTATAACTACTCATGAAATTGATATAGTAGACGTTGATTCCACGAACTGGGTAGAAGTCTGCATCGACCATTTGCGGTTTTGAGGCGTATTAAAAATTCAGAA
The DNA here is from genome assembly GCA_036711955.1 of Digitonthophagus gazella. Taxonomy (NCBI): domain Eukaryota; kingdom Metazoa; phylum Arthropoda; class Insecta; order Coleoptera; family Scarabaeidae; genus Digitonthophagus; species Digitonthophagus gazella. The sequence goes on along the minus strand of JASCIT010000006.1, from coordinate 25,459,020 downwards.
TTAGTGTTATCCAAAATATTGAATCCTACCCATAGAAGAAAAATAATGGCGTTGAGACATCCAATTAAAGTAATCGACATGCAGGATTTCACACTTTCTTCGGGATTCAGGTTGAAGGAAGTGGCAATTGCTGATGGTGAATCTATCATCCATTTCCTCTTTCAACCGGACGTTCTTCGGGAAAGATTAACTAGAAATAAGAGAAGGCAAGTTTTCTGGAAAGAGGCAAACCTGCACCACATCAAATATGAGAAGGGGGACGTACCATATGGGCGCTTAAGAGAAATTCTCTTAGAACACACCGTAGGAACGGAGGTGATATTTGTAAAGGGCAATCAAAAGGAAACTCTTTCGAAGAAAAGACTATATTAAGACTAATAGAATATAAATAGAAGGGGACTACCAGACGTGTGACCTCCAAAACTTGTTCTCGATTTTTTTACAGGTACAGACGTATATGTGATGCTTCAATATATTTCCGGGAGACGGTCAGGCATCTTTGAGTTATGAATTTTTGAAATCGTCATCGAAATTTACGCAAGTAGTCATCCGGTGATTTAATACTTTTACCAGCAGGTCCGATAGCCGAGATGGTTAAGGTCCGTGTTACTGACTATTATGACTTAGTTGCATGTAAGTCGACGAAATCTTGTTTGAAGTATATAACAAAACATGATATAAATCTCCTTTATAAAGGTATATTAAATAATAAGTTCCACTTCAGTGATCAAGTTTATATTTGGGCTTGTAATACCGATGTATTCTGTCATAATGACCCCTTTGTCGTTGAACATAGAAATAATTATAAATTTTTACAACAGTATGTAAGAGATCATAAGAAGAGTGTGTTGCTTAAATTTTAGGGGTTTAGGGAAATTGATTATTTTTACAATGAGTGGACATATAAAGTCGTTGTATGGTGGAATGACATTATAAAGGGAAATGTAGCAGAGTCGTTGTCTTTGGTTATTTGGTGATACCAATATTGGGAAGTCATCATTTATTGAAAAGTTTATTGGTATGGAGAATATGAATTTTGTATTTTACCCGTTGAAATATCGTTTGATGATACAGATAGGTCCAGAGCTTTTAATAGAACATTACTACAAAATTCCCCAGAACATCCGCCTAATATACAACCATATGAAACTCCTATTAGTCGATGACAAAATTCAGGAAAGAGTCACAATAATTTCTCCCCCAACAATTACAGCAATTAGTCAAAATAGTGCCAATGCACAAATGTTACAAAATCGAATACCAATAGCACCAAAATTTACACAACCACCATATTTCGATTCAAATCAAGATGATCCCATAAAAGTTTTAAAACAATATCACGCGACAGCTCAATCTAATGCTTGGAAGGATGACTTAAAATTGTGCTACTTTAATAATTCCCTGTTAGCAACTGCTGCAGTTTGATTTTGAAACCTTGTTAAATACAACCCAAATACTAGTTGAGCAGATACGTTAAAAACTTTTAAATGCAAATTTATAGGACCTAACTATGAGGATAATTTAAATTACAGATTGCTGACCATACGTCGAAGACCTGACGAACCCCTTTTAGAATACTATTATACAGTAATAAAGCTATGTCACGAATTTAAGCCAGAAATATTAGAATGTGATATAATGCACAGAATAATTGTACGTTTATTCGTATATAAGGGCTATACGCCAATAGGAATATCATCACCGAAATTTAAGAATTTTTAGTCTGTTATTCGATACCTAGCAAATGCAACCAATAAATGAAGTGAATATTATTACACTTCTAATGCAGAGATTCAATACTGCTAGAAAAGAACAGAAAAATTTAAATCGTCGAGAAATAGAGTTACACGACATGATAAAAGATATTATCATAAATAGCCAAGAGGAGACCACGTTTGGAGCAGAAATAGATTCATCTCTGCAGTTTCTACCGCAATTTAAATCACATTCTGTAGACCATGTTGATATGGATGGTTCGATTTCACCTCAAGATCTTCAGGAATATTTACAGTAAGAAACGGAGCCTTGTTCAGAGGAAGGAGGTATTGTGGATACGGAACATAAGGAGAACGCTGTAGGTTACTGGAAAAGTGGAAAAAGAGGAAATTTCCTTTAGAAACCGTACAAAACAAATTAAAAAAGTGAAACCTTTACTACAGTTGTATCGGTGGAAACAATACCTGGAAAACGAAGGAACGTAAAGACAAGAATTAATAGCGATTTTTAGTCATGTGTTACAGCAATAGATTCAACAAATTCCCATGTTATTGTACATGACATAGACTTGAGGAAATGGACATTAGAAGCAAATACCAAGGTAAATCTGCAAACGTTCAAAGCTTCACGAAAGTGTTTGCATCATTTAAAAAGAACGCACAAAATTTTTTCACGTAACATTACTAAATTCATAACTCGTTCTTATGGAACAGATACTGCCAAACTGCAAGATATTGCCAATTAATTTATTAATCAAGTAAAACCACTATTAGAAAGGCACGGACCGGAAAACATATAATGCCGATGAAAGGGGATTTAATTTAATACATTGGGGGCGTTCATTAGCCTTTCAAGGGAGAAAAAAAGTTGAAACTGTTGTTCAATCAATAAATGCAATCACTCATATTTATACAATTCTTCCAATAATATTTGCAAGTGATAAGCTTATGTCGCGGTTGTTGATAGTTTTAAAGGAACTCATTAGGCAATTTGACCTACAAGTACAGCAAACATTATTTCGATTTCCAAATATTCACCTAAAAGCATCAAGTTCAGGTAAATTAACTTCTGATTTGTTAGACAATTGGTTTGTTAGCACTTATTTCACTATCACCAGGCTGAAAATTTTATTACCATTGGATGGATATACAGTCCATTGTCCACAACCATTAAAATCAAAAGTTTCTCCAGAGAAAGCCGCTTAATACAACCTCTGGATGTGTATGGTTTCCGAATATGGAAGGAATTTATTAAACGATTTTCTGACCTGGTTCTTGTCAATAATTTGGATGTTAATATATCAACAAGATATAACATAACTAAAACACAATCTTTGATACATAATCAATTATCGGCGGTAAAAAATTAAAATTTATTTGCATATTCGTGATATAAAAGTGGGTATACAGAACATCGGGCCGAAATGTTTGAACACCTTAGTAATTCTGCTTTCTCAAATCAAGAACTACCGTATCTGAACCGTTGTTCAGAATGTAACTCTTTCTCATGTATTCGGTGTTCTTGGTGCTCAACATTTTTATATTTTAACTTTTTTGATAATTTTCACTTTCACAACAATATAGCTTATAAGCACGTACATTTTTTGGGTATTGAATAACACACTACAAATTTCTAATATGTATTATAAATAAAATAGTTATTTTCCTTTCATGATTTTCCTTTTTCTCTACCTTCTCCGATTTTTTTTACATTAGTTAATATTTTTTACTTTGAATCTTTTCGCATCCCTTACCTTTCTATATCTATACGAAAAACCTTGATTACGCTCCAATCTAGATTTAAGAGAAGTTGTTTTCTCACGTGCTGGTCAGTGCAGCCAACAAAAAAACCTGAAAACAAGATCTGTCAACAAAGACAACTTGGAAGAAAAGGTGAATTTCAATTCCTTGGAACCACGACATCGAGCTGGAAGAAGACAGAAATTACACAAGGTTGTGCGAACCAAATTTTTCAATCAACGCGATAACTGTTGGGATACAATCCAAGGACGATCAAAATTTCTCCAAAAACCATCAGAGCCATAGACAATGTTAAGAAATCCACAGGAATCGAATTCTCGCTGAGGAAACGAAAACCCCCCACACGATCAAATTCTCGTCGAAGAGGATGCAAGAAAGACACTAACAAGAAAGAAGAAAACGACATGCAACTTTTGTTAATCCTACTGTAAGTAAAATTAGAATTTATTATTAAGGAGCAGCGAGTAATTTTTATGTATTCTTAAAACGTTTATTATGTCAACTGACAACTTAATTAACGAACTTGTAAACGGTATAAATCAATTGTCAATCATGCCGTACGACAAAAGTCCACTAACTAAAGCTGAAATCTCAACCACAATTTAACGATGATCCAGATGTTCTACCACTATTTTGTCGATGCATGTGATGATTTGCTACGAACTTGTGCGGATCGAGTTAATCCAAACAAACCAATTAATTCATTTTTAATAAAATTAATTAAATCTCGATTTTCAAACGAAGTACAATCTATAATGGGATCAAGAAAACTAAAAACATGGACAAATAGAAAGAACCTATTAGAAGTCAGTTGTGTAGATCAAAGATCTGAAGATTGTTTATTACACGATTTAACAATGGAAACACCATAAAACATGAAAATCCATATACATTTGGACAACGAATTAAAGACTTAGTAAATTTACTGCTAACAAAAATGCAACTCGATACAAGAGGGGAGCTAATACCATAAAAAAATACATTATACAGGGTGTCTCCGAAATGCGTGTACAACGTAAGACCACAGATTCCTTGGCTCAAAATAGGTCGATTTAAGTTAACTTATCTATATCCATAGTTGCTTCGTTTCGCCGCTAGAAGTCTTTAAAGATAATATTTTCCATGAGTTTTTCTTAAATTATTCGAAAAATTTGTATTAGATTTTATTCATTTTTTGACCATGTCTTTATATTAGCTGACTACAGCTTTCTGTGGAACAAATTCAAATTTCCAAACATACAGGGCGTTTACAAACACTCTCACCACAAGTTATCCATCCAAATCTTTTTAACCAGCCTGTATAATTTTATATCAGTTCTTTTCCTGAATAGCTACATTAATTTAGACATTATTTTCTCTCTTATAAAATTTCAGTTGGGCAAACGGTTTAGCCACAAAAAAGCATTTTCTAACTCTCTGCAAGTCCAAATCTATAAGTTAAGGTAACATTAACAAAATTCAAAGTAGCAATTTCTTCACAGGATATGCAACTCTTTCAAGAAAATCACATTCTACAGGATTGGAAGTAGTTTATTGCTCAAAATGTTGCCTGGATTTTTGACCATCATCAGGGCAATAATAATACAGTGCGCAAAATTTTTACTGTTTGCTCTTTTCGTTGCATTTTTGATTTTATGATACCCAATAAACAAAATCAGAAGATTCTAGGTTTACTGATCTTGATGACCAGTTTACAGGAGCATGATTTCCTCTTTATTTCCTTCGATTCTACAGTAGAATCTGCATAATACGGACCAAAAGGGCTAAACCCTAATAACGTTCACAAATTCTGGCGAAAATTTGAAAATTTTAAGAAATAAACTACTTCCAAACCTATAACATGTGGTTTTTTTGAAAGATCTTCATATCCCGTGAAGAAATTGGTACTTTGAAATGTTGTTAATGTTACCTCAACTTACCGTTTAGGGCTTGTAGGCATTTCGAAAATCTCCTTTTGTGCCTAAACCGTTTGCCCAACTGAAATCTTGTAAGAGAGAAAATAGTTTCTAAATGAATGTAGCTATTCAGGAAAAGAATTGTTAGGAAATTATACAGGCTGGTTAAAAAGATTTGGATGAATAACTAGCGGTAAGAGTGTTTCTAAACACTCTGTATGTTGAGAAATTCGAATTTGTTCCACAGAAAGCTGTGCCCAGCTGATATAAAGATGTGGTCAAAAACCGAATAAAATCTAATGAAGATTTTTCGAGTAATTTAAGAAGAACTCACGAAAAATGTTATCTTTAAAGTCTTCTAGCGGCGAGACGAAGCAACTTTGGACATAGATAAGTTAACTTAAATCAAGTTGTTTCAAGCCAAGGAATCTGAGGTCTTACGTTGTACACGCATTTCGGAGACACCCTGTATACAAATACAGCCTTACAAACATTTAAGAGAGGTTTAATGAAATACGGAAAATTAGGGGAGAGAAGTTACATCAAAAATCCCACAACATTGGAACAAGCAATGTCACAAGTTTTAGAGCATCAGAATTGGCAATATAGATGCCGATCACCGCGATTACCGCATCTATATTGCCAAATGCTTTCCACAATTCCTACAGAAAAGGCGCAAACTCATTTCTCTGAGTATAGAATTTACAACCCATTTATTGTCAAAACTACGCACGATACAACACATCATTTCTATAAAATCAAAATTCTATCTTTATATACTTTTCGAGCGATAGGGTAAATTCATACTTTCAATATAGTAAACTCTTGTGCATTAGTACAAGCCCTGCAAACTCAATATAAATCTCCACAAGTCATAACGCCGAGACGGATGAAACTAGAAAATGCCGAAACCTCAAAGCTATAAGCCAAATTTCATGCCTCAAATGAATTTTCCAACGCACAGAATGAACTTGCAAATGCCAAGTAATTCTCAACAAATAAAGACCAGTCAAAGACAAAATTATTATCAACCAGTGTCAAAATCTACAAGAGTGTTAGAAACCAATATACAAACAACCATCACTCAAATTCGCAAGAACACCTGGACAAATGATGGAAAGACGTCAGCCAAAATAACAGCTAATGGATAGTGATGTCAAAAGCAAAAAGGATACCATTTGGGCCAGCAACGTCATCTGATAAAAAATGGCATGTAGAAGACCTACATCAGCAATCAAACAACAGTAATGAGAATGACTCTCTCGAAAATGACATTTATGAACAGGAATCAAATTACGCAGAAGACGGAAACAATGAATGTTAAAACTATCAAACAGAAGGGGAGTATGAAACAAACACCTGTCCCATTGATGAAGAAAACGAAGACGAAGAAAACCATAAATTTTACTATAAAAGCCTCGACTAGTGGTACACAACATTGGAAGTAGGAGAAATGTTAGAACATATGGAATTTAACAACAAACAATCAATCCATCTACCATATATTTATATTCCGGAAATCGAAACAATATTATTAATTGATACTGGAGCATTAGCTTTAACAATTTCTACAGAAAACGCACAAACTCATTTCTCTAAGTACATAATTTACAACTCATTTAGTGTCAAAACTATATACGATACAACACATCATTTTTATAAAATCAAAATCCATTTTTATATACTTTTCGAGCGACAAGGCAAATTCATACTTTTAATATAGTAGATTCTTCGTAAAAATACGACGGTATTTTAGGCAGAGAATTAATGAAATAAATGAGCGCATTAATTAATCTACGTGACAAAATATCAGAAACTATATACAGGAGAATTCCTTTACATTTCGATAATCTAAAAATAATTTTAGAATCTAAATAAAGGAAAATTGTTAGGATATCTGTAAATAGAAATTTACAAGAAATCTATATTCAACATCAAGTAGTGGCACTGGGTGTAGAAGTCCCTGAAAACTTAACTCTTGCTAAATACTATCATGCAATAACAGAAATTGCCAATTTTAACGATTACCCGATGGAACTGAAATTTGACAAACCAATACTAACAAGGAGACCTCACGACTTGCCCGTCACCGATTTTAATGAAAGTAGTACCAATCGATAGATATTGGTACATAGTACAAATGTATAAAATATTAGGGCGCACTATTCAGCAGTTCGCAAGAAAATTGGTGTTAAAGTATGTAATCGGCTTATATGTCAATGATTTGTCATTTCCCCTACAACCCCCAACAGCTGAACTGAAAATATACCGGCTTCCAAATCCGTAGTACGGCGGTTCGAATCCCGAATAATACATTTTAATTTTCTTTTTTAATACAATGTTCTAAGTTATTTTTATAACATGTTGATGTAATATTAAAATATTTTTAAAATAACATGAAATATTGTATTCAAAATAAAAATAAAAAGTTATTGTTCGAGATTCGAACCACCGTACTATGGATCTGGAAACCGATATATTTCCACTATGGCTATTGGGGGGTTGTAGGGGAAATGACAAATCATTGACATATAAGCCGATTGCATACTTTAACACCAACTTTCTTGCGGACCGCTGAATAGTGCGCCCTAATATTTTACACATTTGTACTATGTACCAATATCTATCGATTGGTACCACTTTCGTTAAAATCGGTGGCGGGCAAGTCGTGAGGTCTCCTTGTAAGTCTAGCTTATAACAAAGAGGATTTATTAATTTTATATCACAGAATTCCAACTACATTACTGCTATATTTATGAAAATATTGTCAGTGAGATGAATTAGGTGTTATGGCTTACAAGGAGACCTCACGACTTGCCCGTCACCGATTTTAACGAAGGTGGTACCAATCGATAGATATTGGTACATAGTACAAATGTATAAAATATTAGGGCGCACTATTCAACGGTTCGCAAGAAAATTGGCGTTAAAGTTTGCAATCGGTTTATATGTCAATGATTAGTTATTCCCCTTAAACACTCCCAACAGCTAAACTGAAAATATATCGGCTTCCAAATCCATAGTACGGTGGTTCGAATCCCGAATAATACGTTTTAATTTTCCTTTTTAATACAATATTCTAAGTTATTTTTATAACATGTTGATGTAACATTAAAGTATTTTTAAAATAACATGAAATATTGTATTCAAAATAAAAATAAAAAAGTTATTGTTCGAGATTTGAACCACCGTACTATGGATCTGAAAACCGATATATTTCCACTATGGCTAGTGGGGGGTTTTAGGGGAAATGACAAATCATTAATATATAAGCCGATCGCAAACTTTAACACCAATTTTCTTGCGGGCCGCTGAATAGTGCGCCCTAATATTTTACGCATTTGTACTATGTACCAATATCTATCGATTGGTACCACTTTCGTTAAAATCGGTGACGGGCAAGTCGTGAGGTCTCCTTGTTAGTGTGTATGGAGCCGGAAACATTTAGTTTTGAATTTAGCCATGAATTACTTTGTGATCTTTTAAAACATACCTTATATTAGGCAACGTGTATTGCATGAAATTAATAACTAATCTTGAAAATAAAATTTTAGCGCATGCTTATTTGTATATTCCAACAGTCACTACTTGTGGACACGTTGTTATAAGACATCTCACGAACATGTCTGCTCAAATTGTTTAAGACTATAACCATTTTTAGGAATAAAATAAAATGACGGCTTATGTTTAGCCATTACCTTGTAATATGCCTCGACACAACTTTTTTAGTAATTCAGAAATGCGTGATATGCTGTGCATTTATGCACAAGAAAACTTTAATGGACGGAAAGCGTCTCATAGATATCTTTTAAAATGTAGTAGGAGTAGGGCTATTAGTAAGTAGAGGGGATTAACAGAGTGTATCGATAATGTGCAATCAATCAAGAATGGTAATTGACATGGTAAAGAGCAATAAATACTAATAAGTCAGATGGTCTTTTCCTTCACAAACCCAAGTCACTACAACAATATCCGACCAGAAGACAACCAAATAACAAATTGAGGAGTGGATTTTGAAAACGATGAAAGTGCCAAAAAAAATTTTTTTTTCACTTTTTGCCATGAGATGGTTTTAAGTACTATCGCCAATGTCCTAGAGAGCGTAACAACCGCCTCAAAGCGATATTTTAATTCTGAGATCCAACAAAAGATGATGTTAGGTGTAAGTTCAGCAGGTGTTTTCTGTGAAATGGATGTAAGTACCATACGTGTTCACATTTGACTCGTCGCTCGTTCAAGACGTATAACCTCAAAATAACAACACATGGTGTTTACTGATTGTTTTTAAAGTGAAGAGATTGACTCTGTGTACGTACAATGGAAAATAAATCGAAGAAAACTCAAGAAAATCGAAGATTACGTATAGCAGGAAAGCCCTATAAAACTGCTAAAGGAAAAGATGTACCACAAAAGAAACCGCCAAATGCTCAGGTAAGTGGTATTTGTTTTTAGATTTACGATGATAATATTCACTCTGGCGTCATTTCTCGTAGCTTTGTTTTACGGCGTCGGTTATTTTTGTGTACGGGGTGTCAGCTATGAGTTATCTCACACGTGGTAAAATGTGTATTGGGAATTTGTAATATCCTCTTGAAAAGTTGGGCATTCATTCATCGGGGCATTGTCGTTAACTGCTGGACGTATGGCTCTCCAATATTTCTCCAATTCTCCCTGTACTCGGCGGCACGGTTCTGCTGGGTGGTTTTCCCCATGTGTTCACGAAATGATTAAATTTCGTTGTATTTCGTTGTTACAGACTACATGCAAGTGTAGCTTTAAATGCACTACGCTCTCGGCTGAACACAAGGAGCTGCTGTTCCGCCAATACTATAACTTAGATGAAGAAGCAAAAGGAACATATCTGCTGAATCATATGGAAATAATCCCAGTAAAAAGAAGACGTCATGGCAAGTATGAAGACTCTGCAGCAAGTCGTAGGCAGTGTACTCTCTGTTACACAGTTCCAAATGGTTGTGGGAAGCACGTCCAGGTATGCCTGAAAACATTTAAAGGTATCTTTGGTCTCACAGCTCGAAGGGTGCAAACACTGTCTATGAAAAAGAAAGCTGGATGTGTCACGTACGTCGACAAAAGAGGTAAAAATCCTGCCTCTCAGCTTCACAGGAAGAAGTTCACAGATGATCACAAAAGTGCTGTGATTCTGCACATTTCTGGTTTCCCATCAGAAGAAAGTCACTACGGCCAGTCCAAAAGTAGCAAACAGTATCTAAGCCCCGATTTAAACATTCACCGGTTGTACCTTCAGTACAAGTATTATAAAAGTGCATTTAAATCTGAGTTCCCAAATTTAGCCTTTGCAAGACCTCGTACCGATACCTGTCAAGTATGTGATCGACTCAATGCTGGCATTAAGGGCTCTTCTGCACCATCAGAGCAGAACAGGAAAAAAGTAGAGCTTCAGGTTCATCAAAAAAGAGCAGAAATCGCACAAGATACTATGAGAAAAAATGTATGTGAGTCACAAATGCCAGCCAGCGAAGTAAGCACGATAATAATGGATCTACAACAGGTGTTATTCACACCTACCCTGACACACAGCACGATGTTTTACTCAAGGCATCTTTCTAATTACAATCTCTGCATTCAGATTGGGGATAACGACGACTGCCATATGTGTTTATGGCATGAAGGGATAGCAGGGCGTGGCGGAAACGAGGTAGCATCGTGCTTATTCAAAGTTTTGACTTCACAGGTTACACAAAAAAATAAGATACAGATATGGTGCGACAACTGTGCTGGACAAAACAAAAATAAAATGGTATCGACGATGCTAATACTTTTGGTAAAGAACAAAATATTTAAAGAAATATCGGTGAAGTTTCTGATGAGTGGTCATAGCTTCATGGCATGTGACCGAGATTTTGGTCTAATAGAAAAAAGAAAGCGAGTTACAAAATGTATGGTTCCTGATGACTTGGTCACCATGATTAAAGCCACGAGAGTAAATAAGCCTTATAAAGTAATACAAATGAAACCAGACGACTTCTATGACTGCTTCTTTAGCAAATAGGTTCATTAATACAAACCAACTTAAAATAAGCACAGCCTCCAGCATGGTAATAAAAGAGGATCGCCCTACTGTTATTCTCATCAAGACTACGTTTAGTGATGTTGTTGAAGCGTCAGAGATCAACGTCCTAAAAAGAGGTTCAAGACTTACTTTGCTACCTTCACTTGAAGATATATCTCGCTTGTGCAGCTTCAACAAAATTAGTGAAGCGAAGAAAAATGACTTACTTGTCATGTGTGAGTTCCTAAATGATGACAACAAGAATTTTTATATACAGTTACTATCTAACGTGCAGTAATGTAATATTTTATGTTTTATAATCTAAGTGCCAAATTTGTACACCCTTATGGTATATACAGCATTTTCTTAGGTGTAACGTATGGCACTTTCATCGTTGCCGAAATGCATTGATTTATTCTTATTTTTTATATGTAGTAAGTACAAGAAATAAAAGATTATTTCAGTATGTAATTTGTTTTACTTTATAATATTCTTATTTACTTAAAAAATAAAGGAAGAAGAAGAAAAAAATGATCTGTTATTTTTTTTTTGCTTTTTCGGGCCATAGTTTTTTTTGGCACTTTCATCGCTTTCAAAATCCACTCCTCAATTATTTAAAAGTTTGTATAATCGCATCGGCAAAACAGTTCATTTCCTCCTAAGCGAGATACAGGACGGCCAAAAGCCATTACCGTTGTCGCAGAAGATGAAATTTTGGTACGTGTTAGTGAAAATGGTTTAATACGCATGAGACGACTATCAGCTGCGTCTGGATTAACCAAGACCTCTATTTTACGAATATTGCATAGCAAAAAACTCCATCCTTACCACCTTACACCTGTTCAGCACTTATTACCTACTGATTTAAGAGCTAGATTAGACTTCGCCCATTTTATTAAAAATCAGTGAAGTAGAGATCTACAGTTTATTGGTAAAATTTTATTTGCTGATGAGACAATATTCACTTGCCACGGTACTTTTAACTTTAAAAATTGTCATGTATGGGAAAGTGAAAATTCACACTTGACAAGGCAAAGACACTTTCAATACGAATTTAAATCTAACGTTTGGTGCGAAATAATTGGCAACTATGTCTTATGTCCATACGAGTTACCAAATAATTTGGGTGGCAACGGTTACTTAATTTTCCTGTAAACAGGAATAATCAATATGGATGATGTACCACTGGGAAATCGAGAAGACATATGGTTTATGCATGACAGAGCACCACCACATTTTCCTAGACAAGTGAGAGATTATCTCGATCTAAATTTTCATCAATGTTGGATTGGTCGGGGTAGTCGATGTGCTTGGCCACCACGTAGTCCGGATTGTAATCCTTTGGATTTTTTTGTATGGAGATTTGCCAAACCAATAATTTATAAAAGTGAAATTACATCTCGTGCTGATTTATGGCGAAATATTGTACGTGCAGTATCGTTTCTTAAGCGAATAAGAAAATGTATTACTGCTAATGGTGGCCATTTTAAGCAGTTTCTATAAGTCGGTTCTTTGTTCTCTATTCATTTGGGTACTTTTATTGTTTTTGTAAATTGTTTCTAGCTTTTACGTTAATATTAAAATGGTTTAAATTAAATATTGAACTTTTTACATACGTGTTTTTACATACGTGTTTTTACATAAGGTGTATTGTGCTAACCATACAATATCTGAAACTATCCAATCAATTAAGTGGGAGGTTTTCTACATTTCAGGGTTTAGATAAGCCTGATATTTCAATCTTTTCTGACTCTAAACAAGCATGGAGTGATCTATTTTTTAGATTACGATCAGGTCATGATGATATCTGATACAATATCAGCGAGGGTATTTTCATTGTGGTATATTGAAACAGGTTTTCACGGTGGTGACTCTGACCTGAGATTTGATACTATGATGCAGATATTTGAAAAATGGGACACAATGATATCATAAATAGGTAACAAAGCATACGCACAAGTCAAAACCTGGGAAGGTTAGTAATTTAACACGTATCAGTCTTTATTCCCAAAAATATGAAATATATCAATGAGGGGGGTATTAAATTTTTAAAAGAATTTAATTTTGATTATTGTCCAGATTTCACAGAAATATATGATGATAAAGCAGTAAGTGTGGAAACTACTGATATTAAATCGTTATACTCTCCAGATACATTGGGTTATCTACCAAACAATAGCCAAAAAAATCATATTGCATTCTGAAGAAAGAGGGTTGAAGGTTGAACCAAGAATGTTCGCAATGAACATAGTAAAGAAAATGTTCCCTTATTTCCCACAAGAAACTATGACACTATCAGAGAGTGAGTTAACGCAAAGACTTCTGTTTTTATCAAAATATGATGAAAGTGGAAGGTATACTCCAGTTTTTGCTAGTATTGATTTTAAGTCCTGGAATCTCCATTGGAGCTACCTTTCAGCTGAGCCATTTTTTTCTGTTATAGATGAGCCCTTCGAGACACCTGGACTGTACACATATTCTCATTCTTTCTTTCAAGATTTTATAATATTATTAGCATCCTATTTCGATCCTCCCGCTAAATTACGCCGTAAAAATTCTAATATTACTAGTATCCTGGAAAGAGTTACAACCAATCATTATGGAGGCTTTGAAAGGTTGAGACAAAAAGGATGGACAGTAATAGCAATTTGTCTTCTTCTGGTTGTAGAATATGAAATTGGCATAAAAAGTTATATAATTGGTCAAGGAGATAATCAGATTTTCAAACTAATGATCCCGAAAGAGGATATGTCCTTAAGCACTGTTGCGAACCGCAAAGGCTTTAATAGTTTAATAATAAAAGTTTCGGTGCAAAATATTTTCCATAGTTAAAATAAATTAATAAGTAAATCACCTTCTGGATATTGGGGGCACAATAGAATAACTCTAAATTACGCTAATACTTATTTATACTTACAGAATAACAAAATTGGAAGCATTTCTTATGCAAAAGTTGCAATAGTACAACATACGAGAAATTCATCACCTCCATGACGAGGTATGGTGAATTTAATACTAATAGGTTATCAATATTTATTAGGAAGGAGGAACTCAATAAATTTTGAAAGTAATTGTCAGCATTTTCTTTTGGCCACGTTATTTGTTAATTTTTTTACAGCAAATCTCTACGATGAGTAGTTTCTGAGGTACAACAGCGCATTATTATTTATTAAACTTTTTGAACAAGAGTGAATTAATACAGAAACTCCTATATACGTAAGTAAAGTTGTGCAACGAACTGTCGGGGTAAGCGCAAAAACAGTAAAATGGATTAGTGCCGAATGAGAAAACAAGGGAACAGTGCAAATTCCCGAAAAAAAAAACAGGAAGAAGTAAAATAGATTGCAATGAATACTTTACAAGAAGTAATAAAAAGACATATTTAAATATTATGAATCTAAGAAGTTTCTAACCGTTTTACAACTCTATATTAACATTCGACACAAAGTGCCGACATACTGCAATTTTCTGATAGTACACTTGGTTTAATAATCTCACATTTAACACAATCTTCGAATCATTCAACGAATAGGGCAAATTATTTAAGGTCAATAGAAAGCTACTCCCTCTGTCCCATAATAAGTGTCCGATTTTGGTATTTCCCGAATCTTAACGTTATTTCGAAATGTCGGTTGCAATCTTGTATTCCATCAAGAGACTTAAGTTAAAACTGACACATGAATGTTGTTAAAAAATTTAAACGCGTTTACTTAACTTTTGAGTAGTGATTTATAAATCATACGTCGTCTTGTTATTTCTAAAAGTACCGGAGTGGTCACATAATGGACCGTCGAGGAGTTTTTGAAGTTGTGCCTTAACCAAAAAGGCCTAACCTAAACCGGGAAGCGCGTTAAAGTGTGTACCATTATTTACAAAGTGTGTACCACTATTCAGGCAAAAATTAGTAGCAGTAATTAAGTAGTATTATTATTACTCTTACACAGTTTTGTAAAGTTATAAATATATTTCTTAACAGTTTTGGACGTTTGCTATTAAAAAAATCTTGAAAAAAAATTATAAGCTTTTTTATTTTAAAACGGACACTTATTTTGGGACTTAAATTTCCACCATATCGGTCACTTATTATGGGACAGAGGTAGTATAATATTAAAGGATGAAAACTATTCTATATTAACGGAACGTGGTGTGGGGCAAGCAAATCATGCCAGACAGGGTGAATAGGTGGAAAAAGTAGTGTTCGGGAAATTAATAGACAGAGAGAAGACATATAGAAACCATCTGCACAGAACAAATAATAATTATTTTACACATTGGCAGTGAAGATGGATATTGGTCAAATAAAGGGTCTCGAGTAAATTGTCATCCAAATCAGTTATAGTTATTAAACAAGATCCCTAGCACAATATGCTGGAAGCAAATTTTAGAAACCCGATTTCCTCTTGAAAAACAAATAGTAACAATAAAAAACAATCACGAAGGAAAAACCAATCAAAGAAGAATAACAGAAGCAATAGAAAAGATCAAAAGAAATTAGTTATGGAAGAATTTGCAACAAATGTTAGTAAAGTACTTAGCACTTTATCTACAAAACAAACATAACCGTAATCCTCCAAACATTTCTTTCACAATAAACGGAAACTCCTGAACAAATGCTAATTGTGAAAACTATCGCTGGATTCTGGTAGTAACCCTTTAGACTCTGCTCACATGGAGATATTGAAATTTTGGACGTATTGCAATACTCATACTGGGATACTCCAGTTGCCGATACTCAGCAACTACACAATCAGCGACTTGGAGACTCGGCATTCTAATATGCGTGTCACTCAGTTGCTTGATTCTCTTTATCGGGAAAACGATAAGTGATCAAGAATTTAACATAAGGTTTGGGTCAGAAATAGAAAAATACTCTGAATTATACAAGTACAATTTAAAAGGCTTAGAATGATTAAAACTTACAACCAGATTTTTGCAATTATTTTGAAGCAACAAACAATCTACAATTTATGTTCATTTCGATGTAAAGATGTAACCAGTATCTGCTGACAATTCAATTTCTGCGGTGGTAGTAATAATACTTGAAACGATGTCTTCATCACTGCTACTGTCAGCAGACATTTTGCACAAGAGGCGCTGATTAAACGTACATCCAGAGTGCACAGGAAACTAGGAACTGAGTAGGTTGATAGGAAACTCGCAACATTAGTAGTGTACGTGTTATGATGAGGGGTAACTACAGTCCTGAGCCTACAGTCTTCGTATTTTTATCATACAAGTGCATTCTTAAGGTAAAGTTGTTGGTGTTCTGGTCATTGATGTGATTCTACACAGGGTGGCCAAATAAGCATGCAAATTGGTGTATTTCAGAAACCACTCATTGTACAAACTTGCAGAAAAAACTTAATAACCAAAGTGATCGAGAGAAAAAGCTGGAAATTATTTTCAGGTTAACATGCAACCTTTTTCATTGAAAATAAATTAAAAGTATTTTTTATAGAAAACTTTTAAGGAGAGTTCTTGTTTAAGTGGGTTTGTTAACTTATTTAGTATTTTGATTTGAAACAATACATTGAAATTTTTTTGTTGAAGCGATAAATTACTGTACACCACTTGAATACTTAAAAATCTGCTTCACAAGTTGTCCGAATCGTTTATTTTTAATTCTCTGTTATCTTATTCTCCAATAGATTAACCATCTAACACTGTCAATAGAAACAAACAAAATTTTATATACTACCCTTTATCTATCGGGTCGATTGGAGTTGATATGTGTCTCTTTATCTAACTCATTAAAATCGTATGCAATTCGATGCCTTGTCTAACACATTGAAAAGCCCTATCCACAAGTCGCAGTAAACACACGAACCTCAAAGTGCGAAAAAGACAGACGTAATCAACCGCACCATTTTAGCCATGTTACTTGCACGGAGAGCAGTACAAAGCGATTTCATACAAGTTGGGAATTTATCTTTTCAAATTAAAAAAAAAAAATGAAATTTTTAGAGGTTGTAAAGAAAATAAATTTCTATTTTAACAAAAAATCATATATTCTCTTACTTTTTCGCTTTGATCTATGACATCATTCCTAGACAAACGTCGAATCAACCCAGACTTACGATAAAATCTGGTTTTTCATATTTACTCCATTTGTTTACCGATTTTGGTTGGGCTTGGGTGCATAGTGATTTCGCTAAAATTTCTAGAGTTAACTTTTTCAAACTGGACTATTATACGCTGGGAGAAAAGTTTTTGATGGTAAAGCAATTTTATGATGGAAATTCTGCAGAAATATGTCGCGATTTATTTGCTGTGAACTATCCGAAAAGACCAATTCCTTCTGCAAATACTATTCAAAATACGATGAAGTAGTTCCCATGAGAACACAATACCCTCAAAAATTAAATGTATGGACAGGAATTGTTCTAAATGAAATAATCGGACCCCTTTTCATAATTGAAAATTTAAACGGCAACAAATTTCCAGACTTATTGCAGAACAATGTTCTTCCTGCAATTCAGGAATGTTATGATATTAATAATCTCTAGTTTCAGCAAGATGGCTCTCCGGTTCATAATACCAGTAACGTGGCAAATTTTTGAAATATGGCTTTTCAAAATATGTGGATAGGTAATTCAGGTCCTATTAAACAGCCAGCACGATCCCCTGATTTAGCCCTCAACGATTGTTTTTGTGGCCTTTTTTCAATAATTCGATTTACGGATATGGAGACGACCGTCCAACAAATTTAGAAAAGTTCCAAGAAAAAATTATTGAAATAAGCAGAATTCTGATAACCGGTTGGGTTAATGTTCCGCTCAAGACGGTGGATTATTTGAGCATTTATTAAAAACCTTTAATTCTTAAACCTTCTTAGTTTTCAAACCTTTAAAGCTTACGATATATCTCAGAGCGCAAGCTCCGCCCACTTACAATCGCCCAACAGTTGCTAATACGTCTATCCGCAGGTCGAATGGGTGCACACTGTGTACCAAATGAAATATGCACAAGTGCCACATGAACGATACACAGTCACAGCAATTAGTTTCTATACAACTTATCTAGTAATTAGTTGATGAAAACATTTAAAACAAAATCTACAAAAACGTCGACGAATTGTTCGCTGGCCTTCAGAAAAATTGGCAAAAGTATAGAGAAAAACTTCTTCTTCTTCTTCCATTCAACTACACATCAACATCTAATCTTAACACCATTACTGAAAAAAAAAAAAACAATTTGATAAACAACATGAATGAAACCAGTATATTGTGGTGTCCAATTAAACTCGAAAAGAATTTTCCACAAATTGTATTCGCCGAAAGGAATTAATTAATAGTAGCACTATGCTGCATTAGCAATACTGAGAAATTTATACCACTAACATGGAACACTAAGATTTAATAATTATACATTTTGTTGGCTGCATTTTGGCTATAGTGTAATGCAACATTCTTTATTTGTCCCTGTCATGGCCCTTATCCATTGAAATCAGTCTTACATTCAATAAAGACCTTTTAACAGGGGTTGAAATAATGAAAATGCAGGATATTGTGATTTCCCTTGCACGAAATTGCCTGTACTGGTAATTTACTCGAAAGTACAGTACTTTACTATACTGAAAACATAATCGAAGTGATTTTACAATCATTTGGATATAGAATATTTAGTCATACCAAGGCACTGAAATACGTATTTGGCAGTGGGCGACCACTAATCATAAATTAACAACAAACAAGAAATCTGCGTCAAATGAATTCATTGGAGGATTGTTTTGAGAAGACAGGTATCAATGAAACATTTATTGCAGAATTCATTGATATCGTTTAATATCACACCGACCAATTTGTCTATTCTAATTACATCTAATGAGTTGTCAAGTTCTCTAGTAGCGTAGACTAGAAAGCACTGGATCGAAGAATAGCAACAAATCATCTTTAGTGATAGATCACGATTTTGCCTTTAACCATCTGATGGACTGTTACATATTAACCAAGCGTTAGAGCTAACTTTGTTACTATACATTCAAAGACATTACAACAGTAATTTTCAACACAACGCTGAATTCATTAAATTGAAATATCATTACAAAATTAGAAGACTGTCACAATTTGATTCTCTTTTAAGTTAACTGAATGTAAGACTGATTTCCATGAACGCAGAGTATAACACGAATGTAAACAAAATGAAGAGCCAGGGTAAAGGAATTAAGATACTTTTAGATTGCTCCCAATCATAAACGTAGCCACATACTTTTAAAAACACACCTGTTAAAACATTAAAAGCAGTACATGATGCTGTTGATGTGACGGATTAGGTCGTGCAAATCAGTCAAAAAGTAGATCTCATTGGATTTGTTATGATTTTAATTATAATTCACGACATTCATTATGGAATTTCTTGGCGATTTCGATGGTAATCTTCTAGAAGATGACGTAGCAGTAGTTAAACCAGTATGAGCTTTATATAATTCTGTGAATAGATCGCATCATGTAAAAAATGTGGGGAAATGGACCGATAAACAATTTATAGACCGTTACAGATTGTCCAAAGGGAGAGTGCAACGAATCACTAGAACGATTGCTCTTAAAATTGTATTTTTATGCATCAGGAAAATTATCTATAATAGTGGATGATTACATGGGAATATATAAAAACATTACACGTGAAATAATAACTAAGGTAATATCTGCTGTTTGCCAGTGTCGAGGACAGTATATTTGCCTT
Source organism: Digitonthophagus gazella (assembly GCA_036711955.1). NCBI lineage: Eukaryota > Metazoa > Arthropoda > Insecta > Coleoptera > Scarabaeidae > Digitonthophagus > Digitonthophagus gazella. The sequence goes on along the minus strand of JASCIT010000006.1, from coordinate 25,438,936 downwards.
CCGAAAATATAAGAGAGGCGCGATGAGATAAAAAATTCTATTTTTCCTTTTATTTCCTTTTCAAGGCTGGATCCAGCAAGTGCGGGGCCCGATTAATTTTTTTACGCGGGCCCCACAAAGTTTAAATAAAAATGTTTTTGGCTGTTTACATATTGAAACAGAAAACCTTTCTAAAAAAAAAAGGTCATAGGTTAGTTGTCAGGAAATTACAGGCAGGTGAATAAACCGGGTCTAATAATTGATAATCCAGTCCATTTATGCATTCTCCTGACCACACCTACTCCTGTCGACTTTTAATCTTAATGCAAAGAAAAGATCTAAAATTCCAAAATTTTCCACACATTTATCTCAACGAAAAAAAAAAAAAAAAAATAGTAATATACACTTTTAGTTACTTTTTATCAATAAAAAGATTATCAATCTGAAAATATTACCCACGCTCTACTTGAAAGGTCTTAACTATAACATTAAAAAAAGATTTGTTAACCTACAAAGTACCTACGATTAAAAGAATGTATGTAGTAATACATAAAATGAAAGTAAATTTTAGTCTAATGACGAAAAAAATCATCTATTGATGTTTGCTTAACATTCTTCTTTAAACAGGCGTCCAGAAAACGTATTTCTAATTTGGAAAAGAGCTCCAAAGACCCGACCTCTCAGAGATTTTCGGCAAAATGTTTAAGTTGATTGGTTAGGGTAATAGCTTCATCATAATTATTGATATCCTTTGCTGGAACTAGTACCTCATCGATGTCAGAATCTTCGCACAGTTCGACTTCTGGATTTTCGATTTCTTGTCTTGAATCTGGATCTTCAACATATAAATTTTCATCCATTTCCCAAAAATCGTTAAGGTTTTCGTTGTTGGTCAATTTCAACAATTATTTATTTTTGAGGATATCTGTAAGTATATTTAATCTTTGAAAGAAAGTTTCAGTCACTTTAAGCTAGTGTTACCGTCAATTTATCAATACAGAGGGCAACAATACTCTTAATTTTACTAAACGAATTTTAGGTTTTTGATTATTTGAAAAACATTGGTCAATACACTTTAAATATCCAATTTTTTAAATTATAGTTTTCATTTTAAAAAACGATATTTACTTCGCGTTTCCCTTAGGCAGACACCCCTCTTGAACGGACACTTTTGGTGGGTCCCATTTGTGTCCGCATAAAGGAGATTTCACTGTATAGCTGTAATGGTACTACAGATTTTTTAAAACATTGCGACTTATATACAGCTATCCCAAAATTACAGGAAATACGAAACTTATGATGTTTTAAATGGAATGTCCCCGATTTTATTTTATTGTTGGATTCTATGGTACAATACGATTCACTCTTATGCAGGTCATTTTTGTCTAAACTGCTAGCAAATTTGATTTGTGACACTTTTTTGCCAGAATTTCCAAATGTAGTGGTTTGTTCAAAAATTCTTATTTTCAATATCTTTGCCTTGTTGTCAAAGTAATCGACTTCGTTTGATTGTTGAAGGATTGTTGGATTTTTAAAAAATGATAAATTGAAAATGTCGAAGACGCATACATTTTTAAATGGTAATCCCTATTTGTTATTATATTGATCAAAAGTTATTCTGACATACTTATTTTACCTTATTGTAACAACTAATGACATCTATCGACCATGCGAGGGACTAAATGTCATTAGCAAACGAAGATTTAGTTTTAGCGTCAGTTGAGTTTTAGAGTCGAGTCAGTGAAACGAGTTCTGTGTGAAGCGTTGAGCGACATTACGTATTATTATTATTATAAAACGAATTAGCTGTAACTATATTAGTAAATAAAGTATAAACGAAAACATTATTTTATTTACAACATTATTATGGATGGAAAGTTTGTCAGAATAATTTTTGATTACTGCATTAATAAATCGGGGGTGCCATTTTACTAATTTGACTCATCATGTTTAAAAAATCGCAGTAGGCAATTGCGACTAAGCAGGTTATTGAGTAAACATTTAAAAGATGCAGCAAACATTTAGTAATCAAACAACTTCACCTACTTTAAAGTTGAGCCAAAAATTTGACAGAAAAGAATTTTTGGAGAGACCACTGGATTTCGAAATTCTGGCAAATAAACTGTTTTAAATCAAATTTCTTCACAGTTTAGATAAAAACGACCTCTATAAAAGTGAATCGTATTTTAACATAGAATTCATAAAGTCGGGTACGTTTCATTTAAGAAAAAGTCAATATCTCCAATAATAAACAAGTTATAGAGCTGTTTGGGACTGTTGGGACACTCTGTATATGTAACATAAAATAATTTATATAAAAATTTATTTGATATACACTATTTTTCACGCAATTGGTTCGTTAAAACTTTATTAGGTTCCACCATTAGTACATTTTTGAGATTTTAGCAGTACAGTGTGTCCCCAATAGGTGAAACGACTGTTATAAAAGGCAAGAAATTTTCGATTTTAATTTTCATCTTTTGGGTTTGTTCAAAATTAATTTGTAACATATTTTTAATTTAGAAAAAATAAGGGAATCTTGACAGTGAATAAGAAACTCCCTTTGCGACAGGTAAAGTATCTTTTCTGCTTAACGAACATCAAAGTGTAACTAGGAAATTTTATTCAGAATGAAACGATATGTCCATATGCAAATTTTTGATGATCGGTCTGATTTGATCAAACCCATAGTTATTTTCATCAGAAAAAAGAACATACTGTTTAAAAATTTTCTTTGCCATGCTAATGACCCCTAATCAAAGACTTATTTCAATGCATTTTTTTTTAATTTTTGTCAATTCACATGTTTTCAATATCACGTTTTAAAAGAAGAGACTTAATTGAGAGTTACATGTAGTTTCAATCTTTAACTTACAATTAGGTACTATTATTCAATAATGATTTACTAGAATTAAACCAACAGGTAGTAAATTATAATTAAATATCTTCTAATTATTGTATTTGTTTTATAATGTTTAGGATATTACTCTATCAGAGATATTCTCATTTTTATTATGTTTTTGTCAAGGTAGTTTAAGAGTGTTTTCCTTATTTCTCCCGAAACGGTATGATACTCCCCAAAAAAATAGTAATGTACTACTGACGAAAATAACAATGTGTTTTGTAGGTTGATCATTTCAAAAATTTGCATAGATATAATGTTTCATCTGGAACAAAATATCTTAGTGACACTTTGAGGTACGATAGACAGAAAAGGTACTATACCTGCCACAAAAAGTATTTTTATTCACTGTCAAAATTCGCTTGCTTTTCACTAAATTGAAGTATGTTAGAAATTAACCATAAATTAACCTTTCACCAAGCAGGGCTAAACTTCAAAGAATGAAAACTGACATCGAAATTTTTTTACGTTTTATAAGAGTCGTTTCACCTATCCAGGGACAGACTGTATATATAAAACAATTTTTTTTTTTCAGAATGGCTACTATACAATCTACTTTTTCATCTTATAAAATTTCAGCTGTGTAAACTATTTATGGTTTAACCATAAAAAAGTATTCTAAATCCCTACAAACCCAAACTTACTTGGCACTTACTTAAATCGGTAAGTTATGTTAAGATTTAAGTATAGAATAGCAATTTTCTTAAACCGTATGAAACTCTTTGAGGAGAACCAGATGTTTTCATGTTTATAAGTAGTTTATTGCCTTAAACTTTCAAATTTTCGCCAGCATTTGGAACCCCCAATACAGGCATCATGTAATTGATTGTCCGATCCTTTACAGGCGTACTCCTTGACTGAAAATAAATATTCTTGACTGAATAATAAATATTGAATTCATTAAAATAAATTATTACTGGTTGTGATTATTTCGATTGATTATCCCATGATTATTATTACAATCAAAAGGAATATTACTAATGTCATAATAAATGTTCAACATACCTTTTAAATGAATTTCTAACTCGTTCGAAATCACGGTGAATTTGTTCTATCCTATTAAAAGCCTTGAACATCTCGTAAACGAACGATTTCCGTACCCATATTCATTACAACTTTTTTACTTATCTTCAATGAAGAAACGCGTTCGACTGTGAAATGAAATGGGTTAATTAAAATATCTAGGAAACTACAAGTTTGATGAATTTAAAGTTTTATGCACAAATTTAGTTATACCGAAAGCGGTTAATGAATTATTTTTTTGAACGCAATACTTATTTTTCGTTAGGTTGGTTAATTTGAAGAAAATTTTACTTGAAACATTTTTTATATGACATGTAGTTTCAGATAAAAGAATTATTCATTGGATTTTGGTCAACGTACTTGTGGTATTGCACTGTGCAAGTTATTTTTGGTCAGCTTATACAATCTAACTATTCTGAACAACATTATTGCAATTAAATAATTGTGCCCATAACTATGAAAGTGATCTAATTGTAAGTCCAAATTAAAAAAAAAATGAGTTTATTACTTATTTCACACCACATCATTTTAAACTAAATTTATTGAATGTAATTTCTTGCGATATCGGCAAAAATGGACCTTTAGGTAGTGGTTGTAATTTCAACTTTATACGGAATTCATTTAGTGTTAATTATGAAAGTGATCTAAGTCAAAAATCATTACAGAATAATGTTGAAACGGCAGACCATAAATTTTCGGTATCAGGTCATTCCTTTCTACCGAAAGATCGTGATTTTGGTTTGATTGAAATGAAAATAAAGAAAGCAAATTACTTATACAACCCTGAGCACTATTATGAATTGATAGACAAGTGCTTCTACACTTGCCTATCACATAAGAAACACATTTTCGATAAAACGAATGTCACAGTCGGATTTTATTTCAACGAAATCACTACAAGAATCAATAACAAGAAGAGTAAAAAATACTGCGAGCGAATCTGTCTCTTGCCTGCGAATTCAATGGATGAGATTCTTGAAAAATGAACTTTATAAAATGATCTATAAAACTTCTTTATATGATTCTGAATTTCGTGTTTGGGATCTTTCATCTAAAAGAGGAAGACCAAAAATATACGGAAATATTACTTTACTTCCATTACAGACCTCCGTTAGACCAGTAACGGAAAAAAACATAAAAATATTATATGTTTACTACCATACACCCCTCCATTTATTCAAAAACATTTTAAAAATCTTAAAACCTCGAAATGATAAAAATGGATTACTTTTTAATTAATAAATGTTCATAAATTATTTTATTAAAGTTATTGTTTCAAATGAAACTTATAGTTCTTTACTGCTTTAAGTCATTTATTGGTCATTCGGTTAATTTTGAAAATGGCTTAAGTCAATTCAAGCTTTAAAAATAACATTTTAGTATGAAATTCACACAAAACTTCATATTCATAATAAATTTTCATTAATCAAGACTAATAAAATTTTAAATTAATATGTCGTGAAATGTGAAAATATTTTTTAATTCGTTTAAATGCAATTTATTAAATATCTCGAAACAAGAAATATATGACTTAGACCACTTTCATAATTATGGGCACAATTATAAAATTGTTTTATTTTTTTATTTAACCAAATAGGCTATTTAAAAGCTCAATTTACTACAAAGAGGAAATATGACCATAACTTAAAGAAATTATTCTTTTTTGTTGTATATGAATATTGAAATCACTTTTTACTAAGATTAGGATTTATTGATATTCTCATTGATATTGTTTGCATATTGTTAATGTACAGAGCAAATATACGGGTGTCCCGTTTTGATTATCCGATCCACTACGTATTTCGTAGCTAAAAATAAGCAGAAAAATCCTAATGAGTATGGGTTCAAAAGTGATTAGTTTTCGAGATATTGGATGTTTAGTTCTCTAAATTTACCTATTATCAACATAATCGATGACAATCGTTTAAGTTAAATTATTAACTCGTTACGATGATGTCGTTAAATTGTCACTGTTAGGTTACACTGGCCTGCTACAAAAGTTAGTCGAAAGCGTGGCAACCATTTAATAATTTAATTTAACTGTAACGTTGTAATAATGTTAATAATAGGTCAACTTACGGAATTAAAACCTTGAATATCTCGAAAACGAACCACTTTCGGACCTATGTTCACTAGAGCTTTTTTTTTGCTTGTATTCAGTCAGAGAATATATCAGGAAAGGATCGGACAATCTAAATGGGACACCTGTATATTGAAATTTATAGCATTAGACTACAACTTCTTTTTTATTTGTTAAAGCATTATCAGTTCTTCATAAACAGAATACTACTGCCGAAGGTACATTCTTAACAATACTCACCTTCGATTTGTCAGATTAATGCAAACATGTCTTGTAGAATTACATCGTCATTTTGTCCAAAAACATATGGATTTTTATAAGAGTTTTGTCCAAAGAGTATTTAGAAACATCTTTCCCAACTTTCCTACTGCATATTAGACATGACTTATTTTTCTTCCTTTCACAGTTGTTTCATTCGTCCCATTATCAAAGCAATCTAAACATTACACAAAAAATATTAATTTGAATCAAAACGTATAATTCTTTTAATTAATTATAAAATCTTGAAAGTTAAGCTGTAAATACAGGTGTCTCCGAAATACTTGTGCAACGTAAGACCTCAGATTCCTTGTCTCGAAATAGGTCGACTTAAGTTAACTTATCTATATTCAAAGTTGCTTCCTTTCGTCGTCCGAGGACTTTAAAAATGATATTTTCCATAAGGTTTTCTTAAATTACTCGAAAAATCTTCATTAGATTTTATTCATTATTTGACCATATCTTTATATTAGTAAATTACAGCTTTCTGTGGAACAAATTCGAATTTCGAAACACACAGGTTGTTGAGAAACACTGTCACAAGTTATTCGTCCAAATCTTTTTAACCAACTTGTATAATTTTCTATCAATTTTTTTCTGAATGACTACATAATATAGAAACTATTTTCTCTTTTACTAAATTTCACTTGAACAAACGGTTTAGCCACAAAAAAGTATCTTCTAAATCCCTATAAAACCAAATCGGTAAATTCAAGTAACATTAACAAAATTTAAAGTAGCAATTTCTTCACAAGGTATGAACATCTTTCAAGAAAACTAGATGTTAACAGTTTGAAGGCAGTTTATTGCTTAAAATGTTCGAACTTTCGCTAGGATTTGTGAACATCATCAGGGTTTAGCCCTTTTCAACTATATCAAGCAGGATTTATTGTAGATTTTATCCTAATCAGAAGATATGAAGAGGGAACCATGCTCCTGTGAACTGGCCAGGAAGATCACTAAACCTAACACCTTGTGACTTTGTTTTTTGGGTATCATAAAAATAAAAATGCAACGAAAAGAGCAAACTGTAAAAATTTTGCACACTGCATTATTTTTAGCCCTGATGATGGTCATAAATCCTGGCAAAATTTGAGAATTTTAAGCAATGATCTACCTCCAAAGCTGATTGTCTTGAATGAGCTTCATATCCCGTGAAGAAATTACTACTTTCAATTTTGACAATGCTTCCTTAACTTACGGATTTGGGGCTGTAACGATTTAGAAATTTTTTTTATGGCTAACCCGTCTGCCCAACTGAAATTTTATAGGAGAGAAAATAGTTTCTAAATTAATGTAGTTATTCAGAAAAAAAATTGAGAGAAAGTTATACAGGGTGTTTAAAAAGATTTGGATGGATAACTTGTGGTGAGAGTGTTTCTAAACAACTTGTATGTAATATAATAATAATATAAAGACATGGTCAAAAAATGAATAAAGTCCAATGAAGAGTTTACGAGTAATTTAAGAAAAACTGACGTAACATATTATTTTTGAAGTCCTCCAGCGACTAAATAAAGCAACTTTAGATATAGATAAGTTAATTTAAATCGACGTATTCTGAGCCAAGGAATTTGAGGTCTTACGTTGTACACGCATCTCGGAGACACACTGTTGTACTGGTCAAAATATCTTGGAAACTACAAATCCTATGACTTTGAAATTTCGTACACAGTTACTATATTGTAAACTACATTTGGAAAATATTTTCAGTCATCCATAACTTCCGGTTATACCGGAAGCGGTTAAGGAATTATTATTTTCGAAAAAAATATTTATTTTTCGTTAGGTTGGTTAATTTGAAGATGATTTTACTTGAAACATTTTTCTCTATCATTTGTAATTTCAGAGAAAAAAATTATTTTTCATAATTATTTACATTTGATTGGTGCAAAAAAATAGGTTAGCCATGAAAAAATAGCATTAATTTATGGGCGTAGCTATCTTGGATTGCGAATTATAGCTTATTGTTTCACCTCAATCAAACGTAAAAATTATGAAAAATAATTTTTTTCTATGAAACTACAAGTGATAGAAAAAAATGTTTCAAACAAAATAATTTTTAAATTAACCAACCTAACGAAAAATAAATCTTACGTTCAAATAAAATAATTCCTTAACTCCTTCTGATATACTGGAAGTCATGGATGATTGAAAATGTTTTCAAAATACAGGGTTAGTATAAAGTCCCGGAACGGTCGAATAACTTTGTTGTTTGAGAAGTATCAATGTTGAATTTCTACCTGATTATATAGTTAAATGCGACGCATTTAATAATAACAGTTTCATTTTTCTCTCGTTTTCGGTTTTACAGGCAATGCGTCCAACTTTGTTTTCTTAAATGGCATGTATAGTATATTCGTGCATTTTCGAATGCGGAATAAAAAACTACGTTCAAAAATACTAAAATTCTTTATTCTATCGATAAAAACGCATAATAAGACCCAAATTAAAAAAATCAGTTTAACACAAAATCAAGCAAACATGTCACGTTACTGAAATATCATATTGCATATACATGCCATTCAAGAAAACAAAGTTGGGAGCATTTCCTGTAAAACCGGAAACGAGAGAAAAATGAAAATGTTATTATTAAATTCGTCGCATTTAACTATATAATCAAATAGAATTTGAAAATTGAAACTTTTCAAATAACAAAGTTATTCGACCGTTCCGGGACTTTATACTAACCCTGTATAGTTTAGTATGTACTAAATCTATACATAAAATTTCAAAGTCATCGAATTTGTAGTTTCCGAGATATTGCGACCAGTCCAACTCGGTGGGACAGCCTGTATAACAAAATAAACATCTTTTACATCTAAATTTTTTGTAACCCTTCTGTTTCATTGACATGTACCATTGATGAAGATAAAATACTGGGAGAAAAATTGAATTTGGATAATATCAAAATTAAGTGAGTTTATACTGATTGAGTGAGGCTTTCTGAAAAAAAGTTATAATGTCAAGTTGAATGGCTGTATTAACTTTGATATTTTGGCACGTCAAATGACAATAAACTGGCACACTCAATGTACAATACACACTAAAGAATTTTTTGGTGTCCCAAATTTTTTTTGCTAACTGATGATACCATCAGTAACCATAAAATATTGGGATAAAAAAATTTTTTTAGAATGTGTGGCATTTTGGATTTGCCAGTTAATTTTCATTTGATGTAACAAAATTTCAAAATTAATAGAGCAATATAGCCTAGCATTATAACGTCTCTTCAAAAAAAAAACTGATTTAAGCGGTATAAATATTGCTATTTTAGACAGTTTTCAATTGACAGCTTGTCCCAAGATTTTTTAAGCATCGATAGTAGATATTTTTTCTGTTAACCCTTTGAACTCCTTGTCGAGTTACACTTGACATTATAATAAATGTTGTACATTAATTAAGAATTTAGTGATTGGCATTTAAAAAAACCATTAGGAGTTCAAATGGTTGACCTTTATAAAACCTTTAAAAGTTGAGCCATACAAATAACATCAAAATGTCGTTTTCACACCCAAATAACGTTCTAAAATCTAGATGCATTCAAACTAAACTATTTCTATTTATTACTTACCGTAAATAGGTGGTAAATTCCAATGTTTTTATTTAATAGAAAACGCCTTTGAAAGGATCATTCTTGTATGGCAGACTTACTGGAAAGAAACAATAGGGAGATTAGAAAACTACTGGTTCATAATCAACAACCACAAAGCTGTTATCAGCGGAGTGTTTGGTTTCCTCATTCACGCCACTATTATTCAGGCGTTTACACTTTACATCTTTGAAATTTTTATAAATTATTGGTATTCTTTTTCTTTCTACTACAGAGTTGCCTAAGTTTATACAGATATTCATGAAAAATCATGATCAAAAATACTATTTTCTTACCGAAAATTAACTGGAAAGACTACACCACACTTCGCCCTGCTACACTGCTAAAGACTAAACACGTCCTTGGTTCAGTCAGTAGATTGCGGCATGAATACTTCAACGTGATTGGTTGACTGTACTCTCCCTTATATCCCATTATTTTAATACAAGTCAATTAAAAAAAAATCATATCTAAGAAAGTAATTGTTGTTGAGACTTAAAATTTCATCAGGATTTAAATTGAAACTTAATCTTTATTGTTTCCAAAAATGAATTTTCTACAACTTTTGGTTTTTTCTACAGAAGGGAAATTCTACTCTAACTTAATTAGCATGTATATTAAAACTTCGTGAGTTTTTAAAATTCATAGAAATCATTTCATTTCTTAGAAACTAATTAGTATTGCGAATTGAAATTTTACCACGATTTAGATTAAACATTCTAATTCTAATTAATAAAGACCGTTTTATTCTAAGTGTGGTCAAAAAAATTTAAAACATTTTCAAAGTTGGTAAAAACTTTTAACACTTCTAACCTAACTTTAAAAAAATCGATTAACTTTAAAAATTCATCAAAAATCAATTTTTAAAGATTTTTATTCAATTTTTTTTTTCCAGATGAAACTTAAAACATTCTAATTTTAATTAAAGAAGACCACTTTATTCCAAGTGTTGTCAAAAAAAATTGAAATAATTCAAAGTTGGTAAAAAAATTTTTACACTTCTAACCTAACTTAAAAAAGTGGATTAATTTTAAAAATTAATCAAAAATTCATTTTTAAAGATTTTGTTTTGATTCTTTTTCTAAATGAAACTTAGATCATTCTAATTTTAATTAAAAAAGACCGTTTTATTCCAAGTGTCGTCAAAAAAATTTAAAAAAATTTCAAAGTCGATAAACATTTTGGACATTTCTTAACCTAACTTGAGAAAATCGATCAACTTTAAAAATTCATCAAAAAATCACTTTAAAAAATTTTGGTTTGATTTGTTTTCTACACGAAACCCAAAACATTCTAGATTTATCTAAAAAATACTGTTTTACTCTTAATGTTGTCAAAAAAATTTTAAAAAAATTCAAAGTTAGTGAAAATTTTTGCCACTTCTTAATCTTACTTATGAGAATCGTTCAACTTTAAAAACTCATCCAAAATACACTTTTAAAAGTTTTGTTTTGATTTTTTTTTTCTAAATGAAACCCAAAACATTCTAATTTTAATTTAAAAAGACGGTTTTATTCTAAATGTTTTCAAAACAACTAAAAAAAAATTCAAAGCTGGTAACAATTTTTTAAAACTTCTTAACATAACTTAAGAAAACCGATCAAATTTAAAAATTCATAAAATCTTTATTTTTAAAGATTTTTATTCGATTTTTTTTCTAAATGAAACCTAAGATATTCTAGTTTTAACTTAAAAAGACCGTTTCATTCTAAATATTATAAAAAGTTGGTAAAAACTTTTGACACTTCTAACCTAACTTAAGAAAATCGATCAATTTTAAAAATTCTTCAAAAATTCAATTTTAAAGATTTTGATTTTATTTTTTTTTTTTTCTAAAAAACATTCTAATTTTAATATAAAAAAATCGTTTTATTCCAAGTGTTACCAAAATTTTTTTATAAATTTTCAAAGTTAAAAAAAAATGTAGGTTAAAAAATCATTTTTAAAAATTCATATCTCAAAAACTAATTATTAACGAGACTTGAAGCTTTATGAGGGTTTAGATTAAAACTTAATCTTTATTTTACCCCAAGATGAATTTTCTACAATTTTTGGTTTATCTCTCAGAAGAGAAAATGTAACGTATTTAATTGAAATTATACATTCTAAAAATTAAACTACGTTTCATTAAAATTTGACGTTCAAAGGTTACAACTTTATTATAAATAATTAAGAAACTAAATAAATTTAATAACGTATCCGAACTAGTATAAGACTAGACTAGTATAAAATTTTGAGTCACTATTGTAGTTAATTTTAGGATTCGAAAAACTTGAAAGAAGTACACAATCTTTTAAATAATTTCCCAACTTACAATGAGATACAACTTTATGAAAATTGTTTCGTTCTTGAATTTTATTGTATAATGTAATGCTTGAAGATAATTTAAACATATTAAGGAAGAGAACTCACAGCAACCAAAAATTAAAAAATCTAAAATCACAAATATGATTTTTAATGTTCAACCAGAAAAAACGTACCATTAAATCCAAAAGATTTTTGGTTTACTTTAGTAATAAAATAAAAATAATTTGATCCAGCAACAAACGGTATAAGTTCTAGATTACAATTTGAAGAGAAAACTATAAAAGCAAATACGTTGAAATTTTCTATATAAGTATAGAATAGGCTACCTCATGAGTTTTGATATCATTATCAATTCCTATATGGAACGAAATAGATAAAACCTCTGTATCAACCTCAACTGACGATAAAAATTAACAAACAAGCCTTTTCTCGGTTTCAATGTTCCAGTGAATTATTTACCGTTAAAAAGTCTTAAAAAAAATAGAATAGATAAAAGTATTAACTACCTTCAAAATGTAAACCTTATTGTCCCATATTGGCATGGAAAATTTCAAATTCTTTGAATTTGTGGAGTTTTAGTAAAATGTAATGCCCGACTGTTATGGAAATCGTGAACTCATAACCATGGTGCATTAGCATTAAGAACTATGGACGATCGCACACTAGTAATATTATTTATTGCTGTTGATTAGTATCATTAGAGTGAGTTTTTGTGCTGCCAATCAAGAAATGTAATTTTAATAAATTAACATAGAAACAGCAATAGAAATCGGCGTCCATTAACGTTTTTATGACAATTACCTAACTGTGCGGCCGTTTAAAAATATTTTGTTTGAAAATTGCCCGCCGCACAGTGGGACGAAGCTAACAATGGCGGACATGGGTGTTTTTTATTTTTCTGCGATGCTTTTCTTTACATGGTTACTTGTATTTACATGCATATACCGGGTGTCCCACCGAATTGGACATTTTGAAAACACTTTCAGTCATCTATAACTTTCGGTTATATCAAAAGGGGTTAAGGAATTATTTTATTTAAACGTAATATTTACTTTTCATTAGGTTGGTTAATTTAAAGATAATTTTGTTTGAAACATTTTTATCTATCACTTGTAGTTCCAGAGAAAAAAATATTTTTCATAATTTTTTATGTTTGATTGAGGTGAAAACATAAGCTATAACTCGCAATCCAAGATAGCTGCGCCCATAAATTAATAATATTTTTTCATGACTAACCTATTTTCTTTACCCCAATTAAACGTAAATAATTTTGCAAAATATTTTTTTCCCTGAAATTACAAATGATAAAGAAAAATGTTTCAAGTAAAATTATCTTCAAATTAACCAACCTAACGAAAAATAAATATTGCGGTCGAAAATAATATTTCCTGAACAGTATACGATGTACTAAATCTGTCTATAAAATTTCAAATTTATTGGAACTCTAGTTTCCGAGATATTTCGACCAGTCCACTTCGGTGGGACACCTGTACACAGGATATCCGGAAATGTCATGTACAACGGAGTACCACAGATACCTTGGTCAAAAATACGATGATTTAACCCAACTTATTTATATACCAAAATGCATAATTTAGCCGCTAGAACGTTTTAAAAACAATATTTTTCGTGAGTTTTTCTTAACCACGTCGGTACGAGCGTCGACTATAGTCGACGAAAGCAGATGACCCCTTACAGCAGAGCGTCGCCTATAGTCGACGGCTGTGCCAGCGTGTAGACGATGAATGCCGGCTGTTGGCAATGTTTCGTGGCCGATAGGCGCCGTACCGAACTGGTTAAATTACTCGACAAATTTTTATTAGATTTTATTCATTTTTTGACCAAGTCTCTATATCAGTAGGCTACAGCTTCCTCTCGAACAAATTCTAACTTCGACATATACAGGCTGTCTAGAAACACTCTTGCCACAAGTTATCCATTCAGATCTTTTTAACAAGCCTGTTTAATTTTCTCCCAATTTTTTTCCTGAATAGCTACATTAATTTAAAAACTATTTTCCCTCTTACAATATTTCAGTTGGACAAACGGTTGAGCTATAAAAAAATATTCTCTAAATCCCTGCAAGCCCAATTTGGTAAGTTAAGGTACCATTAACAAAGTACGGAATAGCAATTTCTTTAAGCGATATGAAGTTCAATGAGCAATTTATTACTTAAAATATTCAAATTTCCGCCAGGATTTGTGACCATCATCAGGGTTTAACCCTGATTGGTCAACAAGAGCAGTAGACATAAGACTTTGTTTATTGGGTGTCATAAAGCAAAAATGCCATGAAAAAAAGCAAATTCAAAAAAGTTTCAAAATCCCGCCGAAAATTTGAATATTTTAAGCAATAAAGTACTTCTAAACCTGAAAATGTTTTTTTTAAGAACACACCGCTTAGAGAAATTACTACTTTGAACTTTGCTAATGGTACCTTTCTAATCTAAATCTAATAGAAATTTTTCGAGTAATTTAAGAAAAACTCATGGAAACTTATTTTTAAAGCCTTCGACCTATTTTGAGCAAAGGAATCTGTATTCTTACGTTGTATACGCATTTCGGAGACACCTGTACATCTACTGTTTAAGTTTTGGTTTGCTACTATTAAATTAGACCTAAGTATTCTTTTTTTACACTCTTATTATAGGTGGTCGAAAATCAATTCAATACCCTTTAGTTCTCGACCACTGCAGCAAGGAAATTGATTAATGTCACTTTCTTTATTAGTAAAAAATAATATTCTATTTCTTCTAAGCTCCTATTTATGTTTATACATCAAAATTGTTTGAGTCTATATTTTTCTCCAATGGAATCAATTATTCTAAATATATTTTCTTAGAAATTAATCCAATTTGTGATGGTAAACTAACATAAAATGATTTAATTAAAAAAAAATTAAAAATTATTAAAAAAGACGATTCTTAATTTCTTAAAATTATTAAAAAAAGGTTTCGATTTAAAAAATAATAGATTTTAAATTAATTAAAATTATGTTGGCAATAAAAGTAATTAAAAAAAAATCACCATAATTAAATGTCAACAAATTTACCTAACCTAAAAATTTTTAAAATATCTTTTTTAATTCATTAATCAATTAGAAAATTTGTTTAAAATACAATTTTTAGCACTTTAATGAAGTAATCTTACCTAATACACTGGTTGACAAGACTTCCGCTTGAGCTGAGAATGTTTAAGCGATGCTTTGTCCGGAATAAAGTCCCAAATATGAGTTGTATTGTTTATTGTTTCCGGGCATTTTTCGAAAGTCATAACGGAAAAACGTAGATCTACGTGGCCCGTCCTAGGAAGTCAGAATGGAAAAACGTAAATCTACGGGACCCGTCCGTTAAGTGTTAACGTAAAATAAAAAAATTTTATTTTAATGTGATTAAGAATAGTTTTATTTTATAATATTTTACCTGTGTATTAAAAGGTTTAGCAGAAACGTTATGTCTGGTTCCGATAGCACCGATGGAAGGTTGTTTGTTAACGGCTAAAGAAATTTTGGTAACAGGTGAGTAACTATTGTTCGTTGCTTGCAGTTTGGGTAATGACGAAGTTGTGTAACGCTCGGTTTCCAAGTTGATCCACCCATATAAAAATACGATGTTGTTTGATCCAAGGGAATTTGATGACACAGATTCAAAATGTGGAATTGCACTACCATTGAATGGTGATTACAAAAGCCGGTTCGGCTGTGATGTTGACATCTTGGGCGTCTTTATGGCGCATGCTGTATAGGGCTATGTTGTTGATTTTGATAACGGAGTCTCCGGCTTGTAGTCCGGCTTTTTCTTCTGGGGAATCAAAATTTACCTAAAAAATAGAAAAATAATTCTTTATAAAGAAAAAAAAATTGTGTGGAATTTTACAAGTCTGGATACCGCTCAGATCAGTCTAATTTTTCGTATATACCTACAAAAGAATGTATAAAACACAATAGAAGAAAAAAGCAAGTGCGGAAACGATATTTACTTACCGAAAATTTATTAAGAAAAACATATTTTGTTATGGAGATCAGTTCCACGTTCCGTCAGAAGATGGTGCTGTTAGGCCGGAGTGCCTAAAGTCCCTAGATGGATAAAGTGCCGCAATCAACGATCTGGCAACGTCGCTCGCTACGCTCTCTCTGGATGGAGCATGAGCCGGTTTGTTTTGTAATACACATAAACAGTAAACAAAGCGCCCTCCTATCCTCATGTTTGTAAACAGATGAGTGTTTATGGTTATGATCTCAGTTTTCAAACATAGCCTATGAAGTCTTTTTTTAAATTTGCTTTTTCAAATATCGAAAATCCTTGACTTCACGATTAAAAGTTTTTTATTTCATTACGTTTCTAAGTCCCAAGTTATCAAATTAATGTTTGTAAATAAAGCTATGGTGTTTGTAAACACAAAATCAGCAAGATGGCGGCATTCATCCTTATTACAAAACAAACCGGCAGAATACAATAGCAATGCTCCATCCAGAGAGAGCGTAGCGAGCGACGTTGCCAGATCGTTGGCCGCAATCGTCTTCCATTTTGGGGCAAAATTTTTGCGGGAAATTTAAATTTATTTGACATCTACGACGGCGACGGTCCAAAATGCTTAATATAGGTTAAGTACCGAGAAATCAAAAATAAATGAAATTATTGTTGTAAACTTTATAGTGTCTCTTATGCATTTGATAGTCAAAAAATTATCAATTAAATATATAATAATACATTGAAATCCTTGTAAAAGAAAATTTTATTATTCTTTCTAGTCGATTGATAAATTAATTTCATTTTATTTACGAACAATGAAATATAACAGTAAAACTTTTTTTAGGATACGATATTAAATAAAAACTATGTGTATTTCTAGAAAATTTATTAACATATAATTTAATTTTACATTACTACAACTCTGAAGTAACACACTGATTTTATTGTCACTTTTTCAAAGCATCCTGCATTGTAACTGACCTGCTACTTCGATAATCAACATTTTGTTTGTTAACACTATTTTGATCCTTCAATGTAAAATATATTCTACATTTTACAAAGCTGTTTATAATTTTTATTAGTACATTATGGCACGAAGGTGTTTCTGTATTCAATGGTAATTTTTCCAAACTATCTAAAAGTTGTTTAATAACAATGTCTTTACCTTCTCTATTTTTTAAAATTGTTTTTTCATTTTGTCGAAAAGCCAATTCACAGCTTGGCTGTGAATATATAAAATTAAATAATTTTTCATTTGGATATATTAAGATGTTTTCTTTATATTCCTTAAGCATAATAAACGATTGGACCCAACGATCTGGCAACGTCGCTCGCTACGCTCTCTCAATTGTTAAATTGACTTTAGGAGTGCCGGTGAGCCAAGGTTACCAGATCGTTCGATTGGATTTCCCCAGTCACAATTGAAAAATACCCTAAATTTAGAAATTTTCAATAAAAAATCCCCAGAAAATAATTTTATTGTTTTTGCAAATTATAATTTGTCACTTCTATATTTTAATCGATTTTCGCGACTGAAGCATATCTCAAATATATAAATACCCAAAAATAAGCCAATTTACAAATAAATCCCCCAGAATTGGGAAATATTCAAAAAATAATTTTTCAAATTAAAAAAACAACTCAAGAAAATCGATCAACTTTAAAAATTCATCAAAAATTCATTTTTAAAAATTTTGATATGATTTTTTTTCTACCGTGCGTTCAGAAATGATTGTAGATCGTTTGAATTCGGCGCGCTCGTAATTTAGTGATTTTCGATGGTCAATATTGTTACCTGTGAATTACCTGCGTCGTATCTTGCATATCAGTGGCGTAACTGGATTTATTCATGGTGTATTCCTTTTAGTATTAAGTGTATATGTACATATACTCATAATTATTGGAGATCGGATATCAATTGCAATGGCATTGGTCAATAAATTCAATAAAATACCTTTGTCTTTCGGTTTTTTAACAACTTATGACAGCTTTCAATATTTCCCATGACACGTCTATGAGATATGATTAGCATTATTGTATTTATACCAACCTTAAAAATTAATCTATAGCGCGCCAAATTCAAACGATCTACAATCATTTCTAAACGCACGGTAAATGAAACTTAAAACATTCTAGTGTTAACCAAAAAAGACTGACAATGAGTTATTCTATATGTTGTCAAATAAATTTAAAAAAATTTCAAAGTTGGTAAAAAATATTTGACACTTCTAACCTAATTTACGAAAATCGATTAACTTTAAAAATTCTACAAAAATTCATTTTTAAAGATTTTGATTTGATTTTTGTTCTAAAGAAATTTAAAACATTCTAGTTTTAACTAAAAAAGACCGATTTATTCTACATGTTGTCAAAAAAATTAAAAGAATTTTCGAACTTGGTAAAAATTTTTTGACACTTTTTAACCTAACTTAAGAAAATCGATCAATTTTAAAAATTTATCAAAAATTCATTTTTAAAGATTTCGATTTAATTTTTTTTCTAAATGAAACTTAAAACATTCTAGTTTTAACTAAAAAAGACCGATTTATTCTACATGTTGTCAAAAAAATTAAAATCATTTTCAAAGTTGGTAAAAAATTGTTGACACTTTTAACCTAACTTATAACTAACAGCAATGCACAAAAAGACACTGCAACATAGTGCCAGTTGAAGACTAATAAAAAAAATAAACTAAAACTAAGTTCTACTTTACGTATTCTTGCGTTTTATAGTATAAAATTGAATTTTTATATTTATCAAGTAGTTCCAGGCATAAAATCCCTTGTTAATGTCCATCAAAACTTTTTCTCCAGAAAAAAATATCCCCAAAAATACCCCAAAAAAGAAAAGAAAAACCCTAATTTTTGGGGAAAATCCCTTAATCTTGCAACCCTGCCTCAACTATGATTGAGACCTTTCACACAAGCTGGCCGGCTTGTGTGACAGAAAAGGTACTTTACCTGATGCAGAAAGAGTGTTTTATTCACGGTCCAGATTCGTTTGTTTTTTTTTTAAGTGAAAATATGTTACAAATTAATCGATGAAGTCTAAGTGTAATAAAATTTCCTCTTAAAATCCTCTTTAAAATGTAGCCTTTTTTCTTCGTGCCATCTACCGGTGGCACCTCTACACCAAAGGTATTTGATGCAGTTGTCAATGTCATTGTTATTGTTAGCGTCCAATAGTTGTTGTGTTAACCTGTTGATTTTAATCTTCTTCCCGGTTTTCATCTTCTATTTGGTAATAATAGTAAGAGTAATTCTTTAGTGTTCTAAATTCTTAACCTTGTGTAATTTGTAGGTTTATGCGTCGTTATAATTATTTTTCCGCTATCTCAACGTATGGTGCTTCTTACCAGTGTTATTAACCTACAATTGTAAGTATCCATTGTCACATAGAAACGTTTTTCTTTTAAACTAATTTTATTTAATTTTTAATTCATCTTTACCTCGTTTTTTCACTATAGCGTACCTCCCAACAATTTTTAGTTTAATTGGGGTCAGAAAATATTAAAAGTCCTTTAACCTCTTGCGCTGGTTAATAAATTAATAAATAAATCACCAGGTACATCGGATCGCCAGTGCCGTGTTACCCACGCCAGCCATGAATTTCTTGCCACCGCTAGTGGTTAAAAATGCAGCATATCAATACAGAATGTAATTGATTGGAAATGACAGGTATGGAAATGGTATGTAAATATCAGGTGTTCATTTAAATTCGTGCTCAAGCGACCTATGAACTTTATTAGCATCTTTGTCCCACTCGTTTCCTATGTATCTCTTCATCATTGTCTAATAAACATTCAAGGAATGCTTGAACATGAATTTAAATGAACACTCGATAGAATGGAAAATGTGTACAGTGAAAATGTGTACAATGGTGTCCCTTGTGCAGACACCAACGGGACCTACCAAAAGTGTCCGTTCAAGAGGAGTGTCCACTTAAGAGAAATGCAAAGTGATTATAGGTATGTGACCTGGTCTACGAAGAGGGGGCTTAAGTGTGAAAAAATCATTTTTCACTTTTTTAGCGATTTGGATTAAGTAAAATCATTTCATAGTTTTTATTTTAAGACAAAACCATGTTATTTTACATAGAAATTTCTATGTATTTCTATTCTTTTCAACCTTTTTCTTTGATAATGAAGCCACAGAATCTTCCTTCACTGTTCCTTCGGCCTTTGTTGTTTTAGTTTTTCGATGCTAACTTCTCTTTTGGGAATAGAGCTGTAGAATCTTCCTTGTCATTGTTTTTTCCGTTCCGTCTTTTGCCTCTCGTTTCTTCGAAATCGAATTTTTATTTGGCAAGGGAGCCGCAGAATTATTCTCTCCATTAACTTTGGGCTTTTGTTTACTTGATACCAACTATCAGCTCTTCTTTCTTTCCTCTGTATCATCTCTTGCCTGATATAAATCATAATCGCTGTCCAAATCATTATCAATCTCGGATTTATCACTATCTTCTTCGTTTTCACCGAAATATTGTCTGTAAACAGCACTGAACTCTTCAACACTCATTTTTAATTTCTTTCGGAAGCAAAAGACGTATAAAAATGATTCAGTAAACGTAATGAAAAAGAGGAATGTACAACGCGAACAACTAAAGCGAAACTGATAAAATGACTTGTTTATCTTTAGCAGATGTTTTCTCCAAAACTTGTTCTCACACCTAAGTCCCCTTTTCGTAGACCAGGTCACATATTGATGGTCTCAACTCAATACCTCGTAAGTTCGAAAATTGCTATTCTCAAATTTAAACGTTTTCCAATTTATTAGAATTAGAGGCATCATCTATTAAACGGTAATAAGCTTTGAAAATCCGTTACCGGGGAAATGGCACCATTTTTCAAAGCTTGTTACCGTTTAATAGATGATGCCTCTAATTCTAATGAATTGGAAAACGTTTAAATTTGAGAATAGCAATTTTCGAACTTACGAGGTATTGATTTGAGACCATTGATATGAGAGTCGGACAGTTCTTTGAGAAACTGTCCGTCCAAGGGGATGTCCATTCAAGAGGGGTGCCCACGAAGGGAAATTTCACTGTATACGTTAATTTGCTTGACAACCTAAAACATTTTATGTAAGTGGAATGATTCAGGTATGGAAAGGAAACGAAATAATGTGAAGCAACCCAACAGCAACAATACAGCAACACATCCAGCTTACTGTTCTCTACTGTAGTCTATTGGCAATGGGAAAGCATAGAGAGGGATGTTACCACATCGTTGGTTTGAAAACATCTGTTTTAGGCATGCAATAAAGAGTGGGCTGAATTATATACCAAGTTGTTTGCAAATGTTTAAGTCTTACCTTCATATGCATAGCTTTTTTAGTGACTACTTAACATCATTTTTACAAGTTACTAAGCAAACCCTATATGCATAACCATATACAGTAGCCTTTTAACCCTGGTTGGTTATACTCCTTTCGGCGGAAGATATCTCATGCGTCATTAATTAATTATGTTGTCCTAGATTACTTTACCGATTTATCAAACTTTTTAACTAAATGTGCTTTTAATATGATATTGTTGGATTTAAGCCAATTTAGGTTTATTATATAGTATTTTATAAAATTCAAGGCTAGTTTATACAGCAACCAAAGAAAATTTAATTTAATTTAGTTTAATTTAAAATATTAATTTAAAGAATTGTTATCTTTTTGGAAAAGATGTAACCTTAAATTGTATATTTATTAAGCAATTTTTAATATTTTTCTTTCATCCCAAGATAAAAATAATACGAAAGAATTATTCTGCCCTGTTAAGAATAGAAGTCGTAACTGACAAATTCGATATTTTGAGAAAATAGTTGTTTTATAAATACCAATCTGCCATCTATTACAAAAATTAATGTCACAAGTTATTTCAACTAACTGAGAGGTATTATGAGTTAGAATTTGAGAAGCACACATTGTTTACTAATATGTTATTTAAACTTAGGTTTTTGATAGATACGACATTTATTGCTAACAAATCACATCTACAAAAAAGGTAAAAAAGACGCATCTACACGAAACTTACGTTTATTGCATCTACTTTCTTTACAAAGAAACGGTATTTATTACACAAAGAACATATTATAATACCTAATATTAAAAGTCATCGTCCAGGTTTCGAGGATTCACCGAAGTTGGGAAGTTTTTCCAAAAAGTTTGTCTGATTTTTGGCATATGGGTACACAGTTTTGAAATTATGAGATTCTTTCTTTCGGAAGTTATACCTCTTGGAATAGACTTAATTGAAGGTTTGGGTATTCCTGTTTTTGCAAATTTGGCCATCAAAAAATTTACTTCTTTTTCTTCTGTGGATTTAAAGCTGCTTTTGTAGAAAAAAGTGCGCTTACCTCTGCAAAACTTTACTTGTACCATTGAATTAAGATATGGCCGCGGACTGATTTGTTTAAGTTTATATTGGGAGGTACCATCTACCCAATTATAAAAGTCAGATAACTCCATTGACAGTATTCTTGCGTTAGTGGTTGCATTTTTTACTGCCTGTGTGAAGTCTTCAAAATCGTATACTTTCCCCATCTGTTTTAATGAACGTTCGACATTGTGATGAAATGAGTCCGCGGCCATAAACGTATGCCCTGGCTCAAAATATTTTATAATTAGGGTTTCTAGGGATATATTTTCGGAGTTTACAATGAACACAAAAAAAGTGAACAAACACCAATTCTTGTTTTGAGAAGAACAGTTATCTAACCACAGAGTAACTTGTTTAGCATCTCGGACTGATAACAAAAATTTATAAAATGTGCTAATAATATCCTGTTTGCTCCTACCAGCTATTCCTTCGTGCCACAACACAGCTGTTGGGAGTGTTGGCTTGCGACCAGTGATGACAAATGTTTCATTAAAAGCAATTATTCTCGGAGTGAAAATAATTTCCTTAAACATCTCCATCCTAGGTAGCATTATAACCTGCAAAAAATATCAACTTATTCAGGGCGCCACATTTATGTTATTTCTAGATAGGTATCTATTAAAGGTAAAATCAAACAATATTTAATTTGGTTTCTAATCTTTAACAGCAACCTTAAGTATAAGCACAAATTATTAAAATTACCTTTTGCAGATCTGCAGATACCACAATGGAAAAATCGTCAATGGTACTATTTTTTACAGTTGCATCCTTTTCGTACTCTGCTCTAGCAGCTTTGTATTTACTTTGATCAAAGCTGGTACACTCGTCACAATTTTTATCTAAGGCATTCTTCTTGTGAGACACGGCTTTTGAATGTAAACGAAATGCTTCGCACACCCAACACTCTTCGTGTCCTAATTTAACAAATGATATTTTCAAACTGCTGACTACTTCTCTATACAAATAGTATGAAAATTTAATTTGAGGGTATTTGTCTATAAAATCTTTGTACATGAGCGTTATAGAAATGTCACTACGAAGATAACGTCTTTCTGGTGCATGTTCTCTACGGTAATGTGGTACTGTTGGATTAAAGGACATTATGTGTTGTATAATTATATTTCGGTCTATTTTTTGTTTTCCTGTCTTCCCTTGTTGATTACGCTTTACTGTTACGTTCAAATTA
This sequence comes from Digitonthophagus gazella, assembly GCA_036711955.1. Classification (NCBI taxonomy): domain Eukaryota; kingdom Metazoa; phylum Arthropoda; class Insecta; order Coleoptera; family Scarabaeidae; genus Digitonthophagus; species Digitonthophagus gazella. Next base: position 25,415,269 of record JASCIT010000006.1, on the reverse strand, counting down.
GTGTTAGAAAGTGCATCTCTAATAACTCTATCGTTTTTGTTTTCATACCCCAAAGTACGCATAAAAAATATTTTGCACACATTTTGTTTGGCACCTTCTGTATTATTAAAAAAGTAAAAATAACTTTTGGATCTCCTGGATTCATCACAATGTGTAGTTTTTCGTTTCGTTCCTTGTTTAGATACATTGTTCAAAATAAAATTTTTTTGTTCATCCTTGTGTAATTTCCAAAATTCCTCATTTATTTCTCTTCGTCTTTTTTCGTTAATTTTTTCAGAACACTTTCTTTTACATAAACTTTTCTTACAGGGTAATTTCACACCATGCTTTTGAATATAAACTTCTCGTTTTCTTTGTTTTCTTACAGATAAATTTTCTTTATATTTTTTCCTCTTACGTATCTCTCCTTTTTTCGTTAAATTATTTTGTTCACATCTATCTACCGTTACATGAATAATGTCTTGCAAATTCTCCTTAACAATAAATACAGAATATTTTTCATTTTCTTTCCCTTCATCTTGTTCTACGTAAGGGTCAGCTAGGGAATCATCTGGGGGTTTCAATAAAATGTTACTGACAATTTGCACTTTTGATACTTCACTACTTTTGTCTAAATCTAACGTAGATTTTTTATTTTGTTTCTGTTCCAGTTCAAAGAAACTAACGGACCCATCATTGCTACTACTATCATCCAATTGTTCCGCACACACAATAAAATCTGGATCTTTATCATCATTATCTAATTTGGGTTTCTTCTTAATATGTTGAAACTTTTTCATTTTCTCTTTTTGTTCATTGTTTAGTGCTTGCAGCATTTTAAAAGCTCTGCTTTGTATATTCATTTTGGTAACTACTACAACACTTACTTACACAAATTAACTACTAAACTACACACAATCTAAATTGCAATGATAGTTGTTTACAACAATTTTTGGGTTAAAAATGTTAGGTTATGAATCACAATGTTAGAACTTATTGTCGTAACTACGCAATTGTTAGGCAGATTTGTCATATCTGCAAAGTATAGTATGCATATACGACTAATAATTTTAACATTGTAAGATTCGACAAACTAGCTTAACACGAAGGGTAATTCTGCAGATACGACACTATTTTAATGTTGAATATATCATATTTAAGTAGCTGATACGTCTTTGACGATTAACAAATAAATAGATTACATATTTACGAATGTGTTGGTGTCATTAACTCAAATCAGTCAAAATTGTAGATACGACTTCTATTCTTAACAGGGCAGTATTATGATTAAGAATTTTAAGCGGAAAGCGAACAGTTTTAGTCGAATTTCTTTAATGGTGTAATCAGAAGGTTTAAAATATTTTAATTTGAATTAAGGGGGAACAACAGTGTGGAGACTACAAAAAAAGGCGATAATTAAAATTTTATTTTGTTCACTCATATATTTTAGAAAAATCGGAATTTTATATTTGCAACTACACAGTTTAAACTTATTTTAGGAACTATAGAGAAAAAACATACATGTCTTAGAATATACGTATGAAGGGTGTCCAAGTGCACTAACAAAAAAAAGCATCTTGCTGGTTGTCACCATAAAAAGTGTAAAAATAATCTGAAAATAAAAAAGAAAACGTCATTTTAATCCATATTAGTGTAGCTTCAGTTAATCGTATCCGATTAAAAAAATAATTGCTGTTAAAATGGCACATCTGCAAAAAAAGAGTTAAAAAATCGATAAAATAATTAATCTTTCCAAGAGGTAAACAGGTAGCAAATATTAATACAAATAAAAATCCGTGCGCTTAACTGAAGAGAATTTTATATAGATTGAGGACGTCTCAATAAAATTTGAATGCGATTCTCGTTGGTAAAAAATATTACTGTTAGAAAAACGCATTTAAAAAGTTAAATTTAGTTCTAGATTATATAATGGAGGAAATTTTAAGAGTTGCCACAATTCATCGATTCCTGCTCCATACTAAAGCCCCTTATAATTTGTAAAACATAATTCGACTTTCTTCTTGTTGTCTGAATTGTCTAAAACATTTGAAATTGCACGCACTTGAGTTCGACTCAAACGATGTTGGTCTTTAGCTGTACAAAATGCGTACATTTGGGGTCTAATCTGGATTTGCATTTCATGTGTCACCTTTAGTAAAGATGCCATTTCGTTATTAAAAATGGAAACCGCCAAAGAAGTAGCAATTTGCACAATAACTGTCGGACTTCATAAAATTTTCGGAGCGAGCTTCCAAATGAGGGCATTAAAACTCTCATTTGAATTTTGCGTAAATCCGCCTAAACAGCGCTCAAATAACTCCGTCTTGGACAAATCCATATAAATGGGAGTAATAGTGTCGATAACATTTTGTGACAATGGTTGTTTATGTTCGTATTCAGGTAGATTACCGATAGCTTTTGCACGCTGCTAAGTACACCACGAATTTCTACCTTCTGGACACAAATGATGTTTGAGATTTTCATCTGAAGAACTTTTATGATATACGGTAGCCCATATAGTGTTATGCATTTTTTCAATTGAGTCTGAATTATCACGAATTGCTTTCCCATAATAGTTGCACAACTCGTTTATAAGTTTATCGGTCAGCTTACCTTTACCACCAAGTCCATTGTAGGTTTTCTTCAACTGATGCGATCTTGTGCCCATTTGTTTTTGCACATGATTAATGCATTCTTTCTTTGTGACAAGTGTATCGCTCTGCGGTTTTGAATCAACAATTGCTTTCTAGGTTAATCGCCATCACCGATGTAATGAGTGTACTTCGTTGTGTACAACTCTTCTGATCTTAGAAACATTTCACACACCGCATCAACTTCCATTTTTCCAGAGGCACCTTCGTGATTCATAACACACTCATTTATATGTTTTTGTTTCCACATTTCATGTTTTGTGTCATCGGAATCATTTTCGTGCAGTTTGCAGGCGTGGCAGTATTTAGATTTTATAACATCTATAACCTTCTTCGTGTGAAAGCCGATCAAAGAAGCCACACAAAACAAAGAACTAAAGCCGCGTTTCATCCAGGTACCATCTCCTAAAACCGTTAGACCAGCAGCTTTTGATAGGTTCTTTTCTTCGTCACAACTTCTTTTCATAAAAGTTTCGGCTACTACTTTTGAAACCTTGTATATGTTATTAACGATTTTATCATAAAATGACTGAAAAATTGGTGGTAAATCCATAAAGGGACAAAATGTTTCAGCACCGTTCAAACCAACTCCTATCAGCCTCACGGCAAATATAAATCTGCGATTTACTTCAAACGTATTACCAATTAAAGGGCATGAATTTATGTATTTCGAATCACACGATTTACATTTTAAAACTAATTTGAAACCGTGACCGCGATAACCTGATTCTTCAGATGTTATGCTGCTGTTACAAACTTTACGCTTCAAGAAATTTGAAATCGTCATAAATACATAAAAAATGATTAATTTGTAACTTATTGACGAATTTACAAACACGTCGGGAATATCGTCGATTTTTTTTCGTCATCAGCGTGTTTATAACCTTGTCCTCTTGTATTTCAAAGCGGTTTAAAGGGCGATGGCATTTTCTATTATCTTGTCTTTTGCGTTTAAGTGTCGATCTACTTCCTTTGTGGTCCATTATTACTAAATTAATTATTTATAAGAACCGAAAAACAATAATCACACCACTCTCACTTAAGCACGGCAGTATTACGTTAAAGACAAATACCATGCAAATAATGTGGCTCAAAATTAAAAATGCTACTGACAAGAGTGAGGACAATAATTTTTCAACTCATTGCTTACTGTATGAAATAAATCGCAATTTTAAGTACTAAGTAAGTAATTATAATTCCATTATTTGTACAAATTTTGTTATAATATTGTAGGACAATATTCTAAAAAGTACATACTTTCAAATTGGGTAAAGAAAAAAAAAACGATTTTTCACAAAATTTACCCTGTTGTTCCCCCTTAAGCGTGACACCAGCATATAGCGTGACGTATAATACACAGTTACAATTTATAATGTTAACCACTTTGCAATTTTAACTCAAAAAAAATTAAGAGTTTTGCAAAGAAAGTTCTTCCAAATCAATTTAAATGAAAGGTTTCTTCTTAAAAACATTTTTTATATCAAGCTTTGTGAAAAATACAGGGTGATTCAATTTTATTTGGGGAAACTTAAACAGCGTATTCTACCAACCAAACTAGTGAAAAAACTTTATATAAGCATATACTCAAAAACGTTTTGTTTTCTAGTTATAGCTTGTTCAAATTTTTTTTAATAAAATAACATATCAAGTTAAATCAGTTATTTAATAAGTAACTAGTTTACATTGAGTTGCTCAAAATGAAACCCATTAACGTCGATACATTTTTGACAACGGCGAACTAATGAATCGATTGCGTGAGTTATTTGTAACAGATTTTGCCTCATTTCATTGCACGCTTCTTCGATTTTTAAAATTAATTGTTCTCTTGTGTTTACCGGTGTTGCATAGACTTTATCTTTTAACGTCCCCCAAACATAAAAATCCAATGGATTCAGATCTGGGGATCTGGGAGGCCAGACTACTGGTCCTAAGCGTCCAATCCAGCGCTGTGGATAATTAGCATTTAACCACTGTCGCACTATTAATCCATAATGAGCTGGAGCATCATCCATTTGAATCCAGCTGCCGTTTCTCCAATAAAGCGGTACGTCCTCCAGCAAATCGTTTAAGTTGGTGTTAAGAAACTCGTAAAATAATTCAGAGTTTAATATGGGAGGCAAAAAGTGCGGCCCACAAACATTATTGTGTAAAATTCCTATCCACACATTAACACTGAATTCATTCTGAAAAGAACGTGGTCGAATTTGGTGTGGATTTTCATGCGCCCAGACATGAATGTTCTGATAATTAACCACTCCTCTTCTAGTAAATGAAGCTTCGTCTGTCCACAGTATTTTATGCATAAAATCGTGATTGTTTTCCGATTCGCGTAAGAGCCATTCGCAAAAAGCTACCCTTCTTTCTGCGTCCCCCGGATGTAAATTTTGGACAGGTTGTAAATGAAATGGTTTTCTTTGATCTGCGCGTAATGTACGCCATACCCGTGATTGCGAATATTGCAATTGTTGAGCTGCTTTACGAGTACTAAGTTGTCGGTTAACGTCAAATAATTGCAAAATTCGATTATTTCTTCTAACCCCGGGATTGTTGTTCCTATACTGGTCGTGATTATTACGCAAGCCCAATTCACGAAAACGACGGTGTGTATGAATAAACACTTGTGCATTTGGAAGTCTCCTGGCTGGAAAACGCCCTCCATATTCCCGAACAGATGCGTTGCCGTCGCAAAAACCATACACATAATGAATATCTGCATATTCTTCGTTTATAAACTTTCGTGGCATAATTATTGTAAATAATAACACTATCAGTAACACGTTGAATAAATTTAATAAACTTGACAACTAACCGTTTTGTTTTTAATTTGATAACCAGTCACTTTCATCATAATTGCGGCTTCAATGCCGTTCGCGCTCACTCATTAGAACAAGCTATAACTAGAAAACAAAACGTTTTTGGGTTATGTTTATATAAAGTTTTTTCACTAGTTTGGTTGGTAGAATACGCTGTTCAAGTTTCCCCAAATAAAATTGAATCACCCTGTATATTTCAAAAACAAACATTTCTATAACATATAACACAAAAGTTTTTTTTATGTTTCTGTTGCATGATTCTTGAATTTGACAATTCTTCCGTCCGTCCCGACTTCTGAATATCTACTTCTTAGCTTTTCAGCCAATTGGAAAATAAAACTTTTCTTGAAATGTTTACTTGAGTGGTCTATTTATATAGAATCTAAACATTTATAGCTGCTAAATCTAAAATGTTACAGAAAACTTGATGTCATCTGTGTGAGCTTATTTTAGCGTTATTTTGTAAGGCCATTCATGGTATTATTGGAATAAGCTACTGTCTTTGGGATACGACTTTAAAGCCACTCCGTAACTGTTATATTCCTATACTATACACCATTTCTCGCAAAAATCAAGGAATGCCTTTACGTACAGAGTTCATATGTGGTCCCAAGTAATAACACTAACATATTCAATCTTTATCACCATGAAAACCTTAATTTATTTTGTAGGGAGCCCTGCAGTCAATAACAAGTGTTGTATTTTTTATCATAACTATTTCGACGAAGATTCAATGTACGTAATTTTTATTTAATTTGAGACAACATAGTAATCTGAAACTTTTTTGTAACCGTGGTCTTTGTCGCAAAGCGAACAAAGTTATGATTAAAGATGCAACAGTTGTTATTGATTGCAGGGTCCCTTATAAAATATATCAAAGTTTTTACAGTGATAAAGATTGGACATTTCAATGTTATTATTTGTACTAAATATCAAACCTGTACGTAAAGGCTTTCTTTGATTTTTGCGAAACTTTGATCTGGGCATGTTAAGTATGTTCAGAAATAACAATTCATGTATTACAGACATACATCTTTTAAAAATTATTTTAATCTGAATCAATATATGGAGTATTACTGTCTGATTCACCTTAATTAATAATAAATCTCTCTTCATTGTCGAATAGCTGATCCTTTGTCATATAATCATTTCTGATTTTGTTGATATGGTTACATTCTTTTTGCCATATTTATGAGGTTTTCCATATTTATTGTTCCCATATTACGAGAGGCAGTTTTTCTTTTCACCATACTCCAAATTAGTTTTATTGAATTCAGGTCACAGTGGTACGGAGGAAGGCGTAATACAGTATGACTCTTGACTTTTGCAGATTCATCAATTACATAATGTGGCAATGGTTTGTACCTCCTAACAATTTCTAGTAGGTCGCATTTATACATATGTGGATGGTATGGTATGTTCATCGACTGTAGCCAGCACATTATATCATTTTTCCTTGATGAAGAAGTAGGGTGCCTATTTATTTGTACTGAATGGCAAGGCGCGTTGTCCATAACGATTATTGAATTGTCTGGTAAATTTCTTACCACTTGTGTTTTAAACACAAGTGAATAAAACCCATACTACCTCCACAATGAGCAATTATCCATCTTTGACCAGCTCCATCGTTTTTCAAAACTTCATGTTCATCAGGGCCTTGCCAACACTTCGAAACAGTATAATTTTTATGTACGTAGCATTCATCTAAATCAGGGTTGCCCAACCTTTTTTTGTCCGTGGGCCGGATTCATCATGACATACGATTTCGCGGGCCGGATTCTTTATAATTGCATATCTTAGTAACACCTTTGAAAAAAATTGAACATTTTCAATGAATTCACGAATATGTTTGTGCTGATTCATTTTTTTTAAATATATAAATTTTATGAAAATGTTGCGTTTTTTAATTTATTTTTAGAATTAAATGAAATCATAAAAGGTTAAAATTTCAAAAGAACAAAATCTGTACTCACGATTTATTAATGTGAAGTCTGATGTTGTTTTTCAGAAACTAATTTTTTAATATTTGGTTCAAGTTGAGTGACGTTCATCCTTAATATGGAATGAAGGTGATCATCTGAAAGTCGAGCGCGAGACGCTGGTTTGGCTCTTTTTAAAGTTGAAAATGTTTGTTCACAAATGTACGTGCTTGCAAACGCCGTTGTCATTTTCATTCCAAGGTTTCTCAAATTCGGATAAGAATCTAACGCTGCATAAAAATCTGGTAAGGACTTCTCGCGAAAAAGATCCTGTAATGGTGTTTGGCATTGCAATTCAATTAATTCTAATTGTAAATCACCTGGCGCCGTAGAAACATCCACTGTAAAAGGATTTTCAAACAAGCGTATTTCATTTTTAATCCGGTGAAAATCTGCAAATCTATCTTCGAAACTTTTGCTGAGTAATTGCAGCATCTTGGTAATTTTTTCACTTGGAAAATGATCATTTTTCCTTTCTTTACGTAAAGCAGTGCAAGTCGGAAAGTGCGTCAACTGTCCTTTTTCCGTTTGCTGTATGAAAAGCTTTAATTTTGTTTGAAACGCACATAAATCAGCATATACATGGGAAATAAGTTTGTCTTTGCATTGCAATTTGAGATTAAGTTCATTTACATACGCAGTTAAATCACAGAGTATAGCTAAATCCCACAGCCACACAGGGTTACTTAGTTCGTGGAGCTGAGTTGATTTTTCAATAAAGAATATATCAATTTCATGTCTCAAATCAAAAAATCGCTGTAGTACCCTACCGCGGCTCAGCCAGCGGATTTCGCTATGATAAACCACATCACCATATTCGGCTTCAATTTGTAAAAGAAATTCTTTGAATATTCTGTGATTCGTAGAATATGATCTTATTAAATTTACGGATTTAGTAACTACCTTCATAACATGATCTAAATTTAAAATTTTTCCACAAAGATTTTGTTGGTGAATGATACAATGTATATCCAACGGCGGTGATCCATTTGATTCCAGCACTTTTTTCCTTAATCTGGCTACTAGCCCATTGTGCCGACCAACCATAGATGGAGCGCCATCTGTAGTTATGGCCGTTAATTTATTCCAGTCAAGGTTAAGATCATCAAAAATTTCGGATACTTCCTTAAATAAATCTTCACCCGTAGTAGTTGTTTTAATACTTTTCATTGCAGCAAGTTCCTCCGTAACTTCAAAACTATTATTTATTCCACGGATGAATACAAGCAATTGCGCAATATCAGTCACGTCCGTAGATTCATCTGTAGCAATGGAAAACATTTTGAACTGACTTGCTTTTGATTTTAATTGTACCATAAGATCACTTCCTAAATCTTCTATTCTTCGTGTCATTGTCATACGTGATAAACTCACAGATTCGAATGCACTTTTTTTTTCCGGGCACACTTCTTCCACTACCGCCATTAAGCACCTTTTAACAAATTCCCCATCTGAAAATGGATGAACTTCTTTGCCTATTATGTGACCTACTCGATAGCTAGCTCGCACAATCGACTCATTAATATTTTTCGCGTTGTTAAATAGTTTGGTTAATCCGCCAATTTCACTTTGTAAATTTGTAATTTTATTTTCGCGGCACACACCGACGTATTTGTTATATGTCTGCTTATGTTTGGAATCGTAATGTCGTTTGATATTATGTTCTTTAAATACAGATAAACTTTCCTTGCAAATAAGGCATAAGCATTTTTCCCCTTGCGCCACAAAAAAGTACATGTTTGTCCATTTCTCTTGAAAAACGCGGCACTCACTATCCACTTTACGTTTTTTCGTCGACATTATTTGGGGTAAAAATATTCAATATTATAAAACTTTCACAAAATTAAATTTATATTTTTTAATAACTTATTTATCAAAAATTAACTTAAAGTTTTCACAAAAGTTAATGTAAACATATGTGAGCATCTCCTATGAAATAATTACCACAAGTAACTCCATGATTATAACTAACTTCACTCTGTAGTCACCTCGACTATCGGCCACTCGCGGCAGCACTAGTCGACATCGGCATGACACACCGTGTCATGCCGATATCATGTACAAATACAAATTATTCAATCAAAATACATATAACAATATCAGAAATATTGTAGTTAATAAAATTCACAGAAAATACTTTAATAAATTTAAAAAATACGCGGTATTTGGTCAATAATTTACGAATATCCGACTAGGAGCTCGCGGGCCGGATTGAGCTTCTTCGCGGGCCGGATCCGGCCCGCGGGCCGTAGGTTGGGCACCGCTGATCTAAATATACAACAGGTCTCTTATTTTCACCAAGTTCATCATTGGCTTTTAAGAAACGTAAATAACGAGCTCTTCATGCAACAATATCATATCGCTCCATCACATATTTTTTATGTTCGACTCACTCTTTTTATATTTAAATCCCATATCAATTAAAATTTTCCGTAATGTCTCTTTCGAACCTTTGAATTGGGTTTCTCTTACCATGAAGACATGTAACTTATTTAGAGTTGGGATTGTCCTATCAACAGTATATAAAGAATGAATTTTATTGCGAAGTGCACATCTACAACATAAACTCAAGGATATAATAAATTCTCACACAAGTTACCACAAAAAGTTACCTGTATGTATCATCTAACAAAATACGAGGAGACCTGTTGACGGAGCTTGTTTTGACGATATCTGTCGATGAACATTGTGCTTCAGTTTGAGGTACATTTTCCTTATTGCGAAGCGTCTGTTTAATTCGCCGAATTGTACTCTTGGATTTCCCTGTAATTGCTGCCACCCGACTTATAACCTGGTTAACACAAAATGTATATCTTCCTGCTGCCTTTTCACTTTCGCAAAATGTAATGATATTCTGCAGCATTGTGAGTACTTCACTCTGCTCAGATTTCCTCTTGGGCATATTTGTAATATATGTATCTAAAAATAAATTATATAGATATCTAACACATATTAAAATTAACATTACTAACCTGCAAATCAGGTGGGAAACGTTATTGCTCTAAAAAGAACAGTTAATAGATAAAACGAAATAGGACGAAAATAGAAAATAAACTTGATAAACTAACAAAACGACAGGACACACAAAACCATAACCTAATAACGATGTCAAATATCAGAAACAGTTATGTTCTATTTGGTGATTTGACTGTACTACAGCCGAATATATAGGTCAAGGAGGTGAGGGGCAAGGGCTTACCGATAGTAGTTCGCATATTTTCCGTCGTCCACTTTGGAATGGTAGTACTATAAGTAGAATTTTATGAGTTGTTTACTACTATAGTTTTTCATTTTCGAGTTTTGTTGATTTTAAGATTTCTTTAACAATTTTCAACCTATTCTTTAAAACCATATTTCTGAGTCATCGTGTTTCTTAATATCAGTAGTTTAACATTAACATTTAACAGTTTAACATTACATTTGTTTTTTAAGAGTTTTTATGTCATATATAGAAAGTCACAAAATAATAATAGCTCAATACATTCAAAGTTTGATTCGGTTTGTGATTACGGAATTGGAAATGAGGTCATGACCAGGAGCGTTTCTAATTGGTAATTTTTTGACGAGAGTACGTAATTCTGGAGTTGTAGTATCTACGGCATTATTGTTAGCAAGAAGATTATTTCTATGTACTGTTGTATTTTATTGGTGAATGTAAAATTAGTTTTCGAGAATTGTGGAGTTAATGTTTTTTCACTCTTCAATTCATCAGTGTTGTAGCTATTTCCTTGGTATGTTAGTGTTGGCATTATTTAGTGTTTTCTAGTAATTTTTTTGGTTGTTTTCCACATTCCTAGGTCATTCATCCTAAGATTTTCTATCATATTATTGTAAGAATCAATGTGATGTTTATTTAATTCATTAGTTATTCGGTGAGTTAAATTGTTAACCCTTGACATACGAATTAAATGGAACTTGATGCGACCGAAAAATACCGTATAATTTCGCTCAACTGAACGGTTACCTCAAGGCTGAGAAAGAGTATATTTTATTTTGGATTTTTCATTCAGATTGATGTTAATAAAGAACATCTACATCAGGTTATAAACAAGCCTTTGTATAGTGGGGGTCACATTACGGTTTACTTCTTCGTATGCGGGCCGGAGTAGAAAACAGAAAAATTTCCTTGTTACTTGTAAGACTAAAAAAATCTAACGCAATAGTGGTTGTTATATACTTTACATATTTAGAGGGTTTCTCTACAAGAGTAATAAGTCCGTTGATTTAAAACTAAAATAACTTTATTTCTAGTAACCGTTGATACTACTACATAACCTGACTAACTCGACTAACGAACGTTTCTCTACATACTCTAGTGACATCTACATTCTTAGCATGTAAACATTTTCAAATATATTATAACATCTTTCCCTTTTATTTTATTTTTTTAGTATTATTTATATAAACAGTAATCTTTAAACTTCGCAGGTATTTTCCTCGCTCTAGGTGTTCTGGTAACAGGATGTGGTAAAGATTCTTGATCTTGGGTTTTCTGTTCAGAATCCTTCACGAGTTCGTCACTATTTTTACAGTCCATAATAGCACTTTTATTATAATCTTTTATCACTGAACTTTTATTTGGAAAGTCTGTAACAGTTTGATTAGAGTCCTGAGGTACACTAAGGTTTTCGTTTTCTACCGCTTCTGTAGTACATTCCTCTTCCTTTCTTCCCTTATCTTCGTCAGACTCTTCTTTGTGCGATTTTATATTAACACGATTTCGAATAAAGGTTTTCCCATCTACGTCTACCGTGTATGATCTGTCTGAGAGTTTGCTTGCTATAATACCTTCCGTCCATGTGGTATTCATGTTTGGTTTTAACTGCACATGTACCTTTTCTCCCGTTCTTAATTCAGGAACGTCTCTCGTATTACGGTCATAGTAGTATTTATACTTTTCTCGTTTTTCCTTTATCTTTTCTGGTATATTTTCAGAGATGTTTGGTTTTAGATTTAATGACGGTAAACCATGCCTTGTCTGTCTAGACATTAATCTTTGTACCGGGCTGCTGTTTATTTTGTTTGGTGTATTTCTCCAGTGCAAAAGAACATACCACAATTCTTCATTGGATTCTTCGCATTTTTTAATTAAACTTTTCAGTATTTTAATACTGGCTTCTGTTTTGCCATTAAACTGTTGGTGATGTGGTGAGGATGCCACATGTCTGAACTGATATTTATTCGAAAAGTATTGCATCTCCTTGTTGATGAAATGAGTACCATTATCACTAACGAGTAATTGTGGAATGCCATATCGGCTAAAAACGTCTTTCAGATTCCTTATTACTGCAGATGGTGATTAGACATTATTAGAATTTTATGCGTTTTCCCTTTAATGGTCGCAAAGCATATATCCATTGAAATTATTTGCCACGGATATGTCGGTATTGGATTCGTCATCATTGGTAGTTTACTTTGATTGCTGACGTGCTTCAAACAAATAGAACAATTTTGTATTTTATGTTCAATTTCGGTTTTCATTCCAGGCCAGAAAACGTTCTGTTTTGCTAGTTTCAAAGAACTTTCTAAGCCATTATGACTCACATGTATTTTATCAATGATAATTTTCCTAAGTGAATGAGGTATTAGTATTCGATCTGATTTTGTAATTAACCCATTATTGACTCCTAATTCGTTTTTATATTTATGATAGATTCTTAATCCGTCTGGAATATCTTTTATGTATTTCGGCCATCCATAGGTAATTATCTTTATCAGTTGTTGTAATAATTGATCATTTGCAGTTTCTCGTTTGATAGATTCTAGTCTTTCGTCGGTAATTGCTAGTCCTTCAATATTATTAATTAACGCGATGCTTTTGGAAACCTTTTGTTCCTTCTCGGTAATACTATAGATGTGTTCTTCTCGATTAACTGTAATAGTTTCAGCTTCAGGTAAAGATGCTCTAGACAATGCATCTGCTACAATATTGTCCTTTCCCTGGATAAATTCCAATTCGATATTGTAACGTTGAAGAACCATCATCATAGCTTGAAGCCTTTTTGGCGCTTTTAGTAATGGCTTATTGAAAATAGCCAATAACGGCTTGTGATCAGTTCTTATGATCACATTAGGATTACCAACAATGTATTTGTCAAATCGGGTACAAGCAAATACAATTCCAAGCAATTCTTTCTCTACCATTGCATAATTTCTTTCGGCATTGGATAGAACTCTTGAGGCAAATGCAATAATTCCTTCCTTCTGATACATTACAGCTCCCAATCCTTCAGAACTTGCGTCATACTCCAAAATAACGTCTTCATTCGGTCTAAAATACTTCAGCATGCCAACATCGCTAATTGTATTCTTCAAATTATTGAATTCTTCCAATTCTTCTCTTTCCCATTTCCAATCTGAATTTTCTAGAATTAATTTTCTTAACTTTGTAGTTTTACAACTTAAATTCTTAATATAGCGACTCAAATAATTAACCATTCCCAAAAAACGGTGTACTTCCTGTTTGTTTTTAGGTTCTGGCATATTGATTATAGCGGAAACCTTTGACGTATCCGGTTTTAATCCTTCATTTGTAAGAACATGTCCATAAAATTTTACCTGTGTTTGACATAAGTTTAATTTTGATTTATTTAACTTCACGTTCTTTTCTCTAAGTCTTGTGAATAACTTTCTTAAGTTAATATTGTGATCAATTAGCGCTTCTTCGGTGGAGTTTCCTCTACCAAATATAACAATGTCATCTGCCATGACTTCAATACCATCCAGATCGTGTAAAAGTTCGTTCATTTTTCTTGTAAATATTTCAGGTGCTGGTGAGACTCCAAATGGTAACCTTAGCCATCGATATCTACCATATGGTGTCCAAAACGTTGTTAATTTACTGCTTTTTTCTGCTAATTTAATGTGCCAAAAACCTTTAGTTGTATCAACCGTAGTAAATATTTTTGCACTACCTAATTCTGGCAAAATCTCATCCAATGTATTAAATTGATATTTTGGCCTTTTTAGAGCCTTATTTAATGGAATAGGGTCTAAACAAATTCTGAACGAATTTGATTTCTTAACTAGTAGTATATTACTCACCCAATCTGTATGTTGTTCCTCCTTTTGTATGATTTTCTCTTTCTCCAGCCTTTCTAACTCTTTCTTCAAATCTTTTCTTAGGTATACTGGAATTCTTCTCGCTTGTTGAACTACTGGCTTAACATTTTCATCAATTTCCAACTCAACTTCACCTTCAAAACATCCTTGACCTTTAAAAATGTCTTTAAAGTCTTCCACAATTTTCTTTGCTTCAGCAATCGATCCAAGACAGCTGTTTTCAAATGTCACCTGATTGCAGTACTTGACTAGTCCTAATGTTGCACAAGCTTTCGCAGATAGTAAAGGTCTATGATCCACATGTGCAATTTGGAACAATATTTTATACCTTTTGTTTTTGTGTTTACAGGGAATCTCTAATTGTCCTTTTATCGGTATTGATGCACCTCCAAAACTTTTTAATCGGTAACTAGAGGGGTCTAACTTAGGAATACTTTTAGAATAAACTTTCCTCAAGTAATTATAGCCTATTAAACATACGGTTGCTCCAGTATCTAGCTCACATTTTGTAATTTTCCATTTATCGAATTTTAAATTTAACTCTGCTGTAACTGAACCTCCAAATTTACTGGCATCCATCACTCACTTTAGCTATGCTGTGTGTCTCTTCTTCTTCCTCCTGACTTGACTCTGAATACGAATTATCATCTTTTAACTCCTTTACTTTTTATCACTGGTTTTTTTAAACTTTTTATTCTTCTTGTAACAGCATTTTTCAAAATGACCTTTTTGTTTACAATAATTGCATTGAGCATTCCTTGCCGGACATGAATTTTTGCCAAAAACATGCTTTTTTGCACAAAATTTGGACTGTTTAAATTTCTGATCCGTTTTCAATATTTTATTCACGTTTCTGTCATCCTTGACCATGTTTCGAAATCTATCCTCTGTAATTTCATGTATGCATTGATTAATAACTTCTTCCAAAGTAAGTTTACCAGGATTTTCTTTCAAAAACTTTTT
Organism: Digitonthophagus gazella; assembly: GCA_036711955.1. NCBI lineage: Eukaryota > Metazoa > Arthropoda > Insecta > Coleoptera > Scarabaeidae > Digitonthophagus > Digitonthophagus gazella. Next base: position 25,399,822 of record JASCIT010000006.1, on the reverse strand, counting down.
CTTTAGATCCATATCTGTAATCCCAAAAGCAATCTGATCTCGTAACATTGAATCCTTAATTTGCTCTTTAGGAATCTTTTTATATTCACAACTTTCTAGAATTTTTCTTAATCTTAACAAGTAAGTATCTAAACTCTCTCCTGCTAACTGCATACAGTTATGAAAAAGCCATCTTTCATATAGTGGATGATCCTTTTTCACTAATAGTTGGCTTACCTTTTCTAGAACTTGTTTTGTACTCTTTTTATCTTCCGTTGTTAATCCAAAGTTGTTAAACTTAATTTTTGCCGCGTCTCCGATGACTGACAAAAGGATATTTACTTTTTGTACTTCTTTCGAACTATCCCAGGAATCCATACCTGTTGCTAACTCATATTCCTCCCAGTTTGATTTAAAGAGTTCAAAATTTTGCCTTAAATCCCCCGAATCTACTTGAAGAGGCTTCGGCCATGGTATTCCCGATGAATTTCCACTGTTCATATTACCTGACATTCTTTCCTGTATACCACGTAGTTGTTCGGTAAGTAGTTGCATGTTTTGCATTTGAGCACTCAGAAAATCTTCTAACGACATGGCGAGCTCAATATTAACCTCCAATATTGCGCAATGTCAATCAAATCTTCGACTTTATCCTTACTCTTGATCCACACTTGACACCATGTTATATACTTTACATATTTAGAGGGTTTCTCTACAAGAGTAATAAGTCCGTTAATTTAAAACTAAAATAACTTTATTTCTAGTAACCGTTGATACTACTACATAACCTGACTAACTCGACTAACGAACGTTTCTCTACATACTCTAGTGACATCTACATTCTTAGCATGTAAACATTTTCAAATATATTATAACAGTGGTAAAAACCTTTCTTTCATTATTTCTTTTTATTACACATTTTTGATTTATAAAACAAAAATTATTTATTGTTCTTTCAAAAGGTGTCGCGGGCTGGAGAGACCATCACGAGGGCCGGAGGTTGCCCACCGTTGATCTAAATAATATTAAAAAATAATAATTTAATACTTCGGTATAGTATGGAATATTTCGAAACGTTTTGGAACATGTAAAGCAACCAAACACTTTTTGCACTGCCATGTTGTTTCACTTCGTATATTATAATTTGATGTGAATAATTTCATTCTTCAGGTTGATTTGAATAAATGAAAGACTTGAAGTTGGACTGATGATAATTTTTATTAATGATCTCGACTATACGGGTTTCGATCTATTAGATCGCCTTCAGGTCAATCGCTATAAAATATATGAAAAATCGTTTTTTTAACAATCAGGTCAACAAATTGAAAAAATACAACAAATTAAAAAAATTTTAAAAAACTAATCAAAACATAATTACCGTCATAGTGAAGGACATTTTTTCGAGCCATGATGAAAAACGAAGTTCACATTGAAAAATTGCAAAAATCTTATAGAGTATAGTTTGAAAATTACAAAAATATTTGTTCTGCTCAAAGATCCGCCATTAAAAATGAAAAAATTAAACACGTTGTATTAAAATATATGTGAAATATGTGAAAAATGAAAAACGTATGCAACCAAATTGCAGAAGAATTACTAAAATTTAAAATTAAAAATAGTGTAACAAATATAAAATAATGTGTGATGAGATTATCTTTCGTATGTTATTCTTCAAGCACGCACGGCGTCTCTTCGTGGGTAGTTTCTTTTTTTCAGTCGAGGGAATATGTTCAGGGAAATGTGCCCAATGTTTGGCCTGTAGCCGTGTCAAGTATTCATTTTGCAACGCTCTGCCACGTATCGGATAATTGGGAAGAGACAAATTGTTACGTTTCTTTAATCCCACGTTAGTTCATTCCGGAAGTAGGTCAACAGTTCTTTCCGATCTTCTTCAGTTATTTCGTTGCACATCCTTTTCTTCGACTTTAGACAAAAACTTGATGTACACGCTGGTACAATTGATCTTGCTTTTCTTCTGCAGTCATGAAAAATTTTTGTTTGATTAGCTGATTGTCTATGTCCTAAATGTTGTTGGCCCTTCATTCTTATTTTTTATTGACATTCATAATATTTACCCCTATTTTACGCTTTCTTCTTCCTGACTCAGATTCGTCACAGCTAATGGTTTCAATATTATTTATTTCATGGTTATTCTCATCGTCAGATGGTTCAGTTTCAGTCTCATTTTCATTACTTTCAAAAATATCATTGATTTCGTCGTAGTGACAATCAGGCAAAGATTCTGAATGTTGATCAATGTTCGTGACATTATTATTATTGTTTTTCTAGCAGTAAGTTGGTTAAAGATAAAGTAGACTGAGATCCTTATAGGTGTGCTGCTTCCCCACAAAAGTCGTTTCAATTCTTGCAAATTGCCATATTTGTCTGCAGATATGGACAGATGTTCTAAAAAAATAGCAAATCGTTAAATTTCTAAACTGAAAATTCGTGCAATTACTCACCATTATAAGCTCATTCGTAGATATATTGGGAAGTAGCAGGTTTTTTTGATAATCCATGCAAATTGCCTCCGTATCAGCCTTTTTTCGAGAAGACTGACGAGCAGATCTTTTTCTGGCGTAAAATGCTTCAGCCTTTCTCTTGTGAAGTTCATTAGAGAAAGTTAGTTTTCTTATTTTATCATTGATTTCGTTTTTCTCTTCAGTAGTTATGTTTTCGTGTTAATTCTTTCATTATAGCTCCAACCTCGTCACAGCTACCACAGGCATCCGAACGGGGATATGCAAACGATATATTGAATTCAGTATTAAATAGGGTTCTGTAAGTTTCGTAGGACGCTGGAAAATCGTTGTACTTTCCTAAGTAAGGGTCATACATTTTTTTTTATATTGAGATCTTCGGGCAAATGCACCCTCTTTGACTTGTTTGCGCTATAGTGACTGCCTCTGCCCTTAAAGGAACTTATATGGCCACAAATTTTGTTCTTGATTTCTTCCGACAGTTTGCGATGCGTGGACGAATGTTTACCTCTTCTATCCACTGGAGCTGTACCATGCATCTTTAGAGAATTTTGTATAGTCATGATTCTCCTTCTAGTTACTCCATGAATCGACAAGAAAGCCCTTAAGCACACAGGAATATCTAAAACCGACTGCTGTTTGTAAACTTGAACTCCGTAATGAAAAGACACCGAGCGCAGATTGCTTTTTTCTTCTGGTAAGCGACTTCGTCTTTGAACTACGGGAGTAGTCGAAATTAAACCAGAAAGTTAGAGACTTTCTGCTTTCCAGGATTCCATAGTGTTAAATTCCTTCAAAATTTGTCGTCTTTCATCTGCAGAGATTGCGGTGAAACATTTAAGTCTCCTACAACCGCTATCAGGTCCTTCCTTATGGCTTTGCAAGCGTAATTTTTTATTAACTTCCAACAAACGACTTGTTTTTTTTACGCTTTTTCTAAATATCTAAAACACTCCGTTATTATACGTTTTAATTGTAAAATGTTTGCTCCTATTAATAAATTCTAAAAATTAAAAGATTTCAGAATAAACATTTTTTTTAAATGTAATAAATTGTCTGATTGATTAATGTTAGCAAGTTAGTTATCCTATATTTATATTAAAAAAGGTTACCTCAACATTGGTTGTATTATTACACCTTATTTGCAGAATATGGAAATATTTTAGTATAAACATTCAATTCAAGCCACGTATGAATAATGTGGAAATAATGGAAAAATGTAAACATAAGATCAAAAAACGGGAATTATGACAATTATTATTATAATAAATACGAAGACAAGAAAGCGTGTAATGTTTAATGTTAAATAGTGGAGTTAAAAAAACAATGACTATTATACAGGAGGGCGCTCCATTTGCTTGTGCGTCGTATGCGTCAAAATTTGCCTAACATCAAAAATCCGGGGCGTTAAATCAGGTGAATGAGGAGGCTATAGACCTCTGCTTATTAATCTGTCTCCAAAAACGCTCGCAAATATCGTGAGAATACAACCATTCTTTAACTTCTTGACGGGTTAAGAACTAATTGTACTCTGACTTCGGCGTTTGGCGAAGTCTCTTAAATATTATTACTTAATCTAGTGTTATGATTAGATATCGACGTTTGGTTTGATTTTCCTTTGTTTAATTTCTATTGTTCGATATTTGACCATATCGTATGAATTGTATAATGGACGGTAAACATAAGGGTAAGATGACTCCTCCCCCTCAAGAAGGGACTACTACGCTTTTATATCTGCGGTAATTCCTCCAGCGGATAATTAGTATGATTTTCCATATTATAGCTATTTTTCTTATACACTGCATGCATAGATATAAACACAATAATAATCATTATAAGCAAGCAATATAGAACATGATATCCGACGTTACTTGTGGATTGAACATTCTGAATCGAGTTTAAAATTCCTTTTTGTTCAAGAATACTTTGGGAAATGTTTAATATTGTTGGCTTAGTTAAATTAAAAATTTCCATTTTCTTATAGCTATCAGTATAATCTATAAATTTTAATTGGTTTACAATAGTTTTCTTATAATTTTTTATAATTTTATCCTTTATTTTTAATTCGCAATTATTAATAGTTCTTATAATATAGACTCTGCGTATCGTCTTACTTGTTAGTATCGGTTTGTTGGTCGCATTTTTGAAAATGCACAGACCTTTGAGAAAAGAAGAAAAAGAAATGGTGATGAATGGTGAAAGGAAAAATATATATATCTTTATTTGTAATAATTCATTTAAATATGGTAAAGCATTACTGTGCCGTTATAATTATTTTAGTGGAGGTTCTGGAATTGTGCGCCCTATAGGTGGTCCACTTTCAAATTTTTTTGCTACAATTTCTATTAATCCTGTGGTGGCTTGAATGACGGTCGTAACGCCGGATGGGCTAGGATGCTCTTGAGCAGGACATTGTTCTTCATCACGTTCTGAAGTAGATAAGTCAGGCCCTTCCTCTGCTGGACAAAAATATTCTGTGTTCTCATCACTATCTGATGAACTCTCCACGATGTCTGCCTTAAAAGCGACGGGAACATTGTCTAACGCCTCATCAATTGTCTCTTCGTTTGTTCTATATTTATTTTCAATTTTTATGATGTGGTGTACACAGTTTCGCCATATTTCCGGCGAAACTGTATCTATAGCTTCTTTCTGCCCGAAAGTATAAGGGTTTTCATTTTTGTCCGGCGCATCCATTGTCAAGTCGTTTAACAGACAATCTTCCGATCTTTGATCTATGTAGCTAATCTGTAACAAATTTTTTATGTCTACCCACGTTTTTAACTTTCTAGATCCAATTAAGGATTGCGCTCCGCCCGTAAGTCGCGATTTTATAATTTTGATTAAAAATGAATTTATTGGGTTATTTGCGTTAGCCCGATCTGCATAAGTTCTGAATAAATCGTCACATGCGTCTGAATGGCGACTGAAAATGGCGACCCAAATGTATTACAAATAAAGGTAATACATTTGGGTCGCCATTGAATTGGGGAATGGTTGAAATTTCCGCTTGGGTAATTGAGCTTCTGTCGTATGGCATGATGGATAGTTGATTTAAACCGTTTACAAGTTCGTTAATATGATTCGTACCATGTATACTGAAAGTGACTCATCGCTTAAAAGCGTATGAAATAAGATTTGGACGTAAGGCATAGATTGATTCAACCACTTGTAAGAAATAGAAAACTGCAGCGAGTGCAACTCGCTGTCATTAGAGGGCAGTTACCAGAATTTACTGTATTTAACTAATCTTTAGTTATAAACGCTGTACAACTTCTTGTTATTAATAAATTATATTTCGTACGATTATGGAATATATTTTTGGTAAAAATCAATACTATATTCTTTAGATTTGTATTGGCCGATAAAGAAGAATGGCTACTTTGCCGCTACTTTTGTCGGTAAGTAAAGACATACTTTTTCGCTGGATACATTTACTTTGTACAGCAAATACACTAATTATATGCGCTCTCTTTCTAACACACATCAACTTAAAGACATAATTTGTACCGTATGCGCAATATTGTACCATAACTAGATGAGTCACTTTCAGTGTAGATGGTACGAACCATAGCGTTATCGTTTGACATAAAATAGTTGACCGTACTTAAAATCTAGTTTGTTGCGTTTTAAAATTTTAATTCTTAAAGTTTTACTTACACTAGAGTTAATAAAAGTTGTATGACGTTTTCTGGTTTCTTGTTTCTTATTTCTTTCTTGTTTCTCGTTCGGTACCTCCTTGACGAAAGCTTCATCGTAGGGGGTTCCTTTTTCTCTATGGATGGGTCCTCGGAGAAATTTTGATCTTCTTCAGATTGTTTCCCAGCAGCAACCGCGTTGATTGAAAATTTTGATTCGTACAACCTTGTGTAAGTTCTGTTCTACTCCAGCTCGACGTTCTGGTTCCAAAGAATTGATATTCACCCGCTGTTCCAAGTTGTCCTGTTGACAGAATCTTCTTCTCAGACTTCTTCTCGGCTGCGGTGACCAGATCCTACTGACTGCGCCACTTATATTTCTCAAACACGGATTTGTGTTTTTAAAATATTTTATTTCTACGAACTTGAAGATTATGCAGAACTTGTACGTGAGAATACAACCATTCTTTAACTACTTGACTGGTTAAAAAACAATTGTACTCTGACTTCGACGTTTTGCAGAGTCTCTTAAATACTATTACTTAATCTAATGTTATGATTCGATATCGACGTATGGGTTCGATTTCCCTTTGTTTAATTTCTATTGTTCGATATCTAATCATATCGTATGAATTGTAGAATGGATGGTAAACGCAAGTGTAAGATGACAATGATAACCATATGGTGAACACAAAGGGTACGATGACTTATATATTGAATATTAACCCTTAGCGCTCCGTAGGCTCCGCTACGGAGCCATCAGTCATTTGTCCCGTAACTCCGTAGGCTCCGCTGCGGAGCCCAATGTTTTTAATATGATTACGCTTAAGATCTTACAAAATTGAGTGTATAATTGTATAATAAATACGTGTATAAACTATAATGTACCGGAGTTGCTGGTAGGCAGTGGTACAAAAACACGCGGAGCGCTAAGGGTTAATATCCACTGCAAGAGAGAGATGACTATAACAAATACACGTTTAATTTTATACATTTTATTTTATAATACAGATATACAAACATTAGCCTAAATACTCTTCTGGGGGTACTACATTAAAATATTGCGCAATTTCACTTCCACATAAACAGGTGTGACAATTTGTTAATAATACAGCAACCTTATACATTGCTTCAACATTCTGCATTAATCACTTTTGATTTTTTTTTAAAGCCAATTAATGCAAACTGTGCAACAACTTTTTGGAATGCCCACTCCACAGCAATCCTTAGAGGCTTCATACTATAATTAAAATCAATTTGATGTCGTTGCAAATTCGCTCCAGTATAAGGGCCCAGAAGAAGCTCTCTTATTTTGTAAGCCGCATCCCCATACAGTACATATTGCTCATCCCCACGGGCTACAATTTCCTTTAATTCTTGGTATAAGTTTGATTCCCTAAACATACCAGCATTATGTCTTCTCCCTGGCCAGGCACCTTTCAAAGTTACAATTATTCCAACAGGACACACAACGATTTGATGCAGTGGTATCTTTTATGCCCGGAAAAATAATCTTCTTGCTGCATTGATGGTCTGCAAATCTGTCTAGTTGTTCCGTCAATGAATCCCCAACAGTGCGGTAACGCAGCGCCTTTGTTATAAATTGCTTCTGCATAATATCGCAATTTTTCAGCATTCAGCCACTGTAAGTTGGTTATGTTTTACAGAAGATTCCCTTTATTTTGTAAAATAATACTCAATACGCGATTCATAATTTGGGAGAGTGATTGTGGGGATAAGTAAAATATTGAACTTAAATCTTTCCAACTGTTTGGGTATGCCAGCCGTCTTAATAAAAGTGCTACAGCTGTAACAGAATCTATTACGTTTCGGCATTCTGTTTCTACCCGATCAGGGATACCCAATAATTCCACTAATCTGGGAATATCTTCATTATCAAATCTAAAATTTGATTTAAAATCTTCGTTGGAGAACTGATTTATATCAAATCGGACAACGTTCTCTTCCTGTTCTTCCCGATTTAACACGTGCCACAATACAGCTTCTTCCACTTTTTCGTTGTCAGCTCCTCCTAAAATCACGGCTTCCAAAATATCTTCCATCGCAGCCAAGATAACAAGCCGTCGGTCGTTTTCTATTCTTTCCTGTCGGACAGACGTAACATCTTTTTTCTCTTAGAACGCTCTACTACTTGGGCTGCACTATTATCTCTTGAATCGCCTTCCTTCTCTTCTGTTATACCCAATACCTTTCTTATTGAGAACTGTAATTCCTTGTTGATTTTTTGATTTTCATATCTGCATAAAATAAACATTATGGAAAACAAATACACTAACTTGTTTTTTACCTTCGTCTTATGTGAGGTTCTGCCAGTTGTGTAGCTAAGACATCCACAAAATTAAACCTTAGCAAGAGTCTAGGTATGCCTGGTGTAAGATATACGAATTTACTGAAGCAATGCCGACAAGAGCATAAAATATAACCATCGGCCAACAATTAGTTCTTCTAGATGCCGAATAATTCGAACACTGCTGGTCTAATGCATCCACTCCCCCTTTTGTAATATTGGAAAAAGGATATATTCTCTGATTTACCATTTTCGGGATTAGTAGTGGAATCATGGTGAAGAGATGAGATCATTATTACAGCTTTTCCTTTTTTAGGAACATGATAAAGGAGCGTTATATTTTTTGTAAATCCATATAAATTTGTTCCATCTAATCTTTTCCTATCTGGCTGAAATTCAGAAGGAACTTCTCTTTTATTCTTTCGTAGGGTTCCTACAAATGTCAAATTTCTTCTGTATAATTCATTTACGAGTTCCATCGAAGAAAACCAATTATCGGCAGTTACATTTCTGCCTGTATTGTGAGTTGGTTTAGTCAGCCTAATAACTGACGGAGAAGAAACACTAACGATCACTAACACTCCACCATCTCCTGACCTAACACCATGCGAGTTTTACCTTTGGGGCTTCATCAAGGATCGTGTGTGCGTGCCTCTGCTACCAGCTGACCTCCCTGAATTAAGAAATCGGATGGAAGCAGCTGTTGCTACAATTACTGAATACACACTTATCAACGTTTGGGAAGAACTCAACTATAGACTTGATGTGTGCCGTGTGACAAATTGTTGTCGCATTGAACATTTATAAGGTTCTTGGTAAAACTGTTTAAGTTGCTTTTTCATTTGACATATAATTTATAACTGTAACTTTAATGTAATAAATATTATAAAGAATTAAAACCCCGGTATTCATTTATAAACACCCGATATTTCAAAAATATTTCGATGCGCCGCCTTACTTAACCAGAACATCAGAGCATGTAGAATGTGAGTATTCTTATTTTGTCCTCTGTATCCATCACAAAATAGGCGAATCTTTTAAATAGATGCATCAAAATAACTGTTTCTAAGAAAATTTAGAAGAGCAGAGCGAATTTCATTAGAACCAAGCCCTGCACTGTCTACAGCCCAAACATAAAAATGTGGACCTTTTGTCGTAATATCGGTCACACAGAAACAGTAAAATGCAATTAGAGGCGAATAGAAAGTTTCTTGGATAGGCAATTTAGGTAAATTCTGCACCTGTTGTAAATCAAAACAGAACGTTACGGAATTTGGTTCATTTTTATTCATTAACAGTAAATTGTTTATCTTTAAATTTATGCACGTGTAAGTATTTTCGAAGATCATTGTCTTATGACTTTTGTTGTATTTCATACTTTAAACGCTCGCAATAGCTGCATACATCCGCAGCTGGCGAACTAAAACCCAAATTAAAATGTGTAGAAAAAATTTTGTGAAAATATCCATAATTGACATAAAAGTCTGCACTTGTTTCTTGTTTATACATTATCCACATTTTTCTTATGTTTAATGAAGAGTGCAAATACAGACTTTTCGATTTTAATCGACTGTAGTGACTTTCTTGCCCTTTAAATTTTCCAATAAAGTTTTTAACTTTTTCTATTTTATTCGTCATTGCTTTAGATCTTCTATTACTGCCTCTGTTATCATGAACATTTTCTCCTTTCTTTATTTTCTTAACAATAGATAGAATACATCTTTAAGAGATTTCGAAAAACTTCTCAAAGAATTGCTTGCAAACAACATAGACTTCTTTCCTTTACGTACCTGTGAATTAATTATATAAAATTACCGTAACAACAAACAAATTAATATTATTCACTGTATACTAGAGCACTGCAGGAGTACATACTGCATCGCGTGATTACGGGTACAAATACCCGTCAGACGAGTTGCACGATTCCCCCGTGAGTTCTCGAATTCGTGCGCATCACGCGCTTCAGTTCTAGCACCGTTTCATGTTGGCATCGGTGAGTATAAGAGTAATCGGTATCGTTTTGAATCGACACAGGCGAATACAACAGTATTCGACATCGTTTCACATACGTATTGGCAAGATTTTTTTTATTCTGAAGGATACAATAGACATCTTTGGGAAGTGAAAAATGGGACAAAAACTGACAAATTCAGAATAGAAAGTTCACTTTACTACACACGTTAAAATCCTATTATAAAAATAGTTATTATTGTTGGTGATAAGTGAGAAAAGAAATAAAGTAAAAGTTAGAAGTAGAAGAGTTAAGAATTTGATTTAAAGCAAGCGACTGTCCCGAAAACCAATAATCATAACAAAGTTGTCTTCTTATGTAGGTACTTTTGGTGTGTTTATCAATCCTTTCCTGCGTAATGTAAGAACAGCATAGCGTCAACATCCTCCCTCTTCAAATTACTACTCTTGTGTTCTAGAACTCTGTGTGCAGAACTGAATGCTCGTTCACTTGAAGCGCTAGGAGCAGGAATACACAAAAATTTTCGCGCTAATTGATGGAGTAAAGGGATATCCTTTTAATGACTTCGCCACCATCGTAAAATATCTCGGTCAGTGGTCCGGTTCCTTTGTGGAGTTCCATTTCAATATTAACTTGTGACTGCCAATTCTTGTCGTTAGCAATGTCTTTATATTTATTAATAAACCGCATGTCATCTTCAGCATCACTAGCTGACGTATTGGCATGAAGCTCTACCTCTCAAAAGTCACAAGGTGACATTGCGGCAGAAGAATTTTCAGGATTCTCGTGAATACACTTTAATTCATCCTTTACAAGACTATAAACTTCTTCGTTTATTATCATCTAGTAACCGTAGTTTATATTCCGGCCATAAAAACACAGCTACTTTATGTATTCGATGTGGCTGAAATTTGGGGTCAAGAACATTGTCTAAACAATGAGAAATAACTGCTTGGAATAACTGCTTATTACTTTTTCTTTCAATATGTGCATGTGCAGTAATACTAAATGAATGGTAGGCTTCCTCTCTGCCTCAAACAGTAATGTAGCCGTTTTAAAGGGCTGTAAAAATAGAATCACCCTATCCAAAAACTAATATTCCACTCCATGAAGACGATGTTCTTCTTTTGCTGCTTCTAGCATTTCAATAGCTTTAAATTTTTTCGAATCAAAAGTAACATATTTTGTATTCCTCATCGAAATTCAAAAATTCTATGGTACACAGCAGTCGACTGTAACATAAAGAATGATTAAAAAATGGGATATTGACATTATATTCAAACGCGTTGTAGTACCAAATGAGTCTCGTATTCTTGAACCAGTTTGTTGGATTGTTAGGGTAGCGGATGAAAAAGGACGCGAAAAGTTTGATTTGTTGTTCATATTGATGGACGATACTATAATACACTAAATAACGGCAAAAATGATATCTGATGTCGTACATCGTGATCGTCCTTCAACGTACTAATATTCGCTTGGCTATGTTGCTTAGCGTACCTATGCACTCGCCAAGTCGAATGAAGATAATGAACCGTTAATGCCATGAAGTTTCTCTGTTTTTCGCTTTCCGTCCACATAGCTGTTCTTACTGCACACCATCCTGTATGTACATTTGTACAGAACACCTTACCTTTCTTGAGCGGTGGTCGTACTTCGGCAATAAAGAGTTCTAATTTTGTGTTTTGTATTTTGTTGAGCGTACTGCTAACAGTAGTCGGATGCGGCAGAATGTCATTTATGTCGAAATTCTTTGAACTCACCTTCACTCCTGTTTCTACTAAGCAGCGTTCTAGGTCTTTAAATTTTCACCACTTACTGTTGCAAGCGAGCGGAGATCCTGTGTTACAAACTGTACATACTTGTCTGTAACATCCTGTTTCATATTGTCACTCACAATGATACGTACTGTTGTTCACATCGGCGTCTGTAGATATAAACTTTTCTGGCTCTCCTATTTCTTTGAAACAACGGTGTTTCTTTACATTGGATGGACTAGACTCTGTTCTTAAACTAGGAGGAGTGAATCCGAATGTCAGGTTTACACCAGGAAATCGCCAGAAAATATCCCTTTTTATTTATTTTATTACTTCATTGTATTTATTTACCGTTTAATTGTTATTATCAACTGTAACCATATAAGTTAACACTGAAGCTATCAGTGTATTTATTTTAAAATATAGTTTTACAAAAGTATATAATATAAAATAGCCCAAGTATTCCAATTTTGTGGTCTAAATATCATCCTCGTCTGAAGTCTCAACCATGCTGGTATCACTATCGCCATTTACACAAATTTCTTTGATTACGTGGCGGACATAATTTTTCCAATTGTTGACGGTGACATTTGGAGTAGCTTCCAATAAAAGTTTTTTTAACATCTACCAATTTAAATGTAGTATTTTTAGAAGCCACCTCATTTTTTATTTGAGTCCATATTAATTCGATAGGATTTAACTCGGCATGGTATAGTGGTAACCGCAAGAAAATTTTATTTTTCTTTTTTACTAACTCATCGCTTGCACAGATCATATTTAATTTTGTGTGTTTTTATTAAAGTCAATAATTCGGATCGCATCATGTTGTCTTCATATACAATATTTTTTAAAGCAAGCCAACTTTGCATTTGTTTTTTTGTTGAGGGTGTAGTTGAAATTTTCTCGATCTTACGACTATGGTATGAAGCATTGTCCATTATAATAACTGCATTCTCAGGTAATTTTTCTAATGGATTTTGAAACCATTTTTCAAATACTTTCGTATTCATTTCTTTGTGGTAATCTGTAGTCTTTTTGCCTTCAAACACTAACAGACTTCCATTAACAAAACCACATTCAGAACCAACATGTAATATAATTAGTCCTCTCCCGTAGTTAACCCTTCGATAAATGCTTGCCTCTGGGTCTGAATTGATTTATCTACCCACACTTTTTCTTTTGTATGATCTTCATTAACCCATATCTCATCTAGATAGTAAATTGGTAGTCCTTCACAGCGATGGTTTCTAATACTCCTTAAATACTGTCGTCGCTAAACAATTATATTGTCACGTTCAGTTAGAGTACTCCTACGATTTCTCTTCACGTATCTATAAAAAACATAACTCTTATTAAGATCGTAAAATTATTAAAATGTTATGTTTGAACGTAGTGGTTACCTGAAACAAATTTTTTTCATCACTTTATATAGTGTCGAACGAGATAGTTTTATTAACTCTGGACTACTGTGTAGTTCGTTTAAAATTTTGTTCAAAGTTGGAATTTCGTTTTTATAAAAAAACGGAACAATTTGGCGTATGGAAACCTTAACAAAAACTTCAAGCTCCGTAGTAATTCCAGATCTCCTTCCAAGCTGTTTGGGACTCGTAACCTTTCTGGTTTCTTTATATTCTTTCACCACACGGTATACGGATGATTTTGCTACCCGTCGCGCATTAACGCCCGCAAAAATCTGTCGATCGCGTGGACTATCGTCATGATGATCTCGTCCCACACGATTAAATCGGTCGTGCGAATTTCGTTCGCCTCGTTGGAGTCCAATGCGAGTCCCGAAAACGATTCCGCGTTCATGTCGAACGGTAACCGAAAACGCGAACGCACGGTGCAACCGTCGCGCGAAAGAATGGCCGGGATGCCGGTCCACGCGACCGCTACGTACCGCGCATTTTAATTCTGACAGACACGTGTTGTAGATGAACGTTTTGCCCGTTTCGCCTTGACCGTCAAGGAATAATAAACGCAGATGGCTGTCCGGAAATACGGCGTTCGCGAATTTTTCGTACGCGTCCCGTTTATCGCCAAGTTTGACCTTACTCTGGGTGACGACCGCGATTTTCGTCGTCGTCGTCTTCGACGTCGGCGTCATTTTCGTCCGGCAACGACGGCAAATTGAAAGTTTCGTAATCGGCGACCGCGTGCCTTAACAAAACCCTTGCCGACTGCAATACCTTTTCGCGCGCGGTTTCCGCACGAAATCGAGGCAAAATTCGTCACGAAACGCTTTCCATAAACGAAGAGTATCCGCCAGAAGACTTCGCGATTCCTCGGTGACACCGTGTAAACCCGTGATACTACTTTAACGTTCCTCTGCCGTCTCTTCCATTTCCATGTTTTCTCATCGTAGAGAAAATAATACAGTATTTCGTTATAAAAATGATGACCGTTGGTCCAATTTAACTCGAACCATGGCTCGAACATGTAACTTTTCGCGGCGGCCGCTTCTGTTTGGCGTGCCGCGGCTTGTCCTCCTCCGCGACGTTAAGAAGAATGTGAACGTGCGACAATCCGCGCTTTTGAAATTCTACGCGTAAACGTGCGACACTACCGTGCCGAATAGGCGTTGAGCGGTTAAATAGAGTAGAAACGATTGAAATTTCGCGAGAAAGATCCTGCACGTCAGGTCGGACCGGTTGTGCGTCTCGTCACGATTCGCCTTACTTTGTGCGATTTCCGGCCAATTCGGATTGCAGGTAAACGTTTCGAAATAGTCGGGACGCCCGAACCTGGCCACGATGGTCATCGCGTTCTGATAGTGCTTGTGCATCGACCGCGGGCTACCGGTAAACGTTGACGGTAATATAACGATACGGCCGACCGCGATATTTTCCCTATCGGCAACCGTTTCTAAATAATCATGTAAGCCGGCGTACTCGTGCGAACGCAACCATAATTGATGCGTCCTTAAATAATGTAAACGGTCCGTTTCAAATTTTATGTACGCGTCCAAGACGTACTGTTGCGTTAATTTGCCCGCGTTTAATATCGGATTAAAAAGGTCTCCGTTGTCGTCGTCGTCGTTGTCGGCTAATATTTCCGCGACGACGAGTCGAGGTTCGCGAGGTAGAGGTCGACGAAGCCGCGGAAGAACCCGCTGCCGGCGACATCCTCGGATCGTTCGTGACGTACGGTAAGTTCGCGGACCACCCGCTTTCGCCGTAAGGAAAAATAAACGGGAAGCACATCGGTTCGGCCAACAGATTGCCTACCGATAACGTTCGAAGGCGGACCGGCTCGTTCCTGAGATAAACGCGCAGATCGTCGATCGGCGGCGGACGACCGACGTCCACCCTCTCGACTACCGCGGCGAATTCGTAATCGACTTCGGGACGATTATAACGGCGAAAACGATTCGATTCGATGGATACGTACGCGGGCGGAATTTCGACGGCGATCCCGGCGCCTTCGCCTAAACGTTCGCGTTCCTCCGCGATCGCTTCGTGCAACGTTTTATATGCTATCGCGGACGCATTTATCGATCTGAGAAGCAGATCGATTTCCTCCAATAGACCGGCCGGACATCCCGGATTCCTTTGCGATCGAGCTCCGCGCGTCAATTCCGGGTCTAAATAATACAATTCGTGGTCGTATTTCGCGGGCGCTTCCGGATACACGTCACGCACCTGATGGTAAATCATGTACGATGTACATATTCGACCCGACGCTCGGCGGCCGATAAAAACGCGCTCCCATCGACGCGAACGCGAACATATTATTGTATTCCACGACGTTTCTGCGAAATGACGCGGAAAACTCGTGCCTTCCGGTCAACAATTTTTTTAATAGGTCGGGGTTACGGACCGGCGATAAATTGATCGCGCCCTTTTTACAACAGTCAACGTTTTCCGCGACGAAGAACAGGGAGCCACAATACGGACACGCGACCTCGCCCAATTTCCATAAATTATGCCGCACCGGCGGCCTTAATAATTTCGACGCGCGACGGTTGTTATTATTATTAATAGCATTAATATTATTTAAATCGGCGAGACCGTTCCGTTCGACGCTAGAGCGCGCAGCCACGACGCCATTACGACCGCTCGCCGTCCTGCCGTCGTTCGTTGCGAATAACGGCGACCTAACGGGAATGATTTTAATTCCGCCGTTGTAACACCTCGCCCCGCGTCGTGTACGCGGACGACGTTACCGAGGGGGCGGTTAACATTCGCTGCAAGTCTTCGGTCGCGGCCGAGACGTTAACGGCGCTTCCGGACGCGGAGGCCGCGATCGCCGTTGACGATCGATTGTTAACAGTACTAACGTGTACGCGTTACAATTTACGTCGTTCGGACGCACGTTCTCCGCGTCGACGATGATCAAATTGCGTACGACCGCGTCGCGTAGATCGGTGCAATTGCCGAACCGAGCGATACCGGCCAAACCGCTCGCGTCGATTTGTCCCTTTGATTTGAGACCGTGGGAGTCGAAATAAAAGAAAGCGGCGCGAATTTTTCCTACGGCAACAGATTTATAATTGCTGGTAACGACGGCGAACCGATCGGGTCCATCGGGACGATCCGTGAAAAAGAATTTAAGGAGCGCGCCTTCCAAATTTAAAAACAGCGGACGACTTTCCGCGAGATGGCCGTAATAATCTGCGGTTTCGGCGAGCGTAAAGATAACCGATGCGCCGAAGATCGCGATATCGCTGCACAGTTCCGTGACCGTTAGATAACCCGATGTGCGAAATCAAATTGTCGACGGGGCCCAGTCGATAAGCTACGACGATATAAAGCGTCGCCGACCGTTAGCACCGCGTCCACACGTCCGCGCTATTCCAATCGTTCAAACGACGTATTTGCATACCGACGTACGCGACAGCGGCGATCGCGGTACATTGCCGACCGCGAGTAATTTCGGCAAACCTACCGTCGCGTCGCCCTGATTAAAGGTACCGCGAATAGTGTTTATTATTACGGAATCGCACTTACCTGTTGCTCTCCCGCCCCTGGGACGTCCGCGTTTGGCGCCGGTATTAATCCGACCCGCGAAGGATTTCCCGCGCTTCGATGAGGATGAAGATTACCTGTTGTCTCGTTCGGAAAGAAGATGCACAATATTTAAATTTCACCGTTAGAAATGCTAAAAAGCACTGGCCGATCGGGTACAAAATGACCCCCGTATATATGGGTAATCCTCGCCTTTGAAACCGCCACGTAGCGTTAAAATAAAAAAAAAAAATGCTGGACCGCTGGTCACCTAAAATCGGACGCCTATTGGTCTGGCCGATATTAACGATGGACGTAGGGCGTACCTAATGCCGACGCATCGTCTCCCACTTTTCGTTAAAATTACCGTAACCAAAAGGGTAATTTCCGTTTTTATAATTATCGCAAAACATTTTTATTGCATTTCAAAGCAATTATAAAATGTCAAATGAATTTTAAGCGGTTCGTTTAATTATTATTTTTTTAAATTAATTAAAAATTGTTATATGCAACCAAACAAACATTTCGCCGATAAATGCGTGTTCGCCAAACGTTCGCAGCTTACATTAAAAATTAAGTTACTTAGTAGTGAAATTATCCTATTATCTTACAAGGAGACCTCACGACTTTGGAATCACCGATTTTAACGAAAGTGGTACCAATCGATAGGTATTCGTACATAGTGCAAATCTATAAAATATTAGGGCGCACTATTCAACGGTTCGCGAGTAAATCATTAATAAATAAATTAATTAATTGCCAATCAAGGCCGAGCGAGGTGAACATCAGCGACAGACCACGCCCCCAAGGCCGGTTCATAGCCGCGGTGAAATTAGCGGAGTTCACGTGCAAACGTAGATGGTTCGAATCCGGAATAAAATAATTATTTTTTTTTTTTCTTTTAATTTTTATTATAATATTTCAATCTATTTTTATAATATTTTATTTTTACGCAATATTATTAATTAAGAATACTTTTTCTTAATTTTGATTTTATCCCTCAACTATTGCGACGCGTTATTAGTAACAATAAAAGCCTGGTGTAGTTTTGAGGGCTAATGTTTTAATATTAATAAAAACACAAGTATTTTACAAATCTATAATGTGCAAGAATAAAGCTATTAAAGGACGCGTTTGGTTCTGAAACGTTTCTGCTGCAGCTAGAGTTTCCTCAATTGTGGCAGTTTCTCTTTCCGTAACAAATTTCGTAATTTTCCTCTGTCGAATCCTATGTTGTTTCTTAAAATTCAAAACACACGAATTGGTTGCTTTGAAGTTTAAGTCAGTAAATTGGCTAGCGGCACTTAAACCCCACTCTTGGAGACTCCTTGTCGTTACTTGTTGATGATCTTGTCTAACTTCCACAAAACGATCATATGCCCAAGAGTCAATCAATTTGTACTTATCAACAATTGATCCACCTTTTCTGACATGTTCCTCCCATTCCTTTAAATGTGCATTTGGTTAAGCGTGAACATCCTTTCTTCTGAAGAGTTTGCAAAGATCACTTGAGATGTTCTTTAGCAATATTCAGAACTTTTACCTTATACTCGAGTGGAATATTATACTCATCTCTTATATCTTTTATCAGCTGTTCCCGAGATAAATATTATACAAACGCTTCAGGTGGCTCGTCGTAAACACGTTCTTCGTCCGTCTCGTATATTCCAGTTAGTTCCTCGGTATTTACAAATTTCGTCTTATTTAACGATAGCATAGCATCAGATATATCTTTACCAAATTACTCAGCCTTTTCTGGAATTTCCACGGTCGGTTCTGGTGTAACAAGATCATTTTCCAGTAGTAGGTTCTCTAAATACAATAGTGCACCTCTCAAAAGTAACTTTGATTTATTTGTTTGAATTATCATCAGTATTATAATAATATTAATATGTACTAATGTGTAATATCATATCTCTAGATAATAAGTAAAATGTTATATTAATTTCTTTTTCATGTATAAAAGTTTAATAAATTATTTTACATTACATGCGTGGGTATTGTTAATGCAAAACGTAAGATCTTTTTAACACGTTCGCTACCACTATGCAAAAGGGCACTGTCTCTCATGGACCAATGATATGTTTTAATGCGCCTACATCAACGTCCCAAATATGAGTCGTTAGTCTCTTAGAGAAAACCATTTGGCTCAAATATGAGCCGGCTGGTAGCGAACGTGTTAAATGGTAAAAAAAACAGAAAAATGATTATATTAAAAATAATAGTGCAAGTTGCATATACTTTTTAAACCTGCTGTTGCAACTAATTCTCCCATTTTCGCACATTATAGATATGTAAAATACATGTATTTTTATTTATATTAAAACATTAGCCCTCAAAATTGCACCAGGCTTTTATTGTTACTAATAACGCGTCGCAATAGTTGAGGGATAAAATCAAAATTAAGAAAAAGTATTCTTAATTAATTATATTGCGTAAAAATAAAATATTATAGAAATAGACTGAAATATTATATTAAAAATAAAAAACAAATAATTATTTTATTCCGGATTCGAACCATCTACGTTTGCATGTGAACTCGGCTAATTTCACCGTGGCTATGAACCGACCTTGGGGGCGTGGTGTGTCGCTGATGTCAGCTCGCTCGCCCTTGATTGGCGATTAATTCATTATTTATTAATGTTTTACTCGCGAACCGCTGAATAGTGCGCCCTAATATTTTACAGATTTGCACTATGTACGAATACCTATCGATTGGTACCATTTTAGTTAAAATCGGTGATTCCAAAGTCGTGAGGTCTCCTTGTTAGTGACTATTTACAACGGTCAGGATCAGAAATAGATTTCAAAAACAAAATTTTAGAAACTCCATTTGCAAATATTCCCTTTTATACCAATAATCCAGTTATAACGGTTCAGCCTCGAACGCGGCAAATCTTTGAACTACCCGTTCAAAAAAAGGTGGTCAATATGTTATGTCTTACAAAGTGATAGTTAAAGGAGTGGAAATACCAAATTCGTTAGTTAATGTAAATAATTACTAAACATTAGTCGAAATTACTAACTTTAATGAATATCCAGTCAAATTCAAATGCGAACCCTTAGAGCTGGAAAATGTTCTTAAAAATTATGAAAATAACAGCACAGAATTGACACCTCAAGAAATTAAGGATATACAGATCAAAACTATAAAAGAAAAATAAAGGTTCTCTCATTTAAATTCAGAAGAATCAAAAATGATCAAAGAATTGGTCTATAAGTATAAAGATATAATACACAGTGATGAAATGAGTTAAACACGAAATAAAATTAAAAGATGAAACACCTATTTATCAAAAGCCATATAGAAAGCCTTATAATCAGAAATTAGAGATTAAACGACAGATAGATAAAATGCTAAATCAAAAGATAATAAGAGAAAGTAACTCTCCGTGGTCATCTCCGATAAGTTTAGTCCCAAAAAGCTAGATGCTAGTGGAATACAAAAGTGGAGATTAGTAATAGATTATAGAATGCTAAATGAGAAAACAATTAAAGATAAATACCTTTTACCGAATATAAATGAAATCTTGGATAAATTGGGTCGAGCAAATTATTTTACGAGTTTAGATCTAGCATCAGGTTATCGTCAAATCGAAGTAAGATACGTAGCAAAGCGCAATCGTGTCCTTTTTACACGTAATCGTAAATATATTTGACTGACCGAATCGAATACACATTTCGACGTTGATGTATGTGGTATATACATATTTCAGTAGCAAATATCTGTTGCACGGAACGACGAAACGATTGTGGATATTATCGTAAGCGCAATTCGCGCGCGATATGCTAACCGTTCTCCCGATGTCGCGTCGAGGGTACTCGGGATAACCGGTACCGCTCGTTTTTGTATGAACAGCGAAACGTTTTGGAAAACGTTTCGTACGTTTATCGTCCTCGCCGATGCACACGCTTGCCTCGTTAAAACCGGGTCAGCAAAACCCGTGAATCATGTGTTTCGCAACCAAATTGTAAAGTTGCGCGTCCGTAACGATGTGTGGAATTTCGCGGAATTGGGCAAGTACATGGTTTTGCGATATGGTTGAATGAGATGAATGTTCCTAGGGATTGAATGTGGGAGATTTTTCTGGGAGAGATACAGGCTGAGATTGAACCGATATAGGGCTAGTTACGGCAATAGAAGTAAGAGACGAAGTAGTATTTGATGAGTGCTCATTGTAATGATTATTACTATAAGTGTTGTAACTGCCAGATCCCTGCTGGATATTATACTATATTTCCATCTCGGCATCAAAAATCAAGTCAATAATTTTATTCATAAGGATGGCTCTACGTTGATCGATAAATTTTCGTAGCTTGTTACAAACGTGTTCTCCATATACGGAACATTCATCACGAGCTCCTAGTCCTTTTGCAGCACAATCCAGAATTTCATATGCGCGAGTAAATCTTGGATCTTCTCTTTCCACTCTTGTTCGCTTTCTATTTTTACGTGAAGCAAAAGCCTTCGGTATTTGTGAATTTATTTGATCATTTTGTCGAGCATCACACTCAGTGGTAGTTTCACTACCTTCTTCTATAATTTGCTCTTCGTTATCGGGCGATTTTTTTTCTTCAGAAATCTAAGAATAAAAAATAATGATTATATTAAAGTCTCAACATTGAGAAAATGATTATTTGCAGATGCCCACTACAATAGAAGGATGGCTTAAAAGTGCTCACGAGTTCGAAGAACAATGGAATTATCCTCATTGCTTGGCCTCTATGAACGGAAAGCATGTCATTTTACAGGCACCCATGAATAGTGGCAACGAATATTACAATTGTAAATCATTCTTTAGCATTGCCCTCTTTGCTCTTGGGGATGCAAATTATAATTTTTTCTTTGCTGATGTTGGTTGGCAAGGTCGTATATCCGACGGGAGAATATTCAAAAATTGCGTATCATGGAAGAAGATACAAGAAAAAGCCTATGTTTTCCAAGCGCAAAAGCAATTCCTTAGCGAGAAAAACATATACACTACATTATTCTGGGCGATGAAGCATTTGCACTGCTTGTAAATATAATGAAACTTTATTCCAGTCTCTACGATGAAGGGCAAAAACAAAGAATATTCAACTATCATTTGTCAAGAGCACGGTGTGTAGTAGAAAATGCATTTGGTATTCTTACTTCGGAGTTTAGGCTATTAAAAAAGCCCATGCTCCTTGAACCCCATAAAGTCAGAGACGTAGTGTTAACAACAATTTACTCACATAGTTTGCTAAGGAAAAGTAAACATTCTAGATATACGCATGCTCCTATGGGTACTTTTGATTCTGAACTAAATGCTGGTACAATAGTGAATGGGACGTGGCGAAGAGATAATGTAAATCAAACTTCAATGTACAATTTAAAAAGAGTGCCAAGAAAAATTACGACGACTGCTCAAGAAATACGAGAAGAATTTGCTGACTATTTCAAAAAATAAACATCAATGATTATTATAATTAAAACTTGTTTTACTATACAATTTTTAGTATACTTTGTAGGTAGTTGTTAAGGTAGCAAGCAGTCGTAGGGATAATAAGAAAAAATAAATAATAAATAACATCTACTTACGTATTGTGTGTTAACGTTGTCTTTAGGAGTGTCCTTTTCTGCCAAAAAATCGAAAAATCTGAATGCAAACCAATTGCTAACGTAAATGTCTTGTCGCCCTAAAAGTTTACTATTCCAATTTCGTTAGCTAAAAAATATATGACTGTTTATCTTTTTCCGTGCCCATCGATATTTTCATTTTACTTTTTTCTCTTCTGTATGACGATAATAAAGATGTAATTTTTGATTTAACATTAATTACATCGCAACCCATATCTGACGCAATATTAACCTAAACATCGTGCTTTTTATTTTTTATATGGTAATTA
Source organism: Digitonthophagus gazella (assembly GCA_036711955.1). Classification (NCBI taxonomy): domain Eukaryota; kingdom Metazoa; phylum Arthropoda; class Insecta; order Coleoptera; family Scarabaeidae; genus Digitonthophagus; species Digitonthophagus gazella. The sequence continues at coordinate 25,376,874 of JASCIT010000006.1, read as the reverse complement.
TTGTTTTTTGGCTTCCATAATTCAGGTTTTTGGCGGTATAAATCTATAACTTTCTCAATATTTTCGTGTTGAAAGTTATGTATGTGGCTTGGTATATTCAAAACACCGTCCAAACCAAATGCGCACAAACAATCCGTTGCCTTTGATGTACGCAAAACAGCGCATTCTAGCGCAATTTTGCGCAGTTTGTCGTCCAAACCGAACACGCCACGTCTTCGTTTGGATCCAGTTTTAAGGAGGATGTGAATGAGCGGCAATCCGCGCTTTTGAAATTCGATCTGCTGAATAACCGTTGTTCCGTTTAATCAAGCAGAAAGGATATAAATTTCGTGAGAAAAACCCTGCACGTCAGGTCCGGCCGGTTGTGAACCCCGCCTCGATTCGCCTTGCTTTGGGCGATTTCCGTCTAATACGGATTGCACGTGAACGTTACGAAATAATTAGGAATCCCTAACCTGACCACGATGGCCATCGCGTCCTGATAATACCCTTGCATCGACCGCGGGCTACCGGTGAACGTTGAAACAGGCGTATTCGTGCGCTCACAACTGTAGTTGATTCGCCCTTAAACAGTTTATATTATTATGATCGGTTTCTCTTTCTATGTACGCATCCATGACGTAGTGTTACGACGAATCGTTCGCGGCGTACGATAAATTCGCACCAAACGCTTTCGTCGTAAGGAAAAATAAACGGGAAACATCGGTTTGGCCAACGCATTGCATAGAAAAATATATATACTTATATAGAAGCTCAACTCCCCACTATTTTTCGATACATGAAAAGCAGTGCATCCAGGGGGATTGTGGGGAAACTAATTTTATAAAAGCGGCAAATTCAAATACAGGTGTTTATATACGGGTTTATAAGCAACGATTTATTTCGAAAATGACAAGTCTATTTTCCAGATAAATTGAAACAAAAATGAATTTCAACTTTTTTCAAGATAAAATTCATAATTTTAAAATTTTTGGAAATTAAACGAGCCACTTTCAAAATAAACTAAGTTATTAAATAAACTCAAAATTTTTAGCACTTGATGTAATCAACAAATAAAACTAACTAATTACTACATAAAACATCTATTTTTTTCTTTTTAAAAACATGTTTCGTGATTCTAAATACAACGGATTACTAAAATTAACAATAGTAATTTTGCCTTTCAAAATATTATTAATTTTTTTACAAAAATTAAATAAAATTACTTTGATAAAAATATTTAAAATAAAATTTACTATATCTACTTTGTGACATAAGAAAGTAAAGGTAACGTTCTTTGTTATAATTTGTTTGATATATTTTAAGGTATGATTTCGTTGGAAATCGTTATCTAAAACATGCTATATTATATTGTACGCTTCTCTCAAACTTTGCAAAAATGTTGTATTACAAAATGTCAATTTGGGGTTAGCATATTCTTTACTTACAATAAATTCATATTCCCTAAGACTTTTCTTTGGGTTTTTATTCAGAATATGAATAGCGCAGAACTTACAACGAAATTTTTTTTATAGTTTTTCGCGCCACATAACCTGCAACAGAACTAAAAATACTGTTTTGGATAGGGTTATTTATGTTATCGCTAACTGAAGGTAGCCGCCCTTCATTTTCTTCAAAAACGTCCACTTCCTTGCATTGGTTTAAAAAAAACCGTAATTTGTAGTAGAAGCGAACTTTTGTCTTCCTCACAATTGCCTCCTAGCAAACGAGGGGATATCATTTTTTGCACCAATACTGATTTAAACGAGTCGCCAAATCCTTGACAAGTTGGGTTTATATTTCGTCCCCTCATTTGCCGGATTTGGCCGAATAAATTTTCCAGGGTATCCTGATTAATTCGTCTGGGACAAAGTACGTCATTTTTCTTTTTTCAATAACATCACTGATCAACAGCATCCCTCTTAGTGTTGTTATCCAATTTTTTAACGAAGGAGGTGTTGTTTGTTTTCTCGTTACTGGGTCTTCAAATGACATATTGACAAATACATTTTGTTTACTATACCTCTCCAAAAGTTACGGTGGTCGCTGTTTTTTGTTGCAACCATTTTTAGTGGGTTTCCCACTTTATTTGTCATTAAAGACCCATTGACCGAATCAAATACTTTGTCAAAAAATTCTAGCAAACATGCCGTCTGCCGAGCCTCTTTTGGCATAGTGACTTTGCCATCGGTACTCATTTCGTCTGTAAGAGAATGCAAAAATAGCTCAGTAGAATGTTGTTTATTCATACTATGATCACTATTAACTTACTATTTCGTGCCATCATTGCAATTGTAACTGCCATGGTGTAACTAAACACTTGAGCACAGTACATGGTCTTCTGTAATTTTTCTTAATGTTCGCATGTCTCCACTCATAATGTCTATATAGTAGGCTATCTTAATATGTTGCGAGTTTGCCGTCATTATCTCGTTTTCTTTCCTCCAGATTAGATTTTTTTTTAAAAGCTGGTTTCTAACCCCTTCTAATGAATGTGGGGGACCATAGACTATAATGATTTTCTTATCGTTTACATGAAATGTGTTGGGTGACTCTTCATTTAATGGTCGAGGTTCATCTAATTTCATTAAAATATTTAATGCCCCTCGATTAGATGCACCTTGGTCACAAACCGTGACGATAACATAAAGGCCACAACTTTCCAGCCGCTTTAATATGTCCATTATTAATGTCGCGAGGGTACTATTACTAACACCCCCACTACAAAACATATAAGCGACTGGTTGCTTCCATTTCTTGATGGCGCCTTGTACCATAAATACCAAAGCACGATCTGCTATTTTTAAATTTCTGTTATGGCCTACGTCCTCAAAGCCAACAAATAGATCAGCTTTTGTATTGTAATTGACATGAACATCCAAAAATACTTCGTCGAACATTAAAATACATATTCGTTCCTGATTCCTTATGTTTTGTGTACTTGCTCGTAGATTTTCAAAAACTACTTCATTCAATCCAGGTCGGATTTGTATACGCTGAAGTAAGTTAGTGATAGTGCTCCGAGATGGCAAGGAAAAGAAGCAGCTTACCATTCTCTCAAAAATTGGGCAAATGCACACGTTAATGAAAGGCCGCCAGGAATAGATCGTTGAGTTGGCATTAATAACAAGAAGAATAAAAACCCTTGATTCATCGTTTTTATATTCAATTTTTTTATTAGGATACATTTACAAAATCAACAAAATATGTGCAAAATATACGCGATTATATAATAATCGCGGATTAAATAAATCAATAATTTAATCTTTTATATTCCATGTTTGGACTAATTATAATTGAGAATAATAATAAATTATTTGCAGTAAGTCAGAAGAGATTTCATTTCCAATTATTCGATCAATAGAAAGCCAAGTAACAAATTCAATCGATTTTGATAGCTTTAACAACGATTTAAGGACAAAAAGCGAAAAAAATTATCTTATTTGAAAGAGCATTTTTATTTAAAATTTACTCGCCTCGTTTTTAATTCAGCAAAATCGTTAATTAAATCGTTATAGTTTAACGAATCACATAGCTCGCTTTGAATCGACATCATAGCTAGACTTACTAATCTCTCTTGACTCATTGACGATCTTAAATAGTTTTTTATTATTTCTAATTTCGAGAAACAGCGTTCCCCAGAAGCAACTGATGCAGGTAAAGTTAACAGAATACGTAGACGGATGAACAAATTTGGAAATATTGTTGTTATATTATTTTCGTGCAAATAGTTCAGTATTTCTAGTGGGTCCATTTGAGAGGGTAACACTGCAGATAAATTTATAATTTCTTCACAAAGTTCTAAACCGTCAATATCTCTTTTATCATTATCTGTTAATAATAAATGTAAGTCCATGCAATTTTTTAATATATTTGTTCTATTTTCGAATTTTAGTTTATAAATATTGTATAATACAGGGTGAGTCTGGATAAGCGCCCCCCTTCTATAAATTCGAAACCATTAGAGATTTTACAAAAATTGTTATAGAACTCCAACAGGGTGTGCAACGTTCTACTTTATTAACCAAAAAACATTTATACAGGGTGTTCCATAATGGACCAGTAACATAACTGAATATTTTTTGTTATAATGCGGTATGTTTATTATAAGCGTATTACATAGTAGTTTGAAAAACAAGCGTTTTGATGTAACATAATCTTTATCAGAAATTAATCTCTTCATGGAAAATATCATTTGCATTTCCCTGAACATGAGTAAATTGAAAGCTAATTTGAATCTACGCGGGCTGTGCTTATTTAAATTTTTATTAATTGTTTCACGGTATCGATGAGTTTCGATCACAGCCGATTTTTGTTATTCAAAAAATGAATTCAGAAGTAAACATCCTGCTTATTCTCAAGGAAGTCCAATTTGGAATTACAGAATGTGAGTAAAGTTGCAATCTGGTGCAATCAACAATGTCCGGATGACAGTTGTCAAGTAATTGTTGAAATTTAACAAGACCCAGCCTACCTGGATTACTAAAATTGACACTAAATCTGTCCGTGTTTGTAATCTACGAATGCGTTTTTTTCTAAAACTATTAATTTTTGATAAGCTTTATGTTATACCGAAATGTTTGTTTTTCAAAGTACTATCTAATACGCTCAAAATAAGCATTGCGTTTTAGTATAAAAAGCATTCCTTTATGTTGCATTAATGTTTTTTGTTTGACAATGTAGAACATTGCACGCCCTATTAAACTTCTAAAACAATTTCTGTAAAATCTCTAACGGTTTAGAAGTTACAGAGGGGGAGGGAGGCTTATCCAGACTTACCCTGTATTTGAAATTTTTCAACATGTAATTTTAACTGTTCAAATCTTTCATCGATTGAATTAATTTCGGTGTCCAGAATGTAGAAGAAGAAGTTGACTTTATAATTTTGTTGTGAATCTATAATAGGCAGGTCATTGGTTTCGTAATCAAAATGGCCTTTCTTGAAAATTTCGTATTTGTTGAAAATAAGTTTGGATTCTAAATATTGACATAAATATCAGCTAGTAAACCGGAGAGTGGCGACCCCATTTATAACATGTTGGTTGTTTGTTGACCTCATTTTGTATGTATTTTCTTTAGCATTGTCAGGCTGTCAGCTACCACGATTTCGTTTCCTGGCCACCAGTTTCCTTCACCAGTTATTAAAACTTCCCCGTAATGGGCTGGACTCACTCTGGGAATGACCTTTTCAGACTCCGTAGAATTTTTGTCTGAGTCTACATTTAATGTTTTAACAATAATTGTTAAAACAGCAATTATTTTCAACAGCAATTATTGCTGGTGAACATCTAAAATGGCGAACATGGATGGTTTTTCAATGAATGACCTTCTTTGGGAGTTTCTGCATTCTCTACTGTTCTTTCTGCTTGGAGTTATTTTCTTCCGGCTGAATTCTAGTTCTTCGCTGACTTTCCTTAAATCTGTTCAGGTCAATAGGATTAAATTCATCTTCTGGAAATTTCGCAGAGTTAACTGGAAGTACTACAGTGGCTGCAAAGGCGCTTTATTACGTCATATTACTCCAGGGATTCACATCCTCATAACCCATCAGTAAAATCGAATACGCCGGCAACCGAAAATTTTAATTCCGCGATACCTAATTATTCGATGCCGTGTTCTGCTATTCCATAAATTGCTAGATTTCCTGACAAAGCTTTTAATGTTTCAAATACCACAGACTGTCACAACCAACAGAGTTATTGTGGTATTATTATTGTATAAATTAATGTTCAACGGCGTTTCAAATGATAATCTCAAATAAGGTATCATTGAAGGAATTCGAAGATTATCACCGCTCTCTTGGCATGTTACGGGAAGGACGTCATCCTTTTATTTGGGTTGCCCGCGAGTTGGGTGTTCGCCGCGGGGTGGGAGGCATCCAAACTGTCTAGCATGATTTGCCCCACACCAAGTTTCGTCAGTATAGAATATTTTACATCCTTTACTTCTATAGGTTTTAACTGATTTTAAATAATTTGCGCGATTGGCTGCTATAGTTGGATGCTCCATTAAAATGGGTTTGTTGTTTAATTTTTTACAATCTAAATTGCTTATAGTTACCCTCACTCACTGCGAATTCAACTCTATTCGATAAATTTGGGCTTTCATTAAAAATAGAGTGATAAAATATAATAACACATTCAATATCAACGATGTTTTAGTGTTGTGGAGGGAGCCTATTAATACCTTTACGCCAGAACTGTGAAAAAATTGTTAATCAATGCATTACGTGTAAAATTCAACGTATACATAAATCACAGAAAGAATATTTGCTGTAATATAGGTAATTGTTATTCCAAAAATAAGATCGGAATACAGTCCTGTGTGCAGCTACCTACGAGCAGACTTCGGAGCGTCTCAGATCGACCCGAGCGTTCCCCTCTTGCGCGAGAAGAGGCCCAGCTAGAGAATTTTCTTATTACCTTTACGTGGCTTAAAACCAATTTAAAAAAGTGGAATTTTGTGAAATTAATATATGGATCGGATCAGAAAGCTTAAAAACTTGTATCGTACCCAAATTTGATTAAAATATGTTCAGCTGTTTTCGAAATATCTGCGCTTCAAACAACTCGCGATTATCGCGAAAGTAGTTGAAATTTTCAAAATGTAAAATACGTCTACCACCATAAACATATACTGTTATCACATGTTAAAATCCGATTTTTGTTCCTCCAGTAGATTTAAAGAAAAATATTCACAAATTTAGACAATTTTTCGGCGGCCCGAAAATCGGGTTCATTTTTCATTTATCTAGCAATCGCTCTAAAACTGCGGAGCCGAATTAAAATATATATATATGTTACACAAAAATGTCTACGGAATACGATGAACTTCATCCCGATTGTTTTCGACAAGTGGTTGCGAAGATATTCCAGTTCAAAGTGAGAGGCCTATAATTTTGACGGCGAGGATAGTCGAAGTTTTCAGTTAGTTCATCGATTTTTTTTAAATGTGGAGCCATATCGATCACTTGATTTTTTCTGCTGGCTGTCGAAATGATATCCCGGTATTTGGCACATATACGGTATCATGTCTCCGTAGTACTTTTTCTATTCTCCCGAAATCTCGGTCGGAGTCAAGAAATGTATGGCCAACCTCATGGAATTTGTGGTCAATACGACGGAAATAACCTTTCAAAATAAGGTATTTGTAGAAAATTGTGTGTGGAATAGGGTCGCTGGTAAATCAAATTCTTCGTTGCGAATACCAAAATTTATTAAACGACCTTTTTGGGACATGTGCGTGGTTGAGGCTGGTTTTACGATGCGTGCAACAACAGCGACAAAGAACGAACGAATGAATAATCGAGAATACGAGTTTTGCGCAGATCGAGATTAACAAAAAACTAGTTTTTCAAATAAACGTAAAATAAAAATAAAACTGTGTATAAATATAAAACCCAACGCAAAATAATTACAAATTCACAACAGTATTGGTACAAGCAGATCATATGGAAATACTTATTTTGTCCAGAGCAGGAGTCAGATTAAATGATTAAGTGATCTTTCTCTTTGAGGCTTTCATCAACTTCAATGTAGCGTAGTAGGGAGCTGCATGTCTCTGAACTTCCCCTTTTGGCCACATCTTCTGTCTGTGTACAAAAGCAAGCTATTTCTGTTTTTAAATAAAATGCAATGTATTTGGTGATGTACTTTTACGGGTTTTATTTGTTTATTTTACTGACTAGTTTCGGTTATTAATCATCATCAGAGTCTACAAAACTTTAAAGTGAAATAATTACAATGCAAAAAGTTGTTAACTAAGAATTATAAATTTAAAAGTTACTTACAGTAAAATTCTTCACGAACTTAAGACGTAACAGTTGTTTAGCGGCAAAGTTATCATTATAAACAATTTAAAATTACGATGTTAACGAGTTAAAATTACAAGACGAGAAAATTTTAAAATGTCGGACTGATGCGATGTCTTAACATGAAATAGTATAACTTGACGCGCATGTGGAAGATGTACCAGATGTTGATGACGTAGTAGAACAGGTTTAGATTAAAATAAAATATTAAAATTAAAACAATATTTAAATATAAAGTTAAATTTTAAAATGATTAAAGTTAAATGTTTAAAGTAAAAATACATGTTATCATAAAAAGGGGGTAATAGGATATTTGGAATTAAAATGGGTAATGAATTAAATATGTAAAGGGGATGGGGTAAAAGGGATGAGGTTGGGGAAAGGAGTTGGGGATGGCCGCTAGGACCCCAAAAAGTACGTTTAATATACCCGGACCAGATATATTAACCCTCGGCATTTTGGGGAAAGGGATGGGATAAATGTTTGTAAAGTGGGACCTTCAGACTCTGGATCTGGTCATTTAAACATTCCAAATCTGTATTATTATTAACAAACTTATCGATTTCGTACTGTTCGAGTAAATTAAGTTTAAAGCCTTTATTATGTTTGTGCAAAATCTTAATATTTTCGGTTGGACTAAAATCATGACTATAAATTAACATTTGTCTTCCAAAATTGGAATTGTTATTAAGCTTATGTTCTTTTAGACGTGTTTTTATAGATCTGCCTGTTTCTCCAATATATGCAGCACTGCAACTGCCGCATTCAAGCTTATAGACCCCACTCTCTTACATTAAATTTATTTTATCTTTGGCATTAAAAAGTTTTGTTTGTAAAGTGTTTGTATTTTTAAATGAAATTTGTATATTATGTTTATGAAATATCTTTTGTATATTGTAGGCGATGTTTCCAGGGAATTTAATTGATCTATAAATTGCATCAGGGTTATTAGAAGTTAAGGGGATTAAATTGGTAGAATTTTTAAGTTGAAATTTAAGGTGTGTTTTATTAATGAGGAAATTGATCTCTGATATGGTGAAGCCGTTACTGATAGCAACTTGTCTTATAATGTTTAATTCTTTGTTCTTTTCTTGTTCGGATAGTGGTGTATTCAGACATCTATGAATGTAAGCTCTGAAAGCTGTAGCTTTGTGAGATTTATGATGAAATGACAAGGCTGGAATGACTGAGTCAGTTTCTGTTGGTTTGCGATAAATTTTAAATTGAATGCTATCTTTATCATTAATTAAAGTAAGGTCTAAAAAATTTAGTTGATTATTATTTTCAACCTTTAGTGTAAATTTTATGTTGTTATGTAAATTATTGATATATTCATGAAAATCTTCTATTGAACCGTTAATATTGTTATTCCAAATAATAAGAACATCGTCTACATATCTACGCCAAAGGGTTATGTTTTTGTTAATTAAATTATTGGGTTGAAAAATTTGATTTTCTATGTGGTTAAGGAAGATATCTGATAGAAGACCGCTCAACGGTGATCCCATTGGTAAACCTTCGTTATATTTGTAATATTTGTTATTAAATTGACAAAAATTTTGTTCTGTACAAATTTTAAGCAAGTTGTAAACATGTTTTGTATCATTATCGTTAAGTGTTCTATTAATTAAAGTTTTTGTAATGTTAAGAGTGTCTGTTATTGGTATGTTGGTGTATAAATTAGTTACATCGAATGATAGCAAAGTAAAATTAGTTGGTAAATTAGTATTTTGAATAATATCAATTAAGTCGTTTCTATTATTTATAGTATAATCTGGTTTAAATTTTATTGTATTTAAAAAAAAACTGTATAAGAAATTTTGAAATTTTATAGGTACTAGAATCTATTGATGAAATTATGGGTCTGACAGGGTGATTTTGTTTGTGGAGTTTGATTAAAGAGTAAAATAAAGGTGTTTTGGGGTTCATTGGTATTATATTGAACATAGCTATGTTATGTTGTTGTAAAAATTCTTTTGTAGATTTTATTACTTTCTTAGTTTTTGTATGAAAGGTGGTTGTGAGATTCTTTTTGATTTCAATAAAGTTATTATCATTAAAAAATTGTAAAGTTTTAGCAATGTAAGTAGGTTTATCGATAATAACAAGCCCCGCGTTTTTGTCTGCGTTGGTAACAATTAACGAATTGGTTTTAATTTTATTTTTTATCTTACGTAATGTTGTAAATTCATCCCTGTCGTGGTTATTGTTGGAGTTATGTTTTTCTTTCCTTTTCAAAAGTTCAATGAGATCACTCCTTAGGTTGTCCTCATTCGGGGTTCTATGGGCTGCACATTCCAGTTCTATTGCCAATTCTGGTAGACACAGTTGTTGTGGCGTCATGGTGTATTTATGTCCTTTGTTAAGTAGTTTTTGTTCTTGATTGTTAAATTGGATGTTGGATAAATTGGTGATTTTAGGATGAAATTTGTGGTAAACTGTGTTGTGTTGATAATTTTTGTATAAATCCTATTTTTTACGTCTTAGGTTGTTTAGTTTTTTAATTTTACATCTCCACATCGCGTTAAGTTTTTGAGTACTCGAATTTTTAACTTGATAAATTATTTCTTGAAGCATTATACAGATCTGGAAATTTCGGTTCAGGACATAGGAAAATAATGCGTGCAACAGCGACGCATATAGGAAGTAGATTAGATAAACAAAGAGCGATATAACTGTTTAACCACGTCAGACTGTCAAACTGTGAGTTCGACAGTTCGTGGGAAGAAGGTGGTTGGTTGGGCGACTAGGGTCGGATCGGAAAAGGCGTGGTTAAACAGTTATATCGCTCTTTGTTTATCTAATCTACTTTCTATATGCGTCGCTGTTGCACGCGTTATTGTCCTATGTCCTGAACCGAAATTTCCAGATCTGTATAATGTATAGTATTGGTTAAAATGTTATAAATGTAATTAATAATTAATCTTCCTATTTATGAAATCTAATTTGCAATGAATCTTCTTTATTTCTTTTGTTATGTGGTTCCTGCGTATGTATCTTATTTGTGTGATTGATAAATGGCGTGGAAGTTTGTAATCTGTATATTTTGGAGTTAATTTCTGTTTTGTTTGTGATAATGTGTAACCCTACGTTATAGAACCACATCTGTCTAAGGTAAAACGCTTTTGAAGTTGTTAGTTTTGGAGGTGGCATTGTCTGCTGAAAATCCATTGTAATGTAAACAGTGTGGTCTGATCTTTTTTATCAGCTTTCATCGCTTCAATTGCTGCATGGAAATTTTCTTTGTGTTCTTCGTTTGACTCACCTTTTTTCCGGACCAATTTTTCCGGACGTTTGAGTTGATCACATTGCTCAAGATACAGTCGGATACATTTTGCTTTAATTCAGCAATGGCGATAGGTACTTTTTATGTGGATTCCTGTTCCTAGAGTAGTGCGACTCTTTTACAGGAAATTGTGTGATGTCGTCCATGATGCATTGCTTAACTTCTTGGTGCATTTTATGTGGCCTGTTAAAGTGCTGACCCCTGCAATTAGGGGGTGACGCTGCTGCGCCACTTTGTAATCGGTTTTTAATAATATCGATTTTTTTTTCGACCAATTTGGTACAAGGCGCCCAAAACTTCTTTACACACTTGTTCAGTGCCACCATTTCGTGTTACGCTGTATGCATACCATGCAGCTTTATGTTTTGTAGCACCTTTTCGCTCTCTTGCCACCGGTTTCTTAACAATGCTTTTAAATAATATAGCATTTTTCGCGTTTACATCAAGTTTGTGAAATTCTCGAAGAAATAGCACTCTACCTTCTTTTCCAAAGCGCGAGTTACACTTAAGCCTACATTTTTCGCGACAAAGAATGCCTTCTTTCGGTTCCTTTTTTGGAACAAGTGTATTTTTGTAAGATATATATGCCTCGCCTCCCTCTTTTGCTAGAGCAGCCGATTTTTTTCCACAAATTCGTGTCGTGTTTTTGCTTTCTTTTTTTTATCTGTTCTGGTTCCACATCAACAACTTTATCAGAAAGCGGATTCTCCTGTTCACTTGTTTCGGAAGAGATGCTTTCGTCCGGAATGTATTCCTCATCACTGTCGCTGTCTGGAAAAGGCTACGGTTCTGATGTCGCATGGTCCATGTCGCAGTCGCAAGAGCTTTCATCATATGTCGTAGATAATGTGTCATTTCTTGAACTGGTTTTCATTTTCTGACTTGTTTGTGACTCGCCGTTCTTGATAGACCCAGAAATTTCACCGTTTTGTGACACGTTGCTGTTTCCAAGACTTGAGATACTGTGTCCCGTCAGAATCACCAGGTCTATTACTATTATTTTGCAACGTTAATCAACTGTTTGGTGAAATGTTCGATGGCTGACTTGGTTGAACATTTGCAAGGCAAATAAAACTAAAGTTGTCAATAATGTCAGATGTAAAAGTAGATACTCCTATTATATTATTGTCCACCTCATCTATATTTGAAATATCCACAGTAGGCGTTTTGAGGTGAGGATTATTATTGTAACAATAATTATCAACCATTCCCCCAACAATTCAAATCTGCACCTATTAATTGTTGAGCTTTCGTTTGCGCAAGCACTAATTCCAATTTTTTTGCCCTCGAACACATTTTAAGCCACACTTTCAAAAGAGCGCTGTAACGCCTTATCCGACACAAAATCACGCTAACACAAATGTCAACCAAATATCGAGGAAATATCGCAGGTCCAAGCCAGCTCAGTGAAGAAGGGTTGGTTCGATTTATAAGGCGCCACGTCGGTTCTTCCTGCGACAATTTCACTAACCGCGAAGTGACGATCTTATTAAGAGGTTGACATAAACAATCAATACTCACAACAAACATACAAGTATATGAACAAAGAATAAGCAAACAGCTGTGATTGGTTGCAAAAAAAGAAAATTTATTATAAATGTAGCAACTCAAAATATTGAAAATTAAAATATAATAAGGATATGTTATAATGTACAACATAAATTAAATACGCCGATAAGAGTTTTACCGGTTTTGGGTAAACGTAGATAAAAAAAAGGGTAAACTCGTAAATAGTAAAAAAAGTAATTGAACCTAAATGATCGCGTAACCGCTCCGTACGACCAAGCTTGACCTAAAGCGCTTTTCCCCAAAATCAAAATCATACGAATCAAAACTAAACCCAAAATATAACAAAATCCTTTACAAAATCAAAATCCTAATTTGCCTAATTATTATTAATCAATTAACTAATATATTTCCTAAGTATTACCTAAATCGTTTACTCACTTAAATTTATTATTTATTAAATTACCTACTAATCTCTAAATTTCAAAATCAATCGGTTATTTAAATGTGAGGTGCAGACAAATACACTTTTATGAAATGTCGCCGGTCGCAAAAGGTAAGTTTAATTAATTAAATACATTAAAATGTTTTCCAATAATATCGAGTTATTTTCAACAGGACAAAGTAACACGAATAGATCTGACCTTTGTGCTGTCCAGGATCGTTGTCCTTGAAGGATGACTTTGACGTAGTTGTTCTTAAAATCAAATTGCGCAGCGGGACGTCGTTTCCTCAGTGATTTCCTTCAGCACTGGTAAGTTTATGAGGTCTTCAAAAGGTCTCAGATCTGGTAACTGTTTAATTCCTTGGTTCTTTATGGTAGACCAAAATAGACGTCCACAACGTGTTTCAATGAGTACGATAATTTCTATTTACCGTAAGGTAAAGAATATCCAAAAGGAGACAAGGATAAAGAAAAAGGGAAAAGGCCTACATAGAAAATGAAAAAGAATATATCAGAAGATACACAACACAAAAAAAAATAAAACATACCTCAAGATGATATGAGGCCTTGCACCAAACAGAAGATAATTTCTCTAACGAGTCCAAAATCCGGAATATCCGTACTTCGTTAATAAATTAATTAACAGAAGAAAATTCATAACATCGATGATTATCCCACAATCAGCGGATTACTTTCTCCGACCCAAACCAAAATGATTTCCAATCCAAAAATGTCGGTTTTGAAAGTCACATCAACGATGCGTACTCTATGAGAGTTGGTGCGAGAAGAGAGCGAATTCGAGGCCGACGCCAATATGTGCCTCCCCAAACTAGTTTTTCGAGAAAAAGAACCAAGAAATACAGACCTCAAACAAATAAAATCCCTAACAAAATAATAGATGACTTTAAATAACCCGAAAATAAATGTAGATGACAAACAAAATAACCAAATCACCCAACCAATAACTACCGGAAATCCAAAATTAATGAGTTTTAAAATTGGCCTGTAACAGCGCTTCTGGGTTTATGTTGCTTCATTAAAAATTAACTCGCAGTTACTATGAATGTAGGAGCCATGTTTGCTACATAACGCTTTTATCCATTGAATCAAATTTACAAATGTAAAAGATTATTATGGATGAAGGTGATAAAAGCTCATGACACCTTCTTCCATCTTCGAACTCAAAAGTAGTGTAACATAACCCCTTCATACATTTACAAAACTCGAGTGTTCTTGGATTTCTGGCATTCCCAATGGTGCTATGTGATAGATGGTTACATACACCTTCATTCATACAAAAAAAAAGTTTTTGAGAAAATGCGACATAACACCTTCATCCACTCGTGTCTTCAACTACTTGTTCTATTATAAAGAAAAACAGTTCTGGAACGGTTTTCTCGGTTTGTTGGGGCAGACCTTGTAATTCCCCACTTTATTTGGCAATGTTAATTTTTTATCACTTGTATGTCTTGGGTTATAAGGTCGTCAAATGATAGTCATTTGGAGGGCGATATTGAACATTTGGCTGTTGTTCAGAGGGGTTGTTTGCGTATAATTAGTAAATACAGATTCCTGAAGTTTCCAATTTTTAGTTAAGTTATTACATTCACATTCGTACATAACATCATTTATTATTTTTTTTGCGATTGTTCTTTGATCGTTTCGCGCTGTCCTTAATTTTATAGCAATACTTTCGGCGAAAATATGAAACCGGTCCTTTTTGTTTCCTGCATCATTCACTTTCTGTGTTAATTTATCATTGATGGTTTTTAATAGTTCTTCTGCAGCGTCATCACATTTTGTTGACCTTTTTCTGCGGTTGGTGTATGGAGTTCAAGTAGTACTGTCGGTTTCCTCTGCCACATCAGTGGTTGCGATCTCCGACGGTGACTGCAAATTATCTTCATCCACACTCATTGTGAGTATCAACTTCAGAGAGCTGTATCTCCTTTGGGAAGCATTTCCGGACACATGTTCATATGAACTTTTCTTCATAATTTTTGCTGTAGCATTACCCCCTTCAGTATACGAACGTTATTTCCGGACACCCTGTATATGATGGGATTGTCTTGTAGGAGAATACAATTATTGGTGGAGCAAGATCTCCTGCAGCATTACTAAAAATCAAGGTCGTTAGGCATTCTTTTTTATCTCCACTGCGACTATAAACTGCTTTTTCACTTTTTCTTGTTAAAACTTTGCAGCCACTAGGGTTTAGAAAAAATGCAGTTTCATCTGTATTAAAAACAAGAGAAGGATCCTGAACAATATTAATATAATCATTATTCTTTAAGTAATTCTCTACTTCTTTAAACCATTTTCTTATATTTTCTTCAGTAACATTAGCTCTGCTTGACGTTAAATTTTGTGACATTCGCTGGATTACTTTAGGATGCCGCTTTAAAAATCCTCATACCAGTGGCGTCCCGGTCTATCGTTTGCAAATGGAGTTTTCCTTTCCAGTTTGCTCAATATCACTTGAACACTACCCAATAATTGGTCTTTGGTTATTGGAAAACCACATTTGCCCATGTGTAGTATCCACTCCACTAGACCATTTTTCTCTGCAGAAGTTAGGTAGGTGGAAGGCCCCATTTTCCTATCATCGGGATACTTTTCTGTTGCTTTATAATACAGCATTGTCCTCGGAACATCAAATG
The DNA here is from genome assembly GCA_036711955.1 of Digitonthophagus gazella. Lineage (NCBI taxonomy): Eukaryota > Metazoa > Arthropoda > Insecta > Coleoptera > Scarabaeidae > Digitonthophagus > Digitonthophagus gazella. The sequence continues at coordinate 25,361,188 of JASCIT010000006.1, read as the reverse complement.
TGGGGCTAGCTGCCGCAACTGGCATTCCTTTTTTGACTGCAGCTAAAGCATCCTTCTTTGTTTCTTCTGAATAAGTTAAAATTTTTTGCTTATTCATCTTTTTTCTTCTGTAAATATACGTAATGACTTAAGTACTTACTAAGTAAGGAAGTAAGTATGTAAAAGTATTTTAAAATCAGCCATTAGGACACGAAGAATAATCAGGTCGGTACTAGTACCTTAAATGTTTTCAGGTATTAGAAATATTTAAAAATACTGTTCTAGTAGCTGACATTTAGGAAACAAATTTTAAATATCTATAAAATCGTTTTTTCAAGGTAATATTCGGTATGTTAATATATTTTAGAAAAATCGACAATTTCACTTACAGTGTAGTAGACCTCAAAAATCTGTTTAACTGATTTTGGTTCATATTGCTATTATTATAGAAATGTTGTCCAGGCCTAACGTTAGATTGAAAATTTCGCAAATCCGGCTACGGGAATTATTTTTCCCTCGGAAATGGTACATCTGTGCAAATGAAGCAGAACCTTTTCTAGCGGTTGCCTCATCTTTAGCATCCGCAATCATATCTTTCAAAGCAGAATAATTTCTAGCTTTAATTATTGTCCGCAAATCATGATTGCGCAACTCGTTACTAAACACGTTTATTGCTACTTTTTCATTTTCCGTCCGAAAAAGGTTAGCAGCTTCATTATTTCCTTTTGATTGGCTTATTGTTAAATTAACTGATAGATTTTCTATTAACCTACCAAATTCATTCAACGATTTGTTATCTTGCTTAGCTGTATGCAATTCCAAGGAAAGAGCAGAAACTGATTGCTTTACTAGCAAGTGTTCTTTCATATCGCTAATTAAATCAAAATTACTTGCATAAGTGGTATTTAACCTTAATTTTGCGCTTTGAGAGAGTTTGGCTTTTAAAACAAAAGTGGTTAATATTTTTTTACCCTCATTATTTAACAAAGAGTCGTATAATTCGATGGAATCAATTAATTGTTTCGTGGTTTCTTCCGTATTGTCCATTGTCGGCAACAAATTTGATGCACTTTTCAAATCGAATTTTTCATCCATGTTGATACTACTAATTCCTAATTTTGCAATATTATTTTTCTTCTCTACCAAGCAATTTCTTATTTCTTTAACTAGATTCTCTATCTCTACAACATATACCCTAGCTCACTTAACTACTTCAATACTACTTTGCTCTTTATTAAATTCTAATCTAATCCTCGAAAATTCGCTTTCAATTTATGTAGTTTTGCAAATTTATTATTAACGTTATCAAAATTAGCCTACGCTCTTGATTGTCCTTCCTTAAATTTCTCTACTAAAAACTAAGTTCTTTGATACTGTCAAAATTACTCATTTACTAACATTTAAATATCTGCAGCTATTCAAGATGCACTATTTGAAAGAACTAATTTTCTTCCACTTCACAACTTTCACTTTAATTCACATACTGGTATCTATGAGCGATTCCCTACTTTTCTTCACCTCGCGCTGGACAGACTTCATTATCTTCTTTTCCATTCGTCTGCAGTATTGACAACAAACCCAGAAAACAATCATCATCAACATTAGTATGGTCATGAACGCTATCATTCCTAATATTTCAACAATCGAATGATCTCCACTGGTGGATGGATTGCTTATTTAACCTCCACTATTTCCTGATTGCACTATTAAAATTTCTTCCTGCTTTGATTGATTCTTACCCATACTGAATTTTTTTGGGTTATTTAAGTTTAGTTTTGGAATGATCTTCACTTCTTCTGTCTTCTTCTATTTTATCATTTTTCAAACTATTAGCAATAGCGACCTTTTAAGAATCTCCAGTTCATTGCTACGTTTTGCTATTCACCTAAACTAATTACGCCGCTCCGACTACATAAAAATACAAACTAGTATTATTTCCGCAATCGAGGTGCATTGGACTTTAATTGGTACCTTTAATTACCCAAAAGTACCATTTAAGTACCCAACCTTATTATTTATAAAATAATATGTCCATTACAACTCTATTAAGACTGGAACGGAAGTCCTTTCCGTTCCGCGATTGTAATTGTAGTCGTGTCCCCACACTCTGATTTTCGTTGTCATTCCTTTCTTCGATCAGCCCAGGTTTCAGTAGTAGGACCTTATTTCTTGATAGGTCTCACTACCTTCACGCCACTAACACCTCAGCATTTCTCAGGTTTGCATTTTTCTACCGTGGGACATATCTTAAGGACACGCTGCTCTTTTTAAAGCCTTTTATTAATCTCACTTATTGAACGTACTACAGCTTCTTGACTCTAACCTATTACCTTACTTACCTTCTTGTTGCTAGGTGGCGACACCAACGACGAACTACTTTCGCACATGCATAACATTTTACCCTTACTTAACTGTTTCGTGCTCAGGGTAGCGTAATGCTGGTTCGTAATGAAAGGTAGATTTCGCTGATACACTTTATTATTTAAGTATTACAGTGTAATGTAAAAATATTAAGAACGGTAATTTTGCGTGAGGCCAACGTCGGAATCTTGGCTCACACTGCCGCTCGCTGCTCGATGGTCTTGTAAGAACGTGTTTCTTACAACATAGGTGCCTAACTTGCCTAACTGTTCGGCGGTTCCGTTTCCCCAACATTAACCTCTTAACCGCGTATGCCGAATATAGTCGCCATTTTTGGAATCAACAGCAGATTCTTAGTCATCTGTATTTTTGGTAAGCATGGAAGGGATTTGAGGTGTAGCAGGGAAATTTGTCAGAAGCTGCATTGCTACATCGTTGGGTGTTTTTGCAACAAGTACTGTAGACTCCCTAGGCAGCATTTGCTCATCAGGAACCACGTACTCCTCTGCTGAAGTTGTTAACTTCGATGATCAAATATGATCGACGTGCATTAGTCTCAATACTCCGTTCGGATCCACCAAATGTCACCAAACTTTTCTTTTTATAAATTCTTCATCTTTTCCATCGTTTTGATTTTCCATTAAATGTATTCTGCACTAGTACTTCCTCTCCTTTAAATTCTCTAAGCTTTCCTTGCTTCTTCTCTACACTGTCCATATTATTTTTACCGATTTCTTTTAACAGTGTTAATTTCGCTGGAAGAATCTGTCTAAATATTAGCTCACTTGGACTTTTATTAGTAGCGGTACTCGGTGTAGTTCGACACTTTAAAAGGAAATTACTGATTTGGTACTGTAGTGAAATATCTATAGCGTGTATGATTGTAATATAACTGTTTCTTTAAACTACTTTTAATGTTTTCAACCGCTTGTCCTGCTAGTCCATTTGAACACGGATACAAAGGTGGTGAAAACATGCATTTAATACCATTTGGATATTATAATTCTTTACATTCTTGTCCTTAAAATGGCAGACCATTATCTGACATTGGTTGCTCAGGTATCCCAAAATAAGCATAAGTTAAGTTTCACAGCCGAGAGGTTTTGTTTTTAAAAAGGCAAACTAGTTGTTCGATGAAACTAAACTTATTTACTTTCAAGATCGCGTACATCCAAAGACGTTGTTACAATAACTATGCTAATCTAAAGAGCGCATCCCTTTTTATACATTTACTTTATCAATCTAAATTTCCTCGAAACAAGATGAACATTCCTTACATTTATTCTCACGGCAACACCTGCTGCCACATGACTCATATGTAATTCGTAATTTTTCAAGGGTATTTTTAGCATTGGTACTGTTCATAATATGAATATCTATAAATTTTGAATAGGTGCCCACTATTAAGAGACCTGGTATTTTTATAATAAAGAAAATTGATATGAACTCTTTTTCAATGTTTGTAGGTTTTTGAGTATGGTGTAAATAACTTTTATATCTTAACACTTGGTGTGCGGGCGACGTATTTTTACGTTTTTTGCAATCTGTCACTGGAGCGCGGGTCACGTAAAAATACGTTTTCGTAGATTTGTAGTTTCAACGGTTTACATAGAAACGCCCGCTGCACGCGTAAGTTGGAGGGAAATTATACCCGCATGCCAAGTGTTAACTATAGTATAGATTTTAAGTATAAATTAAAATTTATAATATATATATATAACTCTATAAATTAAAAACAGTGAAAGAACAACCATCCAAATTAATTTCAATAACAAGCAACACAAAGTCAGATAGCGGCCTAAGAAAAATTAAGCAAGACCACTTAATTTCCCGGGATCGGTCATCTGATGACTTTATTAATGTCTATCTAATGGCAAACGACCATCCCGTATACGTACGTACCGCGTACACGTTAGTACCGGTGATGACCGCGGGCGTTTCCGCGTCCGCCGGAAGCATCGTTAACGTTGAGGCCGCGATCGAAGACATGCAACAGATGTTAACCGCCCTCTCGGTAACGTCGTTCGCGCATGCGACGCGGGGCGAGGTCCCGGTGACCTCATCTCCAAAACACGTTCGTGTCGAGATTATTGAGATCGCCGGCGCGACATAATTTAGGAAAACGTGGACTGTTGTTAAAAGGGCGCGATCAATTTACTGACGGTCCGTTACCCCGACCTATTAAAAGATTTGTTGTCCGGAAGGCACGAGTTTTCGCGTTCGCATCGATAGAAGGGCGTTTTTATCGGCCGGCGGGCGTCGGGCCGAATATGTATATCGTACAGGGCCTGATTTACCGTCAGGTACGCGACGTGTATCCGAGAGCGCCACCGAAATACGGTCAATTGTATTATTTAGATCCGGAATTGGCGCGAAAAGTTCGATCCGAAAGGTATCCGGGATGTCCGGTCGGTCTATTGGAGGAAATCGATATCTGCTGATCGATAAATCCGTTCGAGATACAATATAAAACGTTGCGCGAAGCGATCGCGGGAGAACGCGAACGTTTAGGCGAAGGCGCAGGGGTCGACGTCAAAATTCCCTTCGCGTACGTATCCATCGAACCCAATCGTCTTCACCGTTATAATCGTCCGGAAGTCGATTAAGAATTCGCCGCGGTATCCGAGAAAGTGGACGACAGACGTCCACCGCCGATGGACGATTTACGCGTTTATCGTAGGAACGAACCGACTCGCCTTCGAACGTTATTGGTAGGCAATCCGATGGCCAAATTCATGTGCTTCCCGTTTATTTTTCCTTACGGTGAAAGCGGGTGGTCCGCGAATGTACCGTACGTCGTGAACGATTCAACGAAGCCGCCTTCCGGGGCTCTTCTGCGATTTCGTTGATCTCTGCCTCTCGAACGACACGTTATCGCGGCAATATTAGCCGTCGAGAATTCGCTGTTTATCGTTTAAGCGTACGTCGAAACGACGACGACGGTGGCGACGGTTTTAATTCAATATTAAACGCAGGCGAATTAATGCAACAATACGTCGTTCATGCGTACATAAAAATAGAAACGGACCGTTGAAACTATTTAAGGACGCATCAACTGCCGTTGCGGGCGCACCAGTACGGTTTACACGATTATTTGGAATCGGTTTGCCGATAAAGAAAATATTGCGGTCGGTGGTATTGTTATATTACCGTCAACGTTCACCAGTCGCCCGCGGTCGATGGACCAGCATTATCAGGACATGATGGCAATCATGGTCAGGTTCGAGCGTCCTGATCCTGATTATTCCGTTACGTTCATTTGCAATCCGAATTTGTCGGAAATCGCGCAAAGCAAGGCGAATCGGGACGAAATTCATAACCTGCCGGACCTGACGTGCAGGGGTTTTCTCGCGAAATTTCAATCCTTTCTACAAGACTTAACCCAACAACGTTTATTCGGCATAGTCGTGTCGTACGTGTATGCGATCGAATTTCAAAAGCGCGAATTGCCGCACGTTCACATTATATTTAACGCCGCGGAGGAGGACAAGCCGCGCCGCGCCGAACAGATCGACGTGATCGTCTCCGCGGAAATGGGATGCCGTTACCGACGAGCAACTTTATAATTTGGTCGCAAAGCACATGATACACGAACCTTGTGGTCCGGGTTTTAACGAGGCGAGCGTGTGCATCGGCGAGGACGGCAAATGTACGAAATGCTTCCCGATACGTTTCGCCGACCATAGCGAAATGGGCGGCACCGGTTATCCCGAGTACTGGCGACGCGACATCAGGAGAACGATCGCGCGCGGAACGCGTCTTCGATAATATCGGCAATCGCTTCGTCGTTCCGTACAATAGATTTTTTGCTATTGAGATATAATGCGCACATTAACGTCGATGTGTGCATTCGATTCGGTCGGTCAAATATATAGTATGTCCCCGGATAGGTGAAACGACTCTTATAAAACGTAAAAAATTTTCGATGTTAATTTTCATCTTTTGGGGTTTAATCCTGCTTGCTTAAAGACTAACTTGTAACATATTTTCACTTAAAAAGAAATAAGTGAATCTGGGCAGAATCGGCAAAATAGGCCGATCGTTCCAAAAATTTGCGTATGGACATAACCTTTCATCCTGAACAAAATATTTTAGTAACAGTTTGATCTACGGTAAACAGAAAAGGTACTTTACCTGCTGCAGAAAGAGTTTTTTATTCACTGTCCAGATTCGCTTGTTTTCTTTTAAGTGAAAATATGTTGCAAATTAATCTTTAACCAAGCAGGACTAGACCCCAAAAGATGAATATTAACATCGAAAATTTTTTACCTTTTATAAGAGTCGTTTCATCTATCCAGGTACACACTGTATTTACGATTACGTATACAAAGGGCACGATTGCGCCTTGTTACATAGCGTCAAGACGGGCGTTTACGACGAGACGACGCATTTCGTCAATTCGCGTTACGTGGGCGCGCCAGAAGCGTACTAACGAATACGCGCCTTTACCTTTCAGGAAATGTCGCACGCGGTTGTTCGCTTAAAAGTTCATTTGCCGGGGCAAAAAACCGTTTATTTCGTACAGGGTAAAGAACGCGACGCCCTCAAATCGGCCGTCTTGAAAAGTTCCATGTTCGAGACGTGGTTCGAGTTAAATCGGACCAACGGTTTTGCTTGCGCGCAATTATTTTTATAACGAGATACCATTTTACTTTCTCTACGATGAGAAAACGCGGAAATGGAAGAGACGGCAAAGGAGTGTTAAAATAGCATAGCTGGTTCACATGGTGTCGCCGAGAAATTGTGAACTCTTCTATTTGCGGACCCTATTGTTTCACGCTCGCGGGCCCAGGTTTTTCGAGGAATTGGGAACCGTAAACGGCATGGTTTGCGAAACGTTTTTCGACGTGGCGTGCACGTTAGGGTTGACGGACGAAGATTCTGAATGCTTCGCCTGTCTTACGGAAGCGGTACCGACAATGTTTCCGAGGCGGCTGCGAAAACTCTTCGTGATAATTTTAGCGTCCTGCGAGGTGACGGATCCGCTTCGTTTATGGAACGCGTTTTCCGACGAACTTTGCCTCGATTGCGTGCGGAAAGGTTTCGACGTGGAAACCACGCGCGAAAAGGCGTTGCGGTCGATAAGGATTTTATTAAGGCAATCGGTTATGCCACTTTCAATTTGCCATCGTTGCCGGACGAAAATGACGACGACAACAATTGCGTCGCGGAAACGACGTCAGGCGCGTTAATCTCGGACGTCGCCGAAAATAAGGCCAGTTATTTTTCCTTGACGGTCCGGGCGGAACGGGCAAAACGTTTCTCTACAACACGCTTCTGTCGGAATTAAAATGAGCGGGCAAAAAAGTACGTAGCGGTCGCATGGACCGGTATCGCGACGATCGCACTGTGCATTTGCGTTTTCTTTTACCATTCGACATGAACGCCGAATCATCTTTGGGACCCGCGTTGGACTCCAACGAGGCAAACGAAATTCACGCGGCCGTTTTATATCGTGTGGGGCGAGATCACCATGACGAACGTCCACGCGGTCAATAGATTTTTGCGGACGTTAATGCGCGACGGTAGGCCCTTGGCGAGGGCGCCCTCGGGAACGGCTCCTTATCATCGTCGTAATAACAACGGCGATAATAATCGTAATAATACAACATTAATAGTAATAGTAACAACGGCGACGAAGAAATCGTGCAAATACCGGCAGAATGCGTTACCGGTTACGTCATTGAGGCGGTATATGGGAAGAATTTTAAAGATATCGGAAAAATAGATTTCGCGAATCGAGTGATTTTGGCTTCTTGCAACGACGATTGCGAAAAAATAAACGCGAAAATACTGGACAAAATTTCTGGTACGAGACACGAATACGACAGCATCGGCAAATTGCCAACGGACGTTTCGTAGCAAATCGTGAATTACCCAGTCGAAATTTTACATTCGCTAACTCCGCCGGGAATGCGTCCGCACGTATTAACGTTAAAAGTCGACGTGCCCGTCATTTTGTTGCGAAACGTCTCGATAAGTGAGGGTCTGTGTAACTGTACAAGGCTCATCGTGAAAACTTTATATACAGGGTGTTCCAGACCACCCGTACCACCTGATTTACTGGAAAACCATAAATCCTAGGAACTTGAAACAAAAAATTTGATACATAAATAGGGTATAAACTTTCTTATGAGTGGGAAAGGAACATCTAATATCAACCGGAAGTATGAATAATTGAACGTCACTTTATAATTTCATATATGAAGGAGGGTTAATTTTGGTATTGTGGGAAAGAGCTATTCAAAAGAAATAACTTTTATAGGAAGTATTTTTTAATATTAGTTTCTATTTTTATCCAAAACCGTTTTCAAAATCTCGATTTTTTATGAATCTTTCCTCATTTCACCACTAGATGTTGCTGTCGGCCATTTTAAAAAATCATGACATTAAGAAATGGCGAGTGATAGTAAGTCACAAGGAATAGTTTTATTAACAATACGACAAAATAATGTAATACCCTTAACTAAACTTCATAACTTATTACACTTAAGCCCAATAACATGAAGTAACTTGATTCTTTAAAATGGCCGACAGCGTCATCTAGTGGTAACATAAGAAAACACTCGTGAAAAATCGAAATTTTGAATGCGATTTTGAACAAAAACAGTAAATAATATCAAGAAGTGCTTCCTATAAAAGTTATTTCTTTTGAAAAGCTTTTTCCAATAATACCAAAATTAACCCCCCTTCATACATCAAATTATAAAGTGACCTTCAATTATTCATACTTCCGGTTGATATTAGATGTTCCTTTCCCACTCATAAGAAAGTGTATCCCCTATTTATCCAACAAATTTTTTGTTTGAAGTTTCTAGGACTTATAGTTTTCGAGTAAATCAGGTGGTACGGGTGGTCAGGGACACCTGTATATACGTTATTTTTCCAATCTCTAACAGTTTCTGGTGTCCGGTTATCAGAACCCACCTCATAAACCTTTCTGGGTCATTATCAGGTTTAGGAAATCGGTAATGAGAGGATTCTTTGTCGGTGAAGTGGAGCGCAAGATGTACGGGTGTCCCAGACCACCCGTACCACCTGATTTACTCGAAAACTATAAGTACTAGGAACTTGAAATAAAAAATTTTATACATAAATAGAGTATAAACTTTCTTATGAGTGGGAAAGGAACATCTAATATCAACCGGAAGTATGAATAATTGATGGTAACTTTATAATTTGATATATGAAGGGGGGTTAATTTTGGTATCGTTGGAAAGAGCTTTTCAAAAGAAATAACTTTTGTAGAAAGAATTTTTTAATATTATGTACTATTTTTGCTCAAAATCGCTTTCAAAATTTCTATTTTTTACTAGTGTTTTCTGATATCACCACTAGATGTCGCTGTCGGCCATTTTAAAAAATCAAATAGCTTTATGTTAGTGGACTTAAGTATATTAAGTTATGAAGTTTAGTTAAGGGTATTACATTATTTTGTCGTATTGTTAATAAAATTATTCCTTGTGACTTACTATCACTCGTCATTTCTAAATGTCAGGATTTTTTCAAATGGATGACAGCGACATCTAGTGGTGACATCAGGAAACACTCGTAAAAAATCGAGATTTTGAAAGCGATTTTGGATAAAAATGGTAAATAATATCAAAGAATTCTTTCTACAAAAGTTTTTTCTTTTGAAAAGCTCTTTCCAACAATACCAAAATTAACACCCCTTCATATATCAAATTATAAAATGACCTTCAATTATTCATACTTCCGGTTGATATTAGATGTTCCTGTCCCACTCATAAGAAAGTTTATACCCTATTTATGTATCAAATTTTTTGTTTCAAGTTCCTAGGACTTACAGTTTTTGAGTAAATCAGGTGGTACGGGTGGTCTGGGACACCCTGTATAAAATGCAACTATTTAATTTTTCTGTATATTGTTTAATTTCGTTTACTATGTTTATTGTTTTAAGTTATTTTATTACGTCCGTCTTTTATTCGTAATTCTTTATTGTATGCGTGCGCCGTGTTTTAAAATTAGTTTTCGTCCTGTTATATAAGTGTAGTTCGTTGTAAAATAAAGTCTTTTCTTGTACTGTGAGGAGTGAGTTTTAATTCTAAGTGATCACAAGTAAGAACCTTTCAATTTATACTAACATTTTCGATTTTCACCAATTCGCGAGAACGAATAGATTTCTCTTAAACAGCAACACATTTTAAAAACAGTTGCCTTTCCGCATGTAACATTTAAATGTAAAAATATTGCATACCCCACCCAATCCGACTCCTATAACTGTGACGTTTATAATATTATTCATTATGCCGAGTGCTTTTTCTGTTACACATCTATTTAGTCCAACTTCTTATAGAGCATATCTTAAAGAAACCATTCTAACTTCCTCTGAATTATTAGTTAATGCATGTATTTACTGTAGAGAATGTGAAAATGAACTTATTTATCAATGTAATAAATGCAGTAGGCAATGTCATCAGGTTTGCTTTGGTCGTTCAAAAAAAGTACGAATGTGATCTTTGCAAGGGAGATTCATCTTAAAGGATTAGGCCAGTCAAGTATTCAACACAGTGTATGCTTATACAAGCCACTTATAATAATGTGATAACGCTATGTCAAAAACATTAATTTTCTTCAAATAATATCAATTACCTTAAATTGAAACCGAAAAACACTTATGGCGAATTCGATTGGGTGCACTGGTGCGCACCAGTGCATAACAGCGTGTTCTATTGGTTGTTTCGTTGTATTCTATTACATTTTATTATTGTAGTTTATAAAACATTTTAAACATCATCAAGACTTGAACACACTTACAAGTGATGTTATGATTATGTTTGATTTCATCGCGTTCTGTTGAATTTGCCCTTTTTTGCACTAAGCTAGTGTGACATATGTCACATTTTGCACTCAACGAGTGCGCACCAGTGCACACTAGTTTTGCCAATCGAATTCGCCATTAGATTGGCCTATTAACTAAATAATACAAGTAAAAGTGACACGTTCAAAACGATTTTTACCGAGTAAAATTCTTAAAAGAGCTCGGACATGAAAACGACGTTTCTTAAAATTGCAAAATTCAAGTATAAGGTTCAAGTATAAACTACTTAAAAAAAAATCTTCTTTATCGGCAACACATTTCTTAGCTTTTATATTCAGTAGCATTGACAATTCTTCATATTAACTTCATAGAAGTTTGAAAAGTTCTTCTTGATTGTCTTAAGGTTTCGCCTCAATCATGCTTATTAACTTATGCAAATGACAAAATTTTCATTTTGTATCATTTTTACATTGCAAAACTTTGTAAATTCAAGTCAAAAATTATAAAAACTCCAGAAAAGAGACGCTCTTTTTTATTTTATACAAACGTGCAGGAGATACTAAACTGAATACATTGTGAAGATCTTAGCAATTAATGGAGTTCATGGTTAGTTTTCTGGTGTTTTAGCTATAACACAACTGTTCACAGTAGTACTAAATACACGCCGTATGAACTAGTTTTCGGTAAAAAATGTAAATTGCCTAGTAATGTTTTTGAGAAAGTTGAACCTTTACACAATTTCGACAGTTATCCTTTAGAACTAAAATATAGACTAACTAAAGCTCATATGGATGCAAAAAATAATTTAATAGAAGACAAAATTAGAAGGAAAAGTATATACGATAAATTCTGTAATTTATAATAAAGATGACCTAATATTGTTAAAAAGTGAAGTAGGAAATAAATTAAGTACTTTATATGAGGGTTCTTATAAAGTGATTAAAGACAATGCGCCAAATGTAACCATAATGAAGGGCGGAAAGGAAATGATTGTTCATAAAAATAGAACAAAATTGTATTTCAGTTAAGAGTAATTGTATTAGTAATTAAGTAATTCATGTATGTTAAGATGACGTTATTGTGTTAAATAAAAAAAAGGGGAACGTGTAGTAGGAGTAGGGGGTATTAGTAAGTAAGTAGTGGGGATTAACAGAACGGATCGATAATGTGCGATCAATGATCAATAATGAACTGTACTTAACATGGTAAAGAGAGTAATAAATAGTAATAAGTCGGATGGTCTTTTCCTTAACGAACCCAAGTCACTACACCCTACGATTCCATTGCCGTTGATTCAATTTTTGGCTAGATTATCATGGGGCAACCTCATTTTCTTCTGAAACACCAACATCCACTTGTTTATCAACCTCAGATGCCTATTTAGATCAACCACTACGCCGATTTTGGAAAATCGAGTCTATCCCGAAGGGTCCATTATTAATGCTAGAAGACGAACAGTGCGAAGCTCACTTCAAAGTTAACTACACTAGAACACTTAATGGCCGCTTCGCTGTGTCTCTCCCTTTCAATGAGATGAACCTCAAAAATGTATCGTTACGATCTGAGTATATACAGGGTTTCTCACGGAACTGGTTCGTTAGAACTTTTTTGGGTTCCACTATTAGTAGATATTTGAGATTTTGCCAGTAGGAGTTATTCATCTTAATCTTTCGATTTAAATATATTTTCAAGATGGCTGCCACTTCCGATCGACCGGAAGTAGGATACAACTTCTTAGTAACTTCTTACTTGTTAGTCACTGTAGAGCATTTAAAAAAAGCATGGAATAAGCTTTGGGCTGACAATCAAGATGAGATTGGAGAAGAGAATAGTGAAACTGAAGTTGAAATGCTTGACATCATAAAAGATGTGGCAAAACTATGCCAGTTAGTTCCTGGTTTTCACGAGTGTGACGAGTCTGATGCTGCGGAATAGATCTATATAAAGTCAGTCTCCTCTTATGGCACTCTACATGTATAGAAAAGAAACTAATTGCTCGAATACCCGTTAAGTTATCAAAATCAGGTTAATCGATTCGATAAAGCATTCTTTATTCTATGATATTAACCTATGGCTAGATCCGAAATACGTAAATTACTGTAGGTAATTAATTAATAACTAATGACGTGACAAGGAAATACAGCAAATATCGCCATACTTGAGGGGCTCTCTCTCGTTTTTCATCAATTATTCGATTGAATGATTGAATCGAAATCAACGTCATTCGATTAGTCTCTTCTTAACCTACAAGATTATCCCATAATCCATCCCCGATTTTGAAGATTTGAAGTACTTACTTATGACCTCGTAAAGGTAGGTGCGTCACGTTACGACTCGTACTGAATAACCAGACAAGGGGCTGAGCGTCCTATTTACATGGGAGTACATGCGTATAAAAAAAACGCTAATAGTTCAGTTACCCATTAAGATATCAGAAAGAAGTTAAACCTTTTCGATAAAGAAGTCTTTATTCTATCAAAATGACTTATGGTCCGATACAATATACGTAAAATACTATAAGTAATTAACTACTTAGCAACGAGATGGCAATGGAAAGTTAGTGCATTTAAGGGCCCTATCTTCTTTTCTCTTTTGGTCAATTTTAACTCTTAACCACCGTAGTGACGAAAGTGTAACGTCATCACCGTAGTGCGGTCTCAACGACCGCATATACAACGGCCCTAATTTTTAACAATAACATATTTTATTCGTTGAAGACACTTTCATGAGGTAGAATATTCCTAAACTAAAACTCAGGACATGACTTTTAATACAATTTATTAAAAGAAATAAAAATTTATTATTATTTATAATGACTTAAATAATAATTATTTAAATAATAATAATATATTTAAATTGTATATAGCATTTTATTAAAATTTTTACGAGAACTTAAAAAAAAAGTTTATAAAAGCAAACGGCGATTCCAGACGAAATTAATAATGAATGCTAATTGATGAATATATTAGTCATAAAAAATATAAATATAAGCACAAAAAAAACTTCTCAGAGATCACGTTTCAGTTTACACACGTTCCCCCTTTTTTATATTTAACACAATAACATCATCTTAAGATACATGAATTACTTAATTACTAATACAATTACTCTTAACTAAAATACAATTTTGTTCTATTTTTATGAACAATCATTTACTTTCCGTCCTTCATTATGGTTACATTTGGCGCATTGTCTTTAATCACTTTATAAGATCCCTCATATAAAGTACTTAATTTATTTCCTACTTCACTTTTTAACTATATTAGGTCATCTTTATTATAAATTACAGAATTTATCGTATATACTTTTCCTTCTAATTTTGTCTTCTGTTAAATTATTTTTTGCATCCATATGAGCTTTAGTTAGTCTATATTTTAGTTCTAAAGGATAACTGTCGAAATTGTATAAAGGTTCAACTTTCTCAAAAACATTATTAGGCAATTTACATTTTTTACCGAAAACTAGTTCATACGGCGTGTATTTAGTACTACTGTGAACAGTTGTGTTATAGCTAAAACACCAGAAAGGTAACCATGAATTGCTAAAATTTTCACAATGTATTCTCAAATAAGCATTTAATACCTTATGTGAATTTTCTAAAGCACCTATGCTCTCATGATGATATGCTGTTGCCTGAAGATGTTTTATATGAAGCAATTTGCAAACTTCATTCATTGTGGAAGATATAAATTCAGTACCTCTATCTGTGCCAATTTCACACGGAATACCGTAACGTAAAATAAAATTTCACGAAATCTGTAATATCGCTAGCAAGATTTGGCCAATAGTAATATTTCTTAATGTTATTTATCATTCTAGATATACCTACATGACCACTAGTTGGTAGTAAATGAAGATCATTTAAAATTCATTTTTTAGTCTCATCATTCTCTATTCTCTTTATTCCCTTTACTATAGATATTCGTGGGCCGGCCCAGTTATCAGTTTTTGACACAAATCGCATTTCTACAGATTTTTTTTGGTTTTTAAGGATTTCTACAACATTTGGTTGATCAGTCCAAACGATTGTACCTTCTTCACTATCTTTAGATGTTCTTACTGGTGCATTCAACGCTCGACTTTGTGCTCGTGTCATTACATTTACTACATGTTGATTCATTAACTTTAATTCGCTCGATAATATACGTGATGGTGCATCTGCCGTAACACTTTGACTACCTTTTATATATTCAACATGGAAGTAGTACTCCTCTAACCACATCCTAAACTTCGCTAATCTACTGAAGGGATCTGTTAAGTTAAATAAATAAACTAAAGGTTTGTGGTCCGTTAAAATTTTGAAATGTCTACCATACAGGTATGGCCTAAAATACTTTACGCTCCATACAATAGCTAACAGCTCCTTCTCTATAGTCGGATAATTTAATTCACTTTTATTTAATTGGCGACTTGCAAAAGCTACTGGTTTTCCGTTACTATTAGATAAAACTGAACCTCCGGCTGTTCCTGATACGTCTGTTTGCAGAATAATTTCATTCTCACTTGAAAAATCGGATATTGTAGCACCGGCGGTTTTATAAGACAATTTTTTAAATACTCAAAAGATTTATTACCTTCATTGCTCCAAACAAATTCATTACCTTGTCTCGTAAGTTTATTTAATGGCAAAACAATGTCAGCAAACTTCGAAATATATTTTCTGTAGTAATTTGCAAATGATACGAATATCTTTACTTCATCTGCAGTTTTAGGAACAGGACAATTTTTCAAAACTGTTATTTTCTCTGAGTCGGGAAGTATCCCTTGAGTGGTAATTATATGGCCTAAAAACAATATTTCTTTTTTTAAAAATTCACACTTCAACGGGTTTAATTTTAAATTTACTTTCCTCAAACGACTAAAAACCTGCAATAAATTTTTATTATGGTCCTCTAAATTCCTACCAAATACAATTAAGTCATTTAAGTAGACGAAACATTTTTCGTAATTGAGTCCTGACATAGCTATTGTCACTAACCTGGAAAACGCATGTGGACTGGTTTTCAATCCCATTGGCAAACTTTTTAATTGATATTGAGCAGTGTTTGTTGTAAAAGCGGTATATTTCCTACTATCCTCATGTAATCCTAATTGATAGTAACCCTGGCTAAGATCTAAATGAGAGAAGTATAAAGCTCCAGATAACAAATCAAGAATGTCCGTAATATTAGGAAGTGGGAATTTATCGTCATGAATTTTTTGATTAAGTAACCTATAATCTACTACTATTCTCCATTTATTTTCTCCACTCGAATCAGATTTTTTAGGTATTAATAAAATAGGTGATGACCACTCACTACTACACGGTTCCATCACGTTATCTTTAAGCAATTTAGTTATTTGATTATTTATTTCTTCTCTTTGACAATGCGGTAACCTATATGTTTTAACATAACCTGGAGAAACATTTTCCTTTAAATTAATAGATTTGGAATATAAGTTTGTCATTGTTAATTTATCTTCTGGCAGCGGAAATATATCGGAAAATTTTGCACAAAAATGTTCTATTGAAATCTGTTCAAAACATTTACACTATCCTGAACAAAATTACAAACGTAATGGTCATGTAAATGTGTAATTGTGTAATCGGTTGACAATTTTTCAAAGTTATCTGTGAATCTCGGGTATTTAAAATTTTTACTGGGATTTGATTTTCTCGATAGGTTACAATCGCTCCTGCCATAAAAACTCCTGGACATAATTCTTGTGGAAGAACTACTCAATCATTTTTTAAGTTAGTTGTTAAATAATGAATACTCTCACATCTAGATGGTAAAGTTAACAGATTATATAATTCGCTATTTAGCTTAATTTGTATGGTTTTGTAACAAGCTAGCAGCAGCTGTCTATCACGTAGCGGGATCTTTCTGATTTGCAGATTGCTCCGTCGGATCCGCGGAGCTATTCGCGTCCCGGCTGAGCAATACGCACAATCTTTGCTGCTTATTAGGGGGTTGTTATCGTTTGGTGGGGTTCGGCACACTGCTTTAGCGTTCGTTTGAAAACGAACAGCAGTCGGGGTTATTTACTTTAATCTCTTTTACCTACAAATTGTTAAATAAAATAAAGACTTTAACTCAATAGAGAATTTATTAACTAAAGACAAGAAATCAATTACACAATTATAAAGGTGCTAATGATATTAATAATCTATGTGGGAAAAAAACGAAAACTAATTAACAGCGCGGGCAATCTGCAACACGGTAAAGTAGCAGCCAATGTTTAGGCTAGGCGGTTATGATCAATCAGCCAAGCTACATTTAACCCACCCGTTCCACTCTCCTTGGTTTGGGTTGACAATTATCTCGTCACTTTCACAATTTTTATTAATATTCGATAGATACAAGAAAAATTTAATACGTTACAATTTACGGCGATAAAAAGAAAAGAAACTTCTAATCACTCTTTTTAACTTAAAACTTAACTCTCTACGATTTCGCGGTCTTGATTCTCCCGTGTCCCGACACACTCTCTCATCTTCATCATTCTTTCTTCTCGTGCACCCTGGGTTCCGGTAGTGGGACCACATATCTTGATTAGCCCCATTACCCCCACGTGCTAACACCTCAGCGTTTCCCTCATTTGCATATCAGCCCTAGCCTAAACAAACTCCCAATTCGCCACCAAGCATTTCAGCTTCCCACACCATTCAAAGAAATAAACTTACCACGCAGCATAGCTGGACGATAACATTCATTACGATAGCGCGGTTTGTTACCGCAGCAAATCCTAGCGATAATTATTCATAACGAATAATGCGGTTTGTTACATCCCTCCCATCTAACAAAAAGAAGGCTTTTCCTAGAAGCCTTCTTTTGAAATGACCTCAAACGATTATACCGAAACAAACCGCATTTCCGTTTCTTAATCCTTATCTAATTTACATCATAAATCGAGATACATAAACGACTTTACCTAATTACTACCTTAAACTTACACGGTCACTTCTTCAATGAAATGTCTTTGTTATTCTTCTTTTTTTATGTTTATTACGTGTCCGTCACCGAGTACCGGAGTTTGATTTATCACTTTACGGTAAGGTTTTTACATTAAGGTTTGTTTGTTTGACACACCACGCGCTATTATCGTTTAACGGGGGCACATACTCTTGACGAAGGGAACCGCGCACTCACATCAACACTGGGGAAGTTGTAGTACATTGGACGACCTCGAAGCTGCAGTTACGTCGGCCTTCATTAGTAAATAAACATTTCTCCAGCTGATGGGGTCGAGGGTCGTGATCATGGGTAAGGTTACTACTATTTGTTGCGTAAGCGGTTCTTCTCGTTTTTTTTTTTTTTTTTTTTGTTTAGGATGACATTTCGTTGGGGAGACAGTGGAATTACGGTTTGTAATAGAAGTATAGTAGGGTTTTTTGGAGCAAAGGGAAAGGTGTGATCTGTAATCAAAAGGACAAAAATTCTTTTTTTTTACTCTAGGTATCGGGACGGGGGTTTTATAATTCTTCGTTCTCTGCCGTTATCAGGGTCGTCAAGCATCAGGCGTTTAGGGGGATTATTAATCGTCGGGCAAAGGGTTTCCTCAACTTCAGATAGATTTCTATTACGAAAGTGTATCGCTTGACCCGACGTATGTAGACAGATAAAAGCAGGTGGTGGTTTATGAAACGGATCACCTTCTAGTTCTTTTTCATCGATAAGAATATTTTGATCAGATTCCTCCTGACCTTCCATCACTTGCTCGTTATAATTTGTTCTAAACGGCTTCAATCTATTGCTGTGTACTAACATTCTTTGTCTACCATTTACTAGCGTTATTTTGTAATTAACGGGTCCTTTGATTTTTGTAATAAGGTACGGCCCTATCCATGATTGTGCTAATTTTTTATTCACTCCCGGTTTTACCGCAATGTCTTTTAATAGTACCAAGTCTCCGACGTTGAAATCCCTATTTTTACTGGACTTGTGGTAATATTGGGCTTGTCTTTCAGCGGCAATGCGTAATCTATCATATACAGTATTGTACACATCTTTCATTCGCGTTGTCATTTCTGATATATAATTTTCATCGTAATCGTATCTGGATCTCTCTGGTTGTAGGATAGCATCCGTGGGAAAATCCATGTCTCTCCCGTATAACAGAAAGTGTGATGTATACCCCGTACTGCTATGAACCGTAGACCTATGCGCAAGAAGAACATAAGGCAACTATTCATCCCAAGTCTTTTGATCTTTTGTCACATAAGGCGACAGGATATCCTTTATTACTCAGTGGCTTCTATCGATAAGTCCGTTACACTCAGGGTGATAAGGAGTAGTTCTTTCATTAACCCAGAAAGGAAATTGGTACCTTGATCGGTTAATAATTGCTGCGGAGTACCGTGACGACTGATAATGTTTGTGACAAATGCCCTCGCTATGGTGTCGGCTTTCTGGTCAGGTAAAGCTACCGTTTCTAAGTATTTCGTAAAATGGCCTTGAAACGTAAGTGTATTGTTATTTCCCTGATTGGTTGTAGTTTAGGGGCCAACTATACCCATCGACGTTCTTTCGAAAGGTTTTCGGACAGTATTAAATTTTTGTAAAGGAACTCTAGAGAGATGCGGCGAGGTTTTTCGCCTATTACAAGACTCACAATTTAGACAATAGTTTTTAATATCCTGCGCCATAGAAGGCCAAAACAATCTTTCCTTAATTAGAGCAACAGCCTTTGCCTGACCTCCGTGTCCGGCAAATGGTAGGTTGTGATACTATTTCGTAGGGCTTGCTTAATTAAAGATTTTGGAAGGACTAATAAATCCCTTAGAGAGGAGTCGATTTTAAACAAAATGGAATCGTTGTCTGGGAAATATTTATCGCTGTAGTAATTCGGGAATTACTGTGAGTTTAGGAAAAATACCATTCACATTAGGGATTCGAGTTATATAACGTGTTTGATCTTTCGTTTACGACGTCCGGTAGAAACACCTAAACTTGTGGATTATGTGGATTTTTAGGGAAGTTATGTATCCTCAACTTTATGGGTTTTGGCTCACGTAATCGTTGATGGTGCCACGGTCTGGGAATTACATGAGGATTTTCGCAATTAGCTAGTTGGCGTGGTTTTTTTGGTAGGTCCCGTGGCCTAAGTGTCGACGTAAGGTGCGTTAGGGATTGGTTAATTAATATTGTAAAAACACCCGCCCGAGTCTTCTGGATTGGCCTCGTGCGAGGGGTTGTCCAGACGTTAGGTACGCCCAAGTAACTCAGAATTACCATCTCCTTGAACCGAGGTTACTTGCGAGAGAATCTTTTTATTTTGGTTAATCTCAATCGGACTCTCAACCCGAGAATCTCAATCGGACTCCCAACCCGAGAATCTCTATCGGACTCTCAACCCGAGAAACTCAACCAGAGTCTCACCCGAGAATCGCAGTTGAACTCTTAGCTACAAATTTGACACGAGCTTGGAATCATATTATTCATCGTCGAATCTCAGCATTCGTTTTCTTCGGTGCATTCAAACTTCAGGACTTTGGAAATAAACCGCGTCGCGTGTTATTTCGGTGTGGTGTGATCTTTGTAAGGTGTTGGATATTCACGAGCGGCCCAGTTCGAGAAGGCACCAGGGGAATCCAGATTGACGATCAGGATTAATTGCAACAATCATCCGCAAGTCCAGAGTAAGTCTGTTTGCCAAATTCTCGTGATCACCTGTTAGGGACCATCCGTGTAGTAGGGTATTAGATAAAGATCGGGATTCCTAGTCTATACTCTCTCTCTCTCTCTCTCTAAAGTAACGTCGGTTCAGTTAATGTTAGGGTTATTTTTTGTTATAACTAACTGAGCATTTTTTATATTATTTTGTAAATATAGTTTAAGTGTTGTTTTACACTTGAGTTTCATTTCCTCTTTTTCTAATAGAGCTTTAGTGCAAGAACTCACGGTTCTGAAGTAGTAACCGCGCGCTTTTGAGGGTAATTAAATAATTTATTAGCGCAAAAATAACTGCTTCTAGTGGCAGCGAGTATACCTATAAATAAATAATCGGGTCACACTATTTAATTAGAGACCCGCACCACATGACGAAGCTCCTCTTTTTCGGCCAATGATTTACATATATTTATACAAAAGTCGTCTATTTCTTGTTCCGATAGTATCATATGCCTATCCCAAACTGGAGTTGCGATATTCGATTTAAGTTCACAGATAGTCGCTTTTTTTACCGGGGGCAAGTGATATACCATTACCGTGACGGAGGTATCTTCAAATACTTCTATTATTTCATCTTTCACTATCGCCCAATTCAGCTTATCTAACCCGCATCTTAATCTAGGAATTGCTAAATACTTTTCTTCGGAATTTATCATTTTATTCCGTAGGGTTTCTAAACACTGCCTCAGGGTGTGGTATGTGGGTTTGTTGTAATAATGATCTTTAGTAACCAGGTAGTAGATTTTACGACATTCAGTCGGTTAGAAACGCAACGGCATCGTAACATAATCGCAACGGAATCGCAGCGATCCTCTCCCAAGTACATTCCAACTAAAATTTAGTTTTAAAATGAATACTGTTCTAGAAGATTTCTACACAATATCGAATTTTCCACATTGCATCGAGGCAATTGATGGCAAGCATATTCGCATCATTTGCCCTAGTAACAGCGGCACTCAGTATTTCAACCATAAAAAGTTTTTTTCTATTGTAGTATTGGCATTAGCAGATGCGGAGTATTGTTTTACTGTAATCGATATAGGTTCATATGGAAGGGAAGGTGATAGCAGTATATTTAAGAAAAGTACACTGGGAAAAAAACTTTTCAGTAAACAGCTGAGTATACCAGAAAATCGGCCGCTTCCAGGTACTCAAAATCCGTCTCTTCCATTTGTGATAGTGGAATATGAGGCATTCAGCTTAGGGGAAAATTTGATAAGACCGTATCCGAGGCAAAATTTAACTGATAGCAAGAAAGTATTTAACTATAGATTGACAAGGGCGCGCGGATATGTGGAGTGTACATTTGGTATACTCGCAAATAAATGGAGAGTATTTCACACCACGATTCTAGTATCGCCAGAGTCTGTTAAAGAAATTACTAAAGCGGCTTGTGTGCTCCAGAATTTTGTAAGAAGGAGAGATGGGTATGATTTCAAAAACACATTAACAGATCCCATCAGAAGGGGCTAGACGTCAGAGGTACAGGAGGATCATCTGCAAGGATTCTAATAAGGCAACAATTTGAAAATTATTTTGTTAATGAGGGGTCTGTGCCTTGGCAGTATGAAAAAATATAGGCGTAATTCATAGTCCACTAAATCATCCGATATAATCATTAATGAAAACAAATAGCAGTATTTATTTAGTTAATAAGATACGAAGCAATCTAAAATTGTTCTAAATCATTGTTCTGATATTCTATTATAAGTGTACTTACATAAATTGCTTTTTATTTCTATGGGCATGTCACCCCAGTTATCATGATTTCGGCAACTTCGTCCCATAATTTTGCCTTCACATTTCTATTACTGTATTCTTTTAATTTTACATTATACAATGCTGGTCGATTTTCTATCGCGCTAATAAATTTTTCCGTATCGAACATGTTCATTTCTTTACGGTTTTACTTCAAATAATGAAGCTGAAGAGCTCATTTTGAATATGCCTGTACTTGTTTGTGGTACGATTGCATACGTCTAGACAGCGCCATACGAAACAATGTGTCTCGTTTTAAATACGAGGTGCGAGAGGAGGTGGCTTTTGCGTTTAAGACGCGCTCGTTGCGGATCGCTGTGAGACGCTAGCTCATTAAAATCAACGTAATGCCCTAACCGTTGCGATTCCATTGCGTTTCTAACGCTGCTTTTTCAACGCTTGTGTAGACGCTCCCTAAGGCCCAACGGGCTAACCTTGAGCTGGGATCTTGTATATTCATTAACCACCGCAATGGCCTATGATCCGTAACGATAGCAAATTTGCGGCCATACAAATAACATCGGAACTGTTTGATTCTAAAGTAAGTACTGAATCTGAAGTAACAGCGGCCCTTAAGTTTTGAAATGCATCTAATTCCTTTTGTCCAAATTTAAACGAGATACCGTTCCGTGTTAATTTTGTGAGTGGAACCGCTATTTGTGAAATGTTTGGTACAAATTTCCTATACCAACCTACTAGGCTGAGAAATTCTCTACAGATTTTAACGTTTCTCGGAATAGGGAAATTTTGTATGCAGGAGATCTTTCCAGGATCGGGTTGGGCTCCTTTCGCCGTTATTATGTGGCCTAAATAAGTCACTTTTGGGACCAAAATTTGGCTTTTTGCCATTTTTAATTTAAGTCCTGCGTCAGGGACTTTGTCGAATATTATCTTTAATTTTCTCAGATGGTCTTCCACGCCGGTTCCGTTGAACACTATAATATCGTCCAAATAGACGAGGCAGTGACTGCCTATTAATCCGGAAAACGTATAATTCATAAAGCGTTGGAACGTTGAAGAGGCATTTACTAACCCAAACATCATTCTATTGCCTTCATAGGTCGTATGGGGTGGAGAAAGCAGTTTTCTCCCTGTCACTTTCTTCCACTTCGATTTGATGATACGCTGACGCCACGTCAAATACGCTAAATGGATTAGCTTTGCCTAGCACGTCCACAGTCTCTTGCAGGTTAGGCAATGGGTACGCGTCTTTTTTCGTTACGGCATTCAATCCTCTATAATCTATGCATACTCGAGGTTTTATAGTCCCATCTGACATTTGTCGGTTGACAATAACTACCGGCGCCGACCAAGGAGAGTGAGAAGGTCTAATAATATTTTTCTCCAGCATCTTATCTATTTCTTCTTGTAGCAGTTCTCGTTGATGAAATGGCACTCGATAAGGCCGTTTACTGATTGGTGGAACATTTTCTGTAATTATCCGATGCTTTACCTTGTGGGTTTTTGCAAAGGTTTCTGCGCCTTCATCGAATATGTCTTGGTAATTAATTAATAGGTCTTGAACCGATAAACGTTAGCTATAACTTTATCTTTTGGAATTTACAATGCCTTCTCTCCTAAGTTGGCACTAACACGTTCGGTTTTTCGCCTTTTAGAATTGCAGCTCTACCTATTAATACATTTTCCTGGGTAAACGTCTCATCCGGCTCAATTATTATATCCCGCTCTTCTTCATATCCTTGAATTTCAACCTTTAGAATTTGTTCCGAGAACGGCTCGATCACGGCCTTCTCTACTACTAAAACTCGTTTACATTTTTCCTCTTTATTTTCCTTAAATTTAATTCCTTCAATGTCTTTTTGTACCTCATTTCTATATTCGCCTGTATACTCTTGAAATTCACAAAAACCATGTTTATCGTTTTCCTTCCTATCGTCGTTAATTCTTTCTTCTTCTAGATACGCTCGGACATCCTCCTCCTTTTGATATACATTCTCATCATTCATCTCCTCGAGTAGCGCTTCTTGCGCCGATAGTTCGTTATCTACGCTCTTCTTCTCTTTACTACACATTTTACCGTTACTCTCGTTTACTTACGTTGTATTATTTTCTACTATCCCCACTTTATGCATATGACTCTTTGGTCGTTTATAGCTTGAAATGTAATCTTCTTCTTCATCATCTTCGCTAACCTCTCCAAATTCTTCTACTCTAACGTTGACTTCAAAAGGTATGAATTTTTCGATTAGCTTGGTTATGGAATTGTTCTTAATAATTGGTTTATGTGCCATCTCTTGCCTTGGTGTTTCTTTATTGGATTCGTCTAATTCGATTTTAGCTGGAGTAGTAACGGGCCCTCTGGTTTTCTTGAATCTCTGTTTGCCATCGGATTGACCATAAAACTATGCGGTTCTTCATCGGGTAACTTTGTAGTGTCATCACTTTCTCCCTTTTCTCGTTGTGTGAACTTAATCCCACTCGCATATCCCCACATAACATTCCAAGAAATCACGTCCTAATATCCCGTCAGTCGATAATTGCAATTCATCCGTGCATACGTGACACGGAAATTCCCCTAGATTTAGTTTGTCAGCTACCGAAAATTTTAAATCCGCGGTACCTAGTAATTCGATACCATACCCCGTTATTCCTGATATTACTAGATTCCCTACTAAGGTTTTATTGTCTCAGATGGTACCAGATGACGTTTAATTAACGAAATGGACGAGCCTTTATCAACTAACATCGTTAATACGATATTGTTATTACGTAATTTGATGCACGACGGCGTTTCAAATGATAGTCTCAAATGAGGTATTACTAAAGGAATTTGCGGACTATCACGTGTTACTTCGCGATTTACGGGGAGGACGTTACCCATTAATTCGGATTGCCCGCGGATCGGGTGCTCACTAGGGCTAGGCGATACCACAAATTAGCTATCGAATATCGATACCATGATAGTATCGATACTATTCAAAGTATCGATACCAGTCGTATCGAGTAGTATTCGAAGTATCGATATTTTCATTACCATCATAGTATCGATACTTTCGATACCATCACGGTATCGATAGTAATCAAATTTTCTGCATTACTAACTCACACCTTATATGAGATTTTAGGTTGGTTTAAAATACTTGATATTGAATTTTAGATAAAAAAAAAACCATTGTCCGATTGCACAAAACGATGGAAAAAAACCGGTATTAAATAATGGTAAAAACGAAACGTACATAACTTTTTTTATTAATGGTATTAACATAACAATATTCATGTCATTGAAATCAAACAAGAAATACAAAATACTGTTAACAATGAAAATAAAAATGTCTGTAAATGCAAAACTTATTTTTTTATATATTTTTTATTCATAAATAAAAAAATAATTGTTCGGCATGCTCCTCCGTTAGCGATGCACGAGTATCTGTAATTATATTTCCACCACAACTAAAAACGCGTGCAGATGCTGTGCTGGTGCCTTGACCAGCTAAGGTGTTTTCCACCATTTTAGTAGATCTTGTGAAAAGTCCAGCATCTCCAGAGATTTGTAGTTGCGTAATTCCGATTTTAATTTTTCTTCTTTTGATAAAGACAATAATGATTTTGTGTTGATTTTGTAGACAGAAAGTCTGCTATGCAAAAAGGTATGGAAATTTTTTACTATTTTTCGATACCAATACTGTCGACACCAAATACCAAGTAGTATCGATACCGTCCAAGGGTATCGATACTTTTTCAAACAATACTTCGATACCGATACCAAGTTAGTATCGAATACCGATACCACAAGTGGTACCGATACCATATAAAAAGTATCGATACTTTGCCCAGCCTTAAAAAAGACCGAAATATGTGGTATGGGTAACGAGAAAAAAGCGAAAACCTCCCCAAAACTTTTTTGGCGCCTCCACCAAAATGTCACGAGTCACTCGCTTGTTCCTAGTTACGGGGCTAAATAAGCAAGAGGTATACTTACTTTCCGGCGTTCCTTGGAGCTGCTCTAATACTTGCAGGGGGAGAGGGATGTACCAGTAACACACCACTTGACGTCTACTGCCTTTATTACCACACGGCGGAGCTAGCACCTGGAACCTCTTCGAACGAGCTGACGGTGGGCGGATGACCAGGAACCAAGAAATCGTCCCTACCATCGAATTCCCTGCCTTCTTATACTCGTTCGATTAGGCGTTTGTGCTAACTCCGCAATATACAATGACCCCCTTTCGGGGCTTTGCCCTGATCGTGGCAATATTAACCTGCCATGGCCGAAATAAAAATTGCTCTACATGTGGTCCAACACTTTCATTTTATTCCTTTGAAACAATAAATAAAGGTAAAAGCATTTTCCGGAAGTTGATGTGGTAGGAAGGATGGTGTTTCAATGTAAAGTGGCAGATATGGAGCCTGCAACTATTGTAGTTGTCTTCGTTCCTTGTGCAGCTAATGTATGCCCACAGTGTAATTTGAGGTTGAAGCAACTTTCATCAGCATTGTATGTGTTGTCTGCTCCTACTTTGTTAAAGTGATTTTTTGCAGTGTTAAAAAAATTTAAAGCAGTTGCTTTCAGTGTTTCAGTGTCCATCTGTGCCATATGATCGTGTTATAAATTTATTGACTTTTCTTGATACAATTTTATAGGTTTTTTTTATCTATTTCATGTACCCTACATATCCTGCTGGTTTTATAATTTTTTGAATTTTCGGATTAAGGAGCTTCTCTTGTTAGTTAGTCTTCTATGTTTATAAAAATTAGTAAAAGAAAGAAGTCAAAATTTTTGGTTTCTGGTATTAGAGATTCTGTTTTCTTAGAGCATGTCATTTCCAGTCTAAAATAGAGCACGAAAGTATAAATAAGTATCCATTATCCATTTAAATGTTTCGTTAATACCATAGATCTCGTTTTCGATTTCGGCGTTTTCCCCCTATCTAATAGGCGTTTCATCCCTAGCTAATATAACGATAATGATTACGAAAATTGAATTACATGCACCTAACAAAAATGAATTAAGATAAACTCGGACACGTGTTTAACGTATAAGACAAACGTAATCGATCTTCGGAACCGCACGTAGGTGATTAAGGAATCGATAAAAATGGTAGATGGTTAAGTGTTAATATCAAAAGAATAAAAAAAAACTTATTAAAAAATGGTAATAACTAACCATTAGCTACATTTTCTATTTAATTTTGTTTTCTAATATCTCTCCTTTTTTATTTATTTATGATTAAAATTCATAAATTTTATTGGAGACAATTTTTCATGACCCA
The DNA here is from genome assembly GCA_036711955.1 of Digitonthophagus gazella. Taxonomy (NCBI): domain Eukaryota; kingdom Metazoa; phylum Arthropoda; class Insecta; order Coleoptera; family Scarabaeidae; genus Digitonthophagus; species Digitonthophagus gazella. Next base: position 25,333,424 of record JASCIT010000006.1, on the reverse strand, counting down.
CATAGATAATATCACATTATGTGTATTGTTGTGTGAACGTATATCTAATAAAAATTTCCCCCTAATGTTTTTTATTGTCTGCAATAAAGCAAAGCCATTGAATTGCAAAACGATATGAATCTATGTTCGATATTCCATTATATACACAGCATAACAGAAAAGTTCTAACTTCTAGTCACATTTTGAGAAGAAAAATTAACTATTAAAAATTTAAACTTGTTTGTTATAGACCATTTCAAAATGGGTAAAGATAAAAGAAAGCACCAAGGTATTACTAAAACGTGCGAATTATTGAAAAACAGCTGGACAATTCAAACTAAATTGTTCTTTAAGAATTGCACATTACACGGTGTTCGATATGTAGCGGAAAGAGAACGACCCATTTTTGAAAGGTAAATACAAAACAAATTGATTTTAAATTTACAACAATCTAGTTCGAATGTAATTGTATGTGTAAGTTTAATGTCAAACCTATATTACATTATGGCATTTTTTATGTAAATTTATTGAAACTTGACGTATTGTTCTGAAACGTTTGTAGAAACATACAACTATGAATGGGCAATAGTACATTCACACTGTATTCAACGTACCGAAGCGGTTACGTTGAAATATTTCGAAAACTATGATCAAGGTGCAAAATAACAATAAGTAGTTTTATCATCAATCTGGATATTCTTTATTTAATTTATGTCCTACATGTTTCGGAATAATAATTCCATATTCAGGGACGTGTCAAATATCAAAAAATACAATATTACAATTAATAACACTAGCATTACAACATTCGAAAACAGACATCAGAAAGTATCTCGAAAACTACCACTGTGAGGAATTTGACATTTTATACCGATTCAGTAGATAGTAAGCTACCCGTTCAACCAATTTTCAGCAATCTGTTACCTTGGTACTTTAACCTAAAATCGTATTTATTTAACATTAGCTAATAACTAACTAATTAAACATGATATAAACTTTTTTAATTTTCAATATTTATGAAGTTAATCTAAAATTTAGTTACAAGCAAATGTCAATTTTTTAACTTCAAATAACTCCAAAATTAAAGTAAATAGAAAGAACTTGTTTGAATTAAAATTGTAGTTGATTTTATTGTGAGTAGTATTTGTCATCAACAATTTGGACAAATTTTTAATATGACGGTAGTTATAAACAAAAATTGGAGTGTTTATTTTTCAATATTTACTTCAAATAACTACCAAAGTAAGTGAGACAACTTTTTTAAATGAAAATTAAATACAAGACTAGGGAGTTACCGTGCGTTCAGAAATGATTGTAAATCGTTTGAATTTGGCGCGCTATAGATTAATTTTTAAGGTTGGTGTAAATACAATAATGTTAATCATATCTCATAAGCGTGTCATGGAAAATATTGAAAGCTGTCATAAGTTGTCAAAAAACCGTAAGACAAAGGTATTTTATTGAATTTATTGACCAATGCCATTGTAATTGATATCCGATCTCCAATAATTATATGTACATACAGGTGTCCGGAAATAACGTTCGTATACTGAAGGGGGTAATTCTACAGCTAAAAATATAAAGAAAAGTTCATATGAACATGTGTCCGGAAATGCTTCCCAAAGGAATTACAGCTCTTTGAAGTTGATACTCATGGTGTGTTTTTTTTTTAATTATCTTACTTATCCTACAGAGTAGGATGTTGAATTTTGGAACATCCCCTATTATTTACATAAGAAATATGATGATGGTAACCAAAATAATCTACGATGAACAGGTTCTCGTACCGAGGCTGAAGAGCGCCTCGGTAACTACGAGTTAACCTCGTTTAAACTTCAACACGCTGTAGATCGGTAACGAAGCGTTTCCAGACCATGTTTATTATAAACTTTTTTGTATAAAATGACCTGGACAATCACTCCCTTTAGTATTGCCGCATCTTTTTTAAACACCCTCTATATAGGTTTCCACATCTGTAGGATAGCGGTTCGAATTCCGAATAAACAACTTTTTCTGTTTGTTTTAATACAATATTTTACTGCACAGTGGGGCGACATAGCCGAAAAGCGGACATGGCCGTAAAATTGCTTATTTTTAATAAATAAATGTAAAAATAAGTGGAAATAAGTAAAATAAACGTGTACATAATACATAAACATAGATATTATACTAGGAATAATATTTTATTCTATGATTTTAAATGTTTTTTTCCCTTTAGTAGTGGAAGCGGTTCAATTCCCGTACAGTACCATTTTTTTAATGCGCATTTGGAAGGGAAAACAAATTTAATACTTTATTTATTTATATAAAACTAATATAAATAAATAAATAAAAACCGGTAACAACTTGTCCCCTAATTAATCGAACTTATCCAAATTTTGTAGTGTAATAAGTACATATGTATTTATAATTTTGTCGTCTTCGTTTATCCCAACGCTGCAATTGTTGTCGTCGTTTATCGTTTATAATAAAACACGTATTTCTTACACTAAACTTTAATATTCAAACGGCTTAACCCCTTCAGGCCCGAATTTTTTGTCGTTTAGGGAAAAAATATTTTTATACTAAAATTAACTAAATTCATGTGAATGAAAGCAACAATATACTTTTTACAAAAATATTTACTCATTTATATATAATTTTTAAATGTACATTTTAATGGACATATGGTTCTTATTCCAAATTTGTAGAATAGGAAATCTTGAGTGATATTTGTATAAAAAAATCTCTTACCCTATTATAAATAATTTATTATTATATTATAAATAATTGCTTTTGAATAAGCAGTTAGATATATATAATTATTATTTTCTGTGAAATCTTTCAAAACAATTCCTCGCTTTAACTAAACACAAATGAACACGACATTTGTCATAATAAAAATGTGTCCTTCCTTTGCATAATGGCATCTTGCATCGTGTTGCTTCTTTGTTATCATCGATTTGGGGCATATGGTCCACATTATCGTGTTGAATTTCTTTTATTGGTCTTTTCTCACAGCAACGAAATTTCCCTTTTCTTTCCGGTGTAATTTCTCCTTCACTTTTTGAAGGACGACCACGTTTCTTTACATTTACAAACTTGTTTTTATAAATTAAACTATTGGAAACGTGCATACGAAATTCTAACAAATCCATAATATCTTTTTTATCAATTTTAGCTTTGATGCAATCTTGTTTATATTCTATCCAACTATTAGATAGAGCAAAATCCACAAAATGCATAATTACTCGAAGGTCCATTTTCGAGATCTAATACATATGCGATATAAACTTATATACATATCGAGCAGATCCACTTCTCCCATGTTGTTATTATATTGCCTAACAACTTCAGGTCTATCAATTTCGATATATGCTGATTTTTGCTTATCCCACCGTTTTGCTTTATCAATTGTTCCGGTGCCAACAAAGTTGGAAGCCATATGAACTGGTTTGTTGTCCAACCACTTTACCATGATAATGCCATCCTGACTAACTAGATCTTCGGAATAGCCTCTTTTCTTCTTTTTTATATCTTTATCAGATATAAAATGTGGTTTATGAAATCTGTTCATACGAACTGTACCAGCAACGTACATTTTCAATTCCAATAATCGCAGAAGAACAGCATAAGAGTTGAAATAATTGTCAAAATACATCGTATGACCTTCTTTCTTTGCGATTTCTAGTAATTCTCAAACAATTGCACTACTTTGGCCATATTTTTTCACGTTGTCTCTTTTTATTTCAGTGGTACTACCTTGATATGGTATAAACTTGTGGGCAAGTCCATTTGGCCTGCATAATACAAAAATTTTTAATCCCCACTTACATGGTTTATTTTGAACATATTGCAACATGTTTATTTTTCCTGTAAATGGGATCATTTGTTCGTCTATGGAAATATTTTGTCCAATTTCTAATTCCTTACAGCGCTTTGGCACTGCATCCATAATAGGCCTGACCTTGTAAAATTTATCTGTGCAAGCGTTAGGTCTTTGTAAATTATTTACCAAATGTAACATCGTCCGTAGCTAAAAGAACCTATTTTTTGACATGTTTTCCAAGAAAACATTTATGCCAAGGACGGAACTCCAGTACATTCGTATGCGTGAGAACTTATTTAGACATCCAGTCATAATATGTAATCCAAATAAAGTTTTAATTTCAATAACATTTGTTGGTTTGAATCGAGTTTGTCCATGTTGAAGTGCGTATATGTTTGTACATTCGGCCATCTGTTCAAAAATTTCATCTGTTATATATTTAGAAAAATATTGCATAGGATCCAATACAATAGAATCGCCAATTTTGTCATTCTCTATCCATTCGAATTTTGGTGCATCGAGTGTTTGTTTCCTCCATCGTACTCTTTTCTTATTTCGAAAACCTTCTGTAGTGGGCTGTGGATTTAAAATTTCATCTTCTCTATTGCATCCGATTTCCTCAACTTCCCGTTCTTTTCTTACTCTTTCATCTTCAACAACTTTATCTTCTATGTCATCAATATCCGAATCATTCCCATTTTCCAACAATTTTAATAGTTTATCTACATATTTTTCATTTTCTAAATTAGATTTATTTAGTTTCTTATTCATCTTGAACGATAAAATAATCTGCAAAAATATTTTCAAGAATTTTATGTCTAACTATTACTTGCAAAAAATTCAAATCGAAAACTTTATACAGTGTTTCCATTGATTGGGACAGGATGTACATTAGGATGTACGTATTTTTTATAGAGGTTATAATACGAAGCCAAAGTAAATATCTTTTGTACAATTTCATTATTACGTAGACCCATACATACTTTAGTGATGTGTATATGTTTTGACATTCATTTGAAAAAATGAGAACGAAAAACTAACAATATTTGCTACTTACTGCTGTCACAGCTATTCGAATTTCCAACCACTGACGTAAGAAGCACTATAACTCAACATACAAAAATTATATGGCGCTATGGACATTATTCTTTCATGTTAGATAATCACTTGTAGGTACATTAGGTGTTGAAACGAAGTTTAAACCTATACATTATCAAATACAGCACGAAAAGTGTTATGTACATGTGGGACTGGTCGTTGTCTAGGGGTTTAATAAATAAGGCCCGACTTCAAAACGATATAAATATATTCAACAAAATATAGATTAGAACAACTAAGAGAACAAACGTCGTCTTAACCTTAACTCGTCATGCGAACACGCCGTCATCACACCGTTAATCTTACTACGCGTCGGCCGTTACCAACCACAAAAATAAAAATAAAACTATATTGAACTAAAAGTAGATTTCTGTAAAAACAAATACAAAATCCCTACAATTCGGCCATCCTACAGGAAGTCTGCCTCAGACTTCTTTCATCTATGATTCATCTTCATCGTAATGCCATTTTTTCATAAATTCTGCGCAGGTTGATGTTGAGAACGGTCCTTCTCCATGTCCAACCTTTACAACCTGGTAGGTATTGTTAGGTTTTATTTTAGTTACCTTGTATGGCCCTAAATATTTTGCTTTTAGCTTCAGCCCTGGCCCTTGTTGGGTCCTCTTTATCGCTACTAAGTCATCAATATGATATTCGTTTGCTGGTCTTCGTCTTAAATTGTAGGTTCTTCGATTTTCTTCTTGAATTTTCAATGTCTGTCGTTTTGCGTCTTCCCTCATAAGATTTCTGTCATCATCATAATTCTTTTCCATTTCTTCCTCTAAATATTCTTTAATTTTCAAATCTTCTTTATTTCGCATTTTAGTTCCAGTGAGAAGTTCGAATGGTGTAAATCCTGTGCTTCTAGTTTGTGTTGAGTTTAAGATTCGTTGTAACTTATCAATATGCTTGTACCATTTTGATGGTTCATCAGCTGACAGCTTACTCAAAACGGATATTATTGTTGAATTGATTCGTTCAATTTGACCGTTTGCGCGCGGCAAACCAGTAGTTATGCAATGGTGTTTAATGTTCTCATCTTCACAGTAGGATTCAAACTCGTGTGATGTAAACGCACTACCCTTATCGCTTATAATAATAGAAGGGTTGCCAAATATTTTTTGTTGTAATTGCAACTTTGAAATGACCTCTTGACTTGATGTAGACTTCGTTGGGTAAAGCCATATAAATTTTGTAAAACTATCAATTATGGCCAATATGTGCTTGTACTGTTTACTTGTTGACTCTAACGGACCAAGGTGGTCTATGTGGTAAGTATGCAACGGTACAGCCTGCTTTGGTAAAGGATTTAGAAAACCTTCCTGTTTGCCCCGTTTTCTATTAGATTGAATACACTGCACACAATTCGCAATGCAATTCTCTATTTTTGACGTTAAATTAGGAATATAATAATCGCGCTTAATACAATCCTCCGTCTTTTTTATTCCAAAATGATTTTTATTATGGACGGTTCGTATAATTTCAAACTGCATTGTTTTGGGTACTACTAATAACTCAAGTCCATTAGTATAATAATACAATATGTCTTGCTTCAAGAAATAAGGTTGACATTCTTCTTCTTCCTTCAGTTTATTTTTAATAGTAAGTATTTCATTATCACGCTCTTGGGCACTTTTAATTTTTTCATACAGACCATCTTCAACGTTAATTGACATTATCGGATTTCTACTCAGAGCATCTACATGACGCATCCTTGAACCACTTCGATGTTCTATTGTGTAATCAAAGTCTTCTAGATACAGAGCCCATCTTGCAACTCTGGCACCTAGTTCCTTTTTTCTCATTGTTTGGGTAAAAGCTTCACAATCTGTCACTATCTTAAATTTAAGACCCAATAAATACACTCTAAACTTCTTTAATGCTTGTATCACTGCCATAACTTCTAATTCATAACTGGAATATTTTCGCTCAGCATCGTTGGTCTTCTTACTCATGTAATACACCGGATGTAGTTTACCATCTTCCTCACAAACTTGTAGCAACACAGCTCCTATGCCTTCTCTGGCTGCATCGGTGTGTAATTCAGTCACACTTCCTTGTTTAAAAATTCGTAGAACTGGTGTTTCTGCCAACATTTTCTTTAAATTGTTAAATGCCAATTTTTCTTGCTCACCAAACAGAAATTGGTTTGACTTTTTCAGCTGATCAGTTAATGACTTTGCGATCATGGAGTAATTTGGTATAAACTTCCTGAAATAACCGGTCAATCCAAGATAACTTTGTAATTGTTTATAAGTTGTAGGCTCCGGAAAATTCAACACTGCTTTAGTCTTTTCACGAGAAGGATACAATTTAGAGTCTTCAATAACATGACCTAAGAATTCAATCCTTTTCTGAAGAAATCTACATTTCTTAAAGTTAATTTCCAGACCATATTCCTCAGCTACTTGAAATACCTTTTTTAACTTCTCAATGCCTTCTTCTTCATTTGCTGCTGGAATTATCAAATCATCCATGTATGGTAGAGCTATCCCATTCCTTGTCAGTGAATGGAAAATGTGATTTATAAAACGTTGAAATAGCGATGGAGAGTTACATAATCCAAATGGAACTTTCTTGAATTGGAACTGTCCGTTGTGTGTAACAAACGAGGTGTATTTTCTACTGCTGTTTTCAACTCCAACATGAAAAAATCCATTCTTTAAGTCTATCGTACTGAACACTTTGGAATCCTGTAGTTTGTCCAACACATCTTCAATCAATGGAAGCGGATATCTGTCTTTTACTATTAACTTGTTGATTTTTCTATAATCGATGCAAACTCGAGGTGTTCCGTCCTTTTTTCTAACTACAACAACTTGACTGCTATACTCTGACGTACATGGTTCCACAATATCATTCTCCAACCATTCTTCTACTTGTTTATCCACAATATTCCTTTCAATAAAAGGTAATCTTCTTGGTGTTGTGTATATTGGATATTCTTCGGTTAGTATTATTTTCATTTCAATTTCAGTAGACTTGACTTTCAGCGGTTGATATTTCGAAACTAATTCTTTTATTTCTTTAGCATACCTCTTTTCTACTTCGTTACCAATTTCAATATCTACCTCTTCTGGGACATTTATTGTCATTATGTCAGGTATATCTTCGTTCCCTTTGCCTATAGTTAACTCGTCGCCATTTATGTGCAACTGCGTCTTTGATAATAAGTCTTTTCCTATTATGAAGTCCATTCTGGTTACGTGATCTGGTACAACATGTACGATAGTGTCTATTTTGGTATTGTCTATATTTATTTCCGACTGGAAATATCCTATTGTCTTCACTGCAGCATTTCCAAATCCACTTAGGTTTAAATTTTCATTTTCTAACTTCGGTTTCTGTAATTTGTTGTAAATAGATTGTTTCATTATGTTAATTGGACTTCCTGTATCCACAAGTGCAACAATCGCCTGATTACCAATCAACACATTCTTGGGATAGGTAATTCCGGCATGAACCAAATTGACGTCCTGTCTTTTATTAGTCGATATCTGCGATTTCATTCTATTACATTCAAAAGAACGATGTCCAAATGCATTACATTTGAAGCACTTAGTACCCTTGTCTCGATCTGGGCAAGAAGTTGATTTGTGACCTTTTAAGCCACAGTTAAAACAAGTTGGTACATCTTTGGTCGTTTTATTATCTTGTCGATCTTTTGTGCAAGTTTTCTTATCGTAATTCTTAAATTTATGCCAGTCCGAAGATCTTTTGCTCCTAATTGTCTCATATATTTTAAGTTTTTTCTTTAAATTCGGTGATAGTACGCGCTCCATATAGCACCATTTTGTCATTATTATCCTCTTGTATCCCATCGATGATGTACTGTATGATAGTTTCAATATCTATGTCCGCTCGGCTTCCTATTTCTCTCATCACGAGTGTATATTCTTGTACAGATTCCTCTTTCTTCTTCTTTCGTGTCATTAACAATTTGTGAATTTGTGCGCTGCTGACTTTCACCTCAAATTCCTCCTTCAACTTCCTTTTCAATATTGTCCATGATGTAATTCCTTTTTCTGACTGTATGAAAAGCTTTGCGAAACCTTTCAGACATTTCTTTGCGTAAATCAATCTCTGTAAATCGTTCCAACCTGTAACGTCCGCAATTTCTTCAAAATCTGTTAACCATTTCTCAATTGGGTATTCGTCTTTTCCATCAAAGGGCTTGATACTGTCCTCAACATCTTTAAAAGTCAGTGTAAATGTTTTATTCGTCTTTCGTCGTTGTTTGTTATCATCTTCTCTAAGGTTGTCATCTTCGTCTTCACTTTCCTCCTTTTCTTCGTCATTCTCGTCATCCTCTTCTTCTTCATCATCTTTTTCTGAATTGTCGACTTGTAGGTGGTTCAAAAAAGTTAATACACGTTTTGTTAAAATATTAATATCGCCCATATAACTTAAATCTAAAATGTGACATACAGCTATCATATTTGGTACACCAATCGTTTTAGTTATTTCGTTATATTTTTGGTTAAACAAATCTGAATTTTTTTCAAAATCGAAACCACGAAACTCTAACAAATTCGTTCGCCTCTGCTTTGAATAACCTTCGTTGTCGAATACTATTAAATGAAGTGATTTGATTGTTTTTAAATCACCATGTTTTATATTATATTCAATTTTGGCAAAATCTCCTAATTTAGTCATTTTGTTTTACCCTAACCTTTAATTAGATGAATCGCAAACTAACAATAAACCGGAAAGCTCTATTATATCGATAACCGACAATTAAACATAAAGGTTTTAGCTTATAAATACCTTAAATATATGTTTATCTCTTTTTTTACAAAACAAAGTATAAAATCTTATCTGTTACGTCTTTTTTTTTATCTGTTACGTCTTCTTTTCTTCTTTTAATTCGTCTTCTTCTTCTTTGTCGTCGTCGTCGTCGTCTTCTTCTTCCTCGTCGTCGTTCTCTTCCTCGTCGTCGTCGTCGTGAAGCCTCTGACACGGATCCTCCAACACCTTCTCGAAAGTTCGAAAACGTTCGTGATACGCACGCTGGTTATTCGCGTTACTTCTTTTACAACAGTCACTTTTCTTTGTTTACGCGAATCGCGGCTGAGACCCCAAATTTGTGGGACTGGTCGTTGTCTAGGGGTTTAATAAATAAGGCCCGACTTCAAAACGATATAAATATATTCAACAAAATATAGATTAGAACAACTAAGAGAACAAACGTCGTCTTAACCTTAACTCGTCATGCGAACACGCCGTCATCACACCGTTAATCTTACTACGCGTCGGCCGTTACCAACCACAAAAATAAAAATAAAACTATATTGAACTAAAAGTAGATTTCTGTAAAAACAAATACAAAATCCCTACATACATTACAATGTGCATGGGGCCCGAAGGGGTTAACGATCTAAACGTCTACACTCTGTGACGACCTTTTCAAGACTCTCAATAAAAATGTGTTTCTTGGCCCTTCTCGACCGGCACCTCTCCAGATGCCTTCCTTTGTCCTACTGTCTGGCGCCAATACGTGAACAATGTAATGATCAATACTATTTCATTCCAATACCAGCAGTTTTTTTTACATCCTCTGAAATATCTTCGACTTTTCCCTCTATAAACCTTCTTGTTGAAGAGATTATCGGGGCAGATGCAATTAATAAATTATTAAATATATCTATATTGTTAACTTCTCTCGATATCTTTCGGGAATTGTGCTCTCGATATTTTCGAAAGCATTTGTGATTTGCCTCTTGTGCATCTTCGGCGAGTTAACCTATAGGCAACATCAGATATTCAATTATACCCCCTCCATGAATGACAAGTTTGTGCACCGAGGCTGGCATATAGTACCATGAATACAACGAAGCGTATAATTTTACGGTTTCAAACGCAAAAACAGAGAATTTTGAAGTATCGATTTTTTTCCAGTAGCAAATGCTTTTGTATGTTTTTTTTTCTTTCGTTCATTTTTTTGTCATCCTCATTTTTAACTGCCCAATACTTTATATCCAGCGTATATGAAATATGGAGTAAATATTCAAAACATCTTATCCAACAATGTAGAGATGACAATCCAAATGAATAATTTTGTTGTTTTATCGTTCTACTTTTAGCTAAATTTATATCATTCATCTCTTTCGGAGAAGCGGTGCATATATAACATTTCATTGAATTAGTGTCAGTTAAAATGTTGTTTCGAATTTCCTGCGTTTTTCTGCTTTTTTGTCTTTCTCATAAAATTTTAAAAGATTTTGAATTATTCGGGATTAGACGATTCTGAGGTTCAGACTTTACTGCAATACTTAGTAATTTGAATTCCATATTCAACCACTCATTATTATTTTTCAAAAATCTTGCACGGTCATAGCTATTGTATACCCACCTTGCTTTTAAATGTTTTGTAAAAATTCAAATTTTAGATTGCAATTCATCAAATATATTAGGAGATAAACGACAATTTAGATCTTTCACTATCAAATTAGTTAAACTGTGGTAACCCGAAAATGTATGTTATTTTCTCGTAGAGTTTGAAATAAATAATTATTTGTAAAAATAATTCTCCCCATATTTAAAAATTCGAAAATAAAAAGAAGAACCTATGGAATGTAAAGACGTTCATTGCATGTAGTTCTTATTGAGTAGACATACAACGTTTATTAATTTTACAGCACTCCTTTAACTTATGTTTCAAGAATACCAAAAACATAGTTATTAAAAAAAATGGTTATTTAAATAGGAAGTAAACTAACAATAAGTGCTGACTTAGTGAAAAACTCGAGGAGGTTTTGTGGAGGAGAAATATACTGAGCGATACGTTTCAAAATTATGTATAATCAACTGCGCTCGAGTTCTTGCAATGATCTGATAGAACCATTATATAGCTCCGAACATAAGCGACGTCTTGAGTACCGTTTTCACGGAGTGGAAGATGGTACATCTCAACAAGACGGCAGCATAACGTGGTATAGCTTAGGTACCAATTAATGTTGTGGATCTGCGTCAGGTCTGCTGGCAGCTGTCCTATCGTTCAGAAAATGCATACAGGATCTTATGGATCGCCACGTTTACAAAAGCATACTGGAGAATAGTATACTTCCGTAGGCACGTCAAAATATGGGCTGCGCCTGTCTGCAATAGGATAACAACCTGGAGCATTGTCTCGCAAGGGTCTTTTCTAGTGTGATGGCTGGTGGTTGGGTTTTTTAAATAAAACTGCCAAAATCCTCCTTAACTTATTCTACAGTTTATTTTAATAACTGCCACGGAAACGTCCAATATTACAAACTTGTTGATAAAATTGCGTTTTTACAGATTACTTTCACGATTCAACAATACAAGGCAGTGTACTGACTCTGCACACTGAGTTACAAGAGACATTTTTTTTTTTCATTACACTAGGTTCCACTAGCGTCTGGTGTTTTTCTAGGACATGCATGCTGCAAGTTTATTTTGTGGGTAAATTTCGCAGATAAAAAGTTTCCCCAACTGCAGGAAGAACTGACGAAGACTAACACCAAAGATAATTGATGCAATGTTGAATACTATGCCTCGTAAATGCCAGGCTATGACTATTAGCAAGTATTACTAGGTTACCTTACAAAATATTGAGTTATTCTTCATATTGTGTTGTTGTGAGGTGATGTTGTGCTCATATTTTTTTTTTTTAATTTGTGATTTGCTTTGAGATTGATGAATATAATGGTTTTTGCGAAATTAATAAATAAGGTAATTAATAACTGATAAACATATGATCGTAACATGTTAAAAACATGTATTATTCGAAGTATCTTTGTGAAGAATTTGTGAAACTCGATAAACCAAAACAAAAACTTACATTAAAAGTGCCAAAATGTACTTCTAATGGGTACTGCTTTCCAAAGATTAGTCACTGCTATTACTATATAAAATGTATTGAATGAATCGTATTGGAAACAAGGATGTTTCTATGATGATTACTTTAATAATTACTTATGATGATTAATTAGTTATTACTTTCTACTACTAATTAACAGATTTTTTTAGGATCGTTTGGTTTTTATGCGTGGCAATCGGAACGGTTACGGCAACGATAATAATTGTTCGTTTGTGGGAAAAATTTCAAACCAATCCGACCATAACTGGCTTGGATACCGACTTTCATGAATGGGAAGTGGAATTTCCTGCTGTAACCGTATGTCCTAGTTCGCTAACGGATTATGAAGCAATAATAAATTATTCAAAAAAGTAAACACCGAAAATTGATATATTTTTTAGTTTGTTATTAAACTATACTATCTTAGGCATAATATTACAAATGAAAATGTGGCAGAGTTTGGTAATTTTATAGAAAATTTGATTAAAATCTCTTATAATATGTTGAAAATGGTTGGAGATGAACTTTATCTAAAAAGTTTTATTGCGGATTCGACCGACTTAAAGGAGTTCGTCTTTCAGGTAATAAAAATAAAATAACCCGAAATATTTATGAAATTCATTTTAACGCTTATATAGTTTATAAAATCATGCGATGACGTATTCACAGAGTGTATTTGGAAGGCCGAAGTTTACCCTTGTTGCGATGGACTTTTTCCAATTTTTACCGAAATTGGAGTTTGCTACACTTTTAATTCGCGACATTTCGAAAAAGATATTCCTGGGTAAATACAAATTCACAATAGTCATCAAATTGTTTTAAAGCTAATTATAGATAGTAATTTTTTAAAACGTTCATTAATTTTAAAAGTAGAAATTAAAAAGTTTAAAATTTTCCAAAAACTTGATATTTTCCTAAAAATGGTTAAAAATCCTTAAATTTGATAACAAGCACAATTAAAATCGGATAAAAAGCGAAAAAGTTAAGCTAATTTTAAAGTATGGCGCTTTGGAAAATTTATCATTTTTTTAAATAATTTATTAAGTATCGTTAACCCTTTCGCTTCGGTGTTTCGGTCTGCCGAAGTATCGCCGCCGTATAGAAGCACGCGTCAGATATGTGCAGCATAGACGTTGTTTTTGTATATACATTTTTTAAGTCTTGAATAATTATGCTTAATAGAACAATTGTTGGTCTAGTATAGTATGTATTTCTCACATTTTTAATATGAACACATTTAAACAAAATTATATTAGTTACTTTAATGATATTAGGCTAATTACAGTTCACAAATTCTTAGCTATTTACATATTTACCAGATCTTAAAACTGAAAGTTTAATATTATTAATAATGTAACACACATTAGTAAGTATACTAATATTTAGAAATTAGTAGTGTGATTCTGTATATTTCCTAAAACATGAATGTACACACAACCCAACATTACAATTTTTACATTCACAACACGAGTCAGATCTTTTATCATTCTTACTACACATTACACAGCTTCGACTTCTATTTTTATCTTTTGATGTATAGAGTGAGGGAAATAACTCTCTGTTAATCACGTCGGATTATTATATCTACCTTGCCCATTGACTTATTAAAATTTACAACACACACGGGCTTTTTTTTTAATTTTCCTTCAATTTTCGGCATTCCTTTCTTTCATTTTTTCATGATCCCGCATATATTGGTATAATTACTGTGCAAAAACGGTAAATAACGCGGGACCTGAATAAAAATTAACAACTTTTTTTATTTATTAACAAAACCAGTTCAACAGCAGTTTGTTTTTCTTGATTATTTTGGTTCAAAAAAAAAAACATCACGTAAAGATTACTTAGTAAAGTTACAGAAATCTGCACTGGTTTCGATGTGGATAGCTATTACTCCGTATCAGATGAAATCAGGTCTTGAGGAAGCTTCCTCTTTAGGCGCGTATGGATTTGGCAGAGGCCCACTTTATGCTGAACCGCACTAGAGCACGTGTTGATGTAGAATTTTTTGGTTACGTTCTTAATAAATTCACTAATAGTTGGCACTTGTAGGTTTTCATGTAGATCACTGTTTCTTATAAACCATGAGTCGTCCACTAATATCCTAAGGATTTTGTTCTGTTCATATTTGAGGCTGCTGAGTTACTTTAAACCGGGCAAGCGTAGGTGATCAGTAGTCTAATAAGAGCTTTGTAGAGGAGGAGAGTGCACTCTATTCTCATAGATGTTCTATTAATTAGGGGATAAAGCTGTCTAAGCCTGGCATATCCTTGGCTGAGTTTTGCGCTGATGTGGTATTTGAAATTTGGACGTTGTTCAAGGAATACTCCAAGGTATTTGATAGCCTCGTCTTTTGCGCTCCACAGGATTATTTGGTTGTTGATAACAACGCAAGGGGCATTAGGGGTAGGGTCTTAGCGTAAAGATCTTGGTTTGGCATTTATTGCATAATACCCTCTTTGTTAACCAGTGCTGGATTTTATCAATTGATTTTTACAGTGATTCGATTGCGTCGTTAAGGATGTTATTTTGTGCCATTATTAGCATATCATTAGTGAACATTGCCATTTCGAAATTTGGGTCAGAAGGGTTATTATGCATAAAAATGTTAAATAGAGATGGGAATAAGCAGCTTCCTTGGGGAACTCCAGCAATAATTTTCCGGGTACTGGAGGAGAATCCATTGATGACAATCGTAAAAGATCTTTTCTCCAGGACGGATAGCAGAATGGTAAGTAGGTAGTTGTTGATTCCAATTTCATTAAGTTTAAATTGAAGTCCTTCAATCCAGACTGTATTAAACGCCCTTGCTACATCCAGAGAAGTAGCAGCTGTACATTTTTTGTCTTCGAAGCCTTTATGAATTCTATCACTCTGGCTAGCTGATGAATTGTAGAATGCCCCTCTCTGAAACCATACTGGATGTTTGGTATGATTTTGAGGAGAAAAGTTAACAACTTAGAGGTATGTCCTTTCCCTATGTACGGTTTCAAGAGCTACAAAGCTATTTCCTTCGATTTTCCAATTCCAGTCTATTCATTTCTTGTAATCGTTGACATTCCGGAATAAACTGTTATGTCTTGTACATACCCCGTTTTATAATCGCAAAGCATATACGATGTGATGGCAAAGCGGTTTCCTTTTGCCGCAATATATTCCTTGAAATACAAGCGATGTTTATATAGCAATAAGTTTTCATCAATGCAAAGTTTTTGAACGATTTTCGCAGCATATTTATTAATCTCTCATTTTACTTAGGCGATGCTCAGAGCGCCCAAGTTCGTGTGAAAAATGTATCATCCGTAGCAGCGAAAGATAACGGTCTCTAACGATTACCTCACCGAAAATATTACTTTGTAAATATTTATCCCTATTCCAGTACTCTTGAATTGTTATTTTTTTGTGTCGTGACATTAATAATGACACAGCAAAGTAGTACATTTCGTCTACTGTGGTTTTTTGTTAGGTATCTACGTTGTTATTAGACTTCTGGACCCAGTAGCAATTTGTTTCAGATGCTGTATATTCCACCAGCCCTTGCGAAACGAACAGCTCAAAATTATCTCTAATTTTATTGGATTTGCGTATTTTTTTAAATTCCCGACATCTGTGAGGAAAATTGATAGATTTTTGATGTAAAATTATTTAATGTCCATAATATGCTGTAATGAGGTTCACCATCAATTAACGTCGTTTTTAACTCCGACGTCCTTAGTATGTCTCTGTCTTCTTTCGAATACATGGAAATCATTTTCATTTTCCTCAATTGAATTATTTTCCGAAATAGTCACTCCGTTTTGAAATTTTATAGTTTACTTGTTTCTTGTACACATTTTGAAAAGGCTGAAACTGTTCCTAAATAAAATTTAAAAGAATGCTTAACCTAAAATTTTTCGTTCTTAAAAACAGATTTATATCTTGAGCCGATCTATTCTTAATTCTTAGGGAGCGTCTACATGAGCATTGAAAACTCAACGAGAGAATTGCAACGGAATCGCAACGCTTAATATAATACATTGATTTTTAATGGGCCAGCGTCTCGTGTAGACACACGAGCGTTAAAAACGCTGCGAGACACTGGTCCATTATGTTCAATATATACATTATCGTATGAAAATCGCTGCGATTCTATCGTTGCGTTTTCAACGTTCGCGTAGACGCTTAGTTATAAAGGGTCCGCTAATATGGACGCTTGATCTTTGACAGCTCATGGCGGCAATGTTGTTTGTGGTAGAGCTGTCAAACCTATTTGTTATTATTCAGTGTATCTTCAGAAATCACCACGAACCAATTCAGCCACGGGCAACATGTGCAAATCATCAAAACTTATTACCAATTCATTCAGCGATTCGAGCAACGTTCCGCGCGCTCCGCCAATTTTACGGTGCTACTGGTCGTCCTGCTGAGTAGGCTATCCGACGTTTGATAAACATGCATCCGTACAAGATCCAGCTGACATAGGAGCTCAAACTGAACGGCCATAGACAACGCCCTATCTTCGCTGATTGAGGTGGTTCAGAGCAGTTGGAAGACGACCCCGATTTTGGTTGAAAAATCATCTTCACCGATGCCTCATCATTTTTGGGTAAACGGCAATGTCAACAAGCACAATTGCCGTTATTGGGCCGGAAACAATCCACAGGAGGTCCGCCAGGTTGCAATGCACCCAGCAATGGTAACTGTTTGGTGTGGATTTTGGGCCGGGGGCGTCATAGGGATGTACTTCTTCGAGGTACGTTTATCACGGTAAATAATGAACGATACAGATCCATGATAACCAACTTTTTCTGGCCTGAAATCGACAATATGGATATCGACGATATGTGGTTTCAGCAGTACGAGTCACACATCGCGTGCCACAATGGATCTTCTCCACGAGCACTTCGGAGGAATGGCTATATCGCGCGGATGCTACCTACATCAACTGGCCACCGAGATCGTGCAATTTAACCCCACTAGACTATTTCTTGTGGGATTTTCTTAAATCGCAGGTCTGCGTAAACAGACCACAAAACACTGATGGCCTCATAGTCAACATACGCCACGCCATCGATAAAATGTAGCCCGATTTGTGCGTCAGAGTCATTGACAATTGGACTTCTCGTATACGCACCACCAAGCGAAGCCGCGGCGACCATTTGAACGATGTTATTTTCCATACATAATGCCTTCGAATACTCTTTCAAACAAATAATAAATTTCATTTATACCTCTCACACAACTTGCTCTATGTCATTTTAAAGATCGAGCGCGCTTATTGGCGGACCCTTTAGAACATGTGTATTCGTAGAAAAATGAATATAATCCGATATATCCACAAGATTCGATAGATATTTCAGATGCGGTTTTGATGTAACATCGAAGAGTAGGTGTAGTACGTGATTAGTCCACTAAGTCAATAAAATCTTTTACGCATAGGTCGTCGCGCGGATGCCGAATATATCCGGCGCTCGAAGCGAAAGGGTTAAAAATCCTTTAATTTGACACCAAAGGCAACTATATTTGGATAACAAATAACGAAGTTAGATTCATTTAAATATTTTGAAGACAGTCGGCATTGATTTTTTAGGTTAGAAATAAGTATAAGTCTGGAAATATTGAAACTAAATACGTCATGTCCAAGAATTCTTCAATATGGCGATCGTCAATTGTTTTTAAAATTAATAATGACTGCATCTTCGAAAGTATGTTTTTCGTTTTTTAATTTATTTTATTAAAACATATTTTTTAAATAAAGAATTTAAAAGCATAAAAGATAAAAATCCTTAAAAAATTATTTTTTTAATATTTTCAATCAGAAAACCATCCAATCCACCATTCGAAAAGAAGTACATTAAAGAAACCGACTTAAAATGGTCATTAATGTTCAAAATCGAATCAAACAGCACTCAAATACCGATTTTTATCCACAATTCGGACGAAGTCCCCGGTTTAGAGTTAAAAGCGCAACATTTATGGACCGGACAAGTAGATAAAATATCGTTTTCAATGAAACAAACTTATACGACCGAAAACACACGCCAATTATCCATTAAGCAACGCCACTGCATTTTCGAAGACGAACAGAAGTTACTTATAGACCACATTTACACGTTTACGGCGTGTACCAGAGAATGTAGAATGAAAAATTCGATGAAATTATGCGATTGTGTTCCACATTTTTATCCCAAAACCACATATTTTAAGCACTGTACCTTAAAAGAACTTCAATGCGTTAAGAAGCATTTAAAAGCTATAGAAAATGTTGACAGTTGTTCTTGTATGTTAGGCTGTTCGAATACCGTTTACGAAGCCGAAAAGTTTAATGAGAATATGTACGTTTTAAATTTAAAAATTATTTTAAATTACAAGAAATTAATATATTTTATTTACTAGAGATTCTACCTCTTTGGAGACGGAGTTTGTCTCTTGGCCGATGGTTAGATACAAAAGAGAGGTTTTGTTCGGTTGGGTGGACCTTTTGGTGTCTTTCGGAGGAATAGCAGGATTATTTTTGGGATTTAGCCTTCTCTCTGCGGTTGAAGCACTGTATTATTTCACGTTAAGGGCATTATGTACGATAAAAATGGAAAATGATGAACTTAAACGGGTGCAGAGAAATAAAAAGTTGAAGGCTAAAAAGGAAGAGTATGATTTGAGTTTGATGCCAAGTTTTTTTACAAAAAGTCGGGATGCCTTTAAAAAATATATTAATATTACATCTAAGGTGAGTTTTCTAGTTTAATTCACTAACTTCACCAAGTTTTGTTATAAAGTACAATGACAAAGATTTTAAATTAAGGCTAACGTTTTATCGTTTAACGAAGATTAACTGCACGACTCGTATCAGGAGGTTATTTTTTGTTCAAAGTTAATAAAACTATGATACAAATAAATAATAAATGAACCACTCTAAAGTGCACGGAACAACAGATTCATAGAAACAACATCAATGAAATTGGATTTTTGTTCGTATCCCGACACAAGGATGGCGCTAATACGAATTTTCTTAAAAACCGTACCTAAAAGAACTACTGAATGCGCAAATTTTAAACTTTTTTTAACTTGAATTTTTAACTTTTAGCCCTTAACAACCGAGATTTTTTTTTGTAATATACAGGATGTCCGGAAATGTCGTGTACAACGGAGTACCACAGATACCTTGGTCAAAAATATGATGATTTAATCCAACTTATCTATATACAAAGTTGCTTAGTTTGGCCACTAGAAGACTTTAAAAACAAAATTTTTCGTGAGTTTTTCTTAGATTACTCGAAAAATCTTTATTAGATTTTATTCATTTTTTGATCATGTCTTCATTTCTTCATTCATTTTTTGATCAGCAGGGCACAGCTTTCTGTGGAACAAATTCGAATTTCGAAAATTACAGGGTGCTTAAAAGCTCTCCCGACAAGTTATCCATCCAGATCTTTATAACCAGCCTGTGTAATTTTCTGTCAATTTTTTTCTGAATAGCTATATTAATTTAGAAACTATTTCTTCACTTATAAAATTTCAGTTGGACAACCGGTTCAGCCAGAAAAAAATGTTTTCTAAATCCCTGCAAGCCCAAATCGATAAGTTAAGGTACCATTAACAAAGTTCAGAATAGCAATTTCTTTAAGCGGTATGTAGTTCTTTCTGTAAAACCAGATGTTACAAGTTTATAAGTACTTTGTTGCTTAAAATATTCAAATTTTCGCCAGGATATTTAACCATCATCAGGATTTAACCCTGATTGGCCAGCAAGATCACTAAACCTAAGACTTTGTTTATGGGGCGTCATCAAGCAAAAATGCAACGAAAAAAGCAAATTGTAAAAATTTTGCACTCTGTATTATTTTTAGCCCTGATGATGGTCATAAGTCTTGCCAAAAATTTGAATATTTTAAGCAATAAAGTATTTCTAAACCTGAAAATTTCGGTTTTTTTGAAAGAACTTCACACCGTTTAAAGAAATTGCTACTTTGAACATTGCTAATGGTACCTTAGTTTACCAGTTTGGGCTTGCAGGGATTTAGAAAATATTTTTTTGTGGCTAAACTGTTTGTCCAACTGAAATGTTATAAGAGAGAAAATAGTTTCTAAATTAATATAGCTATTCAGAAAAAGATTGACAGAAAATTATACAGGCTGGTTAAAAAAATCTGGATGGATAACTTGTCGCGAGAGTGCTTCTAAACACCCTGTATGATTCGAAATTCGAATTTGTTCTACAGAAAGCCGTAGCCTTCTAATATAAATATATGGTCAAAAAATGAATAAAATCTATTGCAGATTTTTCGAGAATTTAAGAAAAACTAATGAAAAATATGATTTTTAAAGTCCTCTAGCGGCTAAACTAAGCAACTTTGTATACAGATAACTTGGGTTAAATCATCATATTTTTGACCAAGGTATCTATGGTATTCTGTTGTACACGACATTTCCGGACACCTGTATAAAGGCATAAGTACTATGTCCCCGAAGCGGAGCCTTTCGGCCGTTAAGGGTTAATTTTCATTTACATAACGTATATTTCAAGATTGAGAGCGGGGAGTGTAAGAATGGCGAAGCTTGGAGAAGGGAAGTTTGTGTGGATCGAGCTAAGAGAGAAGACGGTGTGTTTGCGGGTTTTATAGCAAAGATCAGGGGTAAAGTGATGACGAGAGGGAAGGGTAAGTTGTATAGATGGAGTACCATAAGTTAGGCAGAGTTAAGAGCGGTGAGTATGGCTATGCAGAGAGTGATAGAATACCAAGAAGGGTGAGTGAGTGATTAAGGGTTACCGAATGGTAGTGCTGAAGTGGCTAGTAGATAGAAGAGAACGGACGTGAATGAGATGGTGAAAATATTTCAGGCAACGGAGCAAATGGTGACAAGAGTGAGACCGAGATAGAAGATAGGGATGAGGAAGGTGTGAGAGAAGTACATAACTTTATAAAGAAGGATGAGGTGAACAAGGAAGAAGTATGTATGAAGGAAACTGAAAGTACGTATAAAAAGTAGCAGGAACGGATGTTGAAAGGGGAATGGAAAGAGAGCAGGAGAGTGTCGGGTGCAAGAAGGAGTGTGTATGAATGGATGAAGAAAACGTGGAAGGGACTCCCCGCTTTCAAGCTGTACAGATTTGCTATTCATTATCACCCTTCCCTGATCAACTGATAGGGCGTAGACCGTTCAATACCTACTTCACATGGTTTTGTTTGAAAGCAGTGGGTGGAGGAGGTGGATGGGGAACAAACGGTTAATGATTTGGAATGTGCTCCTCTTGGCAACCGCTGCGAGATTGATTATATTTTGTGTTGTATTAAATTTTTTGTAAATAAAGCTTGATTTCTTCTTTCTCCGCTAGTTTGGAAGGCGGAAGTGGCGGGTTCTGCAGGTAGTAGTTTCGCTGTTTACGGGTGACTGCCGAATGCCGAAAGGCGGGCCGGTTTAGACAACATTTTGCCTTTGTTAATCACTTCTTACATATGTGTAGATCATTACATTAGTTAATAACAACAGTAATGTATGGGTATACGTTTGGGCAACATATTGGATAATAACAGTTTTTGGTAAATAGGTTATTTCTTATTCCTTTAATAAAATGTTTCTTTAAAAGCATATCCAAACAGTATTTATAAGTTAAGGCTTCACTCCATGTCGGAGCAGCATACAAAATGACCGAAAGAACAGTAGGAGCAAGGAATTTCCTCTTCTCCTCTTTCGGTACTCTGGTGTTTGGCATAATTCTTAATAAACTATTTATCATGACATTTGCTTTCTTGCATATTTCCTTTGTGTGTTCGGTCATTCTCATATTCTCGTCTATGTACACTAATAAAACGGTTTGGACACATATTTTCGGGAAGATATTCCTTGCTGGATCAGGTAATTAATAATCTCTTGGTTGAAGCCTTTTTCAATCACTTCTTTGACAAGTCTTCTAATTTACAAACTCTTTGGTAGTCTACCGCACATTTAAGAAGTAAAGTTGATTCAAATTTTTCTTAAGAGCAAAACGATTTAAAATTGTCATTTTTCAAAATTTGTGTAGTAGCGCCAATCTGACAACGGTGGGCGGTTTAAGTACTCAATGACCTGATTTCAGAATTTTGCCGTGAGTTGACCTACCCTGACTGCCATGCCAACATATTTCTGATATAAATTTCTGTAACAGTCTCTCAAAATTTATACATCAGCGCCATCTTTGCGTCGAGGTATGCACTTTATTCTTATTTTACTTTCCTATACGGATACCACCGATTTTTTTCCTGGAAGTTGCAAAACAATAAATTACGAGAAGAAACAATAATTAATTACCGAAAATTGATATTTTAAGTATATAAACTATAATTAAAAGTAAAAAACATAAATCAATTTTCAAAAATGTTAATGCCATCCTTAGAAAGACAAAATCACCAAATGCAAAATAAAAACTTAAATTATTAACAATTAATTTAAATCGTTTTCTTAATCAAACGAATGCAAAACAATATTTGTAATTAAATATTTACCCTTTTTAAATCAATTTAAATTAAAACACAAATTCAAGTTTAACCCAAGCTGAAGTCTTTTGTTAAACTATTTATTTCCATTTGCGTAATAATTCTTTGAACAGTTGCGTGTAAGAGCTTTTAACGTTTTTCTTTTCTTAGAAACAGTTTTACGAATAAGTTCAAAGAGACTATAAATATTCAGAATAGATTGAGTTGTTTAAAAAGATATTTTTATAATTTAATTTTCAAATCCATTTTTATGTGACTATATGAGTTCATAAAGTTCCTATCATGTTCAACGAGGATGTTTGTTTTGAAACCTTGTGTATTTGTTAATATATTTTCAGGTAACTCCAATGAAAAACCGAAAAAACACTGAATTTATCGTCTCTCCTTTTGGAATTCAATATTTAAATTGAAGCTATATTGGCATACCCTCATAACAGTATTTAGAGGTTTAGCACTGTTCGTTTCGATTGGTAGTGTTGTGACGTTTTACATATTATTTTTATTAGGATTATTAAAATAATAATAAAGTTGTAATAGTTTTAAGTTTAGAAATAAGTATACTTACTTAGGTTGTTAGTAGTTTAAGGTTAAGATTTTGGCGAATTTCTAAATTATTAAATATTAATTACAAACTTAATTATTTTCAACGTTGATATATTGGAGGTAATTTTTATCCATATTATTTCCTTGTCCTGTTTTTCTTAATAGGCAAAGAAACTAATTAAGTTTGTACCCCTATGGTTATTAAATTTTTATTTTTATATTGCTTGACTACTTTCGGCCTAGGCCACATTCAGAGGCACTACAAGAATTTATATAAATTTAAAAAATTTTAGCGAAAATTACGAAGTTGAAATAACTGCCAGATAAAGGTTAGTTATAAAAATAGCATCGAAAATGTTTAAAGGATACTTACAACGTCAAAGTTTTAAATAATTTAACATTATAAAATACTTAAAATAATTGCACATTTCAAGACACTATTTATGGATAATTTGTAGACGTAGAATACAAAGTTAAAATTTTTATAGAACGTGACTGTTAAAATTAACCAATTAAAATAAATGTGAAAAAAGAAAGAGAGCAGTGTTTTATTCCTTGTCGTCACAGTCATAATCGCTAACTTCCTCTGGACCTCTCCCTGGTAAAAGTTCTACCAGAAGGTTGAACAGCGATGCGGGTATTTCAAAGAATTTTTTTGTGGGACTGACTTGATCGAACGTGCACGATTTTAGGAATATACAGGGTGTATCCGAAATGCGTGTACAACGTAAGACCTCAGACTCCTTGGCTTGAAACAGGTCGATTTAAGTTAACTTATCTGTATCCAAAGTTGCTTCGTTTTGCTGCTAGAGGGCTTTAAAAATAATATTTTCCCTGAGTTTTTCTTAAATTATTCAAAAACTCTTTATTAGATTTTATTCATTTTTTGACAGCTTGCTTGACATTTTTTCAGAGTGCTTAGAAACACTCTTACCGCAAGCTATTCATCTAAATCTTTTTAAGTACCCTGTGTAATTTTCTAACAATTCCTTTTCCGAATAGCTATATTCATTTAGAAACTATTTTTTCTCTTACAGAATTTCAGTTGGGCAAACGGTTTAGGCACAAAAGAAGATTTTCTAAATGCCTACAAGCCCAAAACGGTAAATTAAGGTAACATTAACAAAATTCAAAGTACAAATTTCTTCACGGGATATGAAGTTCTTTCAAGAAAACCATATGTTATAAGTTTGGAAGTAGTTTCTTGCTTCAAATTTTCAAATTATCGCCAGCATTTGTGAACATTATCAGTGTTTAGCTCTTTTAATCTGTATTATGCAGATTCCACTGTAGAATCGAAGGAAATAAAGGGAAAATCTTGCTCCTGTAAACTGGTCAGTAAGATCAGGAAACCTAGTACCTCCTGATTTTGTTTATTGGGTATCATAAAAGCAAAAATGCAACGAAAAGAGCAAACAGTAAAAATTTTGCACACTGTATTATTTTTACCTTGATGATGGTCACAAATCCTGGCAACATTTTGAGCAAAAACTACTACCAATCCTCTAAAATGTGATTTTCTTGAAAGAAATTCATATCCTATGAAAAAATTACTTCGTTGAACTGGGTGAATATTACCGTAACTTACAGATTTGAACTTGCAGGGAGTTAGAAAATGTTTTTTTGTGACTAAACCGTTTGCCCAACTGAAATTTTATAAGAGAGAAAATAATGTCTAAATTAATGTAGCTATTCAGAAAAAGAATTGATAGAAAATTATACAGGGTGGTTAAAAAGATTTGGATGGATAACTTGTGGTGAGAGTGTTTGTAAACGCCCTGTATGTAAGGAAATTCGAATTTTTCCCAAAAAAAGCTGTGTCCGGCTGATATAAAGACGTGGTCAAAAAATCAATAAAATCTAATGAAGATTTTTCAAGTAATTTAAGAAAAACTGATGGAAAATATTATTTTTAAAGCCTTCTGGCGTCCAAACGAAGCAACTTTGGATATAGATAAGTTAACTTAAATCGACCTATTTTGAGGCAAGGAATCTGTGGTCTCACGTTGTACACGCATTTCGGAGACACCTGTATATTTCGCCAGACTGCCAGCAAGATGATGCTAAAAAATATGTTGGTATACATACTGTATAAAAATATGAGTAATGATCTGTTTAAAAAAACCGAGAACTCATGTGAATAGCTAATTTTTATAAATGTGGATTCGATTTTCAATATAAAAAGTGGTTAATTCCACTTTTACATAACGAATTAAGCTCAACAAACTGCTTACTTTGTTTTAAAATTGTTGATTAATTTAACAATAATTTCTATTGCTGATTTATGGTAACGGTATCTATATAAAGTTTTCTGAATGGTTTATCTACAGACTTAGTTATTTGGAAGGGTACTTTTGGCTGGTTTCCATTATATTTGGTGATTATTTATGATATAATTTAATATGTCGGTTTACATATTCATCCAATAATAATTTTTCTTGATTCGAGTATATCTAAACCGCGATGATTAGTCTTCCTTTCATGATTTTGCATTACTATTTGTTTAACACATCTAATTATGTTTGGTCCCTGGTTATCGAAATGTTCTATACAGGGTGAGTCTGGATAAGCCCCCCTCCCCTCTGTAACTTCTAAACCGTTAGAGATTTTACAGAAATTGTTACAGGAGTTTAATAGGGCGTTCGTAGATTACAAACATGGACAGATTTAGTGTCAATTTTAGTAATGCAGGTAGGCTGGGTCTTGTCAAATTTTAACAATTACTTGACATCTGTCATCTGGGCATTGTTGACTGTACCAGATTACAACTTTACTTTCATTTTGTAATTCCAAATTGGACTTCCTTGAGAATAAGCAGGACGTTTACTTCTGAATTCATTTTTTGAATAACAGAAATTGGCTCTGATCGAAATTGCAAATGGTATTTTCCCTGAACATGAGTAAATTGAACGCTGCTTTGAATGTACGCAGGCTGTGCTTACTTAAATTTTTATTAATTGTTTCACGGTATCGATGAGTTTCGATCAGAGCCGATACGCAAACTTCACCAGGACATAGTTCTCATAAAAATAACACAAAAGTTTTATATAAACATTGGGTCGCAACTCTTTTGTTTTCGAGATATGGCCGTTCAAAGTTGGAATGAAAATTTACATTTTCATTTTTATTTCAGCTATTTATAAACACAGGCATGTGAATTTTTACAGTTATCTACTACAGCCAAGTATGTTAATTTCAAGCCTTAATTTAGCCACCCCGGCGTGTGTTAAAGGGTAGAAATTCACGATCATCACTACATTTTCCAAAAGAACTTTTTAATTCGATGGAATTTTAACCTAAAAAAATGTGCGTTAGAAAGCTCATTCCTTTGCGAGATTTTTTTGTCTCTTACATTTTTCACATAAAACTGATAGATTTCGAGAAAAAAAATAAAATCTTCGCGCTTGTCGTACTGTACCGCTTCATCCCTAACCAAAAGTTCTTTAAAAGTTAGCCATGGTTTAGGTCTGATTTGGTCCGAATCCTTAAAAATGCGACGGCAGCAGATGTCTGATGAAAAGAAAACCGTGGTTGAAGAACTTCATCGACCGGCAAGACATTTATTTCCTCGACGAAGAACTGTATTGAAGGGTATTGATGATCTGTGGCAGGCCGATTTGATTGAAATGGTTGAATATGCTAAAATTAATGCTGGGCATAAATACATTCTAGTGGTTATTGATTCTTTCTCAAAATATCTATGGACGCGACCGTTAAAAACTAAAACTTCTTCAGAAGTCACGCGTGCGTTACGCTCAATTCTATCGGAAGGTCGGGTACCTCATAACTTGCAAACGGATCAAGGAAAGGAATTTTACAACAGTGAATTCCGAAAACTTATGAACGGATACAATATCAATCATTATTCGGCGTTTAGTGTAATAAAAGCGTTAATGGCTGAACGTGTTATTAGAACAATAAAACAGAAATTATATAAGTTGTTTAGTCTTTATGGAAACTATAAGTGGTTGAACCTTTTGGGTGATGTAACATCTCAGTATAATAATTCAAAACATAGAACAACCAAATTAGCTCCATCTTTAATTAATTCAAAATCTGTTGAAAATAGGCTTCTCAATACTGTGCATAATCACGTAAAAGTTGCCGGCAAAGGGAAATTTATGATTGGTGATTTAGTTAGGATTAGCAAGCATAAACACGCTTTTGAAAAAGGCTACTTACCTAACTGGACCACCGAACTATTTAAAGTGGTTAAAGTACAAATTACAAATCCTGTAACCTATCTATTAGAAGATGTTACCCATGGACAACCGATTAAAGGTGCATTTTATGAGTATGAATTACAAAAAACTAAACAACTGGATGTATATCTCGTTGAAAAGTTATTAAAAAGAAGAAAAAAATATGGTGTACGTGAAATGGTTAGGATTTGATTCCTCACACAACAGTTGGATATCTACAAACAATATTGTTTAAACAATGTTTTTATAAATTTAACAAATCTTAATAAATATATAAAATAATATTTCAATTGCTTTATTAAGAAACCCCCATGTTTCCAAAAAACTAATAAACACATTTATTGTATATACTTAAAACCTTTATTGCAAATAAATTATAGTACAAAAATTAAATATTAAAAATAATATGTGTATACAGCGTGTCCCACCGAAGTGGATTAGTCGAGAAATATTTCGGAAACTACAAGTTCAATAAATTTGAAAATTTTATGCATAGATTTTGTACATTATAAATTACATTTGATTTGGAAAATAGTTTCATCCATAACTTCCGGTTATACCGGTAGTGGTTTACGAATTATTATTTTTCGCTAAGTTCATTAATTTGAAAATAATTTTACTTGAAACATTTTTTCTATCAGCGTAAAATAAATAGTTTCTTAAACCGTTCTGATATAACCGGAAGACACCCCCTGTATATTAATTTTCCAAAATATCGTGTATTGCTACTGAACACATCTCTTTATGGCACAGCCGAAAATTCGCATATTTCAAACAAAAATTACACCAATTGCAGATATTTTCACTCGCGTCTATGAATTCGTTTTTGTTTATGACATAATGGTTCATCGTTCTTAATCGCGCCATCACTTTAAACCCCATTTGTTTAATATACACTTCCGGATTGCCTCTTAGAATCGCATTGTAAAGTCCCAGACAATCTAAACAAATGGGTCCATGTTGCGTCCTGTAGTATATTAGCCATAAACATAAAATATTACAGCTTTCAAATAAATATGCGCTAAAAAAATTTCATGTTTAGTTGAGTTTTATTTGAATATATGCTATTATTACCTGTAATATCCTATGTTTTAAAAAAAATCACACAGTAAACTGTGACTAAATCCATAATTAAATGACTCCGGTTCCATACAGATCAATTCTGGGTGAATAAAATGATCATGGGCGCCTAATTGGTTCCAGTGATGATCTAGCCACCTTTCCCATAAGTACAAAACCAGGGTTTTCGGAATATGTCGATATAATGATAATATCGCTTGTTGAGAATCATAGTGGCGAATCTACAAAAAGTTGATTATTGACTTTTAAAGGGCAACTTGTTTAAAAATCAGCGTACTTTTACGTGTATAAATGACGAAGCTATAACTTCAACCGTTGCCGATGGAGCGCGACATACGCCACTCGATATACAATATATACTTCGCCATTATTTCGCAATAGTGGCGAAATCACAAAGAAAATGTTATTTTTGAAATCTTACAATAAATCTATGTCTCTGCATGAAATATAATAACAGTAAAACTGTTACATTCTTACTTGAATGTTTTAATAAAAAATACAGACGTATTTAGATACGTTTTTATTGACAACGTGACAATACAACAATAGCGTCTCTTCCAATATGGTGGACGTTGCCAACCTAACCTAACTTAATGTGACTATATGTAACATCTCCCTCCTTAAATAACCTTAACCCTAATCTCGAAATCGTAACGGTTTCTTTATTTCGCGTCCTGATCGTGTTGTAATAAGATTACTAGAAGATGCTACCTTTTTGGAATTTTCGTCACTTGGTTTAGAAACAGGCTCAGATATATTTGTATTATCTTTAGGATTTTCGACTGTATTTTTCTGATCTGTTTCTCTTTCCATGATTACTTCAGGTTCGTGTTCACACAAGTCTTTGAAGTTAGTCTTGTTTAAGGATTTCTTGAGGAAGCTCGAGTTCCTTCTATATATATTATTATATTCATTCTTTACTATATATGAACGTGGTGTTGCTTCATATTCTTTTATAATTTGTCCTGGAATCCATGTTTTTCCTTCCCTTATCAGTACATCATCACCTGGCTTCAATTTATCTTTCTCCTTAGATCCTCTATTGTAGTAATGTTCAGATATTTCTTTTTTCATTTTCATCTTTCCTACGACATTTTTTTGAATTTTAGGTATTAACTCGTTTTTAGTTGTCGGTATAGAAGACCTTAATAATCTGTTATATAACAATTCACATGGAGCAACATTAAGACCAACTAGCGGAGTTACTCGATATTCCAATAAGTATTCTGTTATATCTCCGTGTTCTTCCTTACATTTCCTTAACATCATCTTACAAATTCCCACTGCTCTCTCTGCAAGTCCGTTTGATTTTGGATATAGCGGACTTGAGGTTATTAAATTGAATTTTCATTGATTTGCAAAATTTCTGAATCTGGTCGAATTAAAAGGCATGTTATCTGAAATAAAATTTCTTGGTATGCCATGTGTTGAAAATATCTTTTTTAATTTTGAAATAATCGAATTCGCTGTTTTATCTTGAAGCAGGTCTAGTTCTATCCATCTACTGTAATAATCAATAACTACTAAATAATCTTTTTGCGCGAATGTTAAAATGTCAGCAGCAATGGTTTGAAAAGGCAGTTCCGGTACTGGATGACTTAATAAAGGTTCTTTTACATTTTTCCTTGCCCATTTTTCACAAATTTTACATCGTGCGATATACTGTTCAATATCATTTGCTAATCCCGGCCAATAAATCACTTTCCTGGCTCTAGACTTGGTTTTTTCAATGCCAAAATGAGCTTTATGTAATTTGGTTAAAATTGTTTTTCTTGCTTTTAGTGGTACGACGACTTTATTATTGAAGAATACAAGTCCATTCTTATGATACAATTCATGTCTAATTTTGAAATAAGGTTTAAGAGTTTTTTGCAGTTTTGATTTATGTGTGGACCAGTTGTTCTCTATTTCCTGAATCAGCATTTTTGATGTTTCATCCGCATCTGTTATTTCTTTTAGTTCTTTTAGACATTTATCTGAAATAGGAAGATCCTCTTCTAAGGTATGAATTACTTCTGTCATCGTAGGATCATCGTTAACTTTATCCTTTAGAAAAACTCGTGACAAAAGGTCTGCAATATACATCTTTTTTCCTGGTAAATATTCTAAATAAAAATCATATTTTAATAGCTTGAGTTTCATTCGTTGCAATCGAGAAGTTACTTTGGTTATATCCTTTTCAATTATAGCTGTCAATGGTTTATGATCAGTATTTATTTTAACTCTGCGTCCATAAACAAATTGATGGAACTTTTCCAAAGAGAAACATATCGCTAACATCTCCTTTTCAATCTGTGCGTATCGCGTTTCACAATCCGTTAAACTTCTTGACCAAAAACTGACAGGTTTGTTATCTTGTAAAAGGCATGCGCCAAGTCCATATTGACTAGCGTCTGTTTGAATAGTTATTTGTTTTCTCGGATCAAATATTGCTAATGTAGGTACTTTCGTAATTATTCTTTTTAATTTATTAAACGTTTTTGTATGATGTTCTTCCCAGACAAACTCTACATTATTTTTTATCAGCGTTCTCAAAGGTACTATTTGTTCTGACAGATTTGGTATGTATTTTGTCAAATAATTAACCATTCCAATAATTCTTAGCAATTCTTTTTTATTTTTAGGAACCTCTAATTCCACAATCGATCTAACCTGTTCAGGATCAGGTCGAGTACCTTCACCCGAAATAGTTTGTCCTAAATAATTAACATTTCTGACTTTGTATTGAATTTTGCTCGGATTAATCTTACGTTATATTTTCTTGCTCTTTCTAGAAATTTTGTCATTATGTCATCATGCTCCTTTTCGTCTTTTCCAGCAATGATGCAATCATCAAAATATATCCCGATTCCCAAGTCACCAAACATTTTCTCATTTAACTTTTGAAATATTTCTGGACTCGTTTTTAACCCGAATGGAAGTCTCTTGAATTTATATTTACCAAAAGGTGTAATAAATGTACAGAGTTTACTACTACCTTCATCCAATTCTATGTGAAAGAAACCTTCTTTCATGTCTAGTAGGGGAAGGTGGGTATGTTAGGGACACTTTTTATAATCCATTTAATTGTGGCCATACCAGCAACATAAAAAATTTAAAATTTATACCATCGAATAGCTTACTGTTTATACTATATTTTGGTACTTATTTGATGTCATTTTTTCTAATGATTAGAGTTTTATTGCAGTAGAAGTGATCATTTGTACTTTTGTCCCAAACGTACCTTGCGTTGGTATGTGTGGGACAGTCACAAAATGACGGAAGCATAATTGATTTCTTCATCTTCTTGCGTCTCTAATTTCTTTTTACGCTGTGTTTAACCTTCTCTTCCCTTTTTCGAAATTTTTCATTCTTGATTTTTAATGTTTCTTCTATTAACAGTTTTTCGGGTGTGGTTGTTATATCTTTGTACACACATAGAACTAGAATTGTATAATTAAAGCATTTCAACTTCGTGAATTAAATGCTTATATTAAAACAATATTTCTTTAGAAAAAGAATATTTTGTTAGTACAAGTAATTTAATATTGTCAAACGAACGACATTATTTTCTTACTAAAATGTTTATCTTAAAGTAGTGAATGGGTTGGTTACAAAATCTGTATACTTGTTTAGAGAAAAACACATATTCTTAGTCCAAGTCGTTTATTTCCGGTAGTTTCCTTAGACCGAAAATCCGTTTACTTAGTATAACAATTTAATATTTTTGAATATACAGCCGATTGAATAGGCGCGCAATGTGCGCAATTCAGATGTGCTACGTCACTGCCGTTTCGTGCTTAGTCGTATTCGCCTATTCTTTTGGCTGTCTGTTGTGGATGGGAACGACTACGACGTATGTACGCCATTTTGATATTATCAACCGTCCGCATCGCATAGCCATCCTTTGCCCAAACGGTAGAAGACTATACCAACATTATTCCTCATTTATGGATATAGAAGAATTGTTAAAGGAATGGGGTTTGGATGAATTAATTCCAAGATTTGTAGGTAAGCAAGTGGTACAATATAATATAATAATGTGCGATTGCGTTGGATACACATAAAAACCGTGCATTGTTCGGTTCATGGACGATTCTTCCGTTTGTTGGAAGAAGCCTACTTACTTATTAAAGAAAAACCTTAAGTTATGGCACTCTATAGGTTTAAATCGATAATATTTTCCTGCGTAAGTTCAGTATTCGTATTGCCTTATCCCATTTTAAGACGCACTACCTTTTCTATCATAATCCGAGTTTTGATTATCTGATCTTTTATTGGTATGTTTCTTGACTGAAAATAAGCAAAAAGGTCGTAGTAAGTAAACGTATATAGATTGGAAAGTGATTAGCTTCAGAGATATTAAAAGTTTTTGATCCATACCACTCTTATTAATAAGTAGGTAGTACTATCAAGTAGTTCATAATTTAATTTGAATAGATTTGTTTATTTTTAGTCAGGGAATACTATGTAAAAGATTCCCTTTTATATTGGCTTTTTTTTGACTAAATCTAAGCTGACCTTTTGATCTAATTGTAAGGCAAGTTTACTATATCACACACAATCAGTTATGATCAAGTTTATATTTGCTATAGTGCCCTTGTTTAAAATTTGTTTAAATCGATTTACAGTAAATATCTATCATTTTTTCTAGGACACAAAATTACAACAGAAAGCTTAATTGAATTAACAGACGAGTATGTAAAAGAATTATGTCCGATAATTGGGTACAGAATTACCCTTCTAAAAAACACAAAAAAAATATAAAATGATAGAAGAAGCTGCAAAGCAGGTACATGTACTTCAAAATTAATGCTTAAAATTCATTTTAAGATATTGTTTTTTTAGCCGTTGATATGTGAAAGCAGTTCAAGTGGTACAGAACATACACTACTCACTGAAATTCCGTCAACACATAGGCAAGTATCTTTTTATGGGGAAAGTGAATTTGTTTTGCCTAAATTTCCAGACTTTGATTTAAAAGAGCTACTTAAAAAGTCGCCCATGGGATTAATAATAATGCGATATTATGAAAAAAATAATCGACTCAATGGCCTTTATCGCAATAAATTAACTGATATTATTGTTCGACATCTTTACACATTTATTACTAAACAGTAAGTTATTTTTTCTTGGCAATAATTTTCTACGCTCATAGTTTTCTGTGCAGCAGATCAAACTATAATTTTTTGTTTTAGTCGCCTAACACAACTAGATTACATGCACATTACCGCAAAGATTTCGTCTTTATTTCCCAATGAACCAGCTTGTAAGTATTATGTGCCACTTGTGAAAAAACATGAGTCTCCAATAAATAGGACTATAATGGCGAAAGGAAAACTTGTAGATAATGTTAGGAATGTTCTTTACAAATGTGGGTTGACAGTTAGGGTACCCCGAAATAGGTATGTTCAACCCCCTTCTCATTCTGTGGAAAGTGTGGAATGTATAGGTAGTAGAAATTACTTAATTTCATCAACTGTTGTCAGTGTTAGCTTAAAACTTAATTATTTTCTATAGATGATGCAATTAAAGCAAAAGAATGGCTTCGAATTCGAAGCGAACCATTTGATGAAGTAGTGGAAGATTGGAAAAAGAGTTTTCAATTAAGGCGAAAATCCCTTACAGTAACCTTAGAAGAATTCTTGAAAGAGTGGCCAATTTTGCGGCATCCACAATCAGCCAATCTTGTATGTTTAAAATACATAGTTCATCAGTGAAACAGGAAGATTTTAAATATCAAGTTTTTTAATCAAACACTGATTCTAAGAATTCGTTTTTATAAATTTGACTTGAGAAAACTATACCATTTTACGTTTTAAAAACAACGCCACTCAAATGAGAGTAATTTCGGCCTAAACATTCTTTCAAGTATAAGCGCAAATTTGCTTCGTCGAATAATGGAAACATTTCACTTAAGGTTGGAAGAACATTTATGTAATAAAAAAGCAAAAAGGCATGGTTTTCTCATGTTCAATTTACAATGAAGAATTAATATTTGATGAAAAATTAGTTACTTTAAATTTTCGCGTTTCACTGGTGGACCCTGTACAAAAGTTATCTGATATCTAATATCTGTTTTGTATTGTTTTCTTAAAGATAAAGATTGACTTCGATGATATGTATCTGGAACGAACATTTTGTCTATTACAAAAATGGAACGATTTTTTTAATAAAATTTACAAAGATCTATACAATGCTGCAACAAAAAATGAAACGACTGATAATTGTTATGCAGTCCTTTCAAACGATGACACTTTAAAAGGTAAAGACAATATGTACCATCGGTAGACAGAAAATCTTGGAACACCGAAAATTTTTTAGGGTGTGTCGCATTTTCGATTTGTCATTTAACTGTCATTTGATGCGTGAAAATTTCAAAATTAACACGGCAATATAACCTGACTTAAACCTTCCTCTGAAAAGCCTGACTGAATCGATATAAATTCGCTTATTCTTGACATTATCCTACTTTGGACTTGTCCCAATATTTCCTGGTCACCGATGGTACCTACTATAAACTCAAAAATGTTTGTTATTTAATATCATTAGCAGGTGATAATTTAGGTCTTCATTCTGTTTTAGGCTTAACGGAGAGTTTTTCAGCAACTTATTTTTGTCGATTTTGTATTAACCCTAAAAATTTACTCCAACATCAATGCAAGGAAGATAACGAGAAAATTAGGCGCCCAGAATTTTATGATCTACACCTTATTAATAAATTGTATGGGGGCAAGGAAAAAGGTATATGGAATACGTTACCGAATTTTCATATCTATAACAACATGTCTTGTGATGTCATGCATGATTTATATGAAGGCGTGCAAAGGTATGATATGGCACATATTATTACTAATTTATTGCAACAAAACTTTTGTACACTATCGCTTTTGAATACACGTGTGAAATATGGGCAATATAATCAGTTTGAAAAGAATATACAGCCAGATAGATATAAAGCCAGAATCCTTAAAATGCGGACAATTAATATTTTCAGCAGCTGAAATGTCATTATTTGTTAAAAATTTCAGATTTATTGTTGGCGATCTAGTTCCTGGAAATAATCCTGTTTGGGAGTTTTATTTAAATTTATTTAATCTTACTTCTTTACTTACATCTTCAGAAATTTCAAGAGACCAGTTGGGGAATATAGATCGACTTGTTCAGTATCACAATGAAAATTACATAAAATTGTTTAAAAATCCCTTAAAACTAAAACATCATTTTTTATTACATTAGAAACGAATTCTTGAGAAAGTTGGTCCTTTACGACATACATGTTCAATGAGGTTTGAAGTAAAATATAAAGAACTTAAAACTAATGCCCATAATACTAGATCACGAAAAAATCTTCCTTATACATTCCCAATTAGAACTGAAATGAAATGTTGTTATAGATATCTTGAAAAAATCGGTTTAAATAATCCCATTACGATTGGCCACATAAAACATGAGGTAAAATTTCCAACTATTGATATACCCCCTGAAATATTACAAAATTATGATTGCACAGTTTGGTAAGAATCTAATGGTGTGTGTACGTTATTTTACAGGATGTATACTTTTATCTAACTTTGAAAACGACAAACCCAAATTTGGACAGATAATTGAAATACTGGTTAAAAGAGATTATTTAAATTTTGATTGTTACTTATTATGTAAAAGAATTAAAGGAATAGACTATAGTTCACATTATAAAGCATGGAGAGTGGAATGTACAGAATTTTATATTATAAAGCATTTAAATGAATTTCAATCTATGCCTACAATACAGCATCCATTGAATGGAGGTTTATTTATTTCGTGTTAAAAAAATGTTGAGTTATTTTTTGTTATTTAAATAAGTAGAAGTAAGTTCTCTTGTGTTCATTATTTTATTAAATAAACAAACTTGGTACTCCAATTAATTGTTTTATTAAACGAACAACAAACATCCCTTATTACAAATATTCAAGTATTTATAGTAAATATATCCCCGCGTTAAGGCAACAATACAAATTTTAATTTCAACAATAAAAAATCGTAGACGTAAGTAATTGAAGTTTTACTTGAAGAATTCTAATTCTTAAATGAACAAGAAATATCCTTTTTTAGAAACATTCAAGTACTTAGGGTAAATATACGCACATGTTAAAACAATGTTACAAGTGTTAGATTCAATAATATGAAATTGTAAACGTGAGAATTTGAAGTTTTACTTGAAGAAATCTTGATTTTTCGTATAAAAATAACAATTCTTATTGGAACAATTTATAGTGTTAAGCTGATATAATTCAGTTCTTCACAGAAGACTTTTTTATTCTCAATTGTAAATTATAACAGCTACAATTAAATAAGTATAGCTTTAGAGTAACGTAATGATTCAAGAAAGTAAAATTGTTAAAGTAAACATATATTTTCTTGGATATACAGGGTGTCCCACATTTTAATACGCAAACTTCACCAGGACATAGTACTCATAAAAATAACACAAAAGTTTTATATAAATATGGGGTCGCAACTCTTTTGTTTTCGAGATATGGCCGTTCAAAGTTGGAAGAAAAATTTACATTTTCATTTTTATTTCAGCTATTTATAAACGCAGGAATGTGAATTTTTACAGTTATGTACTACAGCCAAGCATGTTATTTTCAAGCCTTAATTTAGCCACCCCGGCGTATCTGAAAGGGTTGAAATTCTCGATCATCACTACATTTTCAAATAGAACTTTTTAACTCGGTAAAATTTTAACATAAAAAATTATCCCTTAGAAAGCTCATTCCTTAGCGAGATTTTTTTGTCTCTTACATTTTTCGCATAAAACTAATAGTTTTCGAGAAAAAAAAATAAAATCCTAGCGCGTGTCGTACCGTACCGCTTCATCCCTAACCAAAAGTTCTTTAAAAGTTGGCTATGGTTTTGGTCTGATTTCTTTGCACTGATGAACTGTACGTTGACTAAGATAGAATGCATTTAATTTAAAGTGTAATTGTTAATCTTTTTAGCTTATTATTATTGTTATCACTTATTATTCTAAAAGAATAGCAAACTTTTAAAAAACATTTGGTTAGGGGTGAAGCGGTACAGTACGACACGCGCTAAGATTTTATTTTTTTTCTCGAAATCTATCAGTTTTACACGAAAAATGTAAGAGACAAAAAAATCTCGCTAAGGAATGAGCTTTCTAACGCATATTTTTTTAGGTTAAAATTCTACCGAATTAAAAAGTTCTTTTGGAAAATTGGTCTGACACGCGCTAAGATTTTATTTTTTTTCTCGAAAACTATCAGTTTTATGCAAAAAATGTAACAGACAAAAAAGTCTCGCTAAGGAATGAGCTTTCAAACGCAAATTTTTTCATGTTAAAATTTTACCGAGTTAAAAAGTTCTATTGGAAAATGTAGTGGTGATCGTGAATTTCAACCCTTTCAAATACGCCGGGGTGGCTTAATTAAGGCTTGGAAATAACATACTAGGCTGTAGTACATTATTGTAAAAATTCACATTCCTGCGTTTATAAATAGCTGAAATAAAAATGAAAATGTAAATTTTTCTTCTAACTTTGAACGGCCATATCTCGAAAAGAAAAGAGTTGCGACCCCATGTTTATATAAAACTTTTGTATTATTTTTATGAGAACTATGTCCTGGTGACGTTTGCGTATTAAAATGTGGGACACCCTGTATATAAAACAACGTTTGCTTTACTTTGAAGCAGTTTGCTTTCGTTTAAAACTATAGTTCTATGTGTGTAAGACATTTCTAATGTTATGGCCAGAACCATATTTCCATATCAGAAAGTTGAGAAAATGGACTTTTTGCCGCTTCTAAACCACTGTGCGCCGCCGTCGCCCTCGGCGCTGCCGCCGCACTCGGCGCCGCCGCCGCCGCCCTCGGCGCCGCCGCCGCCCTCGGTGCTGCCGCCGCCCTCGGCGCCGCCGCCGCCCTCGGCGCTGCCGCCGCCCTCGGCGCTGCCGCCGCCCTCGGTGCTGCCGCCGCCCTCGGTGCTGCCGCCGCCCTCGGCGCTGCCACCGCCCTCGGCGCTGCCGCCGCCCTCGGCGCTGCCGCCGCCCTCGGCGCTGCCGCCGCCCTCGGCGCTGCCGCCGCCCTCATTTTCAAAATGTCAACTTTAACGTTTAAACGTTACTTTTCATGCGGCGGCAGCGCCGAGGGCGGCGGCAGCGCCGAGGGCGGCGGCAGCGCCGAGGGCGGCGGCAGCACCGAGGGCGGCGGCAGCGCCGAGGGCGGCGGCAGCGCCGAGGGCGGCGGCCGCGCCGAGGGCGGCGGCAGCGCCGAGGGCGGCGGCAGCGCCGAGGGCGCCGGCGGCGCCGAGGGGGGCGGCAGCACCGAGGGCGGCGGCAGCGCCGAGGGCGGCGGCAGCGCCGAGGGCGGCGGCGGCGCCGAGGGCGGCGGCCGCGCCGAGGGCGGCGGCAGCGCCGAGGGCGGCGGCAGCGCCGAGGGCGGCGGCAGCGCCGAGGGCGGCGGCGGCGCCGAGGGGGGCGGCAGCATCGAGGGCGGCGGCGGCGGCACCGAAGGCGGATATTTTTTAAATTTAAAAAATATCCGCCCTCGGCGCCGCCGCCGCCGCCCTCGGCGCCGCCGCCGCCCTCGGGGCTGCCGCCGCCCTCGGTGCTGCCGCCGCCCCCGGCGCTGCCGCCGCTCCCGGCGCTGCCGCCGCTCCCGGCGCCGCCGCCGCCCTCGGCGCTGTTAATAAAAATTATTAACAAGATTAAAAAAAAAATCTTTTATGATGTAATATTAGTTTTGAATCAGTTTTAGGATATTAATAAATTATCACGTGAATCCACAAAATAACGTTAAAAAAAAATGTAATTTAATTATAATTTACTGATACTTTTAATTTCCATCAATAATTTTAGAAATATTTAATAATAATAGTGCGAAGGAAAAAGCCCTCTGTTTAACACATTGACTGGAATTTCAACTTAATGGTGTTTTGCGCTGTGCCCTGCATACTTTACGTCCGGCAGTCAATGTGTTAACTTGAAAAGAATTAAGTTTCTCTTAACCCTTTCGCGCCGGGTCGGACGTGTGCTGTCTCACACGTCTGGAAATTTCAGATGGTGCGCTGTTATGGAGACGTTTATGCGCCTCCAAGAGCTACAACCTTATAAGGTTGGTGAAAGTTATTTTATCTAACAATTCATTCACATTGAAAGAATTAAATTTATTTTATTTTGTGAGTTAATAGGACATTTGAATGCGTATTTACAAAAAAAAAATTACTTAAGATATTTCTTGAGCGTTATAATAGACATTAATTAAATTATTTTAATTAGACGTTTATTAAACACCTAAAACTAGCATTCCAAACATAATAAAAATTAGCTATACATTTTTTAACTCTAAAATAAATATAGGTTAGTTATATTTACCTGTAATTATTCCCAACTTCTTTATGATTTTCCGGCAGCGCTAAAATGAAACAAAATTAAAAATGTATAAGTATAAAATATGTTTGTATTTAAACATTTACGAGTAACAATAAGATATAACTTAAAATTACTTCGTAGTTATAAAATATGTTTATTTGGTTATAAATCTACTTACGGCGAGGTCTCTCCTTAATTTATAACTTTGTTGTCGACGGCTATCTAAATAAAAACAAACCAAAAATAAACCAAAATAAATATTCTAATTAGTATATTTTTTTAGTATTTTAAAGAAATATATAATTTATAGAAAATTAGAACTAACTAAAGGCTACTTGGGTTGCCTACACATTTGTATTTATTCATAAAAGAACAATTAATAAACGTGTTTTTATCTTTCAAGTAAGTTTTGAAAAGGGAATATTTCCAATTTGATTAGATTTAAAAAAAACACAAAAAAAATATTTAATAACAAACCGAAAAATATATATTTTTTTCCTAGAAATTTAATCCGTCAAACAAAGTAGTTTCATTTTGCTGTATTCGTGAAAAAAATTAAGTACAAATTTTTCCCAAATGCTTAGTACAAATTTTTAATAGATTTTAACCAAACTTTTTTTAAAAATTAGATCAACTTTAAAAAATCATTCAGATTTATTTTTAGAAATTGAAAAAAATTATATAAAATGAAACTTAAAAGATTATATTTTCAATTTAAAAAGAAAAATCTTTCCTAATTGTTACCAAAAAAATTTAAAAAAATTTTAAAGTCGGTAAAAGTTTTAGACAATCTTTAAAAAATCACATCTAAAAGATTAATTGTTGTTAAGATTTGAAATTTTATGAGGGTTTAGATTTAAACTTAATCTTTATTTCTACTAAAGATAATTTTTCTACGACTTTTAGTTTTTCCCTCAGAAAAGAAAATGTGTTAATGTTCAAATTTTACGTTTTTTAAGTTACAACTTTATTATTATACAGGGATTAAAAATGGATTTAGACATTTAAACGTCAAAATTGACATTTCGAAAGACAATTTTCGTTTTTAAACTTTAAAAGTGACACTTTAAAGATGAAAAGTAACGTTTAAACGTCAACTTTAACATTTTGAAAACGAATTTAGACATTCAAACATCAAAATTAACATTTAGAAAGAGAATTTTGATCTGTAAACGTTAAAAGTGACACTTTAAAGATGAAAAGTAACGTTTAAACGTCAACTTTAACATTTTGAAAACATATTTAGATATTTAAACGTCAAAATTGACATTTTGAAAATGGATTTAGATATTTAAACGTCAAAATTGACATTTCGAAAAAGAATTCTCGTTTTTAAACGTCAAAAGTGACACTTTAAAGATGAAAAGTAACGTTTAAACGTTAAAGTTGACATTTTGAAAATGGATTTAAACATTTAAACGTTAAAATTGACATTTTCAAAACGGATTTAGACATTTAAACGTCAAAATTAACGTTTCGAAAGAGAATTT
The DNA here is from genome assembly GCA_036711955.1 of Digitonthophagus gazella. Lineage (NCBI taxonomy): Eukaryota > Metazoa > Arthropoda > Insecta > Coleoptera > Scarabaeidae > Digitonthophagus > Digitonthophagus gazella. The sequence goes on along the minus strand of JASCIT010000006.1, from coordinate 25,291,601 downwards.
TGATCTGTAAATGTCAAAAGTGACACTTTAAAGATGAAAAGTGACATTTAAACGTCAAAATTGACATTTTCAAAACGGATTTAGACAATTAAACGTCAAAATTGACATTTCGAAAGAGAATTTTGATCTGTAAACGTCAAAAGTGACACTTTAAAGATGAAAAGTGACATTTAAACGTCAAAATTGACATTTTGAAAACGGATTTAGACATTTAAACGTCAAAATTAACGTTTCGAAAGAGAATTTTGATTCGTAAACGTTAAAAGTGAAACTTTAAAGATGAGAAATGACGTTTAAATGTCAATTTTAACATTTTCAAAATGGATTTAGACATTTAAACGTTAAAATTGACATTTTCAAAACGGATTTAGACAATTAAACGTCAAAATTGACATTTCGAAAGAGATTTCTCGTTTTTAAACGTCAAAAGTGACACTTTAAAGATGAAAAGTGACATTTAAACGTCAAAATTGACATTTTCAAAACAGATTTAAACATTTAAACGTCAAAATTAACGTTTCGAAAGAGAATTTTGATTCGTAAACGTTAAAAGTGAAACTTTACAGATGAGAAATGACGTTTAATTGTCAATTTTAACATTTTCAAAATGGATTTAGACACTTAAACGTCAAAATTGACATTTTCAAAACGGATTCAGACATTTAAACGTCAAAATTGACATTTCGAAAGAGAATTTTGATCTGTAAACGTCAAAAGTGACACTTTAAAGATGAAAAGTGACATTTAAACGTCAAAATTGACATTTTGAAAACGGATTTAGACATTTAAACGTCAAAATTAACGTTTCGAAAGAGAATTTTGATTCGTAAACGTTAAAAGTGAAACTTTAAAGATGAGAAATGACGTTTAAATGTCAATTTTAACATTTTCAAAATGGATTTAGACATTTAAACGTTAAAATTGACATTTTCGAAACGGATTTAGACAATTAAACGTCAAAATTGACATTTCGAAAGAGAATTTTGATCTGTAAACGTCAAAAGTGACACTTTAAAAATGAAAAGTGACATTTAAACGTCAAAATTGACATTTTGAAAACGGATTTAGACATTTAAACGTCAAAATTAACGTTTCGAAAGAGAATTTTGATTGGTAAACGTTAAAAGTGAAACTTTAAAGATGAGAAATGACGTTTAAATGTTAATTTTAACATTTTCAAAATGGATTTAGACATTTAAACGTTAAAATTGTCATTTTCAAAACGGATTTAGACAATTAAACGTCAAAATTGACATTTCGAAAGAGAATTTTGATCTATAAACGTCAAAAGTGACACTTTAAAGATGAAAAGTGACATTTAAACGTCAAAATTGACATTTTCAAAACAGATTTAGACATTTAAACGTCAAAATTGACATTTCGAAAGAGAATTTTCGTTTTTAAACGTCAAAAGTGACACTTTAAAGATGAAAAGTGACATTTAAACGTCAAAATTGACATTTTCAAAACAGATTTAGACATTTAAACGTCAAAATTAACGTTTCGAAAGAGAATTTTGATTCGTAAACGTTAAAAGTGAAACTTTAAAGATGAGAAATGACGTTTAAATGTCAATTTTAACATTTTCAAAATGGATTTAGACATTTAAACGTTAAAATTGACATTTTCAAAACGGATTTAGACATTTAAACGTCAAAATTGACATTTCGAAAGAGAATTTTCGTTTTTAAACGTCAAAAGTGACACTTTAAAGATGAAAAGTGACATTTAAACGTCAAAATTGACACTAAAAAAAAATGTGATCTGTAAACGTAAAAAATGACACTTTAAGATAAAGATTTAAAGATAAAGATTGGAATATGAAAAAATCGTTAAAAAGTCGACCTTTGGCGAGTTTATCCTATCTAGAAAACCCGAATTTAATTTCCTTTCCCAATTTTTCTAATGATTTGAATTAGAAATGAATAAATTAAATTTAATTTTTTAATTGAAATTAATATTTTCTTTTATTGTAAATTAAAAACGTAGTATTTTATACTTTATGCATTTTAAAGTAAAGTATTTTCACGTGTTTTAACCCGTATAAAAGGAAATTGAAGATGCGGTCCGCACATGCGAAAAACTGGATTTCGAATCAAGTCTTAACTCACGTTTACAAGGTGAATTATAGGTCGAAAGGTTGGATTTTTGTATCGTTTTAAATTAAATTTTTCCCACGGAAACTGTTAGAAAACCAGCCTTGAAATCACCTCGAAATTTTCGCGATTTTAATACGCGTTAAGAATGAAATAAAAAAAAAAACTGTTTTAAATCTTACCCATCTTACACTTGCTCACTTCGCACTCACAATACGATATGAGGTCCCACTCATATGAAAATTTAGATTCTCGTCGCAATCGCGCATGCTCTACGTGCAGCTTACTTGGTTGCATCTGATTTAAACCATGAGAAATTTTTGATAAATATGATTTCATATCACCCTCTGTGGTGTGTACATAGACCTTGAATAAATGTTTTAACAATTACCCTAGTTTACGTTTACCCCACTTAACCCTAGAACACTAACCGTGCGTAAAATTTACGTACATATGAATGGAAAAATATAGTGTTATATTTTATGGTTAGTATTCTTGGGTTAATAGATCAGTTAATTATTATTAATTGTTTATTGTTCATTCGTTAAATAAAAATATACTCAAAAAAATTCACAAAGATGATTAAATTTTTTTATGGTTCATAACCCAACTTTTTTTAAAATTTTATCAAACTTTAAAAAATCACGGAGACTTTATTTTTTGGTATTAAAACATAAAATTTGTATTAATTGAAAGTTTGAATGTTTTATTTTTTAATGAAAAAGTCAAATTTCCTCTAAATATTATCCAAAAAATTTAAAAAAATTCACAAAGGTGATTAAATTTTTTATGGTTCATAACCCAACTTTTTTTAAAATTTTATCAAACTTTAAAAAATCACGGAGACTTTATTTTTTGGTATTAAAATATAAAATTTGTATTAATTGAAAGTTTGAATGTTTTATTTTTTAATGAAAAAGTCAAATTTCCTCTAAATATTATCCAAAAAATTTAAAAAATTCACAAAGGTGATTAAATTTTTTATGGTTCATAACCCAACTTTTTTTAAAATTTTATCGAACTTTAAAAAATCACGGAGACTTTATTTTTTGGTATTAAAACATAAAATTTGTATTAATTGAAAGTTTGAATGTTTTATTTTTTAATGAAAAAGTCAAATTTCCTCTAAATATTACCTAAAAAATTAAAAAAATTCACAAAGATGATTAAAATTTTGGACGGTTAACTAACCTAAAAATTTTATCAACTTGAAAAAATATCTTTTATCTTTTATTAAAATTCCTTTTGAATTTTTTTACTTATAAAAGGAAAATTTTTCTTCTTTTAATCCAAATATTTGATCAATTTTTAATTAATTTAAGTTATCGTAGTCAATTATGTAAAATTTAACTTCCGATTCAGTTATCGGATAAAGATTAAAAATTTATTTTAAACAAAATGAAATTATATTATACAGGGTGTCCTGGAAAATGTGGGAAATCTCTTGGATTCTGACAGAACATTAAAAAATATGATTACAAGTTCCCATAATTTTTTTTCCTAACGGCCCTTCCCTTGGAGATACGACCTCCTAAAAGAAGTCACCGGAAAACAATTTTTTTAAATAGATTTTAAAGTACTTAATTTAATTTAATGAAAATTTAATATGATAAACAGCAGTAAATACCTCTTAAAAAAAATGACCTTAAAACATAATTAGTCTCTTTAATTTACCAGGGGCGTACTAGGTTGTACATTTTAGTGCTTACATTTTTAACACCCTGTATGGTAAGGAGTTAAAAAAAATAAATTTAGATACCTTGAATATTTATCTAAAGAAAAGGTACCCTTATGCAGTGTCGATAAAATGAACCGGTTTCGAGAAAAAAATTGTAAAAGAAACCATCAAGATTAAAAATTTATTAATATTTCATAGGTACCATAGCAACGTTTGTAAAAACAGCGCTAAATTTTTTGTCTGCAACATCAGTATTAAAAAAGCCCTGCTTTTACAAACGTTACTATGGTAACGTTACTATTAATACGAAATATTAATAAATTTTTAATCTTGATGGTTTCTTTTATAATTTTTTTCTCGAAAACGGTTCATTTTACCGACACTGAATAAGAGTACATTTTCTTTAGCTAAATATTCAAGGTATCTAAATTTATTTGTTTTAACTCCTTACCATACAGGGTGTTAAAAATGTAAGCATTAAAATGCATAACCTAGTACGCCCCTGGTAAACTAAACACTCTAATTACGTTTTAAGGTCATTTTTTTAAGAGGTCCTTACTACTGTTTATCATATTACATTTTCGTTAAATTAAATTAAGTACTTTAAAACTTATTTAAGAAAAATTGTTTTCTAGTGGCTTCCTTTAGAAGGCCGTATCTCCGAGGGGAGGGCCGCTAGGAAAAGAAATTATGGGAACTTGTAATCATATTTTTTAATGTTCTATCAGAATCCAAGAGACTTCCCACATTTTCCAGGACACCCTGTATATAATAAAGTTGTAACTTTTTGAACGTTTTAGCAAAAAATGTTAGTCACCTTTTATGAATTTTTTTAAATTTTTTGGGTAATAATTAGAAGTAGAACAAAATTGACTTTTTTATTACAAAATAGAATATTTTTACTTTTGATTAATACAAATTCCATTTCTTAATTTAAAAAAATAAAGTCTCCACGATTTTTTTAATTTGGTCAAAATATTCAAAAATTCGTCAGAAATTTTATAAATTCGACAAAATTCTTTAAAAATTCGTCATAATTCGTGTAATTCTTTATGAAATTCGTTTATATTCAACAAACTTCGTTCAAATTTGACAAAATTATTTAAAAATTCGTCATAATTCGTTGTTAATTTTATAAAATCAGATCAAATTTCATAAAATTCGTCATAATTCGTGTAGTTCTTTATAAAATTCAACAAAATTCGTTCAAATTCGACAAAATTCTTTAAAAATTCGTTAGAAATTTTAAAAATTCGTTCAAATTCGACAAAATTCTTTAAAAATTCGTTAGAAATTTTAAAAATTCGTTCAAATTCGACAAAATTCTTTAAAAATTGGTCAGTAATTTTATAAAATGAGATAAAATTTCATCAAATTCATCATAATTCGTGTAATTTTTTAAGAAATTCGTTTATATTCAACAAATTTCGTTCAAATTTGACAAAATTATTTAAAAATTCGTCATAATTCGTTGTTAATTTTATAAAATCAGATCAAATTTCATAAAATTCGTCATAATTCGTGTAGTTGTTTATAAAATTCGTTCAAATTCGACAAAATTCTTTAAAAATTCGTTCAAATTCGACAAAATTCCTTAAATTGGTCAGTAATTTTATAAAATGAGATAAAATTTCATCAAATTCATCATAATTCGTGTAATTTTTTATGAAATTCGTTCAAATCGACAAAATTCTTTAAAAATTCGTTATAATTCGTTAATAATTTTATAAAAATCGTCATAATTCGTGTAATTTTTTATGAAATTCGTTTAAATTTGAAAAATTCTTTTAAATTCAACAAAATTCGTCCAAATTTGACAAAATTCTTTAAAAATTCGTCATAATTCGTGTAATTCTTTATGAAATTCGTTTATATTCAACAAATTTCGTTCAAATTTGACAAAATTATTTAAAAAATCGTCATAATTCGTTGTTAATTTTATAAAATCAGATCAAATGTCATAAAAGTCGTCATAATTTGTGTAGTTCTTTATAAAATTCAACAAAATTCGTTCAAATTCGACAAAATTCGTTCAAATTCGACAAAATTTTTTCAAATTCGACAAAATTCTTTAAAAATTCGTCATAATTCGTTGTTAATTGTACAAAATGAGACTAAATTTCACAAAATTCGTGTAGTTCTTTATGAAATTCGTTCAAATCGACAAAATTCTTTAAAAATTCGTTATAATTCGTTAATAATTTTATAAAAATCGTCATAATTCGTGTAATTTTTTATGAAATTCGTTTAAATTTGAAAAAATTCTTTTAAATTCAACAAAATTCGTTCAAATTTGACAAAATTCTTTAAAAATTCGTCATAATTCGTGTAATTCTTTATGAAATTCGTTTATATTCAACAAATTTCGTTCAAATTTGACAAAATTATTTAAAAATTCGTCATAAGTCGTTGTTAATTTTATAAAATCAGATCAAATTTCATAAAATTCGTCATAATTCGTGTAGTTCTTTATAAAATTCAACAAAATTCGTTCAAATTCGACAAAATTTCTTCAAATTCGACAAAATTCTTTAAAAATTCGTCAGAAATTTTATAAATTCGTTCAAATTCGACAAAATTCTTTAAAAATTGGTCAGTAATTTTATAAAATGAGATAAAATTTCATCAAATTTATCATAATTCGTGTAATTTTTTATGAAATTCGTTCAAATCGACAAAATTCTTTAAAAATTCGTTATAATTCGTTAATAATTTTATAAAATTCGTCACACTTCGTGTATTTTTTTATGAACTTCGTTTAAATTTGAAAAAATTCTTTTAAATTCAACAAAATTCGTTCAAATTTGACAAAATTCTTTAAAAATTCGTCATAATTCGTGTAATTCTTTATGAAATTCGTTTATATTCAACAAATTTCGTTCAAATTTGACCAAATTCTTTAAAAATTCGTCATAATTCGTATAATTCTTTATGAAATTCGTTTATATTCAACAAATTTCGTTCAAATTTGACAAAATTATTTAAAAATTCGTCATAATTCGTTGTTAATTTTATAAAATCAGATCAAATTTCATAAAATTCGTCATAATTCGTGTAGTTCTTTATAAAATCCAACAAAATTCGTTCAAATTCGACAAAATTTTTTCAAATTCGACAGAATTCTTTAAAAATTCGTCATAATTCGTTGTTAATTGTACAAAATGAGACTAAATTTCATAAAATTCGTGTAGTTCTTTATGAAATTCGTTCAAATCGACAAAATTCTTTAAAAACTCGTATGTATAATTGTTCAGAATTCTGATTACTTTTCGGTGCGCTATTCCTTCCCCACTCTGATCCTAAAACCTGTATGGAGGAGGGATGAGGGGGTGATCGTGACGAGAGACGATTTTTAAGACCTTGATAACATAAACGAACGAACGTAGGATGAACGTACGATTACGAAAAACGCGTATCGGTTGCGGGTAAAAATCTAATAACGTAACGTAAAGTTCTTTAACGTGTTTCGGAGTGCTAAGTACACCGAATGCCAGGATCCAGGATATCGGAAGCCAAACTCCCAGATACAAGGTCAGTCTTATACCCAAACCAAATTTTTCCTAACGCCTCTAGCGCACCGTGGTTTCTTAGTCCACTTTTCCCCAACATAAAAATTGGTCCTTCGAGCCGGATCGGCGGTTCTTTTTTTTTATATCGTTAATTACATCTTTTCTTGAGTATTTTATCATCAATTTACGCATTTTTAACGTTGTTTGGTATCGATATCTTGTTTTTCATAACTAAATACGCCTCCGCCATATTGGCATCTCCACGGATTTTGATTTAACCGGTCTATACGTCACGATAACGTCACATCCAACGAGGGTGCTCAGTTCAACTCTGATACCAGTTTTCTCGTTTTCATTCATAACGCAACAAAAAAAAACATTATGGCCGAACCAACACCTGCAGAAATAAATACTTTCAAACGTTTAACGTCACGAAAAGAACGCTTATGGAGAAAAATCCAGGATTGTCATGATTTAATACCAAATCTTCCCCAGTCGCTAACCAATTTCAAAGTTAGAGTAGCGCAAATCGACGCCGTTCGTGCCGAATTTACCCAAACACTAGATGAGATCGATGATTTGTCGAGCAATTATGATCAATTTAAGACTAATACTACTGAAATTGAATCGGCTTTAGATCGGTTGTATTACGATATCTTGGAAGCAGCTAGTAAACATTCTCAACCAACAAATACGGATCGTGACCAAACCTCCAACGTTCCGCGGAAGCAATTAACGTTACCTGAAGTTAAAATTCCGAAGTTTGATGGACGTCCTGAAAAATTTCCTGCTTTCATCGCCTTGTATGATAACCTAATTCACAATACAAACTTAAGTGATATTGAAAAATTCAGCTACCTATTAACCTATTTAGAAAAATCGGCCTTGAAATATGCCCAAACGGTTCGCTTTTCTCCCGAAAATTACAACGTCGTATACAATTTGTTGGTTCAACGCTACACTAATAAACGGATTATCGCAAATTATTACCTTTCAGCGATTTTCAATACTTCTCCATTAAAAACCGATTCGTCGCATCTATTGACTGAATGTTGTGAAGTTCTTCAAGCCAATGTGACCGCTCTAATTGATTTGAAACTACCCAATCTGGCAGATTATATTTTTCTTCAATTCTCATTAAGATTGCTTGATTCCAAAACTAGAGAAGCTTTTGAAAAAGAATTTTTGGATACAGAATTTCCAGTATTTGATGATTTAATGAAGTTTCTTCGAAGTAAATGTTCCATTGCTGAAATAATTGGGTCGACCGTGAACAAGAACGCTCCTCGTTCAGAATTTTCCAAATTTGATGTTAGAGTTACCGACGGTAAACGTATCTCAATGACTGTCCAAGAGAATCTACCAACACAGGATTCTCCGCAACGTAAAATCAACGCAAATTGTCCAGCTTGTTCACGTCAGGGACACAATTTATCGAGCTGCCAACATTTTCTATCGCTAACACCTATCAAACGACACGAATTAGTGAAGAATTCACATCGATGTTACGCATGTCTTTTTCCGCATCCCGTTGCCCGTTGTCCATCTACTGCTCGATGCCGTCATTGTGGCAGTAATCGACACAACACTCTTCTACATCAAACGAGTTTCAGCGGACGCGCCCCTACCTCGGATACAGCCACCGTTAACGCTACAGTATCACCAACTATCGCTACTGATACGCCTTCAACGAGCGTAGCCTCCATGTGCGCTTCCATACAAAGAAGTATAGCTCTGTTAGGAACGGCAAAGGCCCTTATTTATTCTTCCGATTTAAGCTTACATGAATGCAGAGTAGTTTTAGATTCCGGAAGTCAATCGAATTTCATTACAAGTTCATTAGCGGATAAACTGGGTTTATTTCGAAGAAGGTGTCCTTATCAAATTCATGGTGTCGGACAATCGCAAGTGAATAGAGTCTTGGGAATGGTTGATTGTAAGTTGAGATCCTCCTACAGCGATGAGTTGAAGTTTAATTTCCAAGCAGCAGTTTTGTCCCGAATTACAGCAGACCTTCCCACGGTTTCGTTACCTAGTGATGTTAAAAATCGATTTCAACATCTTCAACTGGCGGATCCAAATTTCGACGTTGCGGCACCGATAGATATGTTGTTAGGTGTACAAGCAGTTTTGGATATTACTCCCGATCAACCGTTAGTTATCAAGGGAGATCCGTCGGCTTGCCTTACTTCCCTTGGATGGGTTATAATGGGAAACATTCCAGCTTCGAATACTTGCATATCTAACTCTCTCTTCAGCGATATTACTTTTGATACCGAATTATCACTTAATGAAACTCTTCGAGCGTTTTGGCAATCCGAAGAGATATCGTTACCGTCGCCAATTTCGCCTGAGGATGAATACTGTGAAAGTTATTACAAGGAAACGACTGAACGAAATGATTTCGGACAATATATTGTTAAATTACCCCTCAAAAAAGAAAAGTTCTGTTTGGAGAGTACTAGACACATCGCGTTTAATCGTTTTAAGAAATTAGAGCAACGTTTCAAACATGATCCTGAATTTTATCGATTATATTCTGAAAACATTAAAGATTATATTGATCAAGGTCACCTAACGCTTTCTTCTTCACCGTCTGAATATGTAATAACCCATCACGGTGTATTTAAACGAGGTGAGGAAAGGTCAAGGGTTAGAGTTGTATTTAATCCTACAGAAAGAGATAACAAAGGTTTTGGTTTAAACGATTTATTATATTCCGGGCCGAAATTACAAGCAGACATTGGTGTTATTATAACAAGATTTCGAATACATCCAGTAGCATTAACATGTGATATCAAACAAATGTTTAGAAGTATAATTGTCCACCCTGATGATAGAAAACTGCTTCACATCTTCTGGAGATTTCATCCTAATGAACCTTTACAAGAATGGGAACACACCCGAGTTATATTTGGAGCTACATCTTCACCGTTTTTGGCTCTGAGAACAATGATTCAGTTAGTTGAGGATGAAGGTCACAATTATCCTGAAGCTGCATTAGCTCTTCGTAATTCTACTTACGTGGATGATATATTATCGGGCGCTGATACTATTGAAGAAGCTATATCTTTGAAGAACCAGCTTATCGCAATGTTAAAACAAGGAGGTTTTGAGCTGGCTAAATGGGCGAGTTCCAGTTCGGATGTGGTTGAATCTTCAAAACAACGTAATCTTCCAATCGGAGATCGTTTCCCCTTGCAGCCTGTTAAAGTTTTGGGATTATGTTGGAATCCGGAGAACGATTACTTCTATTACAATATTCCGGAACTGTTAGATGGCGCCACGAAACGTTGTATTCTATCCCGAGTGGCCAGAACGTTTGACATTAACGGGTATTTAAGTCCATTTACTTTTCTATTAAAGAGTTTGATCCAAAAACTTTGGTTATTAAAGGTCGACTGGGATGATCCTTTACCGCCTGAAATTGCAAGAAAATGGGATATTATTCAAAATGAAATTACTTACCTTAAAGAAATAAAAATTCCTAGATGCATCTGGCGAACAAATGGGTTCCAGGCTCGTCTTTTTGGGTTTTCTGATGCGAGTGAGCTTGGAATGGCCGCGGTGATATATTTACAACTTCAGATCAACAATACTTGTAAAGTGAGTTTAATTGCAGCGAAATCTAAAGTAGCTCCCTTGAAACTGCAAACAATACCAAAATTGGAACTAGGCGCTGCTAGTTTATTGTCAAAATTGATGCATCATACCATGAACGCTCTTGAATTTCTTCCTATAATGAACGAAATTATATGTTTCGTGGATTCTACTACTGTCATTAATTGGATACGCACGCCACCTTACCGATTGAAAACGTTTGTTGCAAACAGAGTCGTACAAATTCATGAGAACTTACCGAACGCAAAGTGGTATCACATTCCGGGGGAATCAAATCCTGCTGATCCAGCCAGTCGTGGTTTACTACCGTCTGAATTGTTACGTTGTAGCCTTTGGTGGAATGGACCTACATTTCTTCATAATCCAAACGATATTCCTCGAAACGAAGTAAACACTCCGACCAATTTACCTGAAATGAAGAATAGTACACAAGTATCTCTGACCATTAAAACGATGTACTTACCTTTTGTTAATATTTTGGAACGAACGTCAAATTTCCTAAAAGTCCAACGAATTTTTGCATATGTACTGCGCTTTATACATAACTGTTTAGCGAGAAAACGTAACAAAGACTTTTTATTGGGTTCTTTAACGGCAGAAGATTATCATCAAGGACTCATTACAGCTATAAAAACGACACAATTGCAATATTTAAGTAACGACATTTCCGCCATCGAACGAAATTCTCCTGCCAGTAAGAAATACCGACAACTTTCCCCGTTTTTGTCTCAAGAAGGGCTATTAATGGTGGGGGGCCGATTGCGAAATTCAAACCTTCCAACGCGAGCGAAACATCCTTACCTTATTCCTTACGAAAGTCGTTTAGCTACTTTAATTTGTGACCACTATCATTTATATTCCGGCCACGGAGGTCCAAGATTAACGCAGTCACTCATCAATCGAGAATACTGGATTCCATCAATAAGACGCCTGATACGTAGCCGAATCTTCCACTGCAGCATTTGTTATCGTTTTAAGGCCCAACCAGTACATCCTCCTATGGCAGATTTACCTAATTATCGTTTAGAACCTGGAAGATGTTTTGCACATACGGGAGTGGATTTTGGAGGACCTTTTGAAGTAAAGACTTCTTATCTACGCAACGCACGGTACGAAAAATCTTATATCTGCCTCTTCGTTTGTATGGTATCCAGAGCAGTACATATAGAAGTTACTACTTCCCTCACAACGAACGCCTTCTTGGCTTGTCTGGATAGATTTATCGCCCGACGTGGTCTTCCTTCACATCTTTATTCAGACCAAGGACGGAATTTCCGTGGAGCAGCGAGGGAAATTTCCGAAATAACGAATTTTCTTAATAATAATCAGCCGGACATAACCGATTATTTAGCCAAACGACAGATTTCCTGGAGTTTTAATCCTCCCTACGCCCCTCATTTCGGTGGGCTTTGGGAAGCGGGAATAAAATCAGCCAAATACCACTTGAAAAGTATTATGCATAATCGTCGTTTTACTTTGGAAGAGTTTCTTACCGTCATGACACGCATTGAGGGGATTCTCAACTCAAGACCGTTCTGCGCTCCTTCAGCTACGCCCGAAGATTTGGATCCATTAACACCTGGTCATTTTCTAATTGGGGGACCTATACTTTCAAGACCGGAAGTAGATTTGTCAAACGTGCCAGAGAATCGCCAAACGAGATGGCAGTTGGTGCAGCAAATAACGAATTCATTCTGGAAACGATGGGCAAGAGACTACCTTCACACCTTGCAACACCGACCCAAATGGACGCAGTCAATCGATCCACCAAATGTGGGAGACGTAGTTTTATGGTACGCTCCCAATACACCCCCTACGCACTGGCCGATGGGAAGAATTCTGGAATTAATTCGGGGACAGGACGGCGTCGTTAGAGTTCTCCGCCTTCGCACTGCTAAAGGCGAACTTATTCGTCCTTTGAATAAGGTTGTCCTTCTTCCCAAAAATTAGTCAATTTTGTTCATCGATTTGCAAGAATTTATGTTTCGTTAAAGTGTCTTTGTTCTTTTCAAAATTTATTTTGTATTTTGGTTTCGAATTTCTTTTCTTTTTTTTTCTTTTCGTTAATTATTTTTCAAATGTTTACATTTGGTGGGGGGTATGTTCAGAATTCTGATTACTTTTCGGTGCGCTATTCCTTCCCCACTCTGATCCTAAAACCTGTATGGAGGAGGGATGAGGGGGTGATCGTGACGAGAGACGATTTTTAAGACCTTGATAACATAAACGAACGAACGTAGGATGAACGTACGATTACGAAAAACGCGTATCGGTTGCGGGTAAAAATCTAATAACGTAACGTAAAGTTCTTTAACGTGTTTCGGAGTGCTAAGTACACCGAATGCCAGGATCCAGGATATCGGAAGCCAAACTCCCAGATACAAGGTCAGTCTTATACCCAAACCAAATTTTTCCTAACGCCTCTAGCGCACCGTGGTTTCTTAGTCCACTTTTCCCCAACAATAATAAAGTTGTAAAGGAGTTCTTTTTTTCAACTCATCTTTTACTAAATTAATGAATAAAATTACAACATTTTATACGAAATTGGGCGAAATTTTAGACGAAATTCGATTGTTTTTAAAAATTTTAGATGAAATTTCATATTTTTAAGGTAAAGTATGTTATTTTTTTTAATAAAATTTGAAAAATTTAGATGAAATTAAACGAAATTCTATCATTTTAGATAATTTTTTACGAAATTTGGTCAAGTTTTAGAAGAAATTGGACAATTTTTTAAAATTTACGAAATTTCACAATTTTAAGATAAAATATATTATTTCTTTGATGAAATTTCAAAAATTTAGTTGAAATTAATCAAAATTCAACTATTTTAAACAATTTTATACGAAACTGAGTGAAGTTTTAGAAGAAATTCGACAATTTTTTTAAATTTTAGACCAAGTTTCACAATTTTAAGGTAAAATATGTTATTTCTTTGATGAAATTTGAAAAATTTAGATGAAGGTAAATGAAATTCAATGATTCTAGACAATTTTATATGAAATTGGGTGAAATTTTAAGCGAAATTCAACAATTTTTTAAAATCTTAGACGAAATTTCACAATTTTAAGGTAAAATATATTTCTTTGATGAAATTTCAAAAATTTAGTGGAAATTAAACAAAATTCAACAATTTTAGACAATTTTATACGAAATTGAGTGAAATTTTAGACGAAATTCGCTAATTTTTTAAAATTTTAGACTACATTTCACAATTTTAAGGTCAAATATGATTTCTTTGATGAAATTTGAAAAATTTAGATGAAATTTAACGAAATTCTATCATTTTAGATAATTTTTTTACGAAATTTGGTGAAGTTTTAGAAGAAATTCGACAATTTTTTTAAATTTTAGACGAAACTTGACAATTTTAAGCTAAAATATATTATTTTTTTAATGAAATTTGAAAAATTTAGATGAAATTAAACGAAATTCAATAATTTTAGACAACTTTATACGAAATTTTAAACGAAATTCGACAATTTTTCAACATTTTAGACGAAATTTCATAATTTCAAGCTAAGTTAAGTTATTATTTTTTTAATGAAATTCAAAAATGTGGCAGTAAATTGCATTACTAGTTATATATAATAAAGTTGTAACTGTTAAATGTCTCTACGAAGTTTGTCCGCGCCTGAAATGTCTTTCGATGAAGTTTGCACACCCTTGAAGTTTATTTGAAAAATCGAGAGTTTAGTTACCCTTAAATCAGGTTTTTACGAAGTTTGTCAATCTCTAAGACGTCTCTCGACGTGTTTTGCCCATCCCTGAAGTCGGTTCGAAAAATCGAGGGTTTATTTATCTATCCTGTAATCGGGTTTCTACGAAGTTTGTCAATCTCTGAAATGTCTCTCGATGAGATTTGCCATCTTTGAAGTTCGTTTGAAAAATCGAGGGTTTACTTATCCTTGAATCGGAGATTTTCCGAAGTTTGCCAACCCCCGAAACGTCTTTCGACGAGTTTTGCCAACCCTTAAAATGTATTTCGACGAGGTTTTCCCACCCTTAAGGTTTGTTTGAAAAATCGAAGGTTTACTTATCCTCGAATCAAGTTTGTCAATCCCTAAAATGTCTTTCGATGAGGTTTGTCCATCCCTGAAGCCCGTTTGAAAAATCGAGAGTCTACTTATCATTGAATCGGGTTTCTACGAGGTTTGCAAACGTTTGAAATGTCTCCCGACGAGGTTTTCCCACCCCTGAAGCCCGTTTGAGAAATAGAGGGTTTACTTATCCTTGAATTTAGTTTCTAGAAAGTTTGACAACCGCCGAAATGTCCCTCAACAAAGTTTGTCAACCCCTAAAATCTCCCTCGAAGAGGTTTGCCCACCCCTGAAATCCCATTTTTCCCTTTCGGGGTTTGTCCACCCCTGATAGTCGAGTATCACGTCTTGATGAATGAAATTTTAGCTAGTATTAAATAAAACACAAGAAAATTCTAAAATTCAACGTGCACATTTTATTGCTGAATTTACTGTATGTATGTACAAGGCGATCAATTACAATACACGCAGCTGCTGCAGTATCCATGATGACAGTTTATGCACTGACATTAGCTTTGATCGTTAGGGCTGCACTGCTTCGTTCGTTCGCGTCCGTTCGCTCTAATTTAAATGCACCTTTACTATAATCCAAGCTCAATTTACACCATGGAGAGAAGGATGCAAGAGCGCGCTCTCTCCCTGTAACTTTACCGAGTAAGCCCGAGTGGAGTACAGGGGAAGGGAGAAACGGAGTTTTAAGCGGTCCTCGCAAACGCAAAGGTCTTCCGGCAAGAACGCCATCGTAGACAGGCTCGCGGCACCCCGCTGTTTTAACTTTTTCGGTCAGACTTTTGGTCCTTTTTCAGGTCTTACAGGAAAAGCGAGAAATGTTAATTCACCAACCACAATCATTGGTTGTAGTTTTAATCATATTAAAACTAAAACATCATTTTTTATTACATTAGAAACGAATTCTTGAGAAAGTTGGTCCTTTACGACATACATGTTCAATGAGGTTTGAAGTAAAATATAAAGAACTTAAAACTAATGCCCATAATACTAGATCACGAAAAAATCTTCCTTATACATTCCCAATTAGAACTGAAATGAAATGTTGTTATAGATATCTTGAAAAAATCGGTTTAAATAATGCCATTACGATTGGCCACATAAAACATGAGGTAAAATTTCCAACTATTGATATACCCCCTGAAATATTACAAAATTATGATTGCACAGTTTGGTAAGAATCTAATGGTGTACGTTATTTTACAGGATGTATACTTTTATCTAACTTTGAAAACGACAAACCCAAATTTGGACAGATAATTGAAATACTGGTTAAAAGAGATTATTTAAATTTTGATTGTTACTTATGTAAAAGAATTAAAGGAATAGACTATAGTTCACATTATAAAGCATGGAGAGTGGAATGTACAGAATTTTATTTTATAAAGCATTTAAATGAATTTCAATCTATGCCTACAATACTGCATCCATTGAATGGAGGTTTATTTATTTCTTGTTAAAAAAATGTTGAGTTATTTTTTGTTATTTAAATAAGTAGAAGTAAGTTCTCTTGTGTTCATTATTTTATTAAATAAACAAACTTGGTACTCCAATTAATTGTTTTATTAAACGAACAACAAACATCCCTTATTACAAATATTCAAGTATTTATAGTAAATATATCCCCGCGTTAAGGCAACAATACAAATTTTAATTTCAACAATAAAAAATCGTAGACGTAAGTAATTGAAGTTTTACTTGAAGAATTCTAATTCTTAAATGAACAAGAAATATCCTTTTTTAGAAACATTCAAGTACTTAGGGTAAATATACGCACATGTTAAAACAATGTTACAAGTTTTAGATTCAATAATATGAAATTGTAAACGTGAGAATTTGAAGTTTTACTTGAAGAAATCTTGATTTTTCGTATAAAAATAACAATTCTTATTGGAACAATTTATAGTGTTAAGCTGATATAATTCAGTTCTTCACAGAAGACTTTTTTATTCTCAATTGTAAATTATAACAGCTACAATTAAATAAGTATAGCTTTAGAGTAACGTAATGATTCAAGAAAGTAAAATTGTTAAAGTAAACATATATTTTCTTGGATATATATAAAACAACGTTTGCTTTACTTTGAAGCAGTTTGCTTTCGTTTAAAACTATAGTTCTATGTGTGTAATATCTTTGTAAATTGTAACAGTTTTGCACGGGTTATTCAAGAACCAATTACCAAGAGCCGATTGTGTATATAGGAGGTATATCTGGGATATCCCAAATATTCCTTTCTTTCAATGTCCCAAACATACCTCATTGTAGTTTGTCTACATTTTATTATTTTTTAATTTTAGTATAAGTTACAAATAAAAGATAGCAAGGTGTTTCGATCAAAAACAGTTTGTAGACTTCACTAATAATAATTTATTAAGTATTGTAAATAAACATAGTTATAACCAGTACTTATCTGATGCACCCGATTTTTACTTTGAAACAACATAAACGCAAACGTCCAATTTTTAAGGTTAAAATAACTGACTGCATTTTAAGTTTCGACGATGTAGCACTGTAGGTAGTACCAGTAAATTTAAAGTATGGAAACGGGGTAAATTCAAACAAGTTTTCGGTTTGGATCAATTGTCCTAAACATACCACCGTCCCAAACATACCCACCTTCCCCTACTGTAAAAATGTTTTTTCCTTTCAACTTTAGTGCGATCTCTTCGAAGGTGGGTATAGGGTATTGCTCCATACATACATATTAGTAGTTAAATAACGAGAGTTCTAGACCGGAAGTAGCGCCACCGCGCCATCGAGAAGCAAGCGTATGAGACGCCATCTATAGGTGGTGTGTCGTAGTAAGTGTCGTGTTCCCCGTCCCCGTCCCCTAGATGGCGCTGTTTTCATCACCCCCGGGCCCCAATGCGCAGGCGCGCGGGTGGCGGTTGGCGGTCCCCGGGGGTTTAGATAAAAACACGGCCGAATGCAAAAAATTTTATTTTATTTTTTATTTTAATTTATTTTTTTTAGATACATTTGATTGTAGTAATGGCGTCATATGATTGTGGTTTAGCGATATGAGTCGCGCCAGTTGTGGTTAAGCCGCACGCACATCAACTTAACGAATGTATTAAACACTCAAGTCGTGTATACACTTACCGCTACCTTATTGACATTAATTTTATTACAACAAGTTATATAAAACAACCAAATGCAAAGAAATATTTTTTTATTAAAAATATTATCAAAACTGATGGGATGTGGGATGAAAAAGGGATAACAAAAACCAACGATTACAGTTTAAGATTTAATCAATTAAACCATTACAATGCAAATAATTCTAACATTTCACAAACTCAAACTCATGAAACGGGTTAGGATTGCCCGTATCTATGCGCTTGGTTAATACCAAGCCAATTTGATAATACTTCTTCGCGTTTACTATCTCAATGAATTCATTGTCTACCTTGTCCAAGTACCTTTCGGGTAAAAAGGTGATATTTTCTTCAAATTCAACCAGCAGAGCTGGATATTTAGCCCTATTAAGCCGTTTTAGGGAAATTATAGGGTACACTGTACCTATTTCGAAATCAAGACAAGACATTTTCGGTTTGTCCACGAAGGTAGGCTGGTTGATCGTCTTCAGTTTCACGTTCAGATTTTCTTCTTCCGAGGAGGTGTTGTTTACCTTTTCACGACTAGGTGATGATGCACTTGCGCTAACGCTACTTTTATTTTTCATCACTACTCTCGACATATTAATTTGTGTAGTAACACCAACTTCAGCTAACAATTGTTGAATGATGTTGCGTCTATGGTTCTCAATAGTTTTATAACCGAGTAATACGTAACAAAACGGATAAGTCTAATTAGTTTAACCACAAAGAACATGATAAGTTATATCAAAAACGGGTGGGGGCTTTCTTGAAACATACCACAAAGAACGTAATAAATTATATCAAAAACGGATGGCCTTCCTTTAAGTTTAACCATGAAAACGGATGGACTTCCTTGAAACATACCACAAAGACCGTAATAAATTTTATCAAAAACGGATGGGCTTCCTTTAAGTTTGGTTAGTTTAACCACAAAAAACATGATAAATTATATCAAAAACGGATGGGCTTCCTTGAAACATACCACAAAGAACGCAATATATTGTATCAAAAACGGATGGGCTTCCTTTAAGTTTGGTTAGTTTAACCACAAAAAACATGATAAATTATATCAAAAACGGATGGGCTTCCTTGAAACATACCACAAAGAACGCAATATATTGTATCAAAAACGGATGGGCTTCCTTTAAGTTTGGTTAGTTTAACCACAAAAACATGATAAATTATATCAAAAACGGATGGGCCTCCTTTAAACATAATTAGTTTAACCACAAAGAACAATTGCGTCATGAAAAAGCATTGTGAAAATGTTTAAAAAAGATATAATTAGTTTAATTTACAATTATCCTCATTAATACTGTAATGGCCCCAAGCCAGCGTGTGTATTCCATCAGTTTGTACAAATCTCTTAGAATCATTTGGTGAAAGAGCCAATTTATTTTGTAAGATTGTGTATATAACGTGATTGTAGCTTCTAAATAGAAATTGTTTTGCAAACATTGGATTTTTGCGCGTTAAGCAGTCAAAATAGTTATCAAATTTAACTTTGGATTTTACAACCGCTTTCTTTACGCCCTTAGCTTTTTTGGTGACCCGCCCGTCTAAAACACGATTGGCATACATTTTCGATCGTAGACCAATAAATTCAGTCATAATTTGACCGCAGTTTTCATCTTTCATCAATCCCAATACAGCTTTGTTTTGTAGTGGAATATTATACATGTTATGTGAATCATAATTGGAAGTGTCAAATTTATCTAAATTATGCCTGATATCAAAATATATATCATCAGTGTTAATAGATACCGTAAAGCTGTCAGTATCCATGTAACATAATTGTATATCAGAGGTATACGTCGGTTTTAAAAAATCATAATAAAATTGATACATTAATAATTTAGAAATCTCTAAAACAGTAAAACCGATATATAGAGGTTTATCGTATACAACATAGAGTCGTCTCATTTGAATTGCAGAAAAGGATTGCCCGTAAATTGAAAAAATTTTTATGTTTTTAAAATTTAGCTTTGCAATCAAACTTCGCGCCCCTAGTTTTGGACGGCCATCAGTAATAATGTCATCCCAAGTGGTGACTAACCTTACGTCAACTCTTTTATCAACATTTTCCATTGTCTTTCCGAAAACTGCATTATTCATTAATTTGAAAAAATCTTTTTCGAAAGCATTTTTTGCCAATTGACGCAACTCCGTGTTCTTGTCTATGTATGGTTTCAGCCACGCAGCTTGTCTGAACGATAAAACCCTATTAATTTTAACAATTTTAAGGCCGTGAGCGACGGCGTGTTTTAAATTTCGATAATGAACAACATAATTTTTTTTATTAAATAAATTTGGAATAAGTCGTCTGTCACTCTCGCTCTTACAGTTAGGTGGGATTAAATTTTCAGCCAAAAACAGGAGATCGTTATGCAAATTATGTAGGTGCTGTGGATAATCGACGTCTACATCTAAAATGTATCCGTAATCAGCTGTATCAGATATGGTATCAAAATTTAAATTTTGAATTTGAGTATTATTCAACCAGGTAAACTCTCCAATAGGCATGAATTGAGACATAGCCCACCCATATAAATTGTTAGCATCCCAATACATTAAATATTGAGATGGTAAATTTTCATTATAATTGCCCATATATTTATTATTGGCTTTAGCGTGGCGTAATGAACATTGTGAAATACCGCCGCGAATACCCTTTTTAATGAAATGCACTTGATCAATATCGGTTAAAAGTTCAAGTTTAATTTCAGTAAATTTCAACATGGCATCCCACGAGAGACCCGGAGCCGTGTAATAATGCGCCGCATCCAAGCCATATGTTTTAAAACAAACTTGTCTAAATTTTTCGAAAACATCAGCTAATAGTAACACATCAGTTTTTAAATATAATTCGGAGTAATCTTTTAAATGTTTACAATTAAATGTTTTCCAAACTGTTTGTGCATGCAAGTAATCATTTTCACTGATGTTGTCAAAAGTTAATTTATTAAAAAAGGCATTTTTCGGGGGTAAGGAGACCTCATTTAATTTATCAAATGAGGTCATATAACCATATGGAAAAACCCCTTTTCTTCTTAACAATTTAAACTGGTCGTTTGAAGGGAAAAATTTTTTTACATGAATAAAATCATTTTCCACCAGATTATTAGTCAGGGAATCTAGCGAGGACGCCATAAATCTAAATGAATCGACAAATCTCAGTTTCATAAAACGCCTATCAACTCCAGTGTCATCTTTTTTAGCCAATTTATCAACTAAAATATTTAAACTAAAACTTATGTATTTTTCTTTGTTATTTGGTATAACATCAATAGTGACATTTTTACCTGCTTCAGCCATTTCTTTAACAAATAAGTGGGAATCATAGCAACTAAAATTGTGAAGAAATACGGGAACATAATTTGGAATTTTATAATTCAGGTTACATATGTAATGGGCCGGGCCTCTGTATTTACCAGTGATATGACAATGGTCGCGTACCCTAATGTCATTGTCATTGTCATTGTCAACGAAAGGTTTCCTACAAATGTGACAGATATCCGCCGAATTAAAATTCATTTGTTCGTCGACTGTTAAGGGCAACATTGGTTTTACCGTTTTAAGACACTCATTATAAATTTGTGTTACATCATCAATTAATTTTGAAATAAAAATTTTAGCACAATCTAAGCCGGTATAAGTTTCGAATTTATTAAAAATCTCACCCATGCTAGAGACGATATAGTATGCAAAGCTGTATGGGATATGTTTATCAACTTTTTCCGTAAACGATCGCGACGAATCGGGTTCACAGCCCTCGATTGGTTGTAAAATGGATTCAAAGTCAGCATAAATTACAAATGGCACTTTTTGGGTGTTTTTATAATTATTAAACTCTAAAATGTTTTCTAATGTACGCTTATTAAAATAATTAGGTTTAAATTTTAAAAATTTTTTGGGTAAAATAGTTTTAATGTGGTTACAGTCGCACATGATAGATCGCAGATTGACTGATGAATATCTGATGGTAAACGACAAACCCGTTGAGTATAAATATTGGGACGATGCCAATGAATTGGTGATCGACTGAAGTTGTTGTATGCCTCACAAGCGGCCGGAAATAACTCGCACACTAATGAAATTACATCCATTATAGAAGAATTAAAGGAATATAAAATTATTTCATAATAATAATAATTTTCAATGTATGGAAACGCTATAAGTATTGATAAATTTGGGCGTACGCTACGCAGTTCACGGAATAAATCGTTTGATGAAGACATCGTATTTCGTCGCAACATTGGATTTCCATTAACCGCAGACGGAGATTATGATATTCAGGGTAGAAAATTATCTAACGTTCATAAACCTGAAAATCAAGATGATTGCGCCATAAAACAGTATGTAGATGATATCTGTAAAAAATTAAAAAATGAAATTAGCGATATTATTAAGAAACACCATGCTGAAATCAAATCAAATGCACAGAGTCTTTCAACTCTACAACACAAGTACGGCGCAAACAAGGGGAAATTTGCAAATTTAACGCATCAATTGGATGACATTAGAAATCGTATGAATAAAATTACAACGAATATTGACGATCTTACTACACTAATAGATGATTTATCGGGAAAAGTTGACACTAATATCTCAGGAAATATAAAACAAATACAAAAAATTGAAAAAGAGAGTCAAGAGGGTATTTCAAATCTTAAAGCCTTATATGATTCCAATATAGATTTAACTGATCAAGCCATATCCAAACTACAAGACGACATTCGGCTTATCAGTGTTCTACTTGATAAAATAGAGCGCGACCTGAACGAACGCGTTGATATATTAGAAAATAAGATTGGTTCGAATCCTTAAAAATGCGACGGCAGCAGATGTCTGATGAAAAGAAAACCGTGGTTGAAGAACTTCATCGACCGGCAAGACGTTTATTTCCTCGACGAAGAACTGTATTGAAGGGTATTGATGATCTGTGGCAGGCCGATTTGATTGAAATGGTTGAATACGCTAAAATTAATGCTGGGCATAAATACATTCTAGTGGTTATTGATTGTTTTTAAAAATATCTATGGACGCGACCGTTAAAAACTAAAACTTCTTCAGAAGTCACGCGTGCGTTAGGTTCAATTCTATCGGAAGGTCGGGTACCCCATAACTTGCAAACGGATCAAGGAAAGGAATTTTACAACAGTGAATTCCGAAAACTTATGAACGGATACAATATCAATCATTATTCGGCGTTTAGTGTAATAAAAGCGTCAATGGCTGAACGTGTTATTAGAACGATTAAACAGAAATTATATAAGTTGTTTAGTCTTTATGGAAACTATAAGTGGTTGGACCTTTTGGGTGATGTAACATCTCAGTATAATAATTCAAAACATAGAACAACCAAATTAGCTCCATCTTTAATTAATTCAAAATCTGTTGAAAATAGGCTTCTCAATACTGTGTATAATCACGTAAAAGTTGCCGGCAATGGGAAATATATGATTGGTGATTTAGTTAGGATTAGCAAGCATAAACACGCTTTTGAAAAAGGCTACTTACCCAACTGGACCACCGAACTATTTAAAGTGGTTAAAGTGCAAATTACAAATCCTGTAACCTATCTATTAGAAGATGTTACCAATGGACAACCGATTAAAGGCGCATTTTATGAGTATGAATTACAAAAAACTAAACAACCGGATGTATATCTCGTTGAAAAGGTATTAAAAAGAAGAAAAAGTATGGTGTACGTGAAATGGTTAGGATTTGATTCCTCACACAACAGTTGGATATCTACAAACAATATTGTTTAAACAATGTTATTTATAAATTTGGCAAATCTTAATAAATATATAAAATAATATTTCATTTGTTTTATTATGAAACCCCCATGTTTCCAAAAACTAATAAACACATTTATTGCATATACTTAAAACCTTTATTGCAAATAAATTATAGTACAAAAATTAAATATTAAAAATAATATATGTATACAGCGTGTCCCACCGAGATGAATTAGTCGAGAAATATTTCGGCAACTACAAGTTCAATAAATTTGAAAATTTTATGCATAGATTTTGTACATTATAAATTACATTTGATTTTGGAAAATAGTTTCGTCCATAACTTCCGGTTAATTTTCCAAAATATCGTGTATTGCTACTGAACAATTTTCTTTATGGCACAACCGAAAATTCGCATATTTCAAACAAAAATTACATCAATTGTTTGTATTTTCACTCGCGTCCATGAATTCATTTCTGTTTATCACATAATGGTTCATTGTTCTTAATCGCGCCATCACTTTAAACCCCATTTGTTTAGTATACACTTCCGGATTGCCTCTTAAGACCGCATTGTAAAGTCCCAGACAATCTAAACAAATGGGTCCATGTTGCGTCCTGTAGTATATTAGCCATAAACATAAAATATTACAGCTTTCAAATAAATATGCGCTAAAAAAGAATTTCATGTTTAGTTGAGTTTTATTTGAATACATGCTATTATTACCTGTAATATCCTATGTTTTTAAAAAAATCACACAGTAAACTATGGCTAAATCCGTAATTAAATGACTCCGGTTCCATACAGATCAAATCAGGGTCAATAAAATGATCATGGGTGCCTAATTGGCTCCATTGATGATCTAGCCACTTTTCCCATAAGTATAAAACCAAGGTTTTCGGAATATGACGATATAATGATAATATATCCACACGATTTTCTATTTGTAAATTCATAGCTTTGGCCGCTAATTCTAGCAGTTTCATTGTTTAAAAATATTGTAGTTATTGTATATTCAAACTTAACGCCTGCTGTATTCGGCACTAACTAATTGATCAATTTGACTCTCGTATTTATACAAATTCATATCTCTTTTGTGGTTTTAAGTTTCCTGTCCTTACCGCTCCCAATGGGATTTTTGTGAATTCATAACTTTTTAATAAGATGTTTAATTAGTTTTATTTTGCTATACAAATTTTTCATTACATTTATTTTTTTATTTTTTTTATTTTTGATATTAAAACTAATTTTATCATTAGATATGTATTTCCTACTTTTACATGAGGTTTTCCTTTTTTTACCACATTTGCGGCCGTAGATATGAACTTTACGCGTTTTTCCTGTTTTAAGAGGAAAATCTCACTGTGATTATACCCCACCATGCAATAATTTTAGGTATAAAATAAGTATTCCTGCGAATAAATTTATTTTCAATAAAAAAAACATGGCTCACGTGCAGGTTGCCATTGATTTCTGTTTTATGATTTCCAATACCGTAAGTGTTTTCTTATTTTTATTTTATTTTTTCTTTTAATTTAAGTTCTTTTAAATCTTTTTTAGCCCATAATTATATGGGGGAATGAGGAGGAAATGTCTGCGGCCCTCGACGAGGGGGCTATCGTAATTTTTGACGACATGCTCCCCCTAGGTGGGCGGAGGTTAATTATCGCCCTTCGGGGCGATAATTATTTCTACGCCTTACGTAAGTTTTGTAATTATTTTTTATTGTTAGTATATGTAATCATAATATATATTTATAAATTTTTCAGACATACCTCTATAGAATAAAAAAAATCATAAAGAAATTGTGTGTATTTTTATTTTACCAGTCCCCCTTCCATAAAATGAGTTGATATTATATTATAGCGACGATTCATTTGCTAATCAGTAGTGCTACGCGCTTCAAACGACAATCATCGCTATTAAACATGTCTAACGATAATTTGAGTGAAACGCTGAATTTAGTTAACAGTGTATACAATAGAATTAATAAACCAAAAGTTTATGTGTCATCTTTAGAGCGCAATAAAGTTTACCCCATCTTACACATAGACCGTATTCCTAATAGTACTACTGCCCTACAAGCGAGGATTTTAGTCGAGTTGGAGAAATATCGGGTGTATTTACCGAGAATCTATGAAGAAGTATTAAATGACGACAATATTCAAATACTAAACGCATCTATAAATAAACTCGGATTAATTTATAAAGGATCTACCTTTGTGGGGGAGGGAATTAAAATTGTTAAATTAGAATTCATCCCCTTCCATCATATTGTCGCTGATAAAATAAATTAAAAAAATCAAATTTATGAATCAGTTGAGCTTTACTCTTGGCGCAAACACCATGTCAACAGCTTCCTGGACGACGGCGGCGGCGCCTTGGGATGATTTCCACTTTCAACTGAAAAAATTTCTAAACAGCATAATTTTTCATGAAGAAACTGATGAACTGGATTTGGAAATTATTGACATAGAAGACATCGACGGCGATAAAATGGTTGGAGCTGAATTTATTCTGTTTTGTGAATTTTCTTCTATCATGTGGAAAGTGTACCGAAAAGGCAATACTCTCTGCGTAGGATATGTTAGTCACTTCGATTTCCATGATAAATTTAAAATTTTTTTAAAGGTTAACGGCTATTTCCCAAACAACGAAACCGCAAAACTTATTATTAAGTATAGTAATATTAATAATTATAATAGCGCCGAATTTATAACTTTCTGTCATCTCGACGACGAGGATGGTTATTGGAGTATTTATCGTAAAGAAAATACAATTATTGCTGTCTATGAACATAATATTAATTAAATTATTATTTTTTAACAAATGATTAATAGTTTTATTTTCTATCCTTATCACCTTCTAACAGTGCGTTTCGATACGTCACATAACCGCAAACGTATCGTTATCAACACCTTCATTTGTCATTTATACAGTTTTAACAATTTTAATAAAAAATATTTCTTTGCATCAACTTAAATTATTATTTTTAACAAATGGTTGTTTTATTTTTTGTCCTTATCACCTTCCAACACCGCGTTTCGATACGTCACATAACCGCAAACGTATCGTTATCAACACCTTCATTTGTCATTGATACAGTTTTAATAATTTTAATAAAAAATATTTCTTTACATTTGGCTGTGTTTTTATCTAAACCCCGGGGACTGCCACCCGCGCGCCTGCGCATTGTGGCCCGGGGGTGATCGAAACAACGCCATCTAGGGACCGAGGGGGGCGGACACCACGACACTTACTCCGACACACCACCTATAGATGGCGTCTCATACGATGACTTCTCACCGGAGCGCCGGAGCTACTTCCGGTCTAGAACTCTCGTTATTATACTACTCCCGATCAAAATGCATAAAATATTTCTTATCTCGTATTGTATATTCTTTCAAAAAGTTTAAAATCATTTCTTCAGTTTCAAGTTTTGGCATGTTAACCTTTAGGATACGTCTGTTTTCTTCTTGATACTGTTTTACTTCCATTTGTCCGTTGAATACTGTTTGAATAAAAATTTGTACAGGTTTATTATCTATTGCTTCATCTAAAATTGGGATTCCGTTAATTGGTTCATCTTCTGTTCTAGAGCCTAACTGCGTGTAAGATGTTTCTCCATGTGCCGACGTTTCTTCAAATAATAATTTTTCTATGTCCTTAGTTGTTGGTGAATCAGGCCGTTTTTCTCTCATCTGTAAATTTCTAATTCTTTGTTCCAATTCTTAATCAACGTTTCCCATCATAGCAATATTATCTATTGCATTTACTTGAATTCGAGATAATGCGTCAGCGTTACTATTTTGGCTTCCTTTTTTGTATAATATCTTAAAGTTAAATTCCTCTAGACGTAATCTCCATCTTGTTAATTTAGAATTTGGGTCCTTTAGATTAAATAACCATACCAAAGGTCGATGATCAGTAATTATCGTGAACTCTTTACCATAGAGATACGGACGAAAGTATTTCGTGGCCCATACTATTGCCAATAACTCCTTCTCAATGGTTGAATATCTTTGTTCACTTTCGCTTAGGGTTCTCGATGCATATGCTACAGGTCGGTCTTGTCCTATTGTCTCTTGTGATAAAACGGCTCCTATGGCCATATTGGATGCATCAGTAGTTAGAAGGAAAGGTTTCTCAAAGTCGGGATATGCCAAAATCGGATGAGTTACCAATATTTGTTTACAAGTGTTTACTGCTTCCAAAAATTCAGATGTATGTTCGATTTTTGATCCCTTTTTCAAACATTTTGTCAAGGGTTTTGTTAACTTAGCAAAATGTTTAATGAATCGACGATAATAACCAACAAGTCCTAAGAATGCTTTTGTTTCCTTTACCGTTCTTGGTATTGGATAATTTAATACACTCTTGATCTTATCAGGATTTGGTTTGACTCCCTCCGGTGTTATAATATGTCCCAAATAAGCGACTTCTTTACTCAGAAACTCGCACTTATCTAGTTGGACTTTTAGACTCGTTTTCCTTAATCTTTCAAATACGTCACTAAGTCGTTCTATGTGCTCTTGCAAGGACGATGAAAAGATGATGATATCATCTAGGTATACACAACACTTTTCATTCTGTATTCCACGTAGAACATTATCCATTACTCTCTGGAATGTAGCAGGGGCATTTCTGAGTCCAAAAGGCATTCTGCAAAACTCATAATGTCCATTTTCAGTTGAAAAGGCTGTTTTTTGTATATCTTTAGGATGCATTTCTATTTGATGGTATCCTGAGCACAGATCCAAGGTGGTAAAGTATTGACTTCTTCCTAATGTATCCAATATATCTGAGATATTTGGTAGCGGATACTTATCATTGATGGTTTTTCATTGAGTTTTCTATAATCCACCACCATTCGCCATTTTCGTTTTCCTGAGCTGTCTAGTTTTTTTTAGAACAATGTGTACTGGACTACTCCAAGGAGATGATGAAGGTTGTACAATCCCTTGTTCTAACATCGAAGCTACTTGATTCTTGATTTCCTCTTTTTGAAATGGAGGTTGTCTGTATAATTTAGAATAAACAGGAGTATCATCTGTAGTATTGATTCTATGTTTAACCTCGTTTGTAAAAGTCAAAGGCAGTTTATCGCAATAGAAAATATCTTTGTATTTCACACACAACTTATGGATAGCATTTCGTTCTTCTTCATTCATGTCATCTAATCTTAAATGGTCATTTAAATTTTGATATAATAATTTACTAACATTAAAATCATTCTCTCCCGTTTCCATTTCTTCTGAAAGTTTAACTCTTCTGTGTTTAATTCTTCTACTTGAACTGGTGTTTGAAATTTAACTGTTGCTACTTGATCATTTGAATTATTGATGGTAGTAATGGCAAAATTTTCTACACATGTAACCAATGCAGTGGGCATTTCTAACCCTGTTCCTAATTTTTGATAATTAATTATGCCTTGTTCACAATTTTTATTTACTGGAATTTTTACTACTTGTTGTGATCGAGGTGCTACAGATATCTAGTAGATACAATTGCTTTTCCTTTTCTCGGGTTTTTCTTCTTCATCTAAATAAATATGGTATGTTTACGAATTTAGTACGAAGAATCTTATTTTTTAAATCAATTCTAGCTTCCAATAGTTTTAAGAGGTCTACTCCTATTAATCCATCGTATTTGGGATTTACATTAAAAATAAAGAACTTATGTTGTAATTTTGTTTTGAATGTTTTAGGTAGAGGTATATCAATTACGTATTCGTGTTGACTAACTTGATGTGCTGTTTGAATTTGGAATGGTTCCTTAATAACAAAATTTGTAAAATATTCCTGTGCTTTCTCTGGGCTGATTAGAGTTTTTGTTGATCCTGTGTCTAGCATAAATTTAGCTTTAATTTCTGGTATCCAAATATAAGGTATTCTAGAGGTATTAGTGGCAATAAGGTGAATTATGTTTCCTGATTTTGTGACGTGTCCTATTGAAAATTTTGCTCCTCATAATTTTCACCTGCTGTTTGTTCGTTGAACATCTGTAATTCCTCTTTGCTGTAATAGGAATAATCTTCTCCTGTATTTCTGTAGTCTTCTTCCTGTATTTCAGGTTGTTCTGCCTCATCTTGGTAAAACAGTTCTTCAAATACCAATTTTGGAGGTGCTGGTTTAACGGATTTTCTCGAGAATCCGGATGATGTGTCCATCGGTTCAGGTCTTGACATTTGAGGCCTTTGTTGTTGTTGTCCAAAAGGTGTTTGTCTTGGTTGCGAAAATGTATTCGATTGTAATTTTGTATATGGTGCGAACTGATGTGGTTTCGGATAGGGATTAACTGGTCTCCAATTACCTTGATTCCCAGGGGTAAAATTAAATTGTGGTCTAGTTGGATTAAATAAAGGTGACGGATGAATCTTTGTTGTTGAAGAATGTTTGGTCTGGGTGTTTCCATGAATGGCTTGGATGTGTTAAAAACAGATATCGGGTGCTGCGCAAAATTCATTGGTTTATTGTTTACGAAGCCGAAACTAGGTTGTAGTTTAGGTATTGGCACATAATTCTGGTTTATATTTTGCTGACCTGCTTTGTTTTGTGCATAAGCAAAATTTTCTTCTTCAATGACCAAACTCATTGCTTTTTCTAAACTATCAGGTTGTCGCAATCTGACGGCTAAACACAATTGATTGGGCAATCCCTGCATAAATGTTTGTAATGCCAAGTCATGATATAATGTTGTTTTAATTTTTCTGGTATTTGGGTCAGTTCCCTGCATTCGTAACCTAGATAATAAAAGACTTCTTACATCTTGACAGCGTATTCCCAATTGATAAGGATTTTCGTTTTTCATTGGTTTTAAACTTATTAGATCTCTTATCAGACAATTTTCGTCACGCTGGTCTCCAAAATATTGTTGAAGTAGTCTTTTGATGTCTCCCCAAATTGTGGTATCTTCTCTATTTCCTATCAAAGTTAATGCTCTTCCTTGTAATTTACTTATTATGATCCTAATTAAATATTCATTAATTGGATTGTTTGGTTCATTTTCTTTTCCAAAATATTTAAGTAAATATCCACATCCTGACACAAATACTGCTAGTGTTGAAGGATTTCCATCGTAAGTTGGAATAGCGCCTATTTGCATACGATCCATGTTCATCTCGAAATCAGTCTTTCGCGGTATTCGTACGTTTACGAAATTAGTTTCGGGTATTTTAAAGTCAAACGACAATTCGGTTATGTTACTTGGTTCTGACATAAAGATATTAAATTATGCACCTACAATATGTAAAGGGCGTTGCGAATCCCCATAATCCACTTCTAATATTTTCTTAATTCTAAAATCCGGTAGTTAGAGAGTTTTATCTTCCTTCCGGTCTTCTTAATTTACGGTTTAAAGATTAAAAAGATTTTGATCTTCAATCTTGGTTCGAATCCGGTTGCTAGAGAGTTTTATTTACCTCCCGGTCTTCATCTTTTGGAATTCGACGATTCAAGAGAGTTTTATCTTTCCTCGCTTCTTCCAGGTTCGTGGATATTCAGTAAATCGTTAGGATGAACAGCTTCAGAGATGATATCGTCAGCCGCTGAATATCCTACTGACTGCGCCACTTAAGTTTTCGCAAAGAACTTTTGTATTTTTAAAAAGAACTTTATTGAAAACTACTTAAAACTAACTTATAGCTACAGCGATTTTAGCCGGAGTACGAAGATTAACAATTAGCTTCACGATCAATACTTATCTTACGAGTTGAATGAGGGTCCTTTATATCAATTTATTTGCTTAGTGGACAATTTCTATTGCGTGACAATTAATAATAGTTTAATCTAATAATTGGTTTAGTAGGTAGCCGTCGTCAGCACAGCGTAACATGCGCTAAAAAAATTTCATGTTTAGTTGAGTTTTATTTGAATACATGTTATTATTACTTGTAATATCCTATGTTTAAAAAAAAATCACACAGTAAACTGTGACTAAATCCATAACTAAATGACTCCGGTTCCATACATATCAATTCTGGGTCAATAAAATGATCATGGGCGCCTAATTGGTTCCAGTTATGATCTAGCCACCTTTCCCATAAGTACAAAACCAATGTTTTCGGAATATGCCGATATAATGATAATATATTTACACGATTTTCAATTTGTAGATTTACAGCTGCTGCCGCTAATTCTAGCAGTGACATTGTTTAAAAATATCGCGGTTATTGTATATTCAAACTTAACACCAGCTGTATTCGGCACTAACTAATTGATCAATTTGACTCTCGTATTTATACAAATTCATATTTCTTTTGTGGTTTTAAGTTTCCTGTTCTTACCGCTCCCAATGGGATTTTTGTGAATTCATAACTGTTTAATAAGATGTTTAATTAATTTTATTTTGCTATACAAATTTTCATTACATTTATTTTTTTTATTTTATTTTTTTGATATTAAAAACTAATTTTATCATTAGATATGTATTTCCTCCTACGAGGTTTTCCTTTTTTTTACCACATTTGTTGCCGTAGATATGAACTTTACGCGTTTTTCCTGTTTTAAGAGGAAAACCTCACTGTGATTATACCCCACCATGCAATAATTTTAGGTATAAAATAAGTATTCCCGCGAATAAAGTTATATTCAATAAAAATGTCACATGTTCAGGTAGCAATTGATTTTTGCTTTATGGTTTCAAACACCGTAAGTGTTTTCTTATTTTTATTTTATTTTTTCTTTTAATTTAAGTTCTTTTAAATCTTTTTAGCCCATAATTATATGGGGGAACGAAACTGATATGGCGACGGCCCTTGACGAGGGGGCCATCATCGTCTTTGACGATATGCTCCCCCAAGGTGGGGGTGATTGATTATCGCCCTTCGGGGCGATAATTACTTCTATGCTTTGCGCAAGTTTTTTAATTATTTTTTAGTGTTAGTATATATGTAATCATAAAATATATTTATAAATTTTTCAGACATACCGCTATAGCCAATAAAAATCATTCACAAGTCATTGTGTGTATTTTTATTTTACCAGTCCCCCTTCCATAAAATGAGTTGATATTATATTACAGCGACGATTCATTTGCTAATCAGTAGTGCTACGCGCTTCAAACGACAATCATCGCTATTAAACATGTCTAACGAAAATTTGAGTGAAACGTTGAATTTAGTTAACAGTGTATACAATAGAATTAATAAACCAAAAGTTTATGTGTCATCTTTAGAGCGCAATAAAGTTTACCCCATCTTACACATAGACCGTATTCCTAATAGTACTACTGCCCTACAACCGAGGATTTTAGTCGAGTTGGAGAAATATCGGGTGTATTTACCGAGAATCTATGAAGAAGTATTAAATGACGACAATGTTCAAATACTAAACGCATCTATAAATAAACTCGGATTAATTTATAAAGGATCTACCTTTGTGGGGGAGGGAATTAAAATTGTTAAATTAAAATTCATCCCCTTCCACCATATTGTCGCTGATAAAATAAATTAAAAAAATCAAATTTATGAATCAGTTGAGCTTTACTCTTGGCGCAAACACCATGTCAACAGCTTCCTGGACGACGGCGGCGGCGCCTTGGGATGATTTCCACTTTCAACTGAAAAAATTTCTAAACAGCATAATTTTTCATGAAGAAACTGATGAACTGGATTTGGAAATTATTGACATAGAAGACATCGACGGCGATAAAATGGTTGGAGCTGAATTTATTCTGTTTTGTGAATTTTCTTCTATCATGTGGAAAGTGTACCGAAAAGGCAATACTCTCTGCGTAGGATATGTTAGTCACTTCGATTTCCATGATAAATTTAAAATTTTTTTAAAGGTTAACGGCTATTTCCCAAACAACGAAACCGCAAAACTTATTATTAAGTATAGTAATATTAATAATTATAATAGCGCCGAATTTATAACTTTCTGTCATCTCGACGACGAGGATGATTATTGGAGTATTTATCGTAAAGAAAATACAATTATTGCTGTCTATGAACATAATATTAATTAAATTATTATTTTTTAACAAATGATTAATAGTTTTATTTTCTATCCTTATCACCTTCTAACAGTGCGTTTCGATACGTCACATAACCGCAAACGTATCGTTATCAACACCTTCATTTGTCATTTATACAGTTTTAACAATTTTAATAAAAAATATTTCTTTGGATCAACTTAAATTATTATTTTTAACAAATGGTTGTTTTGTTTTTTATCCTTATCACCTTCTAACACCGCGTATCGCTACGTCACATAACCGCAAACGTATCGCTATCAACACCTTCATTTGTCATTGATACAGTTTTAATAATTTTAATAAAAAAATATTTCTTCGCATTTGGTTGTGTTTTTGTCTAAACCCCCGGGGACCGCCATCCGCCAACCAGCCACCCGCGCGCGTGCGCATTGGGGACCCAAGGGGTGTTGAAAAGTGCGCCATCTAGAGGACGGGATGCGGATACCACGGCACTTACTCCGACACACCACCTATAGATGGCGCCTCATACACTTGCTCCTCGGCGTCGCTCCGGCGCTACTTCCGGTCTAGAACTCTCGTTATTATACTACTTGGGCTATATTGATAATAGCATCTGTCCTTATGCGAGATTGAAATGCAGAAACCACATCTTGCCAATGAATACGATCGCTTCTCTTTTTATGAAATCCCTTTCCGCTTTTTACGTCTTCCGCCAACGATAATGATTTTTTAATTTTTAAATCTATTTGTGGTAAATCGCATAAAATTGTTTGATAACGCTTCTTAGCTCCTATTCCTTCATTGTTAAACCATAAATATTTAGCTAGTAATCTAGTATTTGTTTTATTTATATTTTTTAATTTTTTTAATTTCTCTTTAGACTTTGAAGCTTTCAACAAGTTTCTTATTATTTTAACAATGTCGAGAGTTAAGAATTCCATCGTAATCTATAGCTCACTAAACACTATTAACTTATAATCTTAATTTAAGTATGTAAGCACTAGTAATTATGGTAGGCGGAAAAGTTAACACTTTACAAATTGAAAATCATGTAGTGGATTGGGTTTCCCCAAACATTTTCGATCATTTAGAACCAAACCAATTTGACTGTGGCTCTTCGAATTAATCATATCGGCAAATTCTTCATCTATTTGATTCAAATATCTTTTAGGGAAAAAAATAATATTCTCCTCAAGTTCCGCCAACAAAGCAGGAAATTCGACGTTAGTCAAGCGTTTAAATTATAAGATATGATAAATCTCACCAATCTTCAACTCCAAACAAGAGATTTTAGGTTTGTTGATATCGTAAAGGGGTGTGTTCGCCTCCGTTCATTTCGCATTAAACTTGCTGCTGCTGCTTGATGAAGTCTTTCCAACAACATTCACCGATTCTTCTTCTTCACTTTCAAAATCTTGATCTTGATTTCGATATTTATTTTTTTTTTTTCATCAAGATAACTAGATGATTTAAAAGAATCTTTTTTTTTTAACCTTCGGCATTGTGTTGGATAAGTCGCGGAGAGCACCGTTAAACTGAATTAACACTCGTGAAATGTTAACATTCGTAAATTTGCAAGCTCTTTTGTATCAAAAAAGCAACCGCAAAAATATTTTTTTTATAAACAGATGCAAAGCAATTGCTTAAAGAATACAGTTTTTTAATTTTCCGTTATACCGCAGTTCCAATGATAATAAATATCTAGAATTACGTAAACTCTCATATCAATAGCAGACAGGAAGCTTCCACCGCTAAAAAAGTCGTTATGCCACATTTAATCATTGCAACATAAGAATTATCGGGAGGGAAAGAAAGTTGGACCAAAATGTATAACCAATTTTCCTCTTTCCAAGCTAAAAATTCTCGCGAGACAGGAAGCTTCCACGGCATTCAGTTCGAGTGATAGCACTATCGAGGATTTTGTAAAACGCACACCAATATAAAAATGGGAATTATCAGAGAAAAAACCGTTAAACCAAAATATATCAACAATTGTCCTCTTTCTGACGTAAAATTTCTCTATAAATATGGTAGTTTACGTCTTAATCTATCATTAGCGAAAAAAAAAAAAAAAATGCCGAGTGACTATATCTTACACATTATTAAAAGACCTGATGGTTCTAGTACCATCAGGAAATACGTTATGGTATCTGAAGTGAAGAAGGGTAAGTATTACATATATAAATATTACATTGATATTACATCTGATATCTCATAAATCAGAAGCCGAGTGTGAGCGCGGGCGGGGCTCAGTGCGGGAAGAGGAGGATTCCGAAAACAGTAAGTTATTTATTTATTTATTATTTTTATTTTTAATTTACTGAACACTTTATTCGCTGTAACAGTTCAGTGGAGGGATTGCTCACTTAGAGCTTCCACACCCGCACCTACAACGCCCACTACATCAAGAGCGCCGGCGTCATCGAGTCGTGCTCCAGGAGCTCCCCATAAATTTATGGAGCTCACCTCAATTACCACAAACCATTACCTAAGGCGCATTTCCGAAAATATTGAAAAGTTGATAAGTATATTTGAAAATATTAATAAAGACTAATAATTATTTTGTTTGTTTTATTTATAAATCCATAAAAACCTAATTATTTAACTTTTTTTAAATTAAATGAAGAAAAATAAAAAAATTTACTTTAAGACAAATTAACAATAATTTAGAATATCTTATCAGTAAATTTGATTAATTATAAAATAGATGGAGAGTTACAAGTTCATAAAACTAAATAGTCTATGAACAACATTTCGTTGTCTAAGATGTAATGTAAAGGCGAAAAATATCTTCGATGCGCCCATAATTTAGAATACCTTATCTGTAAATTTGATTACAAATTTTCTCTAGCTGTAAACATGAAATAGCTTCATGGTTAAATTCCAGGTTAATAATAATTCTTTCTTCGTTAAACATATCTGAAGTTTTAAGGCTTCCACAGCGCTTTTTATTTGATTAGGAAATATAATTCCTAGTCCAAGCGCGCATTCTTGATATTCCATGTCATAAAATGGCACTACTGTTGGATTTAAACTTGACATCCTCTTTATATACTCTTAGAAGTATTTTAGTTTTTAATGCATTTTTCCTGTTTTAAGAGGAAAATCTCACTCTGATTATGCCCACCATGCAATAATTTTAGGTATAAGTATTCCTGCGAATAAAGTTATATTCAATAAAGAAAAAACATGTCTCATGTTCAAATAGCGATAGATTTCTGTTTTATGGTTTCCAACACCCTAAGTGTTTTTTATTTTTTATTTTTATTTTATTTTTTCTTTTAATTTAAGTTCTTTTAAATCTTTTTTAGCCCATAATTATATGGGGGAACGAGGAAGACATGTCGATGGCCCTCGACGAGGGGGCCATCGTCATTTTTGACGATATGCTCCCCCAAGGTGGGGGGAGATTGATTATCGCCCTTCGGGGTGATAATTATTTTTATGCTTTACGTAAGTTTTTTAATTATTTTTTATTGTTAGTATATGTAATCATAAAATATATTTATAAATTTTTCAGACATACCGCTAGAGAAATAAAATGAAAAAATCACAAAGAAATTGTGTGTATTTTTATTTTACCAGTCCCCTTCCATAAAATGAGTTGATATTGAAGCTACAATATTTGTCAAAATTCTAGATATCGCCCTCTGGCGGCGAAACGAATATTCATATCAAAACAGCGTAAGGAGTCGTTAGTAGACCACGAAAATCCCTTTCCAACGAGATTAAGTTTGTTAAATTCTGTTCAGTATGACCGGAGCAATCGGCCATCGAAAATGAACATCTTCAGCTCATCCCCACTACTTTATTTTTGGAGATACGACAAAAAGTTTTTCATACATGTTAGTTGAAATTCGTTTATCTTTCAAATTAATTTATTTTCAATACCCCTTAATTTTGAAGAAAATGAAAAAAATCGTGATTTTCTGTTCAGTCACTTAGGTTACGCCCCCTAGCGGCCATTTAAGAAACTTGAAAATATTTTCCAGCGATTTTTTATGCCCACTTTCCTTATAAAATTTTTTGTTTCATTAAAATAGGATGATCCGTCATTGAGATATGGCCGGTGATCATTCTTAATTGGCCACCCGGTACAAATGTTTTCGTAATAAATGTTCCCCGAAAGCAACGTATCAACTAGATACAAATAGATATTTAATAGTAATAGTATCACTAATTATGTTTGTGATTTTGAAGTTCGTTATTTTTTATCTTTTCTTTTATTTTATTAAATTTTAATTGTAATTCTAACTCCTGTCTTATTTTTATTCGTACCTAAAATTAATTAAATATAATAATAAATAAGGCAGGTACAGCTGGTACGATATTTGTTGAGCCAAAAACGCATAATACAAAACACATTACGTCAACTGCAATTCATGATATGCAAAGGCTCACTGTAAGTAAAAATCCACTTTAAACTACGGTACACCGTCAATGACTTTCCGGTATCGAATGCAATGGATTCTCAGAAAGTGACGTAGCAGTTTCTCGGAATTTAGGCTCAACAAATATCGTACCGGCTGTAAGTGTATATTTTATTTTTATTTTAGAACTTCTTATAATACTCAACTATCCCCTGGCCTTGTCGAGGTTCTGCTCGATGCTAACACCTTTTGCAGCCCTTAATTAAATAATCGTCGTTGTTAGTGAGAGCCGCTACTCACCAACACCTCCTTTTCTTAAAAAAGATTGCGACAGAACGGTCCAATGACTCCTAATTCATATTACACAGCACACCACAGGTACCACCTTTAAATATCTTGCTACAATTGTTTTTGTTTTATGTTTGAAATATTGCTTAACCGGAGGTACTCTCTTTTTTATTGCGGTTTTCTTAAGCTAGTTTAAGAGCGTTTCCCTTATATCTCCCGAAAAGGTATGATACTCGACAAAAAAAAAATCGTGATGTGCTACTAACGAAAATAACAATGCGTTTTATCAAAGTAGGCCGATCATTTCAAAAATTTGCATATGGACATAACGTTTCACCCTGAACAAAATATCTTACTAACACCTGCTACAGAAAGAGTTCTTTATTTACAGTCCAGATTAGCTTGTTTCTTTTTAGTGAAAATATGTTACAAATCAATCTTTAACCAAGCAGGGCTAAACCCCAAAAGATGAAAATTAACATCGAAAATTTTTTACCTTTTATAAGGGTCGTTTCTCCCGCCACTAATGGAGCATGTTGTTTAGGTGATTTGTAATAAAAAAGTTCATATGAACATGTATTCGATTCACTTCACTTATTGAGTTATATGAATTTGAAAATAATATTTAAAAATGATGCCGTTACGGCGTAGCGCGAGACTTAAGGGGCAAGTAAATTATGACTGCATTAGTAAAGTGAAGTACTTATTTACCTTACTGTCAAATTTGACAAACTTGCAGTTTAATCTAAAATTATTTGAGTTTTATTTGCGTACAATACCGTTTAGGTTTACAACCGTTGAGTATGCTGATATGGTTTTTGTACTGAGAAATTGTGATGGAAACGCTACTGCAGTTTCAATTGAATATCGATGACGTTTTCCAAATCGGCATGTTCCATCCCCGAACACTTTTAGTAGTACCTTATAAGCTCTCCGAGAAACTGGTTCACTTCCGAGCGTTCATATACACTATGAACGAGAAACACCACAGAATGTTGCAGAGGAAGTGAATATCCTTGACATTGTCGAACGCAATGCCAGCATTAGTATGAGACGGATATCCACACGTTTAGGGATTCCCAATACCAGGGTATGGAGAACATTTAAAAAAATCTACTGCATCCTATCATCTACAGTGTGTTCAACATCTGAAGCCAGAAAACTTCCCTAGGCGTTTGGCATCTTGTCAGTGGTAAAATAATAATCGGAACTTATACCGCTACATTTTATTTACGGATGAGTCACAATTTACTTGAGATGGCACAAATAACATCCATAATTTGCATAAATGAGTGCATGTGTGGTGCGGAATGTTGTGCGATCAACTTATAAGACTGTTTATTCTTGAAGATCGTCTTACCAGACAAAGGTACTGGCAATTTTTGGAAGAAGAACTGCGTTTACTGTGGGATGTACCTTTGGCAAGACGATTAAGAGTGTACTTGCAACACGACGGAGCTCCTTCTCATTTTTACCGTAGAGTCACCCATCATCTAAATGAACGTTATTCTACCCAATGGATCGGTCGAAGGGGACTGCACGTTTGGCCAGCCAGATCTCCAGATCTCAATCCTCTGCATTATAACATGTGGGGTTGGATGAAAGATTTAGTGTATAAAAAAGAGTAGATACACGTAAGGCTTTAATCTAAAGAATTTTTGACGCTGCAACGCAAATAAAGGAGCATCGTACAAAGATAAAAAATGCAACGCGAGCCGTTCACAGGCGTGCAGATAAGTGTATTAAAGTAGGAGGTGGAATTTTCGAAAATGTTTAAAATTCATAAATAATTTTTTCAGATTATAATAAAAAGTAGCATTATCGCAATTACTTTAATTTTATTTTTTTTAGAACACGCAGGTGTCTTGCTCAATGTGTTTTTTTGTAAAACTTGATGGTAAATAAGTACTTTATTTTACTAATGCAGTCATAGCACACTTACGCTTTGAGCCATACGCTAGGCTATAACGCCATAATTTTTAAATATTATTTTCAAATTCATATAAGTCAATAAGTGAAGGAAATCGAATACGTGTTCATATGAATTTTTAATTACAAATTACCAAAACAACATGCTCCATTAGTGCCGGGAGAACTTCATGAAACACCTGTGTACATATACAGTGTACATACGGTGTATAACTATATAATACGTTACACATGTACAAAGCTCCAGAAAATACAGTTGCATTGGAAAATTGATACTTTATTGTGTATAAAATTAAATGAGATGAACGTATGTTCATGAAGTCCTGTATGTTCGAGAAGGAAGTGCCTCGATTTACATAAAATTAGTGCACTATTTTATTAAAAATTTTAGAAATAAATACATTAAATAACATATCGACACGCCTTTTCAAAATCCGACGCTGTCTGCTGAGAATGATAGTGAAGAATAATTATCTAATTACCCTGTTGTAACTATTATTACTCTTTAACTATACAACATGGATATTGATGACTTCCTTGATGATCAATCTGAAAGCTCATATGCATCCTACATCTCTTTAGAAGAGAGAACAATAGGAATGGAGGGGGTTGGAAGTGAAGGATATTAAGGTTCAATCTTAATCAATAGTATTAGAATTGATCAGTTAACACCAGATTATATTATGGCTAGATCAGAAGAAACTCTAATTCTAGCTGTTAGGAATTTTGTAATCCAGAAAGAGGCCTTCTTTCCAAGTTCTGCCTATATTGATAATGAGAGAAGGCATTTCTGTTAGATGCAATAGAAAAAGATATAATTCATGACTTTGCTATTGTCGATTCTTGTAAAAATATGCTAATTGCGGGAAAATTGACAGACAAATTTAATGCAAAACCTATCCCTCCTGGTGGTATGATAAGATTATCTTCAGTCATTCTTATAGAAAAAGATATACAGGTGTCCCAGATTTTAATACGCAAACTTCACCAGGGCATAGTACCCATAAAAATAAAACAAAAGCTTTATATAAACATAGGGTCGCAACTCTTTTGTTTTTTTGGAAGAAATTTGGAGGAAGAATTTACATTTTAATTTTTATTTCAGCTATTTATAAACACAGGAATGTGAATTTTTACAGTTATGTACCACAGCTAAGCATGTTATTTTCAAGCCTTGATTTAGTCACCCGGGCGAACTTTAAAGGGCTGAAATTCACGATCATCATTAGATTTTTCAAGAGAACGTTTTAGCTTGGCAAAATTTAAACATGAAAATTATTACATGAAAATATATGCCTTAGAAAGCTCATTCGTTAGCGATATTTTTTGTCTTATATATCAGTTTTACATAAAACTGATAGTTTTCGCGAAAAAAAGAAAAAATCAGAGGGCAAGTTGTACTGTACCACTTCACCCGCAACCAAACGTTCTTTAAAAGCTCGCTATGGTTTACCTTTCTGTTGTGTTTTTCTTAAGCTAATTTTCAGTTTTTTAAAATGCCTCGTCTAACAGTTTGTAATACTTTAGAAATGATTGGTAAATCACATTAAACAATATAACATCAATTGCAAACCTCTTTATACATTTTTTTTATGGAGGGGTTTAGGAAATCTGTTGACAGACGAGTGGTCCGAATCACTATCTAAGTGATCCGTATCGATGACCACCCTGTGTTGAGTTGATGTACTCATCTTGAAAACATCGACCAACTAAAACCCTTTCCCCTCCGCCTCCGGAACCACCCATCAAGGTATAACTTCAGAGGCATATATTAAAAGACTTTTGTTGAATTGGACCCTTCTACAGTTGATTGAAGCCATTTTGGTGAGGTCATTTTGCGTCTAGTTGTCGAGATGAGTTCTAAAAAGGAGATAAGCCCGATTTATTATTCGCAGATTGTGCGTGCTGGGAGCCAATCTGGAGCAGGAGGCTCAAACAACAGCCGCGGCGGTAAGCCTTTACCGCTACGTAAATTGAAGTTGTTATTAACGCCGGCTAATAGGTTCAGGATTGTAGGACCTTCTACCTTAAATGACCTGGATATCCGTAGAGATAGCGACACTGTCTCTTTAATATCCAAGGCGGCAAATCCGGCGTTTACCATTAAAGATTTGGAATGTTGTGACTTAGTCACAGTTAATGCTTATTTTGAATACTGATTCGGCGGAATCGGTAAGGACATGCTTCGTAATTTGCAGTCTTTTGCTCTTGCTGGTTACACGGACAATACTTTAGCTGATCATGTTTTCCATCACTTAACTAGTGATCATGATTTAATTCCTGCATTTTTAGAGAATGTTATTGCTAACTGGTACCGATTTAACAGAGCTCCAATCGCAGAGGCAATACTTAAAATGCTTGAACAAGATTTGGACGCCATGCTTGATGAGGATGACTCAGAGGCATCTGTAACTGTTGAAGAATTATCTTCACCGCCGCCCATGGAAGGCGTATTAACTCGCAGTGCTAGGAAGAGAATGCAAAAAGGGTAAACTAATGCTACCACTGCTTCTGGTGATTTAGTGTCTGATGCATTTTGGGATTACCGTAAAGTATGAACGTACTTCTTGATTCTTACTGCTTAGCTTCTGCGGGTCTCAGTAAAATTGAGATCCTTGAGGATGCGGGTGGTAGTAAGGATGTGCGCGCCGCCTTTTACCTTCCTAAATTAAGTTGCGGCAGTTTGATTATCAACCATGATTTTGCTTTACGCCCTGAGTTTAATTACAGGTCGGCCCATGAGGCATTTTTTCCGGGAATTGAGTTTTTTATCACTTTGGATGAGAATACGATGTGTGATCAAAGGGTATTTAATAATAACTGTGTGGTTTGCATTAACGCATCATTAAAGAAATTTAAACCTCTCTACACATGAAGTATAGTTAATCGTTAATATAAGAAAGTAAAACTCGAGGACAAACCGCTGCAACAAAGCCTTGCTTCGCAAGTAAATATTGAATGACAACTATTCATTCCATCATTAAGGCTCGACTTCTGCTGGCCCCTTAGCATAAACAGTTAACATGGAGGAGAAGCAACATACTTATAACCACACTTCAAGATGCAAAACAAATTACAAAAAAATTATGACACTGCAGAAAATTAGGCTGCGTGTGCAATGAAAAATGTATATTCCAAATAAAATGTGCACAGGTGCCACATGGAAGACAAGATAGACGTAATAAAGGGCCTCAAAAACAATTTTGGGAACGACACACAGTCACAGCAGTTACAACATTTAAAACAAAATCTACACAAACGTCGACGAACTGTTCGCTGGCCTTCCGAGAAAATGGGCCAATATATAGAGAAAAACTGCTTGTTCTTTTTATATTCAACTACACACCAACATCTAATCTTAACACCACCATTAAAAAGAAGCATTTTTTTCAAATTTGATATACAACATGGATGAAACCAGTATATTAATTGTGTCCAATTCAATTCCAAAAGAATTTTCCATAAATTGTATTTGCCGACAGGAATTAATTAATAGTAGCACTATGCTGCATGAGCAATGCTGAGAAATTTGTACCACTAACATGGAACAATAATATTTAATAATTGTACATTTTGTTGACTTCATGTTAGCAATACTATAATGCAACTACATTCAATAAAGTCCTTTTAAAAGGGGTTGAAATAATGAGAATGCAGGATATTGTGATTTCCCTTGCATGAAATTGCCTGTA
Organism: Digitonthophagus gazella; assembly: GCA_036711955.1. Classification (NCBI taxonomy): domain Eukaryota; kingdom Metazoa; phylum Arthropoda; class Insecta; order Coleoptera; family Scarabaeidae; genus Digitonthophagus; species Digitonthophagus gazella. The sequence goes on along the minus strand of JASCIT010000006.1, from coordinate 25,247,587 downwards.
CTGGTAATTTACTCGAAAGGACAGTACCTTACTATACTGGAAATTTAATCGAAGTGATTTTACAATCATTCGGATATAGAATATTTAGTGATACCAAGGCTCTGACATACATATTTGGCAGTAGGAGACCACGAATCATAAATTAACAACAAACGAGAAATCTGCATCGAATAACTTCGTTGGAGGATTGTTTTGAGAAGACAGGAATCATCCATCATCGAATCATCATTGACATCAATGAACAATTTATTGCAGAATTCAGTGATATCGTTTAATATCGCACCGTCCAATTTGTCTATTCTAACGACATTGAGTTGTCAAGTTGTCTAATAGCATAGGCTAGAAAGCATTGGATCGAAGAATAGCAGCAAATCATCTTCAGTGATAAATTACCACTTTGCCTTTGACCATCTGATGAACTGTTGCATATTAACCAAGCGTTAGAGCCAACTTTGTTACTATACATTCAAATACATTACAACAGTGATTTCCAACACAACGCTGAATTCATTAAATAAATATCATTCAAAAACTAGAAGACTGTCACCATTTGATTCCTTTTAAGTGGAGTTAACTGAATGTAAGACTGATTTCCATGAAGGCAGAGTATAACACGAAAGTAAACAAAGTGAAGAACCATGGTAAAGTAATTGGCATGCTTTAAATTGCTTCCGATCATTTACGTAACCACACACTTTTGAAAACATACACCTATTAAAACATTAAAAACAGCACATGATGCTGTGCATTATGCCGTGCAAATCAGTCAAAAAGTAGATCTCACTGGATTTGTTGTGATTTTAATTATAATTCACGACGTTCGTTATGGAATTTCTCGACGATTTCGACGATACTCTTCTAGAAGGTGACATAGCAGTAGTTAATCCAGTACGAGCTCCATATAATTCTGTGAATAGATAGTGTCATGTAAAAAATGTGAGGAAATGGACCGATAAACAATTTATAGACCGTTATAGATTGTCCAATGGGAGAGTGCAGCGAATCTTTCAGGACATAACAGGAACAATTTGTTTTCACCATTAGAACGATTGCTCTTAAAATTGTATTTTTAGACATCAGGAAAATTTTCCATAACAGTGGCTGACTACGTGGGAATACATAAAAGCAGTACATGTAAAATAATGACCAAAGTAATATATGCTTTGTGACAGTGTCGTGGACAGTGTATTTGTCTTCGGAAAATACAAAAGGAACGCAATAAGACAAAAAATTCTATTTTTCCTTTTATTTCCCTTTTTTATCGACACTTTAACTTTGTAGACAGGTAAATAAACCCGATTATATTAATGGTAATATTTTACCACCTTATAAACTTATGACTTACTAAGTTGTCAAGAACTTATTGGCAGGTGAATAAACCGGGACTAAGAATTGATAATCCAGCCCATTTATGCCTTCTCTTCTCCACTTTTAATGCAAAGAAAAGATCTGAATGTGCAAAATTTCCCACACATTTATCTCAAAAGAAAAAAAAAAACATTAATATCACACACTTTTAGCCATTTTTAACCAACAAAAAGAGTATCAATTTGAAAATATTACCCACTCAGTACTTGCCATTTCTTAATTATAACTCTGAATATAAAAACATTAAAGATTATGGTAATGTACAGCTCTTTGCATTATTATTTCTTTCACCTTGTACATTTCTTTCTTATGCATGTTTACTAAACAAAATTTAAAAACCTGTGATGTAGATATCTTTAAATAAAACTCTAGAAACTTTACCACTTACATTAGTACAAGTACAAGTTGAATACCAGAGCATAGAGCAGCTATTCCCACGAAATAGAAAAAGTGTTAAACATTTTAAATAAGTTTTTGAAATAAGATTTACCTAACAAAATAAATCTGATTAATTATAAAATATGAAAAAGACACACAAATCAAGAAAATAGGGTTGGAATATTATGGAATAAAAATAAAACTCAAACATTTATTATAATAGTACTGATAACAAAGAACTGAAAAAATATCTGAATTTAAGTTTGAAAATGTTCCAATTCCAGACGTTCCAACGTAACCAAATAGCTATACTAAGGGAAGTAAGTTTTATTCATTTAATATGTACAAATTAAACACATATTTAATTGCTTTCAGTTACATTTTCTTTATTCTATATACACGGTTCGACGAAAGACGTCTCATGCGTCATCTATTAGTTGTTTTGCCGTAGACGACTATTTTAGATTTTCATCTCTCTCCGTCATGCATAACTAAATAAGGGAAATTATTTGACGTACGTCAAGAAAACGGTGACAAGTAATGGCGCATAAGACATCTTTCGTCGAACCATTGTAACAAAGTTACAAAAATTGTTTAAATTCATTATTATTCTATAGAATTTTTATTTTTAAGTTCCGCTGATTAGGCAACTAAACCTACTATTGATAAAGTTTTATTATAATTTCCCAAATTATTAAACCCCTTGTGTAGATCACCCTTTTATCACTTCATTTCGTTATCCGTAATTAACTAATTAAAGTCATATTTCTCAGTTTATCATTTCCATTGGTTTCCTTTCTATAAAGAAAGTTAAAATACGACCTTTTCATAAATAAATAAAAGTAAACAAAAATGTTCTAAAAATAGACTTCTACCACGCCGTTTATTAATTTCCTTAATTTTTGAACACATAAAGTCCACATAAATTTTTACACCTACAATATATCCCTAATTTAAGATTTGCTCTTCCGCCCAACAGAAGAATTACTTTTAAATAAATAAGTCTTGTATGTTAATTGACTAATCCTAATTAGTCACTGCGGAATTAAACCGACCGAAATATGAATCTAATCACATTTTGTTATAAACCAATCATAATGAATGTTGAACTATTTTCGTATCCCGCTGATTAGTCATTAACAAGTTATATTAATTAATTCATAATTGTAAAATTTTTGCCAAAAACCTAGTTTATTGAGGTCTTCCGCACGTTTACTATTTATAAAGATGTTAATGTTTCACACTTGTGTTTTACTTTTGTAGAATTTCGCTGTTAACTAATAGTCGCTACGTATTAATTTATCAAGGCACGTGGTATTTTATTTTTAAGTTTGTGTAACTGTTGAAATATTAATTTTTCGATAAAACTTGTAACTTATGAATTTTCGTATTTTAATCAGAGCCGAACCATAAACTACGTAAGATTTTAATAGCTTGTAATTAATAATTAATTAAGCGTTAATAAGCCGATTTTAACCATTTAAAAAACGTCATAGGGTAAAGATATGGCAAAAATTTATTTTCTGTAAGTTTGAAATCGCTACTTTAATTAGAACGTCTCGTAATTTACATTTTTACCATATTTGGTAATAATTTTCTGCGAAAAAGGTCTCTCCCACTCGATCTGAACGAGTTTTCAGAAATACCATAAATTTTATAAAATTCTTGAATAAATGATAAATTTTTGTAAAAGTTCAGATAAAATACCTATCCGAATAAAATAAATTTAATAGAGCATAACTTTGGAAATATTTCAACCGTTTTATTGTTTCTTTAAAATGTTTATTGTATGCCTAATTATTAACGAATTTATACGTTTTATTAACAGATTTTACAATTTTAATCCGGTGGTTACTTCGCTTTTTAAAACATCTTTTTAACTTCTAATTTCTCATACAAATTAAAATTAAACAACAAAATTATTTACCAGTTACCACAACTCACCTCATTGATTCAACAGCACTGGCTAACATTTTTTAGACCCATAGATCAGACAATAGTTCCTTAATAGTGTTAGGCGTGGTGAACTCAAATTTGGCCTCAAAATTGCTCCATCACATCAGGTTTTTGAAATATTCTAAGAAAAAGATCCAAAGAACTCGGTTTTTAAACATGTTCGGGATTAAATAATATAGCGAATAAATTTTTATTCACAAAATTCCGTGAGGCATCTGAAAGCACCACTGTTTCCATTTTAAACATATTTTGAATTTTTCGAATATCTTCATTTCTTCTTGAAGGAATATAATTTCTATAATATCACTTTTTATCCAATCATTAACCCATACGAGCAGCAGTAGTTGTCGATAGAGTAGGCCTACAATGTCATTTTAGCATGCGTAATCTGTACAATTTAGGTGATTTGCAGACAACGATGACTTCAAAAAGCCAGTGTGTTAAAAGAATTAATGAATTTTGTTATATTTGTGTAATTTTTGACACATAAAATGAGTGTAGATGGGACGAAAGAATGATGGTCTACTATTGCTGAGCTTTGAAAAAGGAAGATGATTCTATAAGTTAGGTTGGGTCACTACAACGTTCCTTTGAATGAAAGCAAAAACGATTTTTTTGAGACCATGGCCAAATCATTTCTTACTATACCGACGATTGGGGATTATAAAAAGAAGCTTTTTTCATGACAAACAGTATTTAATCAATGGATCTCACCTTTCATAAAATTTTGTAGGCGTGTGTAATCTTCATGAGTTTTTGCTTCATACCAAACCATTCTTCCATAAATCCAAGCCGTGCAACATTTTTTTGTTCTACAAAAAAAATACAAAGATATAATAGAACATCAGTAAAAGTTTTTAGCAAAAAAGTTTCAATAGCAATAAGCTAACGTTTAAGCTAATGTTTCCATAATGTCAAGGGTAACGGAATTTATACCGATTAAGTCAGACTTCTTGAAGGAAGGTTGTAATGTCAGGTTGTATTGCTCTATAAATTTTGAAATTATAATTGATCATATAACAATTAACTGAAAATTCAAAGTGCTACATACACTGAAAAATTTGTTGGCATCCCAATATTTTATGGGTACCGATGCGTAGAAATAATTAATAAGTCTTTCTTAAATTTATAAAATTTATAAAAATCTAACCAATGAAAAAAGTATAAGAGTTTCAAGATAATTATTTTAGATAGAAAACGCCCCCTAGAATCTTGACAAAAAGTGATATCAAGTTAGTATTTCCCACCTTGTAATTCGGCGTTCTACCAATTTTCATAAAGATATTGTGAAAGTAAGAGAAGTTATTAACCGCTTAATGCACACCTCCGTGACATATACGGGCAACGTTTACTGGCAGAATTGTGCAGCTCCGTGAACGTCACGGTCACTAATGAAAAATAAATGTTTTTTTTTTGTACCTAAATTGATTTAAAAAATGTGCATTAAGGGGTTAAAGAAAAATAAAACTAGAATGTCAACTTTAATCGGCTGTATCTTTGTTATTATTAGGAATTTCATAAAGATAAATTTGGCTAATACTAATGTTTTGACGTGAGGAATTCACTGTTGTTACTCTGTGTCCCATTAGTTAGGGACCACTCTGTATTTTCGATGTTAATTTTGATCTTTTGGGGTTTAGGCTTGCTTGGTTTACCGCACACCAAAGTGTTACTAAGAAACTTTATTCAGAATGAAATATTATGTCCATATGCAAATTTTTAATGATCGGCCCTAATTTGATAAACCCCATTGTTACTTTCACTAGAAAAAAGAAAATACCGTTTCATAATTTTCTTTCCACTGCTAATGGCCTCTATTCAAAGATTTATTTCAACGCATCTTTTTTTAATTTTTGTCACTTAACGTCTTTTCAATATCAACTTTTAAAGGAAGAGCCTTAATTGTGAGTTACATGTAATTTGAAGCTTTAACTTAGGTACTATTATTTCAATAATGATTTACTAGAATTAAGCCAACAGGTAGCAAATTATAATTAAATATCATGTAATAACTGTGTTATAATATATTTGAAAATGTTTACATACTAAGAATGTAGATGTCGCTAGTGTACGTGGAGAAACGTTCGTTAGTCGAGTTTGACAGGTTATGTAATAGTACTAACACATAGATTAAATTTAATATACTAATATAGACAGGCAACTCCCGACCTTTAATGTTGACAATGTTTTTAGTTCAACCCGCACCGCATTTGGCGCTAATGAGCAAGCGCGGGAATTTTTAAAATCTTTAAAATAAAATGTTACTCCTAGTTATTACAAAACCATGCATGGTAAAATTAAACAAAAACAAATTTTGCTTGTAGTCTGTTTGTTTTTGTTCAATTTCATCATACACAGCTTAAAAAATACAAAAGGGTTTAGAGAACAACTCAAAGACACTCTCCAATACAACTGCGAACACAACTTTATTCTCGTCGATCTTATTATGGCGGTGGTTAATAACAAAACAATTTTTAACAACAAAATAATATTTTGAATAAGCACATAGAAAGAAACCTCGCATCTTCAGCAAATCTATAGTTCCCACATCTCGTGATGCTTATAAAATCAAAGATTCGCGTAGTTCCCATCAGAGTCTTTCATCTTTGGACGTATTTCTGGACATACGTGACAATATTCCAGTCATTGGATACTAATGAACACAAATTTCAACACTAAATACGATGTTAACATTTTTTCAACAATTTCAATACAATTACGATACTTCGTTCACTCGCGTATTTGACATATGTAGATGTCAGATATTATGTTGGACATCTTATTGTCAGTGCGTTTCATTTTGGCCGGTAAAGAAGCTGTTATTTTCTGCTATCAGCGCTTCCAGTGATGCGGGTTGAACTAAATTTATTGTCAACGAATTTCTATATAGAGGTAACATAGCCTGTACTAACAGTTATCAGAAATAAAGTTAATTTAGTATTAAATCAACGGACTTATTACTTTTGAACAGAGAAACTCACTAAATATGTAAAGTATATAACAAATTGTTTTTGTTTTATAATGTTTAGGATATTACTTTACCGGAGATACCCATATTTTTGTAGTGTTGTTTCGAGCTAGTATAGGAGCGCTTCCCTTATTTCCCCCGAAAAGGTATGTACTCGCCAAAAAAGGTAGTAATACTACTGACGAAAATAACAATGTGTTTTTTAGGCTGATCATTCCAAAAATTTGCATACATGTAGGGTAAATGCACTGGTTAGCTAAACGGCAGCGGATCTCGGCCATTTTGTGATTTAAAGTCAAATAGTAAGAAATATATTCCATATACTTTAAAAAAGTGTGCACATTTCGTTTTGTACGTGTATAGCCCTCTTAAAATTGTTCTCAAAATGGAGTTAAAAATCTGTGTTATTTCGTGGAAAATCAGCAACCACATGTCATCGCGAAGGCAGTATAGTTTCATGTATGATCTAAAAAAGTATTAAGCGATCCCAGCTAAAAAATAGTAAATAATTTTGATTTAATTTTACTTTTATTTTGATTTAAGTGACAAAAATTAAAGAAAGATGCGTTGAAATAAATCTTTGAATAGGGGCCATTAGCCTTGGAAAGAAAATTTTGAAACGGTATTTTCTTTTTTCTAATGAAAGTAACAATGGGTTTTATCAAATTAGGGCCAATCATTAAAAAATTGCATATGGACATAATGTTTCATTCTGAATAAAATTTCTTAGTAACACTTTGATGTGCGTTAAACCAAGCAAGGCTAAACCCCAAAAAATGAAAATTAACATCGAAAATACAGGGTGGCCCTAACTAACGGGACACAGAGTAACAACAGTGAATTAAAACATGGAAACTGTCAAAATTTCATGTTTTAGAGGAAGTTCCCAACCAAAATTTATATTGGCAAAACTGTTAAACTTCCTGAATTGATAGGATTGTAATATATTTCGACTGTTAGTCAAAACTCTCAAAACTGTAAAAACAACTTTATACAAGCCAAAATTAAAGGTCGATAATATGTATAAAACTATTTTTTAAGATTACATAAAGCTTTATTAAAAGAAAATTAGTCATCTTTTTTTTAATTACTTGATACTTCTGATTCCAAATATAGAACTCTTAGTGAGTATTTTTTCAAACATTCAAATATTACCAAAAAATATTGAACTGGATACCACATAGAAGATATATCTGGTCTGTAATTTGTGAAAAATGGCTGAGTTTGCAGATATTGACATCGACTTACTAACTGATGAAATAGTAAATAATTTTGATTTAATTTTACTTTTATTTTGATTTAAGTGACAAAAATTAAAGAAAGATGCGTTGAAATAAATCTTTGAATAGGGGCCATTAGCCTTGGAAAGAAAATTTTGAAACGGTATTTTCTTTTTTCTAATGAAAGTAACAATGGGTTTTATCAAATTAGGGCCAATCATTAAAAAATTGCATATGGACATAATGTTTCATTCTGAATAAAATTTCTTAGTAACACTTTGATGTGCGTTAAACCAAGCAAGGCTAAACCCCAAAAAATGAAAATTAACATCGAAAATACAGGGTGGCCCTAACTAACGGGACACAGAGTAACAACAGTGAATTCATCACGTCAAAACATTAGTATTAGCCAAATTAATCTTTATGAAATTCCTAATAATAACAAAGATACAGCCGATTAAAGTTGACATTCCAGTTTTATTTGTCTTTAATAATTTCTCTTACTTTCGCAATATCTTTATGAAAATTGGTAGAACGCCGAACTACAAGGTGGGAAATACTAATTTGATATCAATTTTTGTCAAGATTCCAGGGGGCGTTTTCTATCTTAAATAATTATCTTGAAACTCTTATACTTTTTTCATTGGTTAGATTTTTATAAATTTTATAGTTAAGAAAGACTTATTAATTATTTCTATGCATCGGTACCCATAAAATGTTGGAATGCCAAAACATTTTTCAGTGTATGTCGCACTTTGAATTTTCAGTTAATTGTCATATGATCAGTTATAATTTCAAAATTTATAGAGCAATACAGCCTGACATTAGAACCTTTCTTCAAGAAGTCTGACTTAATCGGTATAAATTCCGTTACCCTTGGCATTATGGAAACCTGTTAATAATTTTCTCTTCCAATCGTCGGTTGATTCCCTATATTCATAGCTTATTGCTATTGAAACTTATCACACGTTAGGTGATTATATTATGTTTTATATGCATTACTAGTTATAGTTGCTTATATATCTAATTTACAATCTACCTAATTTAAATTATTATTATATATAAGTAATAAAATTGCAACTTTTAAACTCCAAATGTTAATGTAATCCAAAAAAATCCACTTTTAGCACGCTGCCTAAGCTTTAGAATGTTTAAAAAATTAAATTAAGGATTTTAAGTTACATTTTCTCTTCTGACGGAAAAACTAAGTCGTAGAAAATTCATCTTTGACAAAAATAAAGATTAAGCTTCAGTCTAAATTCTTATAAAATTTCAAGTCCCAACAACAATTAATTTCTTAGATATGAATTTTTTAAAATTAATAAATTTTAATTGACATTGTGTTACATTTTCGCTTCTGAGGGAAAAACTAAAAGTCGTGGAAAGTCTATTTTGGGTAGAAATAAAAACTAAGCTTCAATCTAATCTATCCTCATAAAATTTTAAGTCTTAGAAAGAATTAGTTTCTTAGATATAGATATAAAAAACTAAAAGTCGTGGGAAAAAAATTTTTTTTGGGAAAATAAAGATTAAGTTTCAGTCTAAATCCTCATAAAATTTCAAGTCTCTACAAGAATTACGTTTTTAGATACAAACTTTAAAAATTCATTAGTATCTTAATAAATATTTACCATTTGTTAAAACTGATGTATCTCAAAGACTTTAAAAAATCATAATCATATTTGTTTTAATCATCATACGCTTTGCCTTAAACAGTTTACCTTTTAATATTAAATTTATTTTTAAATTCACGTTAATAAACTCTAATTAAAGTTTTTTTTGCAAACTGGAAAACGAGCAGGTAAATTTCAACTCAAACGCTTTGTAATTTCTAGTTTTATACCGAAGAAAACCAGTTTCCCCTCCAACAATCACGGGTTGAACACACCATAAAACTCAAATTTAGAAATTCTTCGCAGTTAGGCTAGGTTCACATGACAACGATCTGACGCGCGATTTCTAAGCGCGCGTTTAGATATCGTGGTATTTAAATACAACCATTCATATGAACGCGCGCTAACGTGCGTTAGGACGCGTTAACGAAGCGCTCAGCGCAAAAATCTCTAGACGCGCGTGATTACGCGTTAACGCGCGCTTTGACTTCTACGTACCATCCGTATATCGTTCACATGAGCATGCGTTTTTATAATGAAATAGGTTGTTGTGGACCTTAATAAAAGATATCTTGTGCAAAGAAGAAGATTCCAATCAGTTTTTCAAGTATACAAGAATGTCGTTTCCCAAATTTAAATATATGAGTAGTAGAACAAAGGGCTTAAATGCCAAAATTTTCAATTATTGAAGAAATTTCATCTTCCTGCTGAATGGCACTTAGCCGCTTTGTGAATGTTGAAGCCGTCATTGTTAATACGCTGACAAAAAATTGTCAGCGAGTATTTAGCCGTAACCGTAAAAAGTTCAAAGTTGGCCAACTTTTACTTTTTAACGATAAAATTTAAGCAAATCTGGATGTACTTTTCTAAATGCTACAGCTACTAATGGTGGTTTAGGATGTAAAACTTAACCGTAATCTTAGCTGTAATAACCATCAAATTTGCCGTAATTCCCAGACGTTGCCTAAATGCTTCTTTTGAAACAAAATTGTTGAACTTTTTTAAATACTAGAGTTACTACTACGGTTACGATTACAGCCTTTAAGTTTGACATCCTAAACCCATCCCAAGTTTGAGATCCTAAACCTACCATTAGACTTTTCAAAGATTCCAGAATTATTAAAACATGGAAACTGTCAAAATTTCATGTTTTAGAGGAAGTTCCCAACCAAAATTTATATTGGCAAAACTGTTAAACTTCCTGAATTGATAGGATTGTAATATATTTCGACTGTTAGTCAAAACTCTCAAAACTGTAAAAACAACTTTATACAAGCCAAAATTAAAGGTCGATAATATGTATAAAACTATTTTTTAAGATTACATAAAGCTTTATTAAAAGAAAATTAGTCATCTTTTTTTTAATTACTTGATACTTCTGATTCCAAATATAGAACTCTTAGTGAGTATTTTTTCAAACATTCAAATATTACCAAAAAATATTGAACTGGATACCACATAGAAGATATATCTGGTCTGTAATTTGTGAAAAATGGCTGAGTTTGCAGATATTGACATCGACTTACTAACTGATGAAATAGAAAAGAGACCGGGAATTTGGAGTATAGGTTCGGAATCATATAGTTTTTCACTGGGTGAAATACAATATCTAACTGCATTTGGAGCTACCTTAATATCATCCCAAATTAGTTGCAGCAAGTCATCAAATGATTTCAGAGACATTCTAAAGTAATTAAAGAATTTTCCTCCATTATCTCTCAGTGTTGGATATAAGGTTATGAATAAACTTTTGATTTATTTTTCAAAAGAGGATGAACCCAATGTGTCCGTCGTCTTTGTTTCTTTTTTTATATTATTTCCATAAAATTATAGCTTCTTCTACATTCATTCTCAGATGTACTATCTCGAAAACGTTCTGAAGCCAACTGATCTGAATTGATCTAAATTTATCGGTTTTGCAATTAAAGCGCGCGTTAGCGCTCATCATGTGAACGCTTTCAATATTCTATCGCGCGTTAACGTGCGTTTTTGTGCGTCACATGTGAACCTAGCCTTACTGTGCGGGTTTTCTACGAATCTGTCTTGTGTTCTTCTTATTTATTCTTATTCGTTTAATCCTTTTTGCAGTTAGTGTTAAAAAACTTTAGTGTTTATTTCCGTGAATGTGTTTCAAATCATTGGAGTTCGTCTTCAAATTATCATTCTGAGGAAGTCTTTGGATTGCTATTTTGCGAATATCAGGTAAAATACTTGATTTATTAAGAATTAAAAAAAAATATTAAATTTTTTTTATATATTTTCATGGAAACAACACTCGCTTGGTGAGTCTTTTTTATTTTAAAAACTTTATAATCGTGATTTTTCTAAATATTAATTGACGAAGTATTATGAATTGATTACAAAATAAAATCTTCTAATTGCGATTTTTTTTTATCAAAGACAATTTTTTCATGGAACTATTCACAACTCATCGAGGAATCGTTGGCGTCTAGGTATAACAAAATTTAAATAATTTTTCGATATGTACATTCAAAGCTAATTTTTTTGTTAACTCATCGAGAACCAATGCAATGATCTTATGTTAGAAATTAATCTTTAACCAAGCAGGACTGAACTCCAAAAGATGAAAATTAACATAAATAATCCTTTGCCTTTTATACGAGTCGTTTCACCTCGTATCATTTATGTAAACCGGGGACACATTGTATACAAGGTGGTCCGTAACTAATGGGACACAGAGTAACAGTGAATTCCTCACGTCAAAACATTAGTATTAGCAAAATTTATCTTAGTTGAATTGTTAATAATAACAAAGATAGAGACCGTTAAAGTTAACATTCTATTTTCGTTTGTCTTCAATAATTTCGCTTATATTTGAAATATCTTTATAAAAATTGGTAAAACGCCGAATTTAAAAACGGGAAATACTAATTTGATACCAATTTTTGTCAAGATTGCAGAGGGCGCTTTCTGCACCAAATAATACTTTTAAAACTCTCTTATTTTTTTTATTATTTCGATTTTTATACATTTTAGACTTAAGAACGATTCATTGATCATTTTTACGCAAATTTGGAATACTTATGAAATCTCGCTAAAGTTGACCATTGCTGAAATAATCGGTGTTAATGTACAACCTGCAAAATTTTTATTAATTCAATCAAGTAGGTACACAACCCAGTGATGGTTGAATAAAGATAAAAAAATTATTTACGCATTAAGGTGGATTTAATTTTAGGAATTATCATGCATGGAATCTTGAAAATTATCATTTAACAAAAATTGTTTTAAAAACAACTGAAATTACTGCAAAAAACGAAAGTAGGATGTTAACTGGAAATACAGAACATTAGAGCTTACTGTGCAATTTTTAATAAATAGGCTTTGAAGAAAATTCTAAACCGAGGATATACAGGTGTCCCAGCGAAGTGGATTAGTTGAAATATCTCGGAAATTACAAGTCCAGTAAATTTGAAATTTTATACGCAGATTTAATACATTGTAAACTACATTTGGAAAATATTTTCAGTCATCCATGACTTCCGGTTATACCGGAAGTGGTTAAGGAATTATTATTTTCGAACGCAATATTTATTTTTCGTTAGTATGTATGTACTAAATCTATGTATAAAATTTCAAAGTCATCGGATTTGTCGTTTCCGAGATATTTCCACCAGTCCACTTCGGCGGGACATCCTGTATACAGGCTGGTCCGTAACTAATGTTACACAGAGTAACAGTGAATTCCTCACGTCAAAACATTAGTATTAAAAAAATTTTTCTTAATGAAAGTGTTAATAATAACAAAGATCCAGAGGTTTAAAGTTAACATCCTACTTTCGTTTTTTTTGCAATAATTTCAGTTGTTTTTAAAACGATTTTTGTTGAATGATAATTTTCCAGCTTCCATGCATGATAATTCCCAAAATTTAATCCACCTTAATGCGTAAATAATTTTTTTTTTTCTTTATTCAACCAACACTGGGCTGTGTACCTACATACTTGATTGAATTAATTAAAATTTTGCAGGTTGTACATCAACACTCATTATTTCATAAATGGTCAACTTTAGCGAGATTTCATAAGTATACCAAATTTGCATAAAAATGATCAATGAATCGTTCTTAGCTCTAAAGTTTATAAAAATTGAAATAATAAAAAAATTAAGAGAGTTTTAAAAGTATTATTTGGTGTAGAAAGCGCCCTCTGCAATCTTGACAAAAATTGATATCAAATTAGTATTTCCCGTCTTTAAATTCAGCGTTCTACCAATTTTTATAAAGATATTTCAAATATAAGGGAAATTATTGAAGAAAAACGAAAATAGAATATTAACTTTAACGGTCTCTATCTTTGTTATTATTAACAATTCAATTAAGAAAAATTTTGCTAATACTAATGTTTTGACGTGAAGAATTCACTGTTACTCTGTGTCCCATTAGTTACGCACCACCCTGTATAAACATTTTTTCTTTCCGAATGGCTACTTTACAAACTATTTTTCCCTCCCATAGAATTTCAGACGATTAAGCAGTTTAACCACGAAAAAGTTTTCTAGATCACTACAAGCCCAAATCGGTAAGTTATGTTAAGAATTAAGTATAGAATTAAGTATAGCATTTTCTTAAACGGTGTGAAATTCTTTGAAGAAAATTAGATGTGTTCATGTTTAAAGGTAGTTTATTGTTTAATACTTTCAATATCTCGCCAGGATTTGGGACCTCCAATACAGGCGACCTGTTTCAATTGTCCGATTCTTTACAAGCGTACTCCTTGACTGAAAATAAATAAGAAAGTTATAATGGTGAGATGTTCAATATTTTATTTCCACTGTTTAACCTATTATTAACATCAGTTCATTAAATTGATTAAACTAAATGATTACTGGTTGTGATCATTTCGACTGATTATCATTATTAAGTGACATTTATGGTGGATTTAGGATATCAAAATTAAAGGTCGCAACCCTAATCATAGCAGTAGCTGTAGCGTTTAAAAAAGTTCAACTATAGCTTTGTTCGTTAGGGCTCCACTGCTTGCACTTAGCAGTTCAGCGCATGTCACAGTCCATACCTGAACTAAAGAACACCAAGTTGCATTGAATTACAGTTATTCTACTCAAAATACTGCACGAAACTCCATCTTTACACCGTAGTGTAAGATAGTGCAGTGCAAGTTTTAACCCAACGAACAAAGCCTATGTCTAATGATGGGTTTAGGACGTCAAACTTAAAAGATGTAATCGTAACCCTAGCAGTAACTCTAGTATTTAAAAAAAATCAACTATTTTGTTTTAATAGAAGCGTTTAGGCAACGTTTAGGAATTACAGCAAATTTGATAGTTATTATAGCTAAAGTTGCGATTAAATTTGACATTCTAAACTCACCGTAAATGGTATCGTTTAGGCCAAGGGTGGGCAACCTCCGGCCCGCGGGTCAACTTCGGCTCGGGTAAGAGTCTAATTCGGCCCCCGAGACCTTTAGAAAGAATAATAAACAATTTTTGTTTTAATTCAAAAATTTTGAACGGAAAGAAATAGAGAAGAAAATGTTTCATTACTGCACTAGGAAAGCAGCAGATCAAATAATTAACTTTTTTTTATATAAAAAAGTCTTACAGTTGCTCCCAAAAGTATCCGGCCGCCTGGCAAATTCTCACATTTAACACTATATTACTTAAGAATTAAATAATATAACCAATAGTTATTTTTTTTATGATGTTAGTATATAATCATTCAGGTTTTGATAAATTGCAAATATAACAACAGCAAACAATGTAACAAAGAACACAAATAACATTATTATAGGCACACAAAAGTATCCGGCCACCTATACAAAATAGCTTTAAAAAAACTAAAAATGTAACTCTTAAAAGCTATTAAAACAGTTTTTTAATATTTTGTGGGGTAACCTTTTGAATTTAAAACATCTCCCAATCTGTTGGGCATTGACTTAACCAATTTATTCGTTAATGAAGAGTTTATCATCTTCCATTGCAGCAGTGAATGGTTTTTAAGCATTCCTTTACTGGAAATGCGCTTTTTGTTCAGACTAACAAAACTTTCAAAATTGCTCATAAATGCTCTATTGGGTTGAGATCTGACTTGTTGCGTTATATAATAACCATTCTCCCGTTCCCATGCCACAATATGTATTAAGTAATATCGACCTATGCAACGAAAACTATCGTAAGTCAAAAGTGGTGATTTTGAAGAATTTGAAAAGAAAACAGAATTCATTGCTATTCTTCTATGGTGAATCGTTTCGGAATCCTCTATAAGCTATCTATAGCAACCAAGTAGGAAATTTTTACCTAGAAAATTTTATTTCTTAAAATACTATCGGTTCAAAACCTTTAAACACTTATATCTGACTCAGCTCTATCAAAAATGACTTACAATAGTTTTCGTTGCATAGGTCGATATAGTGTTAAATGTGAAAATTTGCCAGGCGGCCGGATACTTTTGGGAGCAACTGTAGAAGTAACCAAAATTTGTCAATTTTGTATTCCGGCCTGTGTATGAAAAGTAAACCATAATCTGGCTTCTATTATAGAAAAAGTTGCCCACCCCTGATTTAAGCAACGGTCTACGGCCGCTAAAAATTACGGCAAATTTAATCGTAAGTACAAAAGTTGGCAAACTTTTAACTTTTTACGGCTACAGCTAAATATTTTTATCCGTAAAATAAAATTTGCTGAGAGTTTTCTGTCAACGTATTGACAATGACAACTTCTATTGACTTCGTTACATTTCTCCTTATTTTATTTGCTAATTTTTTAAATTTTAGAATCTAAAGAAAATCTTCCTAAACTGCCTACAACTGTAGGCAGTTGTAAGCATTACATCTTTTACAGTTACGATTAAAATTACTGTTACGGTTAAGTTTGACATCATAAACCATCCATTAGAGAATCAAAAAGAATATCACTAATGTCATAATAAATGTTCAACATACCTTTCAAATATACAGTGGTACAATAAAGTCTACATACACTACGGAAAATGATAGTATCACAATTCCTTTGCAGTAGTTGAATAATTTTTTTTTAATGAAAGAGTTAAGATAAGTATATTGTTGTAATATTTTACATCAAAGTTGCAAAATTTATTGTTAATTAGAGAAATCCCATAACATAATCATATTAACAACTCAAAAAAGTCTACATACAGTAATTTCTTCTATACACAATTGTATTATTAATAACCAAAACAAATCCAAATGAATTTAAAATTAATATTTAGTAGGTCCTCTCTTGGCAGCAAGAACTGGTGCTGATCGTCGGGGCATAGAATCTACGAAATTACTTGTAATTTCCGGCGAAATACTGTTCCATTCGCTTAACAGTGCAGCTTTTAAATAATTTTTATTTTTAATTTGTATTTTCCGAATTTTGCGGTCAAGAAGCGCCCATACATGCATGCTCTATGGGGTTGAGGTCGGATGACTGAGGTGGTAAATGTAACTGTTTAGAGACATTATGCAATAGGAATTCCTTCACAATACGAGCGGTGTGCTTGAGATCATTATTGTGTTGAAATATCCATTGTGATCCCAAGCCTAATTTATTGGCAGACTCCTTTGAATTAGATTTTAATATATTCAAATACATATAGCGATACATAGTTGTTTTTATAAACTGTAAGTTTCCTACACCAGCCCCCGACACACAACCCCATACCATTACGTTTCCTTCTCCATGTTTTACTGTGGCTTTCAAGTTTTTTATCCAGTTCTCATTTTTCTTTCTCTATACTTTTGCTGTTCTATCATAGCCGAAAATATTAAATTTACTTTCATTTGAAAATAGGACACTATTCCAGAAAGTAATATTCTTTTGCTCTTGTAATTTCGCAAAATCAATCCTTTTTTTGCATTAATTTACGAGATAAATGGCTTTTTCTGGGAATTCTTCTGTTGAGGTTTTCATTTCTTAAGACAAGTCGATCCGTTTCGGGATTTACTGTTATAGATTTTGATGCCGCAAGTGATTTGCACGTCAACTTACGTGGTCGACTACTTCTTGGTTTGTTTTCTATTGATTCATTTTCTTCATAATTTCGAATTATTGTCTGAATTGAAGAGTGACTTCTATTGACTATTTTCGAGATTTCACTTATTGTTAGTGATCGACCTATATTATAGTTGTTAATTATGATTTTTCATACCGAATAAAGTATTTCCTTGCGTTGAACTTCCATAGTAAAAGTTGCTGTCATAAACCTATATACGTAAAAGTGATTTAACATATAACACAACCCACACAACTACTATATTATAATATGTACTGCAATGACAACTACGTTTGTATGGAATCGTGTAAATTACATGAAAATGTACGAAAAATAAATGAGGTGTTACAGGTGTATGTAGACTTTTTTGAGTTATAAATATGATTATATTTTATGTTCCCCATTATTAGTAATAACTTCCATACTTTTGATATAAAATATTACAATAATGTACACTTCTTAACATTTTTGTTAAAAAATTTCATTGAATTAAATTTCAAGAATATTATCATTTTTCATGGTGTATGTAGACTTTTTTTGTGTCGCTGTACCTTTCAAATATAAATAAATTTCTAACTCGTTTGAAAACGAGGGGAATTTGTTTTAGCCTATTAAAAGCCTTGAACATCTGAAAAACGAATGATTTCAGAACCTACGTTCATTAGAACTTTTTTATTTATTTTCAACCGAGAAATGCGTTCCACTATAAATTGAAATGAGTTCATTAAAATATCTAGGAAACTACAAGATTGATGAATTTAAAGTTTTTTGCACATATTTAGTACACAGTAAAGTACATTTGCAATCATCTATGTCCTCCGATTATTCCTAAAGTGGTTAACTAATTCTTTTTAACACAATATTTATTTTTGGTTAGGTTCGTTAATTTGGAAACACTTTAAGTTGAAAGATTTTTTCTATGACCTGTAGTTTCCGATAAAAAAATAGTCAATGGATTTTGGTCAACGTACTTGTGGTACTGTATTGTGCACGTTATTTTTAGTCAGCTTATACAATCTATTCTGGAAAACATTATTACAACGAAATAATTATAAAATTGTTTTATTTTTTATTTAACCAAATAAATTTAAAAGCTCAATTTACTACAAAAAGGAGATATGACCATAACTTAAAAAAAACACCTTTTTTGTTGTATATGAAGATTTAAGTTACTTTTTACTAATTGTAAGATTAGGATTTATTGATTTTTCTTTCTATTAATATGTTTGTGCATTGTTAATGCACAAAATAAATATAGTTTAAAATTTATAGTATATAATTGAAATTAAACATTTTAAAAATTAGGCTACCTTTCATTCAAATTTGACGTTTAAAAGTTAAACTTTATTATAAGTAATGAAAAAAACTAAATAAAGTTAATAACGTATCCGAACTAATATAAGACTTGTCTAGTATAAAAGTTTGAGTTACTATAATATTTAATTTTAAGATTCGGAAAATCTGAAAAAGTACACAATCTTTTAAATAATTTCCCAACTGTCAATAAGTTATAACTGTATGAAAATTGTTCCGTTCTTGAATTTTAAATGTTCTATTGTTAAAAAAAAAACTATAACCGCAAATACGTTGAAATATTCCATATAAATATATAATAGGTGAACTCAGGACTTGTGATACCATTATCAATTCCTATGTGGAAGGAAATGGATAAAACCTTCGTATCAACCTCAACTGACGATAAAAATTTACTAAAAGGCTTTTCTCGATTTCAATGTTCCAGTGAATTATTTGCTGTTAAAAAGTCTAAAGAATATGAAGATTTAAATTACTTTTTCCCAAAATTAGGATTTATTAATTTTTCTTTCTATTAATATGTTTGTACATTGTTAATGTATAAAATAAATATAGTTTAAAATTTATAGCATTACGATACAACTTCTTTTTTTATTTTTTAAAGCATTTTCAGTTCTTTATATGCAGAATGCTAATGCAGAATGTACATTCTTAACAATACTCACCATCGTTTTGTCAGATTAATGCAATCATATCTTGTAGAATTACATCGTCATTTTGTCCAAAAACATGAGGTTTTTTATAAGGATTTTGTCCAAAGAGTATTTAGCAACATCTTTACCCAACTTTCCTACTGCAAACTAGACATGACTCCTTTTTCTTTCATTTACAGTGGTTTCATTCATCCCATTATCAATGTAATCTAAACATTGCACAAAAAAATATTAATTTGAATTAAAACGTACAATTCTTTTAATTAACTATAAAATCTTGAAAAGTTAAAGTTTATATAAGGTAACCCCGAAATACGTGTACAACGTAAGACCTCAGATTCCTTGGCTCGAAATAGATCGATTTGAGTTAACTTTTCTACAGTGTGTCCCCGGATAGGTGAAACGACTCTTATAAATGGCAAAAAATTTTCGATGTGAATTTTTTTTACATTGATAAAACGCATTGTTATTTTCGTTAGTACTGGAGCAGAGGTAATTCCCATTATGTAATTAATAGAAAAGGGCAGTATTTAAAAAAGTAAATGTGTGGTGTGCTGTGGTCATATGAATTAGGAGTCATTGGACCGTTCTTTATTGAAGGAAGATTAAATCAACACACTTATTTACGGATTCTCGAAAAATTTGTTGACGAACTTCCTTTGCATGTCCGACAGACGCATTTCTTCCAACATGACAACATGGGTTGCCAAACCCCAAAAGATGAAAATTAATATCGAAAATTTTTTACCTTTTATAACAGTCGTTTCACCTATCCGGGGACCCACTGTATATCCAAAGTTGCTTCGTTTCGCCGCTCGAGGACTTTAAAAATATTTTCCATGAGTTTTTTTTAAATTACTTGAAAAAACTTCATTAGATTTTATCCATTCTTTGATCATGTCTTTTTATGAGTCAACTACAGCTTTCTGTGGAACAAATTAGAATTTCGAAGCATACAGGTTGTTTAGAAACACTCACCACAAGTTATTCATCCAAATCTTTTTAACCAGCCTGTATAATTTTCTATCAATTCTTTTTCCGAATAGCTACATTCATTTAGAAGCTATTTTCTCTGTTACAAAATTTCAGTTGAACAAACGGTTTAGCCAGAAAAAAAGCATTATCTAAATCAGAAAAAAAGTGGATAGAAAATTATACAGAGTGGTTAAAAAGATTTGCATGGATAACGTGTGGTGAGAGTGTATCTAAATGTTAATAAATTCGAATTTGTTCCACAAAAAATTGTAGCTTTGCGATATAAAGACAGAGTCAAACAACGAATAAGATCTAATGAAGATTTTACGTGTAATTTAAGAAAAACTCATGAAAAATATTATCCTTAAAGTCCTCTAGCGACTAAATTAAGCAACCTTAGATATAGATAAGTTATCGTAAATCGACCTATTTTGTGCCAAAAAAATCTTAGGTCTTACATTGTACACGCACTTCGGAGACACTGTATATCTTCAAAATGTAACAAAATAAACTTCTTTTGCATCTATTTTGTTTTGTAACTTTTCTATTTTATCGACATGTACCATTAGTGAACATAAAATATTGGGACATGTTTGAATTTGGATAATGTCAAAAATAAGTGGGTTTATACTAACTGAGTGAGGCTTTTTGAAAGAAGGTTATAATGTCAAGTTACATTCCTGTATTAATTTTGATATTTTGGCACGTTAAATGACAATAGATTGACTCTCCCAAGGTGCAATACACACTAAAAAATTTTTTGGCGTCCCAAAATTTTTTGGTAACTGATGGTACCATGAATGTCCATCAAATATTTGAACACCGAAAAAATTTTTTTAGTGTGTATGGCACTTTGAACTTGTTAGTAAATTGTCATTTGATGTGTCCAAATTTTAAAATTAATAAAGCAGTATTACCTAACATTATAAAGTTCCTTAAAAAAAACTGATTTAAGCAGTATACATATGGTTATTTTTAACAGCTTGACATTATAGTAAATTTTGTAAATTAATTAAGAAGTTGGTGATAGGTAATTTAAAAAGAAATAGGAGTTCTAAGGGTTGGCCTTTATAAAAACTTTAATAGTTGAGCCATACAAATAACCTTAAAATGTCGTCTTTACACCCAAATAACGTTCCAAAATCTCAATGCATTCAAACTAAACTATTTCTATTTATTACTTACCGTAAATATGTGGTAAATTTCGATGTTTTGTTCCCATATGAAACGCCTTTTGAAAGAATCATTAGTAGTTAAATAACGAGAGTTCTAGACCGGAAGTAGCGCCACCGCGCCATCGAGAAGCAAGCGTATGAGTCGCCATCTATAGGTGGTGTGCCGGAGTAGGTGTCGTGTTCCCCGTGCCCCGTCCGCTAGATGGCGTTGTATTAATCACCCCGGGCCCCAGTGCGCAGGCGCGCGGGTGGCGGTTGGCGGTCCCCGGGGGTTTAGATGAAAACGCGGCCGAATGCAAAGAATTTTATTTTATTTTTTATTTTATTTTTTTTAGATACATTTGATTGTAGTAATGGCGTCATATGATTGTGGTTTAGCGATATGAGTCGCGCCAGTTGTGGTTAAGCCGCACGCACATCAACTTAACGAATGTATTAAACACTCAAGTTGTGTATACACTTACCGCTACCTTATTTACATTAATTTTATTACAACAAGTTATATAAAACAACCAAATGCAAAGAAATATTTTTTTATTAAAAATATTATCAAAACTGATGGGATGTGGGATGTAAAAGGGATAACAAAAACCAACGATTACAGTTTAAGATTTAATCAATTAAACCATTACAATGTAAATAATTCTAACATTTCACAAACTCAAATTCATGAAACGGGTTAGGATTGCCCGTATCTATGCGCTTGGTTAATACCAAGCCAATTTGATAATTCTTCTTCGCGTTTACTATCTCGATGAATTCATTGTCTACCTTGTCCAAGTACCTTTCGGGTAAAAAGGTGATATTTTCTTCAAATTCAACCAGCAGAGCTGGATATTTAGCCCTATTAAGCCGTTTTAGGGAAATTATGGGGTACACTGTACCTATTTCGAAATCAAGACAAGACATTTTCGGTTTGTCCACGAAGGTAGGCCGGTTGATCGTCTTCAGTTTCACGTTCAGATTTTCTTCTTCCGAGGAGGTGTTGTTAACCTTTTCACGACTAGGTGATGATGCACTTGCGCTAACGCTACTTTTATTTTTCATCACTACTCTCGACATATCGTTGATTAATTTGTGTAGTAACACCAACTTCAGCTAACAATTGTTGAATGATGTTGCGTCTATGGTTCTCAATAGTTTTATAACCGAGTAATGCGTAACAAAACGGATAAGTCTAATTAGTTTAACCACGAAGAACATGATAAGTTATATCAAAAACGGGTGGGGGCTTTCTTGAAACATGCCACAAAGAACGTAATAAATTATATCAAAAACGGATGGCCTTCCTTTAAGTTTAACCATAAAAACGGATGGACTTCCTTGAAACATACCACAAAGACCGTAATAAATTGTATCAAAAACGGATGGGCTTCCTTTAAGTTTGGTTAGTTTAACCACAAAAAACATGATAAATTATATCAAAAACGGATGGGCTTCCTTGAAACATACCACAAAGAACGCAATAAATTGTATCAAAAACGGATGGGCTTCCTTTACGTTTAACCATAAAAACGGATGAACTTCCTTGAAACACACCACAAAGAACGTAATAAATTGTATCAAAAACGGATGGACTTCCTTTAAGTTTGGTTAGTTTAACCACAAAAACATGATAAATTATATCAAAAACGGATGGACCTCCTTTAAACATAATTAGTTTAACCACAAAGAACAATTGCGCCATGAAAAAGCATTGTGAAAATGTTTAAAAAAGATATAATTAGTTTAATTTACAATTATCCTCATTAATACTGTAATGGCCCCAAGCCAGCGTGTGTATTCCGTCAGTTTTTACAAATCTCTTAGAATCATTTGGTGAAAGAGCCAATTTATTTTGTAAGATTGTGTATATAACGTGATTGTAGCTTCTAAATAGAAATTGTTTTGCAAACATTGGATTTTTGCGCGTTAAGCAGTCAAAATAGTTATCAAATTTAACTTTGGATTTTACAACCGCTTTCTTTACGCCCTTAGCTTTTTTGGTGACCCGCCCGTCTAAAACACGATTGGCATACATTTTCGATCGTAGACCAATAAATTCAGTCATAATTTGACCGCAGTTTTCATCTTTCATCAATCCCAATACAGCTTTGTTTTGTAGTGGAATATTATACATGTTATGTGAATCATAATTGGAAGTGTCAAATTTATCTAAATTATGCCTGATATCAAAATATATATCATCAGTGTTAATAGATACCGTAAAGCTGTCAGTATCCATGTAACATAATTGTATATCAGAGGTATACGTCGGTTTTAAAAAATCATAATAAAATTTATACATTAATAATTTAGAAATCTCTAAAACAGTAAAACCGATATATAGAGGTTTATCGTATACAACATAGAGTCGCCTCATTTGAATTGCAGAAAAGGTTTCTGAAAAAATTTTTATGTTTTTAAAATTTAGCTTTGCAATCAAACTTCGCGCCCCTAGTTTTGGACGGCCATCAGTAATAATGTCATCCCAAGTGGTGACTAACCTTACGTCAACTCTTTTATCAACATTTTCCATTGTCTTTCCGAAAACTGCATTATTCATTAATTTGAAAAAATCTTTTTCGAAAGCATTTTTTGCCAATTGACGCAACTCTGTGTTCTTGTCTATGTATGGTTTCAGCCACGCAGCTTGTCTGAACGATAAAACCCTATTAATTTTAACAATTTTAAGGCCGTGAGCGACGGCGTGTTTTAAATTTCGATAATGAACAACATAATTTTTTTTATTAAATAAATTTGGAATAAGTCGTCTGTCACTCTCGCTCTTACAGTTAGGTGGGATTAAATTTTCAGCCAAAAATGGGAGATCGTTATGCAAATTATGTAGGTGCTGTGGATAATCGACGTCTACATCTAAAATGTATCCGTAATCAGCTGTATCAGATATGGTATCAAAATTTAAATTTTGAATTTGAGTATTATTCAACCAGGTAAACTCTCCAATAGGCATGAATTGAGACATAGCCCACCCATATAAATTGTTAGCATCCCAATACATTAAATATTGAGATGGTAAATTTTCATTATAATTGCCCATATATTTATTATTGGCTTTAGCGTGGCGTAATGAACATTGTGAAATACCGCCGCGAATACCCTTTTTAATGAAATGCACTTGATCAATATCGGTTAAAAGTTCAAGTTTAATTTCAGTAAATTTCAACATGGCATCCCACGAGAGGCCCGGAGCCGTGTAATAATGCGCCGCATCCAAGCCATATGTTTTAAAACAAACTTGTCTAAATTTTTCGAAAACATCAGCTAATAGTAACACATCAGTTTTTAAATATAATTCGGAGTAATCTTTTAAATGTTTACAATTAAATGTTTTCCAAACTGTTTGCGCATGCAAGTAATCATTTTCACTGATGTTGTCAAAAGTTAATTTATTAAAAAAGACATTTTTCGGGGGTAAGGAGACCTCATTTAATTTATCAAATGAGGTCATATAACCATATGGAAAAACCCCTTTTCTTCTTAACAATTTAAACTGGTCGTTTGAAGGGAAAAATTTTTTTACATGAATAAAATCATTTTCCACCAGATTATTAGTCAGGGAATCTAGCGAGGACGCCATAAATCTAAATGAATCGACAAATCTCAGTTTCATAAAACGCCTATCAACTCCAGTGTCATCTTTTTTAGCCAATTTATCAACTAAAATATTTAAACTAAAACTTATGTATTTTTCTTTGTTATTTGGTATAACATCAATAGTGACATTTTTACCTGCTTCAGCCATTTCTTTAACAAATAAGTGGGAATCATAACAACTAAAATTGTGAAGAAATACGGGAACATAATTTGGAATTTTATAATTCAGGTTACATATGTAATGGGCCGGGCCTCTGTATTTACCAGTGATATGACATTGGTCGCGTACCCTAATGTCATTGTCATTGTCATTGTCAACGAAAGGTTTCCTACAAATGTGACAGATATCCGCCGAATTAAAATTCATTTGTTCGTCGACTGTTAAGGGCAACATTGGTTTTACCGTTTTAAGGCACTCATTATAAATTCGTGTTACATCATCAATTAATTTTGAAATAAAAATTTTGGCACAATCTAAGCCGGTATAAGTTTCGAATTTATTAAAAATCTCACCCACGCTAGAGACGATATAGTATGCAAAGCTGTATGGGATATGTTTATCAACTTTTTCCGTAAACGATCGCGACGAATCGGGTTCACAGCCCTCGATTGGTTGTAAAATGGATTCAAAGTCAGCATAAATTACAAATGGCACTTTTTGGGTGTTTTTATAATTATTAAACTCTAAAATGTTTTCTAATGTACGCTTATTAAAACAATTAGGTTTAAATTTTAAAAATTTTTTGGGTAAAATAGTTTTAATGTGGTTACAGTCATTTTTTTGATGATTATTTAATTTAGCTAAACTTGAAAACCGCGTTAAACAACCGTCACAGAAATGAATAGCGCCGTTATGACTAGATATTTGTTTTGAGACTAAACGCGACAGATTTTTGATTAATACAAAATGACCTTTACCATTTTCATATAAATAAAGTAAATTCACATGCATATCACGTCTATTATTAGTAAAATAAATTGGCCCTTCCACAATACATTTTCTATCAATTATTACTAGTTCATAAACATTAATACTTAAATTATTTAAACGCTCAATTTTAGAAATGTCTTTTAATTTTATGGGAAAACTTATACCATCTAAATCTAAAGCCTCTGAATAATGTGGGTAGCTTGAGGTTCGTTGAGGATTATTGCTTACTGGATGGAGAGCTGCCGTCAAACACCAAGCCAAACATGCATTATCATCATAATTTTCTATGTTGATACATGCTTTCTTGGCAGTTATTTCTATGGGTAGAGGGATATATGATGAGCCAGACAACGGCTGATACTTCCCGATATTGAGAAGAAGATGTGAAACAGAGAAGAACGCCCAGCCAGAGCCCCGTTCTTGAAACTCCTCAGTTTGCTTCTTAATGTCTCTAATCATTTCATCATAAATTTCATCTAAATCAGTACTTGTAGTTATAATTTTAAATTTTGTGTTGAAATTTTTTTCTGATACGATCACATCCTCTGTGCCATTTTCATCAATTCCTGTCTTGATAAAAATAGCTAGTAATTCAATTTGAGCTTTAATTGAACCACTCTCTTCGATGTGATATTTGATTAATTGATTAAACGTGTTTTGAGATCTTGCAAGATATGACGGTATGTCATCATTGGGTTGAACTCCATGAATTCTATAGCATGCAACCCGATTTCGATAGCAGGATGCTACTTTTTCAACATCTCCATCGATATGTGTTGTATGTATCGACCGAAGATGGGTTTCAAGAGTGGCAAAAGATGAAAAAGATTCACCACAAATCTCACATAGTTTGCTTTTAGAGGCCGTAGTTGATGATGAAACATGCCCTCGTGTCCGTGTCGTTGAAGTGGGGCGCGTTGTATTTGGAAGTGGTAGCGGCGGTGCTTGTCGTTGGGGCGCAATTACCGCTCCATGTACTCTTCTCTGATGATGAATCATAGCATCTCGACGTGCGAAATTTTTATCACAGGTTGTACACCGGATTTTGGTATCAACACGGTGTACAGTACGAAGGTGCCGGCTGAGATCGCGATTTCGCGTGAAAGATTCTTTACATTGGTCGCAGACGAACATTTTAGCGCTTGTTGCTACAGTGTTGGAGTTAGATTAACAACTGGTTTAATAATACGTGGCGTGTGCTGCTTATATATTCAGTAAAACACAAATTTTTTAAATACATTTATTTTATATCTATAATTACATTAATTTGATTACATTATAGGTGTGCAAGTAATAATGGTGCCATATGATTGTGGTTTAGCGATATGGAAACGCGTTGATTGTGGTTAAGCCGCGCGCACATTGACTTAACGAATGCATTGAACGCTCAAGCCGCGTAGACACTTACCGCTACACTAATTTTATTACAACAAGTTATATAAGATTATTTTTTAATAAGTTTAATTTATCTGTGATTAAATATTCCTTACACATAATTTCATGAATATCAGACATAGATATAATTAATTCTAAATTACAAAATGTTGAATCTTCATTTTGATATACAACAGTTATGCAGTCATTTACATCTATATTAAATCTAAGTGTACCATCAGCTAGAGGGATAGTATCATTAAAAATACATTTATTGGATTGAAAAAGTTTGAATACATTTATAAGTTGCTCCCAATCCGAGCGCAAAAGTGATAAAGTTTTTTTATCACTTAATTTAATAAACTTTACGCATGGTATAAATCCTCTTGCTGCACTAATACCAACTACTATGTTAAAATTACCAATGGAAAACAACGTTTCATATTTAAGACTTCTTTCTTTTTCTATATCTTCACAAATCTTGTTCCATTGATTATCAATTGAAGTCCAATACTTATTTTCACAAAAATCGGGATTATCATTCATGACTGGCATTAAACTGACTATAATTAATTACAATAACATTATATATTACACACCCCCCACTCTCACTCTAATAATCT
Source organism: Digitonthophagus gazella (assembly GCA_036711955.1). Taxonomy (NCBI): domain Eukaryota; kingdom Metazoa; phylum Arthropoda; class Insecta; order Coleoptera; family Scarabaeidae; genus Digitonthophagus; species Digitonthophagus gazella. The sequence continues at coordinate 25,219,469 of JASCIT010000006.1, read as the reverse complement.
TCTGGTATTGTCATTTTTGATGATATAATTTTGGTTAACAAATACTTTAACTGTTCCAGTATTGATTTGTGCGGACACGTTATACCCAATACAGACAAACTTTTATCAGTTCTGTCCACAGTTTCTTTTAAGTACTCATTGTATTGAAAAATCGAATTTTCCGTAAAAAAATTAAATAACCCATCTGAAGTTTTGAAAACTCCGTCAAAATTTAAAGGTATGCCCGGAAGTATATCGGAAGCAGATATAAAAACTCTTTCTCGCCTAAAAAAATCAGAACTTACTTGAATAATGTGAATATTATCAAAGAAAATATAAGCGCCGCCAAAATTACTTGTAACCACACCTCTAATTTTTGTTAAGTTAGTTAATCCTAAATCTGTATCAGAAAATTTCCACATAGATTTCACACGCATATTACTGCCATTAATGATATAAATTTTATCGTTAATAATAAATATGAAATCCCCGTTTGAATTTATATAAACATTGTAATTATCAGTTAGAACATTTCGCAATTCTTTTATCCAGTCCGTTATAATAATCGGTTGATGTTGAAGCGGCCGTTTAGTCTGATAATCAACTAACCAAACCAATTGCTTGTAAAATACATAAATAACTCGATTGTAAATTAAAAATCCAGAAAATTTATCATTAATGTCACATATGTTTTGTATGATAGGTTGGGGTCTTCTTATAATAGAACGTTGTGTTGTAGTAGTAGAGATGGGTTTCATGGGTGTTGTGGTCTTCATGGTCGTTTTCGGAATTGTGAACGCTGTGGTGCTAACAGTTGTATGAGACTCTGAGAACTTAATTCCCTTTTTGCCGTATAAACGCTGTATATCTGTAATATCTATCTGACTTGCATGAAATGTATTAAGATCTCGGGTTAGATAAAAAGGATACATTATAGAATCTTTATTTGGATTATGATTTAATCCTAAACTGTGACCAATCTCATGTACCATAGTTAAATAGAAGTTAACTTTTTCATCATCTGTTGTGTTATCTGTAAGCCATGTGACATTGTCATTAATGTGAATTTCCGTATAATATTTATTAATATTTGGATAGAATGCATGAGCTAGTATACTAGATTTGTAATCAAATGCACTTGAACACATGTTTTGCTTTTCTCTAATATATGTATGATTTCCCGATTTAAAAGAGATTCTGATATTTGGATTTAAGTATGACTCATCAAATTGTAAGTTTGTTAAATTAGACCAGAAGTTAAAAGCTCTAATTATATTCCGTCTATATTCATGTCTATGCATCTTATCTGAAATAGCCCATTTAATTGTTGATATACTCCACTTTCGCTCATCAGTATTTGTGTAAAGTAAATCAAAATCTTTATTGCCACACCTAGGTGTTTTAATTAAATTTATTGTTTCAGAATCCATTTCACCAGTTATGGGTAGATTATATAAATCTTGAAAACGCGCTAACCTTTCCTTTATTAAATTCTCCTGCTCAATGTAAGACACGGAAGAGTTTGTTTGGTCATCATCGATAAATCCATATTTATTAAGAAATGTATAAATCTCTTCAGATTGATTGTCTGATAAATTGATTGGGTAACACGTCACATATGATATGAGCGCAATTAATAATAATAAATTCATGACTTCGATGTGAACTACTTGAACACTCGTGATAGACTGATTAAATGCTATATGATGTGAGGGATATATAATAAAAGCCCGTTAATCATATTAATATATTTTATTTTTTTAAATATCTTAATTCTAAATTTTATTGCAATTACATAATTTTAAAAATTTACATAGTAATTTAACGTTCTCTACGGCGCAATTCCTTGCCGCGGCGTGATGATATACACAAGAATTTGATATTACCGAAAGTTTTGGGCAAAATACATTTTTATCTAGATTAATTATTATTGGTTTCTCTGACGTAAACAAACTATTTAGAAATTTCTCTTTTTGCGAGCCTTTAACAAAAATCACCTCTGCACCCACGGTATGATCCATAATAATACTCTTCAACCGGATGTACGGAATATCCCCATCGCCATATTTTAAATGATGAAGATTTGTTTCCTCCCAGTGCACTTGTCCTCGTTCCCGTTCATTCAGGTGTTGGTGTGGCACGTCCGGTTGAAATAGGAAATGTGTAATAAATTCGCCGTCGCCAATCGCAAGTTCTTTCACACGAAATCCCGAATTAAGCGTGAATCCTTGAAGATCGATTACTTTTATGGGATTTTTTGAAGACATTATTTTCTGACGATGCTCGTGATTTAAGACGCGGGACAAGACTCCTTCAACTTCTTTAATACGTTTTAAAAACCTTAAACGGTCACAGCGAACCTGTTCCCAACTGAGAGAGTCGGCGGAGTCAATATCAATTCTTTCAATTTCATAAATATTTATAACCGGCGAAAATGTCACCCGTTTCACTCTTTCCCCCTCCACGTCTGATATCATTTTAGTTAACAATTATCGACACCTCTCCACTTAACGGCTTATACGCGTACATTGATTCTTGAATTAGGATACAGTATGCTTTTGTATTTTCCGGAAAATCTTTGTTGCTTTGAATTTCAATGCGCACCTCACAAGATGTCGTTGGCGCAGTATCTTCGTCATTATTTTTCGTTGTATCCACTACGAAGAGAGGTCTCAATTTAAAATCCTTGAAATTTAAAATGGGTTGTTTTCTAGACGATTCCCAGATGTATGATTGAAATTCCGTATACATTTTATACAATTCAACATAATTTTCCTTTGCAAATTCAAGATTCATGGATTCAAAGGGATAACAATAAGAGTTTAGATAAACTTTAAGATCAACAATATCAAGATGATCAAAAAGCGTGCAGTCAGATGATATTTGATCTTTCTTATCGGTTTGAAATGCCAATATAACATATTGAGGTCGTCCTTTGTTAGTTGTCGACGTCACAGACCAAATTTCTTTACGCCCGCTCCTCATTGATGGTAACTCAAAAAATGACCATTTACGAAACGCAACTGGGATATTTGAATTTTTATTTAGACCATCCAAAAGTTTTATCTTTACAGATGGGCTCGGGTAAACGTGTTTTGCCAACAAAGATACCATTTTTATATTAAACTTTGCCGTGCTCTTATCAGTTGCGGTTTTAGATTCGGATTTATAACAATTTGCATCTGTACGGCTTCTAACAAATCTAAATTTAAAACGTCCTCTCATCACATGATTATAATCCCTAAATAATCCAAAAATGTGACTGAGGGGCACTTGAAATACGAATGTGTCATTTGCGCTTACAGTGGGTAAATTTCCGCCAGGGGGCCATTTTAAACCAGCGATTTCTAAAGATTTACATTCCGAGTCGTTTTGTTGTAATAAGGTTCTTATAAGTGACGTCAAACCGGGCTCTCGAACCCGCTCTATTTCCACACCATTATGCTCAAATTCTATGTATTCAAAGAAAAAAGCCGGTAAATTGTAGGTTAATTCAATTTTATCGGTTACATCTTTTAAATCTTTGGTGTAATTTCCCTCAATTCACAAATAACTTTCAAAAAATGAAAACAATACATCCTCTTGATTCAATTCGATTGTAAACACATCATTATTTTCAAAGGAATTCGTTGTGGGGTGATAGCTGTGCACTTCTTCTTTAGCAATCGAATTATCCACGATCGGGTCGCGGTATATATTTAATTTTTTTGTTGACATTATAACCCAGCAACTCTAGGAAACGTTGATTGTCCGCTCTCAATGGCGATCTTCTAACAACTGATCTTGATGGTTTCTTTCTACTCATGTTATAAGATTTCTTGATCGATTGGGGTTGGGATACATTTTCTGTCAAGAATATCAACCCCATTATGAAGTGCGTTTCAGTTCTAACCTAACAACAATCTCTTCACCTCGAAAATTAACTAATTTACCACGTTGATCGAGCAATTTGATTGTGATGTTTGATATAGCGCGGTCAGTGTCGACTGGTAAATAAATGGGATTTCTGGGCTCTATATTTATACTGAAACCCGGGTCCACCGTTGGCGCAAATTCATATAGCGTGTGGGATAATTTGTTATTGTAATATGACCCGGAAATTATGTTACATTCCACTCGAACTGTTGTAACACGAATTACATTCACTGGAATGTCCGAGTAATGTTTTAAAGTTGGCGCTAATATCCGTCCTTTGGAAAATCCTAATAGAGGGGCAATGGTATTAGATTTAGAAAAATCTACCTCAAAATAATCACTCTTTAATTCACACTTTAAGGTATTATTATTGGCCTTGAGGGTAAAATATTTGTCGGGGTCAAGAATCTCGTCATTCAAACCAACCCGTTGTAAAATTTCCTTTTGTAGATACTTTTCAATATCGGTAATTTCATACACTCCAGTAGGAATTTCAATAACATCTTTTACGTGAGGAGGTATTGCTGTCGCCGCTGCCGTTGATTGTCGACTGCTACTACTACTACTACTACTGACATTAATGGGGTGGATTTGTGTAAAATAGAATTTGTTGTTAATTCCTTCTTCAATATTCGGTATACTGTTATACGTGTAGAATCTAACAAGTCCTAGAGCATAGTTTGAATTGGGGTCTAAATTTATTGGTGGATAGTAATCTTCAGATATTTCACTTTTCCTGCTAACCAATGTGAACGTTTGCGACATTTTCACTCAAATGATATGTTTTCTTTATTAAGTAGGAATTTTATACATAAGTGACCGCAGTTATAAGTGTTTTCCTATTGAAAATTATCATGATTATAAATAATTTCATATTTTTTAAAATATTTCAATATTTCTCTTGGGGGTTTGAGGTCCCCATAACTGTCAAAGTACAGGACTTGAACTCCGACCTTTTTATAGGCTACCCAATGAGTTCCAGAGCCGCTTTGGTCGTCTAAATTTACCACGGCCGATTCGCGATATTTAGGGCCTCCTTTAGGCAATGCGTTTCTCATAAAAACGCCGCGAAAATTTGGTATTTTAAATTTTTTAGCATATTTAATAATTTGGATATTACTTAAAGGTTTATTGGGTAGCCTACTTAAAAGTTTTTTTCTTTTCCTAGATATAAACCCAATCCGGTTTTATATTTTTTTATGTAAAGACCACTTCCGGTTTTACCAATGGCAATTGCCTCCATCGCTTTATTATGCCGCTCAGATTCTTCTAATTTTTGTTTGGCTTCTTGACCACTTTTTATGGCGCGATAAACGCCGCCCACACCGCCAGATAATGCTCCAAGGGCTGAGAGGCCCGCAAATATTGCCGGTAATATCGGTAGAATACCTCCCGTTCTAATCGGTAGGGGAATTGTACGAGGAATTTTTACTTTTTTCTTACCGCCCACGGACTTTATGGCAAAGCGTGCACTTTTCAATGCCAATCGAGCCGCATCTCGTAAATTATCTGACGTTTTCGGTAACTCCTGCGCAATTCTCTTTACTAACACGTTATTAAAAGTAATCTTTTTTTTAATTTTACCGCCTCTAGTTATCTTTTTACATTTCTTCTTGGTTCTCGGTCGCCTATGTCCCATTCCTAATTTTCTTTTAACTTTCATGGCGTTTGTAACTAACCAAGCTGACGTCTTTTCACCAATAGATGCGTCCTTAGCTTTCACTCTTTGCCAAGCGCTCTCCTCCAAACGTTTGTCGGCCTCGTGACGTTGATTTAATTCGTCGCTAACCGAGTACGATATGTCGTGGTCCCTACAAGCCTGATCTAGGGGGTTAATACCCTTTTCACCCCTAGCCAAACGCTTCTTCAATTTGGTTCCGGGTCCACAAAATTGATAACCCGGAATGTGTAACTCAAATGGAAGTTAATTAATAAGGGAATTAAATACGCCACTACCTTTCACCGCAGGTGTACTATCTAGAATGAGCATCGTAATAAAATGATGTGACTTTTAAGTTTTACAACGTATATATACAGGTGTTTCCAGCATTTAATTTTCATTTTAGTTACATAATGCGTATAGTAAAACATCCGACGCTCGCGATGTCCGTGGCCGACCTTGATTGTATAACAACGCCGCAAAAGATAACAACGACTCGTAAACATGGTGAACTCTTGCCAAATAGCCTACGAGCTATAGTGTGCGGGCCAAGCGGTTGCGGAAAGACTAATTTAATGTTAAACCTTATTTTCGACATAAACGGCTTAAAATTTGAAAATGTTTATATTTACTCTAAGTCTCTATATCAACCAAAATATGAATTCTTAGAAACAGTTATGAAGCGGATTCCGGAAATAGGTATTTTTCGCTACGCAGATAACGAAGCGGTTATCGACCCGACTAATGCAAAAGAGAATTCTATTTTTATATTCGATGACGTAATGTGTGATAAACAGGATAAAATTCGGGCATATTTCTGCATGGGAAGGCATAAAAATATTATGCCTTTATTAAAAATATTATATTATCATATTGTCATTAACGTTCACGTTTTCGTCGTACTATAACTGTAACCTAAACATTATATCAGTTTTCGTATTGTTTATTTTAAAGTGTCTTACTAAAATATTGATTGACTTTTACAATTTGAACAACTGACTTAGAATTTTGCCTCAGAAGATGGCCTTATAAGCCGAAACTAGTCAGGCATAATAAATAAATCTCATAACCAGCATGGTACAAAAAAAAATTAGTCTTTTATTTATTGATTATAAAAATATTGATTCATTTTATTTAGCACAGACATACACACACGTACCTAAACACCTAATTCGGGATAACGCAAACGTTTTAATACTATTCAAACAAGATGATACGAATTTAAAGCACGTGTATGTTGACCATGTTAATACCGATATGGAATTTAATAAGTTCAAAGAAGCTTGTAAGCGGTGTTGGGATGAAGGCGCCCATATACCCATTGTTATTATGAAAGACTTTGAAATTAAAGATGGAAGATATCGTATGGGATTGGATAAATTTATTTACCCAGACTAAATTTTAGTATTAATGTTTAGAAGCTTATGACGTCAACATGCCGCGTCGATTAATTAAAAGTGCAAAAAGAAAATTACCGCGTGAAAGGGACAAAGCTATAATTAGTATAACGAATAATATTAAGAAAAAGTATCTAGCACTCAAACTCGGTCGAGATAAAGATGATCGGCTCATTACTAAACTCCACCAACCGTTAATTGAGCCGTTGAAAGATATATCCGATAAGTTAAGTGGAAAAAATCAACCCCTACACTACTACCACCATTTCCCAGCACCGAGATCGCCGCCGCCGCCACCCTTGACGCTACCGCCCCCAAAATCAACTGCAGAGATAGCCGAAAGTGACTTTAAAACTCCTTTAATTAAAAAGGGAAAGAAGCTCTTTACTGATAGCGACGAAGAAACGCCGGAACTGAAAGAAAAATCAGAATCGCTAGAAAATGTACCAATAGAAAAGTTACCAGCACAAATTCGCGACTTGTATTACACGTTCGGTAAAAGGGGTGAAATAGATGCTAGAATGGGTATACGGTTTGATCCGAATGAAAAGAATTGGATGATTGGATCAAAAACCGCTCAATTTAAACGATCACACATAATTCTTGGGGGTGAAAAACAGTTTCCAACTAGTCCCGGATTGTATGAACTAATACAACTGAAAAATCCCACCAATTATACGGAGAATGATCTTAAAATTTATAAATCTATTCTACAGTACACGGGAGCCCATAAACGAAATTATGAAGGACATGTGTTGGGAACAAGGTCATACAAGTATACCAACATTATTAAACCGCTTTTTTCATCTTATTCAGGTCGGGGGATAGATCGCAGATTGACTGATGAATATCTGATGGTAAACGACAAACCCGTTGAGTATAAATATTGGGACGATGCCAATGAATTGGTAGATCGACTGAAGTTGTTGTATGCCTCACAAGCGGCCGGAAATAACTCACACACTAATGAAATTACATCCATTATAGAAGAATTAAAGGAATATAAAATTATTTAATAATAATAATAATAATTTTCAATGTATGGAAACGCTATAAGTATTGATAAATTTGGGCGTACGCTACGCAGTTCACGGAATAAATCGTTTGATGAAGACATCGTATTTCGTCGCAACATTGGATTTCCATTAACCGCAGACGGAGATTATGATATTCAGGGTAGAAAATTATCTAACGTTCATAAACCTGAAAATCAAGATGATTGCGCCATAAAACAGTATGTAGATGATATCTGTAAAAAATTAAAAAATGAAATTAGCGATATTATTAAGAAACACCATGCTGAAATCAAATCAAATGCACAGAGTCTTTCAACTCTACAACACAAGTACGGCGCAAACAAGGGGAAATTTGCAAATTTAACGCATCAATTGGATGACATTAGAAATCGTATGAATAAAATTACAACGAATATTGACGATCTTACTACACTAATAGATGATTTATCGGGAAAAGTTGACACTAATATCTCAGGAAATATAAAACAAATACAAAAAATTGAAAAAGAGAGTCAAGAGGGTATTTCAAATCTTAAAGCCTTATATGATTCCAATGTAGATTTAACTGATCAAACCATATCCAAACTACAAGACGACATTCGGCTTATCAGTGTTCTACTTGATAAAATAGAGCGCGACCTGAACGAACGCGTTGATATATTAGAAAATAAGATTGGTTCGAATCCTTAAAAATGCGACGGCAGCAGATGTCTGATGAAAAGAAAACCGTGGTTGAAGAACTTCATCGACCGGCAAGACGTTTATTTCCTCGACGAAGAACTGTATTGAAGGGTATTGATGATCTGTGGCAGGCCGATTTGATTGAAATGGTTGAATACGCTAAAATTAATGCTGGGCATAAATACATTCTAGTGGTTATTGATTGTTTTTAAAAATATCTATGGACGCGACCGTTAAAAACTAAAACTTCTTCAGAAGTCACGCGTGCGTTAGGTTCAATTCTATCGGAAGGTCGGGTACCTCATAACTTGCAAACGGATCAAGGAAAGGAATTTTACAACAGTGAATTCCGAAAACTTATGAACGGATACAATATCAATCATTATTCGGCGTTTAGTGTAATAAAAGCGTCAATGGCTGAACGTGTTATTAGAACGATTAAACAGAAATTATATAAGTTGTTTAGTCTTTATGGAAACTATAAGTGGTTGGACCTTTTGGGTGATGTAACATCTCAGTATAATAATTCAAAACATAGAACAACCAAATTAGCTCCATCTTTAATTAATTCAAAATCTGTTGAAAATAGGCTTCTCAATACTGTGTATAATCACGTAAAAGTTGCCGGCAAAGGGAAATTTATGATTGGTGATTTAGTTAGGATTAGCAAGCATAAACACGCTTTTGAAAAAGGCTACTTACCCAACTGGACCACCGAACTATTTAAAGTGGTTAAAGTGCAAATTACAAATCCTGTAACCTATCTATTAGAAGATGTTACCAATGGACAACCGATTAAAGGCGCATTTTATGAGTATGAATTACAAAAAACTAAACAACCGGATGTATATCTCGTTGAAAAGGTATTAAAAAGAAGAAAAAATATGGTGTACGTGAAATGGTTAGGATTTGATTCCTCACACAACAGTTGGATATCTACAAACAATATTGTTTAAACAATGTTATTTATAAATTTGGCAAATCTTAATAAATATATAAAATAATATTTCAATTGTTTTACTATGAAACCCCCATGTTTCCAAAAACTAATAAACACATTTATTGCATATACTTAAAACCTTTATTGCAAATAAATTATAGTACAAAAATTAAATATTAAAAATAATATATGCATACAGCGTGTCCCACAGAGGTGAATTAGTCGAGAAATATTTCGGCAACTACAAGTTCAATAAATTTGAAAATTTTATGCATAGATTTTGTACATTATAAATTACATTTGATTTTGGAAAATAGTTTCGTCCATAACTTCCGGTTATATCGGCAGTGGTTAACGAATTATTATTTTCAAATGCAATATTTATTTTTCACTAAGTTCATTAATTTGAAAATAATTTTACTTGAAACATTTTTTCTATCAGCGAAAAATAAATAGTTTCTTAAACCGTTCTGATATAACCGGAAGACACCCCCCTGTATATTAATTTTCCAAAATATCATGTATTGCTACTGAACAATTTTCTTTATGACACAACCGAAAATTCGCGTATTTCAAACAAAAATTGCACCAATTATTCACGTTTTCACTTGCGTCCATGAATTCATTTCTGTTTATCACATAATGGTTCATTGTTCTTAATCGCGCCATCACTTTAAACCCCATTTGTTTAGTATACACTTCCGGATTGCCTCTTAAGACCGCATTGTAAAGTCCCAGACAATCTAAACAAATGGGTCCGTGTTGCGTCCTGTAGTATATTAGCCATAAACATAAAATATTACAGCTTTCAAATAAATATGCGCTAAAAAAAATTTTCATGTTTAGTTGAGTTTTATTTGAATACATGCTATTATTATTACCTGTAATATCCTATGTTTTTAAAAAAATCACACAGTAAACTGTGACTGAATCCGTAATTAAATGACTCCGGTTCCATACAGATCAAATCAGGGTCAATAAAATGATCATGGGCGCCTAATTGGTTCCAGTGATGATCTAGCCACCTTTCCCATAAGTATAAAACCAAGGTTTTCGGAATATGACGATATAATGATAATATATCAACACGATTTTCTATTTGTAAATTCACAGCTTTGGCCGCTAATTCTAGCAGTTTCATTGTTTAAAAATATTGTAGTTATTATATATTCAAACTTAACGCCAGCTGTATTCGGCACTAACTAATTGATCAATTTGACTCTCGTATTTATACAAATTCATATCTCTTTTGTGGTTTTAAGTTTCCTGTTCTTACCGCTCCCAATGGAATTTTTGTGAATTCATAACTTTTTAATAAGATGCTTAATTAATTTTATTTTGCTGTACAAATTTTTTATTACATTTATTGTTTTATTTTATTTTATTTATTTTTTTAGATATTAAAAACTAATTTTATCATTAGATATGAATTTCCTTTTACATGAGGTTTTCCTTTTTTTACCACATTTCCTCTTTTTAAGAGGAAAATCTCACTGTGATTATACCCCACCATGCAATAATTTTAGGTATAAAATAAGTATTCCTGCGAATAAAGTTATATTCAACAATAAAGTTATAAAACATGTCCCATGTTGACGTAGCATTAGAGTTTTGCTTTATGGTCTCCAACACCGTAAGTGTTTTGTGTGATTTTTTTTCCCATTTAAGTTCTTCTAAATCTCTTTTAGCCCATAATTATATGCGGGGATGAGAACGCAATGAGCGCGGCCCTCGACGAGGGGGCCACAATAGTTTTCGATGATATGCTCCCCCAAGGAGGGGGGCGATTAATTATCGCCCTTCGGGGCGATCATTTTTTTTACGCACTACGTAAGTTTTTTAATTATTTTTATTGTTAGTATATGTAATCATAAAATATATTTATAAATTTTTCAGACATACCGCTATAGGTAATAAACAATCATAAAGAAATTGTGTGTATTTTTATTTAACCAGTCCCCCTTCCATAAAATGAGTTGATATTATATTACAGCGACGATTCATCTGCTAATCAGTAGTGCTACGCGCTTCAAACGACAATCATCGCTATTAAACATGTCTAACGATAATTTGAGTGAAACGTTGAATTTAGTTAACAGTGTATACAATAGAATTAATAAACCAAAAGTTTATGTGTCATCTTTAGAGCGCAATAAAGTTTACCCCATCTTACACATAGACCGTATTCCTAATAGTACTACTGCCCTACAACCGAGGATTTTAGTCGAGTTGGAAAAATATCGGGTGTATTTACCGAGAATCTATGAAGAAGTATTAAATGACGACAATATTCAAATACTAAACGCATCTATAAATAAACTCGGATTAATTTATAAAGGATCTACCTTTGTGGGGGAGGGAATTAAAATTGTTAAATTAGAATTCATACCCTTCCACCATATTGTCGCTGATAAAATAAATTAAAAAAAAAATCAAATTTATTAATCAGTTGAGCTTTACTCTTGACGCAAACACCATGTCAACAGCTTCACGGGCGACGACGACGTCGGTGGCACCTTGGGGTGATTTCCATTTTCAACTGAAAAAATTTCTAAACAGCATAATTTTTCATGAAGAAACTGATGAACTGGATTTGGAAATTATTGACATAGAAGACATCGACGGCGATAAGATGGTTGGAGCTGAATTTATTCTGTTTTGTGAATTTTCTTCTATCATGTGGAAAGTGCACCGAAAAGACAATACTCTCTGCGTAGGATATGTTAGTCACTTCGATTTCCATGATAAATTTAAAAATTTTTTAAAGGTTAACGGCTATTTCCCAAACAATGAAACCGCAAAACTTATTATTAAGTATAGTAATATTAATAATTATAATAGCGCCGAATTTATAACTTTTTGTCATCTCGACGACGAGGACGATTATTGGAGTATTTATCGAAAAGAAAATACAATTGTTGCTGTCTATGAATATAATATTAATTAAATTATTTTTAATAAATGATTGTTTTATTTTTTATCCTTATCACCTTCTAACAGTGCGTTTCGCTACGTCACATAACCGCAAACGTATCGTTATCAAGACCTTCATTTGTCATTTATACAGTTTTAACAATTTTAATAAAAATAAAAATAAAATAAAATAAAATTCTTTACATTTGACCGTGTTTTTATCTAAACCCCCGGGGACCGCCAACCGCCACCCGCGCGCCTGCGCACTGGGGCCAGGGGTGATTAATACAACGCCATCTAGCGGACGGGGCACGGGGAACACGACACCTACTCCGGCACACCACCTATAGATGGCGACTCATACGCTTGCTTCTCGATGGCGCGGTGGCGCTACTTCCGGTCTAGAACTCTCGTTACTTAACTGCTATCATTCCTCTATGGCAGAGCTACTATAAAGAAATAATAGAAAGATAAGAAAAAACAACTGGGTCACAATGAACAACCATAAAATTATTATCAGAGTTTTTGGTATCATCACGTCACTTCAAATTAAAAAAAAAATTTTAAAAGAAACCATCAAGATTAAAAATTTATTAATATTTCGTATTAATAGTAACGTTACCATAGTAACGTTTGTAAAAACAGCGCTAAATTTTTTGTCTGCAACATCAGTATTAAAAAAAGCGCTGTTTTTACAAACGTTACTATGGTAACGTTACTATTAATACGAAATATCAATAAATTTTTAATCTTGATGGTTTCTTTCACAATTTTTTTCGCGAAAACGGTTCATTTTGTCGACACTGAATAAGAGTACCTTTTCTTTAGCTAAATATTCAAGGTATCTAAATTTGTTTTTTTAACTCCTTACCATATAGTGTGTTAAAAATGTAAGCATTAAAATGTACAACCTAGTACGCCCCTGGTAAACTAAAGAGACTAATTATGTTTTAAGGTCATTTTTTTAAGAGGTCCTTACTACTCTTTATCATATTAAGTTTTCAATAAATTCAATTAAGTACTTTAAAATTTATTAAAAATAAATTGTTTTCCAGTGGCTTCCTTTAGAAGGACGTATCTCCGAGGGGAAGGCCGCTAGGAAAAAAAATTATAGGAACTTGTAATCATATTTTTTAATGTTCTATTAGAATCCAAGAGATTTCCCACATTTTCCAGGACACCTGTATATTATTGGTGTTCTTTTTCTTTCTACTACAGAATTGCCTAAGTTTATTCAGATATTCATGAAAAACATATAGAAAGATCAAAAATACTATTTTCTTACCGAAAATTAACTGGAAAGACTCCCCACACTTCGCCGTTGCAGCTTTGCTACTAAAGACTAAACACGTCCTTGGTTCAATTAGTAGATAGCGTCATGAATCCTTCACCGCGATTGGTCGACTGTATTCCCCCTTATTTTAATACAAGTCAATTAAAAAAAAATTATATCTAAGGAACAAATTGTTGTTGAGACTTGAAATTTTATCACGATTTAGATTAAACATTTTAATTAATAAATACCGTTTTATTCGATGTGTTGTCAAAAAATTTTTAAAATTGATAACCAATTTTTGACACTTCTTAACCTAAGTTAAGAAAACCGATCAATTTTAAAAATTCATAAAAAATTCATTTTTAACGATTTTGATCTGTTTTTTTTTTCTAAATGAAATTTAAAGCATTCCAGTTTTCATTAAAGAATACCGTTTTATTATAAATATTCTAAAAAAAATTAGAAACATTTTCAAACTTGGTAAAAAAATTTTAACATTTTTGAAACCTAAAACATTATAATTTAAATTTAAAAACCGTTTTATTCCAGGTGTTGTCAAAAAAATTTTAATTTTTAAAGTTAAAAAAAATAGGTTAAAAATCATATTTAAAAATTCTTATCTCAAAAACTAATAATTAATGAGACTTGAAATTTTTATGGGGATTTAGACTAAAACTCAATCTTTATTTTCCCCAAAGATGAATTTTCTACGATTTTTAGTTTTTCTCTCAGAAGAGAAAATGTATCGTCCTTAATCAAAATTAAACATCTTAAAAATAGGCTACATTTCATTAAACTAGTGTGGAGCATCACTTGAGTGTACGGATACTATGAATAAGTAAAAATTCGCTTTGTAAACCGTTTGTGCGCACAACAGCCGTCCTTTCGAGGACCTCAAATCCGTCAAAATCTCCAAGTATTTTCTGAGCCTTATCAATATTTTTAATTTGAAATCATTGTTTGTCTGTTCTTTAATTCTATGCAAATCGTACCCGTTCTTAAATTTTAATAGTAATGCGGATTAAATTCGGCTTCACAAAAAGGATTTTGAACGACTTGTAAAAACGATCTAGAGAATTTGAACCAGCTCTATTGAACCGTGTATCTTTCAGGTCACATTTGTGTTTATTAACATTTTATTAAATAATTATAGTTTTTCATGTACTTGCGCGTAAATCTTAATTCTATAGAGTTGCCATACAATCAATATCAATATTTATTACCGTTGCCAGACTCGTCAACCTGATGTAGCAAAGTAAAAATGCTGTGCAAAGTGTAACTTTCTTTTTTAAACAAAAATTCGGTCCATGGAAGAATTTGAAATATTGCTTTGGTCGGTTTTTAGTTCTCAAGGATATATAATTTGATATTAACATTAAAGCAAATCGTATCCCGCAATTTTAATCTATTTACCGATTATTTTCGGTGGTAACGGTTAATTATTTTTATAAATTTGAAATGATTTTTTAAATATTTTTATATTTAATTATAGTAACATATTTGAGGGTTGAGATAGCTTCGTTCGTCGCCCGATCATCCAAATAGAACCTGCTCTTCATCGCGGAAACGCGTTTTTCGTCCTTTTTAAATATAAAAGCGGTCGTTTACCTAAAATTTGACGTTTAGCAACGACTTTTACATTCTTTTAAGTAACGTTAAGTTGTTTACCTCGTTAAACGCACGATATCGGTAGAAGATCTATTAAATTACGTCGATGCGGTCGAAAGTCGGTCCCCGCACCGCTTTAAATCACCTTTTCTTGAATTTACAGCAAGCGCTATCGACGCCGGCTGTCAAACCAAACGCAAATTGAGGTTAGGTTATGATTTCTTAAATATTTTTATTATAGTAACACATTTGAGGGTTGAAATAGCTTCGTTCGTCGTCTGATCATCTAAATAAAGCCCGGGTTTCATCGCGGAAACGCGTTTTTGCTCTTTTTTTAAATATAAAGACAGTCGTTTTCCTAAAATTTGACGTTTAGAGACAATTTTTATAATTTTTCAAGTAACATTAAGTTGCTTACCACCTTAAAGGAATGATATCGGTAAAAAATCTATTAATTTACGTCGATGCGGTTGAAATTCGGTCCCCGCAACGTTTTTAAGTCACTTTTTCTTGAATTTACGCCAACCGTATGTGACGACAGCCGTGAAACCAAACGCAAATTGACGTATCGTCATTTTCGTCGCCGAAACTTACATTCTTGTGGTTAATTTCGGTAAACAGATTGTAAACTTGTCGATTTCAGATATAATTAGGTCCGAATTTGCGCAAATTCTCGGTTTTGAGTACACATTTAACGACGTTTTGACTTTGATTTTGACGTTTAATTAGAATAGCTGAGAAATGAATCATGCAAGTTTGATTGAAATAGCCGAGAAACGAACCGCGTAAAAAATCGGAAATTAAAGGCATTTTTTTGAAAAATTGATACAAAAACGCGTTCGTTTTACTTAATTTTAACGATTTTGAACAATTTTCTACATTAATCAAACTGGATTTTACTCGTTTTCGTTGAAAAATTTGTCGTTAAAAACGCGGTCAATCGAACGCGTACCCGCGCCGATGGCCCGAAATCGGACTCGGAAAAAAACGTTGAAAACGGCGCGAGTTAACCGATTTAGGCCCGGAAACGGCCCGAAACCTATAAAGTAAGGTGCATTTGAACGTCTCGTTTGTCAACATGAACGGCAACCAAGGTGTAAATGTCGCAAAAAAGCGAGCAAAAAACGGTAATTTTGACGTTTGGAAACGTCGAAATTAGGCTTGTCGGCAATTCTGCCCCGTGATTGGTCGATTTTCGGTAGTTCGGTGCAAACTGAGGGCAAAAAAAGACGGCGCTGCTTGTTTACTACTTTATTATATATAACTAGTGTAAAGTGGATCGCCTTTTTTGTAAGGATCCTTGAGGGTGTGAATCCGAGAAGGATGGCAGACAGTTGAAAAGAATCGTTTGGGATGCACGACGGGCGGCCTGCGGCCGCCCTATCACCGGAACCAAACGGACCAATCAGCTGCAAGCGTTCCGTGACGTAACCATGGCAATGGCGAACGCGCCGACGCGTTCCGTTGACGCAAAGGTGCGCGCGCGCAAACCTGGCCCGATTCAAATGAAATTTAAACCGTTTTTATTAGTTGGTACGTTGTCGAACGCTCCAAGGATAGAGAGGGGTTACGAAAAAAGGTCCAAATTTACAAAGGGTTTGCGAACGGAATTCAAAATTGACCGATATCATAGTACTTTTTTGGTAAAGTTTTTGGTAGGCAACCCAAATTACATCGGCCAACCCATTCTCGTATAGGCAACCCAAATGACGTCCGAAAGAACGCGAAATTTTTAACCAATAAGGAACATTTAAAAAATCCTATTCCTTCATTTTTAATTTATTTCAGAGAAATATTAAAGTCTACTTAATTATTTAGATTGATTAGTAAATTTAAAATCTGTTTTATACATCTTATAAACTATCTCTGGGCCAAATTCTTTATGACATCAAAAAATTCAGGTTAAATGGAATTTTAGTAGCTCTTGAGTTTCAAAAACTGAAATATTAACGTTTATTATAGTTTACTTAATTGTTTAAGTTGATTAATTTACCTTAAATCTACTTTATGACATGTTATAAGCAGTTTTTTGAACAAACTCTCTTTGGCATAAAAAAAATTCGGTTAAAGATGATTTTTGACTCTCTTCACCTTTCAAAACGGGACTATTGAAGTTTATTAAAGTTTTGTTAATCATTTAAGTTGATTAACATGCTTTAAATACACTTGGTTCACCTTATAAACCATTTCCAAGACAAATAGTTTTCGACATCCAAAAAATTAGGTTAAATGGTACTTTTTGTCTTTCGTATGATTCTAAAACGGGAATATTAAAGTTTATTAAAGTTTACACAGTTGACAAACTTGATTAATGTACTTATAATTCGCTGTATACATCTTATAGACTGTTTCTTGGACAAACTCTTTTTGGCATGAAGTGTGCCTACAACTTTTGCTGTTTTTGAATTAACCAAACTTTATACTCTCCTTAAACTGGCATAGTGAGTATGGAAAAAATTGAAATACTTGTTTACAATCCAAATTTTACCGTCCAAACGCTTTCTGAAGCAAAAAAAATCCTACCGTAAACTTTGGGGTTATGTTGTAATTTAAATCAAGTTTTTACCTTACTCGCCGTATTTAGTCCCCATTAAACGGTTCAAATTAATCAAACAAAGGTTCCCGAGTATATTTAGAGCCCTTTATAAGCCGACAGAACGCTTTTGGGTTCATTTTTAACAAAAATTTCGACGTGACCGGACCTAACCTACAATTCGATAACTGTTTGGAGTTTTTTAAATAATTTCACTCTACTTGCCTTGATTAAACGATCCAAATTAATGAAACAAAGGTTCCCGAGTATATTTATTGCCCCGTGGAAGCCGATAAAGCGCTCTTTTACTCCGTTTTTAACGAAAAAATTCGACATGACATAACCTAACCTGCAACTCGATGTTTGTTGACATTTTTCCAAGTAATTTAATGCTACTTGCCTTGATTAAATGCTCCAAATCAATAAAACAAAGGTTCCCGAGTACATTTTGAGCCCCGGCAAGGGGGATAAAGCGTTTTCTTACTCCCTTGTGAACGAAAAAATTTGACACGGCATAACCTAACCTGCAACTCGAAGTTTGTTGACATTTTTTAAGACAATTTAACGCTACTTGCCTTAATTCAACGCTCCAAATCGACGAAACAAAGGTTCCCGAACGTGTTTTGAGCCCTGTCGGAGGGCCAAAAGGGTTTTTCGGCTCGTTTTCGTCCAATTTTCGGGAGCTCGTCGGTCGGCCGTCCGACCGGTGACGTGTATACACATTTTATGAACCGATAGCGGTATACTTTGCCCCGAGTACGCAATTGGTCGTCCGGAAACGGATTTTAAGACGTTTTGGTGACCGCGTCGGGGCCCCCGAAGCCCGTTTCGGTCCGCTTTTCCGAAATTTACGTGAAATTTTTCGCGAACCTGTCAAATCGAACTTGTGATGTCACCCGGCGACTCCCGCAGTGCGTAAAGCGACGAACCCGACGTACAAAAATGATTTTCGTTCATAAAACGATAATTTTAGGTTTTTGGGGCCCTCGGACTGTTGAATCGTACGCAAATATCGTTTTTACAACCATTTTAATCGATACGCGACTCGAGTAAGGTAGAATATAGGTGATTATTTCGTAAATTTCATTTAAAATTTAAATCGGTCAAAAATGGCGGGAAAGGATTTTGACGATTGGCGGGAATGGCGGTCAAAGGTACTAAAAAAGGTAACGCGAGTTTGTCCCCTTGGGGGCCCTACGAAACTATACGCGCTATACGAATCTCTAAATTTTTCGATATGAAACGGTTTAAAAAAAACCGCGAGGCGCTACGCGCGGTAATAAAAAAGTTATTAATGATTGAAATTTTAAAAATAAATAGTGGCGGCGCTAGTAATCCAGGTGTCGCTGATTGCTTACGTCTTTAATATATATTGTGCTCGGACTAGTGTAAAGTGGATCGCCTTTTTTGTAAGGATCCTTGAGGGTGTGAATCAGAGAAGGGTGGCAGACAGTTAAAAAGAATCGTTTGAGATACATGACGGGCGGCCTGCGGCCGCCCTGTTACCGGAACCAAACGGACCAATTGGCTGCAAGCGTTCCGTGACGTAACCAAGGCAACGGCGAACGCGCCGTCGCGATCCGTTGACGCAAAGGTGCGCGCGCGAACGCGGTCCGATTCAAATGAAATTTAAACAGTTTTTATTGACGGATGGTTCGCGATCGAAATTCAATCGGGATGACGAAACGGAAAAGTTTTGGGGAGTGCACAGGGGTGTAGGAAAAAAGGTCCAAATTTACGAATGGGTCGCGAGCGGAATTCAAAATTGACCGATATCATAGTACTTTTTTGGTAAACAGTTTTTGGTAGGCAACCCAAATTACATCGGCCAACCCATTCTCGTATAGGCAACCCAAATGACGTCCGAAAGAACGTCAAATTTTTAACCAATAAGGAACATTTTTAAAATCCTATTTAGGCCCGGTCTTATAAAAGGCAGAATAAGTTATTTTCGGAATAATTGCCAGAATAACTTCTATTTCAGCCACTCACATTACTTAAAAAAGGCGTAACTATAGCAATTATTCGAGGATTAATTTATTCTGTGTTTCGTAAGACCGGGCCTTATTCACTTTTAATTTATTTCAGAGAAATATTAAAGTCTACTTAATTATTTAGATTGATTAGTAAATTTAAAATCCGTTTTATACAACTTATAAACTATCTCTTTGTCAAATTCTTTCTGACATCAAAGAATTCAGGTTAAATGGAATTTTAGTAGCTCTTGAGTTTCAGAAACTGGAATACTAAAGTTTCTTATAGTTTACTTAATTGTTGAAGTTGATTAATTTACCTTAAATCTACTTTATGACGTTATAAACAGTTTTTAGGACAAACTCTCTTTGACATCAAAAAAATTCGGTTAAAGATGATTTTTGATTCTCTTGACCTTTCCAAACGGGACTATTGAAGTCTATTGAAGATTACTAAATCGTCCAAGTTGAATAACATGCATTTAAATTAACTTGGTACACCTTATAAACCATTTCCGGGACAAATAGTTTTCGACATCCAAAAAATTAGGTTAAATGTTACTTTTTGTCTTTCGTATGGTTCTAAAACGGGAATATTAAGGTTTATTAAAGTTTACATAGTTGACAAACTTGCTTAATGTACTTATAATTCGTTGTACACATCTTATAGACTGTTTCTTGGACAAACTCTTTTCGGCATGAATTGTGCCTACAACTTTTGCTGTTTTTGAATTAACCAAACTTAATACTCTGCTTAAACTGGCATAGTGAGTATGGAAAAAATTCAAATACTTCTTTACAATCCAAATTTTACCGTCCAAACGCTTTCTGAAGCAAAAGAAAATCCTACCGTAAACTTTGGGGTTATGTTTTAATTTTAATCAAGGTTTTACCTTACTCGCCGTATTTAGTCTCCATTAAACGGTTCAAATCAATCAAACAAAGGTTCCTGAGTATATTTAGAGCCCTCTATAAGCCGACAAAACGCTTTTGGGTTCATTTTTAACAAAAATTTCGACATGACCGGACCCAACCTACAAATCAATGTTTATTTGGAGTTTTTTAATTAATTTAATGCTCCTTGCCTTGATTAAATGCTCCAAATCAATAAAATAATTATTCCTGAGTATATTTATTGCCCGGTGGAAGCCGACAAAGCGCTCTTTTACTCCTTTTTCAACGAAAAAATTCGACATGACAACTTAATCTGCAACTCGATGTTTGTTGACATTTTTCCAAGTAATTTAATGCTACTTGCCTTGATTAAACGCTTCATATCAATGAAACAAAGGTTCCCGAGTATATTTTGAGCCACGTCAAGGGGGATGAAGCGTTTTTTACTCTTGTTTTGACGAAAAGATTTGACATGGCATAACCTAACCTGCAACTCGATGTTTGTTGACATTTTTCCAAGTAATTTAATGCTACTTGCCTTGATTAAACGCTTCATATCAATGAAACAAAGGCTCCCGAGTATATTTTGAGCCACGTCAAGGGGGATGAAGCGTTTTTACTCTTGTTTTGACGAAAAAATTTGACATGCCATAACCTAACCTGCAACTCGATGTTTGTTGACATTTTTCCAAGTAATTTAATACCACTTGCCTTGATTAAACGTAATCAAGATCCAAATTAATGAAACAAACGTCCCTGAGTATATTTTAAGCCCCATCGAGGCCGACAAAGCGTTTTTGAACTCATTTTTGAACGAAAAAATTTGACATGGCATAACCTAACTTGCAACTCGATGTTTGTTGACATTTTTCAAAGTAATTTAATGCTACTTGCCTTGATTAAATGCTCCAAATCAATAAAACAAAGGTTCCCGAGTACGTTTTGAGCCCCGTTGAGGGGGATAAAGCGTTTTTTTACTCCTTTTTGAACGAAAAAATTTGACACGGCACAACCTAACCTGCAACTTGAAGTTTGTTGAGATTTTTTAAAACAATTTTACGCTACTTGCCTCCGTTAAACACTCCAAATCGACGAAACAAAGGTTCCCGAACGTGTTTTGAGCCCTATCGGGGGGCCAAAAGCGTTTTTTGACCGGTTTTCGTCCGATTTTCGGGAGCTTGTCGGCCGGTCGTCCGACCGGTGACGTGTACATACACATTTTATGAACCGATAGCGGTATACTTTGCCCCGAGTACGCAATTGGTCGTCCGGAAACGGATTTTAAGACGTTTTGGTGACCGCGTCGGAGCCCCCGAATCCCGTTTCGGTCCGTTTTTCCGAAATTTACGCGAAAATTTTCGCGAACCTGTCAAATTGCACTTGTGACGTCACCCGGCGACTCTAGCAGTGCGTAAAGCGACGAACCCGACGTACAAAAATGATTTTCGTTCTTAAAACGATAATTTTAGGTTTTTGGGGCCCTCGAACTGTTGGGTTGCGCGCAAATGTCGTTTTTACAAACATTTTAATCGATACGCGGCTCGAGTAAGGTAGAATATAGGTGATTATTTCGTAAATTTCATTTAAAATTTAAATCGTTCAAAAATGGCGGGAAAGGATTTTGTCGATTGGCGGGAATGGCGGTCAGAGGTACTAAAAGAAGCATCTCGAGTTGACCCCCTTGGGGGCCCTACGAAACTATACGCGGCATAAAAATGTCTCAATTTTTCGATACGAAACGGTTTAAAAAAAACCGCGAGGCGCTACGCGCGGTAATAAAAAAGTTATTAATGATTGAAATTTTAAAAATAAATAGTGGCGGCGCTAGTAATCCAGGTGTCGCTGATTACTTACGTCTTTAGTATATATTGGTCGACTAGTGTAAAGTGGATCGCCTTTTTATACGGATCCTTGAAAGGATGTGAATCAGTGAAGAGTAAAGGACAGTTGGGAAAAATCGTTTGGGATGCACGACGGGCGGCCTGCGGCCGCCCTGTCACCGGAACCAAACGGACCAATCGGCTGCAAGCATACTGTGACGTAACCACGGCAACGGCGAACGCGCCGACGCGAGATGTTGACGCAAAGGTGCGCGCGCGAACCCGGTCCGATTCAAATGAAATTTAAACAGTTTTTATTGACGGGCGGTTCGCGATCGAAATTCAATCGGGATGACGGAACGGAAAAGTTTTGGGGAGTGCACAGGGGGGGTAGGAAAAAAGGTCCAAATTTACGAATGGGTCGCGAGCGGGATTCAAAACTGACCGATATCATAGTACTTTTTTGGTAAACAGTTTTTGGTAGGCAACCCAAATTACATCGGCCAACCCATTCACGGATAGGCAACCCAAATGACGTCCGAAAGAACGCGAAATTTTTAACCAATAAGGAACATTTTAAAAATCCTATTCATTCATTTTTAATTTATTTCAGAGAAATATTAAAGTCTACTTAATTATTTAGATTGATTAGTAAACTTAAAAACCGTTTTATACATCTTATAAACTATCTCTGGGCCAAATTCTTTATGACATCAAAGAATTCAGGTTAAATGGAATTTTAGTACCTCTTGAGTTTCAAAAACTGAGATATTAAAGTTTATTATAGTTCACTTAATTGTTGAAGTTGATTAATTTACCTTAAATCTACTTTATGAGATGTTATAAACAGTTTTTTGAACAAACTCTCTTTGGCATAAAAAAATTTCGGTTAAAGATGATTTTTGACTCTCTTCACCTTTCAAAACGGGACTATTGAAGTTTATTAAAGTTTTGTTAATCATTTAAGTTGATTAACATGCTTTAAATTCACTTGGTTCACCTTATAAACCATTTCCAAGACAAATAGTTTTCGACATCCAAAAAATTAGGTTAAATGGTACTTTTTGTCTTTCGTATGATTCTAAAACGGGAATATTAAAGTTTCTTAAAGTTTACACAGTTGACAAACTTGATTAATGTACTTATAATTCGCTGTATACATCTTATAGACTGTTTCTTGGACAAACTCTTTTCGGTATGAAGGGAGCCTACAACTTTTACTGTTTTTGAATTAACCAAACTTTATACTCTCCTTAAACAGGCGTAGTGAGCATCGAAAAGATTCAAATACTTCTTTACAATCCAAATTTTATCGTCTAAACGCTTTCTGAAGCAAAAAAAGTCCTACCGTAAACTTTGGGGTTATGTTGTAATTTTAATCAAGATTTTACCTTACTCGCCGTATTTAGTCTCCATTAAACGATTCAAATCAATCAAACAAAAGTTCCTGAGTACAGTTAGAGCCTCGTCGAGGCCGATAAAGCGTCTTTGAGTTCCTTTTTAATAAAAATTTCGACATGACCGGATCGAACCTACAACCCAATGTTTATTTGGATTTTTTCAATTAATTTAATGCTACTTGCCTTGATTAAACGCTTCATATCAATCAAACAAAGGTTCCCGAGTATATTTTGAGCCACGTCAAGGGGGATAAAGCGTTTTTTACTCTTGTTTTGACGAAAAAATTTGACATGGCATAACCTAACCTGCAACTCGATGTTTTTTGATATTTTTCCAAGTAATTGAATGCTACTTGCCTTGATTAAACGATCCAAATTAAGGAAACAAACGTCCCTGAGTATATTTTAAGCCCCATCGAGGCCTATAAATCGTTTTTGAACGAAGAGGTTTAACATGGCATAACCTAACCTGCAACTTGATGTTTTTTGACATTTTTCCAAGTAACTGAATGCTACTTGCCTTGATTAAACGATCCAAATTAATGAAACAAACGTCCCTGAGTATATTTTAAGCCCCATCGAGGCCGACAAAGCGTTTTTGAACTCATTTTTAAACGAAAAAATTTGACATGGCATAACCTAACCTGTAACTCGATGTTTGTTGACATTTTTCCAAGTAATTTAATGCTACTTGCCTTGATTAAATGCTCCAAATCAATAAAACAAAGGTTCCCGAGTACATTTTGAGTCCCGTCAAGGGGGACAAAGCGTTCTTTTACTCCTTTTTAAACGAAAAGATTTGACACGGCATAACCTAACCTGAAACTCGAAGTTTGTTGACATTTTTTATGATAATTTAACGCTACTTGCCTTGATTAAACGCTCCAAATCGACGAAACAAAGGTTTCCGGACCCGTTCTGAGCTCTGCCGGGGGCTTAAAAGCATTTTTTGACTCGTTTTCGTCCAATTTTCGGGAGCTTGTCGGCCGGCCGTCCGACCGGTGACGTTTATACACATTTTATGAACCGATAGCGGTATACTTAGCCTCGAGTACACAATTGGACGTCCGGAAACGAATTTTAAGACGTTTTGGTGACCGCGTCGGGGCCCCCGAAGCCCGTTTCGGTCCGTTTTTACGAAATTTACGCGAAAATTTTTGCGAACCTGTCAAATCGAACCTGTGACGTCATCCGGCGACTCTAGCAGTGCGTAAAGCGACGAACCCGACGTACAAAAATGATTTTCATTCACAAAACGATAATTTTAAGTTTTTGGGGCCCTCGGACTGTTGAATCGTACGCAAATATCGTTTTTACAACCATTTTAATCGATACGCGGCTCGAGTAAGTTAAAAAAGGTGATTTTTTTTCGTAAAATTCATTTAAAATTTAAATCGGTCAAAAATGGCGGGAAAGGATTTTGTCGATTGGCGGGAATGGCGGTCAGAGGTACTAAAAGGAGCATCTCGAGTTGACCCCCTTGGGGGCCCTACGAAACTATACGCGGCATAAAAATGTCTCAATTTTTCGATACGAAACGGTTTAAAAAAAACTGCGAGGCGCTACGCGCGGTAATAAAAAAGTTGTAAACGATTGAAATTTTAAAAATAAATAGTGGCGGCGCTAGTAATCCAGGTGTCGCTGATTGCTTACGTCTTTAATATATATTGGGCTCGGATTGGGCTCGGATATAACTAGTGTGGAGCATCACTTGAGTGTACGGATACTATGAATAAGTAAAAATTCGCTTTGTAAACCGTTGGTGCGCACAACAACCGTCCTTTTGAGGACCTCAAATCCGTCAAAAACTCCAAGTATTTTCTGAGCCTTATCAATATTTTTAATTTGAAATCATTGTTTGTCTGTTTTTTAATTCTATGTAAATCGTACCCGTTCTTAAACTTTAATACTAATGCGGATTAAATTCGCATTCACAAAAAGGATTTTGAAGTGACTAATATTTCGACTCTCTGAGTTTACTAAACTACTTGTAAATTACGATCTAAAAAATTTGAATGAGCGTAATTGGTTAATTTTAATTCAGTGCTTTGTCTACGTTTTAACCCTCTATTGAACCGTGTAACTTTCAGGTCACATTTGTATTTATTAACATTTTACTAAATAATTATATTTTTTCATGTAATTGCGCATAAATCTTAATTCTATAAAGTTGCCTTACAATCAATATCAATATTTATAACCTTTGCCAGACTCATCAACATGATATAGCAAAGTAAATGCTGTGCAAATTGTAACTTTCTTTTTTAAACAAAAATTCGGACCATAGAGGAATTTGAAATATTGCTTTGGTCGCTTTTTAGTTCTCAAGGGTTTAGAATTTGATACTGACATTAAAACAAATCGTATTCCGCGATTTTAATCTATTTTCTGATTATTTTCGGTGGTAACGGTTAATTATTTCTATAAATTTGAGTTTTTTACATTTTCCTTACAGATAGATTAATTTACCAATGTTACTACTTAAAATTTATCTTATAAATTTTCTGTTTTCACTCTATAGGTTTCTAAAACCATCTTTTTCTCTTGTAACTCGTTCTTTCTTTCCCTTCATTAAAATTTACATTAATTATTGTTTTCCAAATACTTTTTTGAAATTTTCTGCGACCTTTGACTTATTAACATGTGTAAAGTGAAAATATCTTTAGTATCCTGTCGTTTTTCTCTCAAAAATATCGTATTTTTGCCCTGTTTGATCTAAGGATGTTACAATTTATTAGTTATTTTTACAAAAATATCGTTTTTAGCGATTTCCTCTCATTGATTGTTATTATAATACATTCTTCTTGACATGGATATATATTTTATGGATAACTTTTCACCACGGAAGCGCGTTTTGGCCCTTTTTAAGTACAAAAGTAGTCGTTTACCTAAAATTTGACGTTTAGCCACGATTTTTATAATTTTTTAAGTAAGGTTAAGTTGTTTACCTCGTTAAACGCACGATTTCGATAGAAGATCTATTAATTTACGTCAATGCGGTCGAAATTCGGTCCCCGCACCGCTTCTAAGTCACCTTTTCTTGAATTTACGCCAAGCGCAATCGTCGCCGGCTGTTAAACCAAACGCAAATTGAGGTTAGGTTATGATTTTTTAAATATTTTTATTACAGTAACACATTTGAGGGTTGAAATAGCTTCGTTCGTCGTCCGATCATCTAAATAAAGCCCGGTTTTCATCACGGAAACGCGTTTTTGCTCTTTTTGAAATATAAAAGCAGTCGATTACCTAAAATTTGACGTTTAGAGACAATTTTTATAATTTTTCAAATAACGTTAAATTGCTTACCCGCTTAAACGTACGATATCGGTACAAATCTATTAAATTACGTCGATGCAGACGAAATTCGGTCCCTGCAACGTTTTTAAGTCACTTTTTCTTGAATTTACGACAACCGCAAACTACGCCGACCGTCGAACCAAACGAAAATTGACGTATCGTCGTTCTCGTCGCCGAAACTTACGTTCTTGGGGTAAATTTCGGTAAACGGATTGTAAACTTACAGATTTCAGATATAAAATTAGGTCCGGATTTGCGCAAATTCTCCGTTTTAAGTACACATTTAACGACGTTTTGACTTTCATTTTGACGTTTAATTAGAATAGCCGAGAAATGAATCATGCAAGTTTGGTTGAAATAGCCGAGAAACGAACCGCGTAAGAAATCGGAAATTGAAGGCATTTTTCAAGAAATTGATACAAATACGCGTTCGTTTTACTCGATTTTAACGATTTTGAACAATTTTCTACATTAATCAAACTGGATTTTACCCGTTCTCGCTGTTAACTCTGTCGTTTGAAACGCGGTCAATCGAACTCGTACCCGCGCCGATGGCCCGAAATCGGTCCCGGAAAAAAACGTTGAAAACGGCGCTACTTAACCGATTTAGGCCCGAAAACGGCCCGAAACCTATAAAGTAAGGTGCGTTTGAACGTCTCGTTTGTCAACATGAACGGCAGCCAAGGTGTAAATGTCGCAAAAAAGCGAGCAAAAAACGGCAATTTTGACGTTTGGAAACGTCGAAAATTGGCTTGTCGGCAATTCTGCCCTGTGATTGGTCGATTTTCGGTAGTTTAGTGCAAACTGAGGGCAAAAAAAGGCGGCGCTGCTTGTTTACTACTTTATTATATATAAAATAAACTAGTGTAAAGTGGATCGCCTTTTTTGTAAGGATCCTTGAGGGTGTGAATCCGAGAAAGGTGGCAGACAGTTGAAAAAAATCGTTTGGGATGCACGACGGGCGGCCTGCGGCCGCCCTGTCACCGAAACGAAACGGACCAATCGGCTGCAAGCGTTACGTGACGTAACCACGGCAACTGCGAACGCGCCGACGCGTTCCGTTGACGCAAAGGTGCGCGCGCGCGAACCCGGGCCGGTTCAAATAAAATTTAAACGGTTTCTATTAGTTGGTACGTTGTCGAACGCTCCAATGGTAGAGAGGGGGTACAAAAAAGGTCCAAATTTACGAAGGGTTTGCGAACGGAATTCAAAATTGACCGATATCGTAGTACTTTTTTGGTAAACAGTTTTTTGGTAGGCAACCCAAATTATATCGGCCAACCCATCCTCCAATAGGCAACCCAAATGACGTTCGAAAGAACGCGAAATTTTTAACCGACAGACATTTAAAAAATCCTATGTATTAATTTTTAATTTATTTCAGGGAAATATTAGAGTCAAGTTAATTATTTAGATTGATTAGTAAACTTAAAATCCGTTTTATACACCTTATAAACTATCTCTGGGTCAAATTCTTTCCGACATCAAAGATTTCAGGTTAAATGTAATTTTAGTAGCTCTTGAGTTTAAAAAACTGTAATATTAAAGTTTATTATAGTTTACTTAATTGTTGAAGTTGATTAATTTACCTTTACTACACTTTAAGCTGTGTTATAAACTGTTTTTCGGTCAAACTGTTTTCAATATCAAAGAATTTCGGTTGAAGCTGATTTTCGATCCTCCTGACCTTTCAAAACGGGAATATTGAAGTCTATTGAAGATTACTAAATGGTCCAAGTAGATTAACATGCTTTAACTTCACTTGGTACATCTTATAATAAACCAGTTCGGGGATAAATAGTTTTCGACATCCAAAAAATAGGTTAAATGGTACTTTTTGTCCTTCATATGATTCTAAAACGGGAATATTAAAGTTTACATAGTTGATAAACTTGATTAATGTACTTATAATTCGCTTTACACATCTTATAGACTGTTTCTTGGATAAACTCTTTTCGGCATGAAGTTTGCCTACAACTTTTGCTGTTTTTGAACTAATTAAACTTAATACTCTCCTTAAACTGGCATAGTGAGTATGGAAAAAAT
The DNA here is from genome assembly GCA_036711955.1 of Digitonthophagus gazella. Classification (NCBI taxonomy): domain Eukaryota; kingdom Metazoa; phylum Arthropoda; class Insecta; order Coleoptera; family Scarabaeidae; genus Digitonthophagus; species Digitonthophagus gazella. Next base: position 25,190,121 of record JASCIT010000006.1, on the reverse strand, counting down.
TCAAATACTTGTTTACAATCCAAATTTTACCGTCCAAACGCTTTCTGAAGCCAAAAAGAAATCCTACCGTAAACTTTGGGGTTATGTTATAATTTTAATCGAGGTTTTACCTTATTGGCCGTATTTAGTCTTCATTAAATGGTCCAAATCAATCAAACAAAGGCTAATGAGTACATTTGGAGCCTGGTCGAGGTCGACAAAGCGCTTTTGAGTTCTTTTTTAACAAAAATTTCGACATGACCGGACCGAACCTACAACCCAATGTTTATTTAGCGTTTTTAAGTAATGTCACTCTACTTGCCTTGATTAAACGATCCAAATTAATGAAACAGAGGTTCCCGAGTATATTTAAAGCTCCATCGAGGCCAACAAAGCGTTTTTGAACGAAAAAATTTGACACGGCATAACCTAACCTGCAACTCGATGTTTGTTGACATTTTTCCAAGTAATTTAATACCACTTGCCTTGATTAAACGATCGAAACTAATGAAACAAACGTCCCTGAGTATATTTTAAGCCCCATCGAGGCCGACAAAGCGTTTTTGAACTCATTTTTGAACGAAAAAATTTGACATGGCATAACCTAACCTGCAACTCGATGTTTGTTGACATTTTTCAAAGTAATTTAATGCTACTTGCCTTGATTAAATGCTCCAAATCAGTAAAACAAAGGTTCCCGAGTACGTTTTGAGCCCCGTTGAGGGGGATAAAGCGTTCTTTTACTCCTTTTTGAACGAAAAAATTTGACACGGCATAACCTAACCTGCAACTCGAAGTTTGTTGACATTTTTTAAGATAATTTAACGCTACTTGCCTCCGTTAAACACTCCAAATCGACGAAAAAGAGGTTTTCGGACGTGTTTTGAGCCCTATCGGGGGGGCAAGAGGGTTTTTCGGCTCGCTTTCGTCCAATTTTCGTGAGCTCGTCGGCCGACCGTCCGACCGTTGACGTTTATACAAATTTTATGAACAGATAGCGGTATACTTGGCCCCGAATACGCAATTGGATGTCCGGAAACGGATTTTAAGACGTTTTGGTGACCGCGTCGGGGCCCCCGAAGCCCGTTTCGGTCCATTTTCACGAAATTTAGGCGAAAATTTTTGCGAACCTGTCAAATCGACCCTGTGACGTCACTCGGCGACTCTAGCAGTGCGTAAAGCGACGAACCCGACGTACAAAAATGATTTTCGTTCATAAAACGATAATTTTAGGTTTTTGGGGCCCTCGGACTGTTGAATCGTACGCAAATATCATTTTTACATACATTTTAATCGATACGCGGCTCGAGTAAGGTAGAATATAGGTGATTATTTCGTAAAGTTCATTTAAAATTTAAATCGGTCAAAAATGGCGGGAAAGGATTTTGACGATTGGCGGGAATGGCGGTCAAAGGTACTAAAAAAGGTAACGCGAGTTTGCCCCCTTGGGGGCCCTACGAAACTATACGCGGCATAAAAATGTCTCAATTTTTCGATACGAAACGGTTTAAAAAAAACCGCGAGGCGCTACGCGCGGTAATAAAAAAGTTATTAATGATTGAAATTTTAAAAATAAATAGTGGCGGCGCTAGTAATCCAGGTGTCGCTGATTGCTTACGTCTTTAATATATATTGGGCTCGGACTAGCAAACAGTGGATCGCTTAAACGGGGAATCCTCCGAAAGATGTGAATCCGAGAAAGGTGGCAAACAGTTCAGAAAAGTCGTTTGTAGTGCACGACGGGCGGCCTGCGGCCGCCCTTTCGCGAATACCAAACGAACCAATAAGCACTTCTTGACGTAACCATGATAACGAAACGCGATCCGTTGACTTAAAAATGCGCGCGCGTATCCGACTCAATTCAAATTCAAACATTATTTTTTTTTTTAATTTTAGGCTAAATTCCTTAATTGAATAAAACCAATTTGTAGACGATCCGACTATCATAATTTGTGTAGGCGTACTACACTTTCCATATTCTTCAACTTGATATCTGGTGTTTCTAATCCTTATACAGACTTTTCCATAATTTTCTGTTCAAGACCAACCTATCAGCTTCCTGTAACGTTGTTCCTTTTGTTTTCCACCAACTTTGTTGTCGTTTTTCAATAAAATCGTTTATTTATTCCATATGACGATCTTGCTTTATCTTAATGTTTCTAAAATTATCTTTCTTAGTAACTCCCTTTACCCTTCTAAGTTATTTCATTCCAACTGCTTGTAATTTCTTCTTTTTTCTCTTTGAGAGTACCCAAGCCAGATATCTAAGGGTAAATATTGATCTATACATTACTTTGTATGTATTTATTTTCGTTTTGTTTATTATGTCCCTCTTGTTAATGAATAAATTCTTTATGTCTTAAGTAAGTTTCAATGTCTTCTGTATCACTGTATTTGTTTCTTTTTTGTGTTTGCCATGATTTTCTATTTCTGCCCCTAGGTACTTATAATGCTTTCCTTCTTCTATGATCGTAATTTCCGTCTGTATTTTCATCTCTTCCTCCACCACCATGACCTTTACCTTATTTTTATTCACCTTCATTCCATATTTTTTCAATGTCGAATTCTATTTCTCCAGATTATCTTGCAATTCATCCGCAAACGCTCCTTCTGTAATTTCTATCGGTTTCCTTAATTTTTATATTCTTAATAATTACTGCATTTAAATTATTTTCATGTATTTCTTGTATGATTTGAATGGTTTTATTCTCGATTCCTCTTCTCTCTATAACTTTTCACAATTTTTTCGAAGTTTTCCTCTAAGTCGATAAATCCTATGTATATCTTTATTCTGTGACAGTTTCTTTTATATTATTTCCTTAATTATAAATATATGGTCTTAACTACTTCTTCTCTTTGTAAACCCACTCTGTGCCTCATCCAATGTTTGCTCTATTATTGATTCGATACTTTTGTCAATGGTTTCTTCTAATATCTTCATGGTGGTGATTTAATAAGCGTATATTTACATGAAAAATTACATTTCAAAAGATCAAAATTCTGGACCCAAATATCGATTTCTTCACATAATCTCTCCATGACGTGATTTATTCTTCGTTCTAAAGTAATAAAATGAAAATTAATTCTCAAATAGTAAATATTCAAATATCAATAAGGCAAAATATCTAATTTTAAATTTAATATTTGTCTTGCATCGTTGTTTGACCTCCAAGTACCTTCACAAAAGAATTGTAACGATTTCTTTGGTGATTAAAACGTTCATTTACTTCAATAATTACATTTTTGGAGGGATATAGATGTAAAGATTAAAATTACAAATCCAAACGTCGGTTTCTTCACCAATTTGACAAATAAAACATCCACTTTTTTTAATAATCACATTCTTACAATGATGAACGGTTAAGAAGTGATGTTGTGGTCTTAAAAGTCGATTTTTCTATAGCACAAACATTTCTGTTCTTCACTTTACTCCAATCGATGAATTTTGAAGCTAGCAGATACATTTTTAAGAGTATTAAAGCTTACTTGTTTGCTTAGATTGATTAATTTACTTTAAACACCATTTCTTTGGCAAGCTGTTTTACGCATCAAAACGTTCTCACAAAATGGGATGTTTATAATTACTCTAAAATACTTTCTACGTCAACATCAAGGCGTAAACTGTTCTCAATAGATGTTGAGGCGAATTTTCCAACGATTCATACAGCAAAACAGCCTTTGCCTCTTTATATTATTAAAAATTTTAATTAGATTGTAATATTTTTATAGCAATCACCTGTTTGAACCATTAAAATGATTCACTCGTCCTCTCCATCTTCCAAAAGTAGCTCTTTTCCAATCGTCAAAGCACATTTTCGAGCGGAAAACGTATAAATTTACAATATAAGATTTATCAATAATTTTCGAAATTTTTGAAGAAATTTTACGTTAATCCTCTCCTTAAACGATTAAAATCGGCGTGGAAAAGGTTCGAATACACCATCCTAGTCCAAATTTGTACGTCCAAACGCTTTTTGAAGCAAAAAATTTCTTCCAGTAAACGTTGAAATTATGTTGCAATTTTATTCAAGTTTTTAGTGCACTCGTTGGTTTTAGACTTGTAAAGCGTTTCGCTCGTCCTTCAGTCATCCAAATAGAGTCCATTTTCAATCATTTAAGGGGGTTTTAGGCCTTTTTTAAATGTAAAATATTGACGCGAAAGACATAACCTACAAATCGATGTTTATTAACATTTTCTTGAGATAATTTGATGTTACTTGCCTTTATTAAACGCACGATATCGATGAAAAAAAGGTTCCCGAACGTATTTTGAGCCCCTCCGAGACGGACAAAGCGCGTTTTAGCCCCTTTTTATCCAATTTTCGAGAGCGAACGGGCCGGCCATTCGGCCGGTGACATTTATGGAAATTTTTTAAAATAATCGCACTCTACTTACTCCGTTAAACGCACGTAATTGTTCGGGGGCGTATTTTAGGCCGTTCCGGTAGTCTTATCGGGGCCCCAACGACTCGTTTTCATTAAATTTGCGCGGATAACCTCTCGAAAATGTCAACCAAAAACCAATATGGCGTCGCCATATTTTACTTACGATTTTCGTTAAAAATGGTTTAAAAAAACGTATTTGGAGCCCGCGGAAGGATTAGTTTAGGTGTAAAAACCGATTTTACAACTTTTCTGACCGATACGGTACCAAAACTCGATTGAAAAAGTAAGAAAAATATTAAAAAAAAATTTTTAAATTGATGAAAATTGGCGGGAAAAGTCGCAAAAATGGCGGGAAACGATAATTTTCGGAACTAAAAAGTGGAAATTCGGTTGAGATATTTCGGGGCCCGACGAAACCGCGCGCGCGGTACGCGTAAATCAATTTTTCAAACAGGAGACGTTTAGAAAAAACCGCGTGACGCTACGCGCCGTACTTGCCGCGCAATAATGGGGCGAAAATTTGGGGTGAAAATTTTCAATATAGGGGGCGCTGATATAGGGGGTGCTGATTCCCTTCTGCTTTTACTATACTGATTGGACGTTTAAAAGTTACAATTTTATTGTAAATCATGAAAAAACCAAATAAATTTAATAACGTATGCGAACTAATATAAGACTAGCCTAGTAAGTTTGAGCCGCTATAATAATTAATTTTAGAATTCGGAAAATCTGAAAGAAGTACACAATCTTTTAAATAACTTCTCAACCGACAATGAGATGCAAACTCTGTGAAAATTGTTCCATTCTTGAATTTTATTGTATAATTGCATTGTTTATATTATAAATTTTAAATATTCTATAAGTAAAAAAATAGCCATCGAACTCGTTTGAAGATAATTTAAATATATTAGGGAAGAGAGTTTACAGTAACCAAAAATTAAAAAATCTAAAATCACATATTTGATTTTTAATGTTTAAACAGAGAAAATACACTGCTACATCCGAAAGCTTTCTAGTCTACTTTAGCAATAAAGAAATAAGTTAAAAATAATTTGATTCAGTAATAAACGGTAGAAGGCCTTGATTACAATTTTAAGAGAAAATTATAAACGCAAATACGTTGATATTTTGGATAAAAATATAAAATAGGTGACCTCATGACTTGGGATATCACTAGCAATTCCTGTTGGGAACGAAACTGATAAAGTCTCCCTATCAACCTCAATTAACGATAAAAATTAACTAAGAAGCATTTTCTCGGTCTCAATATCCCAGTGAATTATTTGCTGTTAAAAAGTTTTAAAAAATTCGAATATACAGGGTGTTTAAAAAATACGTTCGAATATTTGGCCCACTTATAGATCTCATCAGTACAAACAAAAAAGTCAAAATAAACATAAGTCCAAAAATCAGCCGTTTCCTAATTACAGCCTGTTTTTCAAATTAAAATAATTTACACTCAGTAGGAGTGATTCGCGTATTTATGAAGTCATCCATGGAAATAACAAAACAAATTTTGTTCGTTTCTGTTAGTGTAGTTGCCACATTTGTTGTAATTATTGTGTGTCCGTTATTGTCAGTGTTTATTGAAGTAGTTGTTGCTGTAACCCATTGTTGAAATTTTCGAATATGCCTTATACCAACGCAGAAATGGCAGACATGCATTTTAAGTATGGCAAAGTCGATGGAAATGCTTGTGAGGCACGTCGCCTTTATGCCGAAGCATTCCCAAACCGGGTACTTCCGTGTGACAAACTTTTTACAAATTTACATCAACGTTTATCCGAAGTTGGATCGTTTAAATCAAGGAACGGTGATGGTGGTCGGCCTAGATCAGTTTGTACTCCCGACGCAGAACTTAACATTATAAGACGAATTGAAGAAAATCCTGGTACTAGTACTAGAAGACTCTCTACTGAAACAAATATTAATTTTTCCCTAATTTGGAGAATTTGACGGGAGCAGCAATTGCACCCATACCATATTCAAAGGGTACAGGCTCTAGCTGTGCCTGATTATGCCGCACGACTGGTGTTTTGTCGAAGCATGTTGACAAAAGTCGCGGAGAACCCAAATTTTGTTACGAAAATTTTATTTACAGACGAAGCTGGTTTCACGAGAAATGGCATTTTTAATTTTCATAATAGCCATGTTTGGGCCGACGAAAATCCGCATGCCGTTGTTGAATCGAATCATCAACACCGATTTGCAATCAACGTTTGGCTTGGTGTATTAGGAGACCATCTGATAGGACCTTGTTTCCTGCCTAACCGTTTGACTAGTCAATTGTACCTTGACTTTTTGCGGAATACATTACCACTGCTGTTAGAAGATGTGCCCCTCAACCACAGAATTAATATGTGGTTGATGCACGATGGAGCTCCTGCGCATTACGGAGTCTTGGTCAGAAATTATCTAAACGAAAATTACAATGGCAGGTGGATAGGGCGAGGAGGTCCAATTGCATGGTCCCCTAGATCTCCCGACCTTACTCCACTCGATTATTGCATTTGGGGGTATTTAAAGACATTAGTTTATTCAAGTCCTGTGAATAATTTAGATGAGTTGCGAGAACGAATTGAACATGCCTGCCAGACTGTTCGTATAAATCCGGGACTCTTTGAGAGAGAGCGGCGTTCACTTTTACGGAGATGTGAAATGTATATACAAATGGAAGGAGGACATTTTGAACATCTTCTTTAAGAATCATTAATTTGTAATAATTAAAATGTATTTATACTGATATTTGAGTGTAAATTATTTTAATTTGAAAAACAGGCTGTAATTAGGAAACGGCTGATTTTTGGACTTATGTTTATTTTGACTTTTTTGTTTGTACTGATGAGATCTATAAGTGGGCCAAATATTCGAACCTATTTTTTAAACACCCTGTATAAGGCTGGTTTTAGTGCTCAACCGACGGTCGGTACTGACCGTCAGTACTGACGAAACGCGCTGACCGTCGGTTTGTATTGTTCAGTGCTTAGCTGATTGACAGATCTGTCAAAACGCGCTGACCGTCAGTTTGTACAGTCTCACGAAAAATGGACGCATTAACAAATTGTACAATACTTGGGTATTTCATTGCTCTATAATTGTTTAACCGTGCATCACGGTCTTTATATAAATTATGAGACAAGTCCCATAATTCCGGATGCAACCGGACTTCGGATATTAATCGTCCTGTGTCTATGCGCATTATTTCACGATGACTGTACACGTACTGACCATACTGACGTATCTGCCAAACAATGAACGCTATAATATAATCCAGCAGTCTCTCAGTTGGCTGACGTACATACAGACACGTTCGACCGACAGTTGTCATACGCGCCGCGTACCGTACGCGCGTAGGGTTCATCAGTGCAGCACTGAACAGCTACATATAAATACGTTGAGAAACTACGCACGACCGTCGTCGATACCGACCGTCGGTTGAGCACTAAAACCAGCCTAAAAGTATTAACTACCTTCAAAATGTAAATTTTATTGTCCCATGCTGGCATGGAAAATTTAAAATTCTTTGTATTTGTGGAGTTTTAGTAAAATGTAACGCCCGATCTTTACGAAAATCGTAAACTCATTACCATGGTGCGCTACCAATGAAAACTATTGGCGACCGCACACTATCAATATTATTATTTACTGCTATTGATTACGGTCGTTATTATGTACTATTGAGCAGGGATCGGCAACAAGCGGCCCGTTGTCAGCTTTTGTGCTACCAACCAAGAAATGTAATTATAATAAATTAACATAGAAACAGCAATAGAAATTGGTGTCCACTAACGTTTCTATGACAATTATCTAAATATGTGGCCCCACAGTAGGGTAATTTGAGATTTTTGTGGCCATAACAAAAAATCGGCCTTGTTTGTTCGCGATGAGGTAAAGAGAAAAGTACAGCAGCTACAACTCACAAAGTAGATGTAAAAATAGAAAAAAGTAAATGTTGGGATTAATATACAGGGTGTCACAGAATAATTATTCCTAATTTTCGGAAATGATAGAGGACGCTGAAATACACACTTTTTATTAATAAACTAGTGTTCAGAAATTTCTCGGTATCAAGATAAACTAACATCAATCTCAATTAATAATAATAACAATCTTTAATAACAATCTCAATTACAACAGGGAAGAGTTAAGTTACAGCACATTTTATTAGTAATAATACTGTATTAAACCTTATAAAAATTGTTCGAAGTTACGACCATCATTTTCGATACACCAGTTGTAACGATTTTCAATCGAATGGCGAATTCTTCAAAATAGCTGAGGATGTTCACGAATATCGTCAAATGCTAGAATAATTCGAGCCAGTAACTTTTCTTCTGTATTAACAGGTGTCTCATAAACCATTGATTTAATATGACCCCAAATAAAAAAATCAACTGGAGTCATATCTGGTGAACGTGCAGGCCAAGAAATCGCCCCCCTTCTTACAATTCACCTGTTTGGAAATTGTGCATTTAAATAATTTCGGCAATTTAATCTAAAGTGCACTGGTGCACCATCATGTTGAAAAATAATATTTCTTCAAATATTAAGTGGGATATTTTCAAGCAATTCTGGTAGAGTATATTCAAGAAAAATGTTATACACATAACCATCTAATCGTGCAAGCAGTAAATATGGTCCTACTACATAATTATCAACAATCCCAGCCCAAATATTAAGCGAAAACTTCCATTGATGATATAAACTATGAACGGCACGAGGATTTTCTTCGCTCCAAATGTGACTACTGTGTGTATTAAAATAGCCATATTTTGCAAAACATGCCTCATCCGTCCATAATACATTCCTAGGAAATCTTGGTTCATCAGTAATTTTATTCAAGTACCATTCGGCAGATTGAACTCTGTTGGGATAATCAGCTGGAATTAATGTTTGAACTTTTTAAATGTGAAACGGATGCTTCCGGTATTCTTTCAATACCCTCCATACAGATGTGCGACTTGTATGCATCGTCTGTGCAATGTCACCAGTACTTGTTTTTGAGTTAGTTTCAAAGTGTTGAAGAACTTGGTCCTCAAAATTTACACTTCGGACAGTACGGATAGCTCCGGAATCTCTTTTCTTTACTTGAAATTCACCAGTATCTCGAAGACGCTGATCCAGTCTTGAAAACGATGTATGACAGGGAATGTAACGCTGCGGATATCGCTCCGCATAAATTCGCCTTGCTTCATTAGCGTTACCGTAAGCTGCTCCATAGGCAAGATGCATGTCTGCTAATTCATTATTTGTAAAATGATGCATTTTAAATCAAACACTAATGGTGGATTTAGAATGTCAAATTTAACCGTAACCTTAGCTGTAACAACCATCAAATTTGCCGTAATTCCTAGACGTTGCCTAAACGTTTCTATTGAAACAAAATAGTTGAACTTTTTTTAAATACCAGAGTTACTTTAACGGTTACGATTACAGCCCTTAAGTTTGACACCCTAAATCCCCCATAATTTGTCTAACAAAAAAGATTAATTTGTGACAGACGTTAAATGACAACTACGAAATAGAAAATAATAGAGATTGATATTAGTTTATGTCGATACCGAGAAATTTCCGGGCACTAGTTTATTAATAAAAAGTTTATATTTCAGTGTCCTCTATCATTTCCGAAAATTAGGAATAGTTACTCTATGACACCCTGTATATAATTTAAAATATATGGTGGATACACTGATTAATAACATTAAAAAAATCTAAAAATTGTATTAATACATTGCGGACGGGTCACGAGATATCTCGTTTGGTAACGAAATCAATGGTAACGAAAATATGCAGGCCTTGAGGGCGTGTTGAACGCGCAGATCCCCGTCCTCAATGTGTTAACTTAATAATCTTGTAATAACGTTATAAAATTATAATACAATTTTTAGAATTTTTTTGAAAGCAAATATCCATTCGGTAAAAGATATCTCACGTGTCTTAACGCCTTTTTCTTCATGTATCACAAATATTGTTTTTTTATTTAATTGTACATCTTAGAGAGACGAAAACCGAAAATAATACTTTAGAATAACACACGAATTTTTAAGTACTAGTTGTTTGAACATAGACGTTTAAGTTTCTATCTAAATTCTAATAAAATTTCAAGTCTCAACAACAATTAGTTTTTTAGATATGAATTTTCAAAAATTGGCAAGTTTTAATAGACATGTTCATCAAGTTAGATTAGAATTTTTTCTTTGTAAAAAACACTAAAAAATCGCAGAAAATTCATTTTTGTCAAAAATAAACATTAACAATTCAACAACAATTACTGGTGTTACGATATGATTTTCTTTAAATTGACTAAGTAGTGTGAACTAATAAGATCGAAACGTGTATTTACGATTGCAATTTTCTGACGGAATTATACAATAATTTTCATTTTCTTCGGTAGAGTATATTTATCACGAAAGCTACTTCTTTTTTATATCAGCTGTGTAAATTTTGACGTTTTATGTCATGAACTGTCATTTTCGATTATTTCTTATAGTGAAACCTGTCATTTCTAACAGTTTAGATTACTAAAATCTGTCAATTTTGACGTTTTGAGTCATCAAGTGTTATTTCGACCTATCCAATGAAAATTGTCGTAAGTCAAAAATGATGATTTTGAAAAATTTGAAAAGAAAACAGAATTAATTGCTATTATTCTATGGTGAATCCTTTCGGAATCCCCTATATCGACCTATGCAACGAAAACTATCGTAAGTCAAAAATGGTGATTTTGAAAAATTTGAAAAGAAAACAGAATTAATTGCTATTCTTCTATGGTGAATCCTTTCGGAATCCTCTATAAGATATCTATAGCAACCAAGTAGGAAATTTTTACATAGAAAATTTTATTTCTTAAAATACCAATCTGTTCAAAACCTTTAAACGCTTATGTCTCACTCAGTTCTATCAAAAATGACTTACAATAGTCTTCGTTGCATAGGTCGATTTTCAATCATTTTTTATAATGAAACCCGTAATTTCTAACAGTTTAGGTTATTAAAATTTGTCAATTTTTTTCCTGTATCTTTTCCTGTAATTTATTTTGTAATTGTTCCATTTTTAAATACGGTGGTATGTTAGATCTACATTAACATAATGTAGAATATGTTTTATATTTAATATTAAGAATATCTTTTTGAAAAACATCTTCTTTCCATTTTTCCATTATAGATAAAGGTGAATCGAGGAGTAAACTCTATCAACCTCCGAAATACAGTTACAATTTGATTTTGGCCCTTTTCGATAGCACTTTTCTACACGCTATCTACTCCTTTTCATTTTCTGCTTTTTCTCTTAAAAGTTATTTTCGTTTCCCAAACAATTGTTTTCTTTTCTTTTCACTAACAAAGTTCCAAATAACTTATACAATAATCTCGTTTTGATTGTCTTATCCTTTACTGGCGTATTCCCTCATTGAAAACAAGCAAAAAAGTGCTAATGAACATAGGTCGGAAAGTGCTTCGTTTTCGAGATATTTAAGGCTTTAATTTCACATGTTAGCCCATTATTAGCATTATTGCAGTGAACTATTGAAATTAAATTATTAAGTAGTTGTTATGGTTTCGAGAAGCTTTTGTACCTAACCAGTGTAGTCTAACAATGACAATTCATTGAAACCATCGCAACGAGTTAATAATTTACTTCGATTATGTTAATGATGGAAAAACGTGTGGAATTAAACTTCCAATATCTTGAAAATGAGTCACTTTTGGACCCATGTTCATTAGAACTTTTTTGCTTATTTTTAGCAAAGGAATACGCCAGTAAAGGATCGGACAATTAAAACGAGACAGCCTGTATAAATTTTACTAAAACTCTAACTACTGCATTTTAAATATCCCTTTTTGTAAGAAAAGAAAATACACACATCAAAATGTTGTTTAGAGTCGTTTAAAATTCATGTTAATTTTACTTTATAATTCTTTTTGTTGTCCAATCATTTTAACTTAACCCTTTCGCGACGGCGCGCCTGTGCCATACATTGCCATTTTTTATAGAATTACAAAAAAAAATTTTTCGCTCTGTGATAGAGTACCTAAATCGTACTTCGTCGCTTTATGCGAAGGCTTAACTGACTGCCGTATATACAGGTGTCCCAGAACTCAGTTGCCAAACGCTAACCACGCATTCTAGAGGTGATTTCATGCCGATTCAACGAAAATGTCCTTAGCCGAAATTACTTCCTAAGAGAACTTACCCTGGTATCGCTTAACACCTACGATGGCAATACAAGAATTGTTTTGTCAACAAACGATTATTAAGATATTAGGAAGCAATTTCGTTTAAGGGGTTTTTCATTGAATCGGCATGAAATCAACTTTAGAAAGCGTGGTTAGCGTTTGGCAACTAAGTTCTGGGACACTCTGTATACGGTGTACGCCAATATGACGCACCAAGTGACTGCCGTATGTGTACGGCACCCATTGCGAAAGGGTTAATGCTAGTAATTTCCTTTTATTTGTTATTCAGTGGACACTTTCTTTTAATGTAATTTCATTTCATTTTCAACTTTTAATTATTTTCTTGGTTTCTATTTCAGGATTTCTTAGTTTTCCCGTTTCTCCATTTCTCTATTTCCTCGTTTTCCCATTTCTTAACCCTTAACGGTCCTGCTATTTTGACACATGTTATTACCTTTACACTGTAAGTTATCAAATCTCATTTTTAATCATTTTTAATACTGAAATCCGTCATTTCTAATAGTTTAAATTACCAGAATTTGTTAACTTTAACATTTTTAGTTGTCAAACCTAATTTTAAAACATTCGTAAAACTGTTGGGTTGCTCGGAAAGTAATTTTGTTTTTTTGTCGAAATGAAAGACAGTTTTCGCATAATAAACAAATACTTAATTAAATTAAACAGGTGTCTCCAAAATGCGTGTACAAAGTAAAACCGCAGATTCCTTGGCTCAAAACAGGTCGATTTAACTTAACTTATCTATATCCAAAGTTGCTTCGTTTCGTCATTAGAGGGCTTTAAAGATAATATTTTTCGTGAGTTTTTCTTAAATTACTCAATAAATCTTCATCAGATTCTGTTCATTTTTTGACCATGTCTTTATATCAGCTGGCTACAGCTTTCTGTGGAACACTTTCGAATTTCGAAACATACCGCGTGTTTAGAAACACTCTTACCGCAGGTTATCCATCCAAATCTTTTTAACCATGCTGTATAACTTACTATCAATTCTTTTTCTGAATAGCTACAGAAATTTAGAAATTATTTTCTCTCGTATAACATTTCAGTTGGGCAAGCGGTTTAGCCACAAAAAGGCATTTTTTAATTCTCTGCGATCTCAAATCTGTGAGTTAAGGTAACATTAACAGAGTTCAGTGTAGCGATTTCTTCACAGGATATGAAGCTGCTTCATCATTGGGATGGTCATTTGTGACCATGAATTTCGTTGCATTTTTGTTCTTATGATACCCGATAAACAAAATCACAAGGTGTTAGATTTACTGTTAATTTACTCTTTATTCCCTCCGATTCTACAGTAGAGTTTACATAATACGGACTAAAAGGGCTAAATCCTGATAATGTTCACAAATGCTGGCGAAATTTTGAATATTTTAAGCAATCAACTACCTCCAAACCTATAACATGTGGTTTTCTTGAAAGATTTTCATATCCCGTGAAGAAATTGCTACTTTGAATTTTGTTAATGTTATCTCAATTTACTGTCTTGGACTTGTAGGCATTTAGAAAATCTTTTTTTGTGCCTAAACCGTTTGCCCAACTCAAATTTCGTAAGAGACAAAATAGTTTCTAATGAATGTAGCTATTCGGAAAAAGAATTGATAGAAAATTATACAGGATGGTTAAAAAAATTTGGATGGATAAGTTGCGAATTTGTTCCACAGAAAGCTGTAGCCAACTGATATAAAGACATAGTCAAAAAATGAACAAAATCTAATGAAGATTTCTCGAGTAAATTAAGAAAAACCCACGAAAAATATTTTTTTAAAGCCTCTAGCGGCGAAACAAAGCTACTTTGGATATAGATAAGTTGTTTATTAGTTGGTTATTTTTAAACAAGGAAATGACTTTTCCTGTTATGTCATAAGAATTTTGAAATGAATTTTGCTTTTTTTTGAATCTTGAAACACTAGTCAAACCATTTCCATTTTTACAATTATTAAAGTTTTTATTCACCCATTTACAAAACCACAATCACCTGAAATAAATTTAATATCTCATTAAGACTTCTTTAATAACTATTCTCTATAAATTGTTCGTCCTTTCTACATTTTATACTTTCATTTTGTCGATTTGAATTGAATTTCACATTAAAAGAATATACAGGGTGTCTCCGAAATGCGTGTACAACGTAACACCACAGATTCCTTGGCTCAAACTATGTCGATTTAAGTTAACTTATCTATATCCAAAGTTGCCTCGTTTCGCCGCTAGAAGGCTTTAAAAATAATATTTTCCATGAGTTTTTCTTAAATTACTCGAAAAATTTGTATTAGATTTTATTCATCTTTTGAGCATGTCTCTATATCAGCTGACTGTAGCTTTCTGTGGAACAAATTCGAAATTCGCCACATACAGAGTATTTACAAACACTGTTACTGCAAGTTATTCATCCAAATCTTTTTAACCACCCTGTATAATTTTCTATCAATTCTTTTTCTGAATAGCTACATTCATTTAGAAACTATTTTCTCTCTTACAAAATTTCAATTGGGCAAACGGTTTAGGCACAAAAGAAGATTTTCTAAATCCCTACAAGCCCAAAACGGTAAATGAAGGTAACATAAACAAAATTCAAAGTACCAATTTCTTCACGGGATATGAAGGTCTTTCAAGAAAACCACATTTTATAGGTTTGGAAATAGTTTATTGCTTAAATTTTTTAAATGTTCGCCAGCTTTTGTGAACGTTATCAGGGTTTAGCCTTTTTGGTTCGTATTATGCAGATTCTACTGTAGAATCGAAGGAAATAAAGACGAAATCATGCTCCCGTAAACTGGTCAGCAAGATCAGTAAACCTAGTACCTTCTGATTTTGTTTATTGAGTAGCATAAAAGCAAAAATGCAACGAAAAGAGCAAACAGTAAAGATTTTGCACACTGTATTATTTTTGCAGTGATCATGGTTACAAATCCTGGCCACATTTTGAGTAATAAACTACCACCAATCCTCTAAAATGTGATTTTCTTGAAAGAGCTGCATATTTTGTGAAGAAATTACTACTTTGAACTGGGTTAATGTTACCTTAACTTACATATTTGAACATGCAGAGAGTTAGAAAATTTTTTTTTGTGGCTAAACCGTTTGCCCAACTGAAATTTTATAAGAGAGAAAAATATGGCTAAATTTATGTAGCTATTCAGAACAAGAACTGATATAAAATTATACAGGCTGGTTAAAAAGATTTGGATGGATAAGTTGTGGTAACAGTGTTTGTAAACGCCCTGTATGTTTGTAAGTTCGAATTTGTTCCACAGAAAGCTGCAGTCAGCTGATATAAAGATATGCTCAAAAAATGAATAAAATCTAATACAAATTTTTCGAGTAATTTAAGAAAAACTCATGGAAAAAATTATTTTTAAAGCCGTCTAGCGGCGAAACGAAGCAATTTTGGATATAGATAAGTTAACTTAAATCGACCTACTTTGAGCCAAGGAATCTGTGGTGTTACGTTGTACACGCATTTCGGAGACACCTTGTATAATCATTTCTTTCGCGCTCTCAATTTGTTAAATCATTGAACTTTATGTGGATCTTTACTGTGGATTCTCAACACTCAAACGCTACAAAGATTTTTGAAGAGTCTATATCACGAGATATAACGAGCAAATGATAGAAAGCGTTCGGGTATGTTCGGGCGCTCGGCTTGGTAGAAAACGCTCCGATTGGCCCGAACCACGGCCAATGCGCGCGCCGCTCCTTAGGGACCGCCATAGATAACCTAGATGGTTCAATTACGAAAAAATTTGGAAGCATGCATTACCGCCATCTATACGCGAGTGGGCAAAATATTTAACAACAAATTTCGTAATTAAACTACAAATATTATTAAAACGTATATATTAAATATTTTGATATACAAAACATACCTACAATATATTATTTCTTTCAAAGACATACGATTAGAAGATTTTAGATTTTATGGTAAAAGTAGATTCCTTTAATGTTGGCTTATGACATGACATAACGGTTTGATACGTTTTTGACACAACGTTTTCAAATTAAAAGAATAAATAAAATGGATGAAACTACGAATAAAAATGTTTTGGATTTACCTCTACGGGTAAAATACAGTTGTAAGGTTCCGAATTGTCGCAGTAAGTATTATAATCAAACAGGGGACCCCAATAGACAAGTTTTAAATAAGCGTTTTTTCAATTTTCCACGCAATACAATTCAGCGAGATTTGTGGTTGTCGGCAATAGAGCAGTTCTCAGGTATACTAATTTCTGACGTGGGTCGAATTTGTGAGGACCATTTCATCCATCCAGTCATTTACCAACTCCTCGAGGCGATATCTAAATAAAAATGCGATTCCTACTTTATTTACTAATTGTAAGACGCCACTTTTCAGTGTATCGTCTTCTGTAGTCGATCCGTTTGAAGCAGGTCCTTCAACAACTTGTTCAATTTCTGATGGTTTATATGTTCAAACCTCAAATATAAACGTATCGTCTTCTTTAGTTGATTGTTCGGTTGAGGCTGCTCCTTCTACATCCTATTCTAGTTCCGTTAAAGTAAAAAAGGTGTCGGATCTCCCTCCAGTGGCTAAGAAACTTTATCATTCTAATAGAATTCAACAGTCCCATATTATCCGTTTAAAGAAAACTATAAAGGATTTGTTCACATGTACAGTTCACATGATAAATCATTAGCACTGGCCATATATAAGAGAAGTCCTCGTTGTTATAGGTTTTTAAGTGATCGCTTTATTATTCCTAGCCGAGCTACTTTGAATAGGTATTTGGCGAACATTTCCTTTGATGTAGGTATTAATAATGATTAATTTAAAAAATTGCAGATTCAAGTTGAAAAGTTGTCCACGATAGAACAAGTATGTGTGGTCATCTTCGATGAAATTTCCTTAGCTCGAGGTTTTACTTACAATAAAGAATTTGATAAAATGGTAGGTTATGTCGATTTAGGGTCTTGTGGTAGATTTAATAAATTAGCGGATCATGCCCTTGTTTTTATGGTAAGAGGAATCCATAGTGGATGGAAACAGCCTGTGGCGTATTATTTCACGCCAAATACTCTGAAGGGAAATATATGAAAGAATTTAATTCAGGAAGTAATTTCTAATCCTCAAATGATTGGCTTAAAGGTAGTTGCTACTGTTTGCGATTAAACTACTGTAAATTCTGCTGCAATTTCTGCATTAACCACTGAGTGTGGTATAAACGAGTTTGTTCTTGCGGTAAATGGTCAAGAAGTAGTATCATTGTTTGACGTTCCACATCTCTTAAAAAATACACGAACAACCTTGGTTAATTATAACATCTTTGATAGTCGCCATCCAGAAAATAAAGCGAAATTCGCGTATATAAAACAATGTTTTGAAATTGACAAAACAAGAAGGTTTCAAACTCTTCGTAGGCTTAAGGACAGTTTCTTTAACATAAATTCCAATTCAATTAAAATGAAGGTACATATTGCCGCTAAAATTCTTAGTGCTAGTGTGGCAGCAGCCATTGAGAGCATGATACCATCTTCATCGTTACCATCTGAAGCTATTTTTACGGCTCAATTTGCTCATGATATTAATAGTCTTTTTGATAGTTTGAATGCCAGTGGCGTCCGAGGTGATGATTCGCTACGGCGTTGTGTTCGTCTTAATTCTCCACACATTAATTTTTGGAAAAATACTCTACACAAGATTGAAAATTGGAATTTCGAAAGTGTTAAGGACCAAAAGGTATTGACCAGTCTTCCTGTAAAAAAGGGTTGGATCCACACTATTAAGGGTATTATTTATCTGTGGTCCACTATTTTACAAAATCATCGTTTTCACTGGCTTAAAACTAGGGTACTGAATCAGGACCCACTTGAGAACTTATTTGGAAGTATTCGTCAATGTGGTGGGCAAAATATTAACCCGAGTGCTCAGTAATTCATCGACAATTTAAAAACATCCATAGTAAACAATCTTGTTTCGAATCGCTCCATTGGTTCCAATTGCATTGAAGATGATGGTGATATTTTGGATAATTTACATTCATTTCTAAGTAAGTCTTCCAATCCAGATATTTTCGATATCAGTTTCATCGAAAATGAACTCTGTAGTACTGTTATTTCTCTCAGTGGTACATCAAATATTGTAAGTAATGAGGATTCTTTGTCTGATCATCAAGGCACTAGCTACGTTTGTGGTTTTTTGTTAAAGCAGCTATAGAGGGTGTCCCAGACCACCCGTACCACCTGATTTACTCGAAAACTATAAGTCATAGTAACTTCAAACAACAAATTTAATACATAAATAGGGTATAAGCTTTCTTATGAGTGGCAAAGGAACATCTAATATCAACCGGAAGTATGAACAACTGAAGGTCACTTTATAATTTGATATATGAAGGGGGATTAATTTTTGTATTGTTAGAAAGAGCTTTTCAAAAGAAATAACTTTTATAGGAGGCATTTTTTGATATCTTTTACTACTTTTGTCCAAAATCGCTTTCAAAATCTCGATTTTTTTACTAGTGTTTCCTGATGTCACTACTAGATGTCGCCATTAGCCATTTTAAAAAATTACATTTAGAAGTGATAGTAAGTCACAAGGAATAATTTTATTAACAATACGAGAAAATAATGTAATACCCTTAACTAAACTTCATAACTTAAAACACTTAAACCCAATAACATAAACAAATTGGATTTTTTTAAATGGCCGACGGCGACATCTAGTGGTGGCATCAGAAAATACTCGTAAAAAAATCGAGATTTTGAAACCGATTTTGGACAAAAACAGTAAATAATATCAAAAAATGCTTCCTATAAAAGTTATTTCTTTTGAAAAGCTCTTTTTTCCAACAATACCAAAACTAATCCCGCTTCACATATGAAATTATAAAGTAACTT
Source organism: Digitonthophagus gazella (assembly GCA_036711955.1). Lineage (NCBI taxonomy): Eukaryota > Metazoa > Arthropoda > Insecta > Coleoptera > Scarabaeidae > Digitonthophagus > Digitonthophagus gazella. The sequence continues at coordinate 25,170,709 of JASCIT010000006.1, read as the reverse complement.
TCAATTGTTCATACTTCCGGTTGATATTAGATGTTCATTTGCCACTCATAAGAAAGCTTATACACTATTTATGTATCAAATTTTTTGTTTCAAGTTCCTAGGACTTATAGTTTTCGAGTAAATCAGGTGGTACGGGTGGTCTGGGACACCCTATATAAAGGACCCCTTTTAAATTGTGACAACTGTCGAAGGAATTTAGTTTCAGATTCATTAGAAGCCCATCACATATTTACCATGTTTAAGGAATACGATGATGCATCTCCTCGTCTAAACTATCCAACGCTTAATCTGGTTTTATATTTGTCTAATACATGTATATGATAAAATGATTCCATTATTAAATAAATTTGATCATGTAAATTTCATTACAAGAAAGTTTTTGGAGGTTTTGAAGGATTTAGATTTTTCGTGGTTTTCATGTTCAGTACATTCTCAGTCTATTCAGACAGAAATTTTGAAATTGTCTTCGTTACTAATAATAAGAAAATTTCATGAGGATATTTATAGATCGTTTGAATGTAAAAAATCATCTTCAAAGAAAATTCGTCAGTTAATACATAAGAGGAGGTAAGTTTCGCAAAAATTGGTTGTAAAATCTTCAGTCCATCACGCCCAACCTGTAGACCAGTTCGGTCTTGCAGGTGGGCGACAAAATAAAAACAAATTTGAAATGTAGGAGAATGGTACCCCTCCATCAACCCAGCCACTTATTTTAGTTCGCGCACTCGCGTATAGATGGCGCTACTCGCGCTTCTAAATTTATAAGAGGGGAATGAGCCGTCTAGGTTGTCTATGGAGACCGCCATGCGTAGCGGCGTTGTCCCGCCTCATATTTTTCGTCTCGTTTTCACATCTTATTTTGGCTTTTCGCCAACAGGGGGCGCTAATTTTTTTAAATAATATATCATTTATTTCTTTAAATCACTTAATTTATTGAATTCTCGTGTAAGTTTCAACACAAAAACCATCTTGTTCGATTTTATTATTTAAAATAGTTAACAATAAATAAATGATAGAGTACAACTTTGTAAATTATCAGTTTGACGGATCAGATGTTTCTTATTGATTCTCAGATCAGCAGTAAAACACTCAGTTGTCAAAACCTAGATTGAAAAATAGTGGATGTTATCAATTCGTAATGGAATTTAAATTGGAGTGTTAAGAAGCTTTTATTCCTTGATATTTACCGGCTAAATTGAAGTAATGGTATTTCTGGCCGAGGAGTTTTCCGTATGTGAGGTGTTAAAGAATCACATCGAAGTTATACTCATATTATGTGGTTTTCCACATATTAGCAAATTATTGGAGTGAAAATGTTTATATATTTAAATATCTCTAAATTTGTTACTGTATTATAATTTAAGACATTATGATTATATTAACATTAATGATAAAACTAAAGATTAAAGAATTCTCTTAAAACTATTTTGTTGAAATAAATCAAAAAAATTGAATCATATTTGGTAGCCTTTGTTTTCATATTCGTTCCTTCTTCATTATTTGCTATCAGACAGGACGATAATGACACATTATAAGTTAACTTTAATGTTTCTTCACTCAAAATGGATACAGTAAAACTTTAGCTTTTAATTAACATACTACTTTTCTGTTTGAGAGCTCCAAGGAACATGAGATGGAAAAATAAATTGTTCAGAGAACACACCCAAAGAGCTTTGTTATAAACAAAGGAAAAATGCATATTGTATATATCAATTGACTTTTTTAGATTAATGAATAACACTCAGGAAGTAGACAGTTGGATTCCTAATCAATAATGTATTTTACTGTCAACTTAAGAATTAATATAAAAATCTTACTAAACATTAATTTACATGTTTGATTATTTGACATTAGCTTGTAATCCTAAATAATTTATTATATCTAATATTTTAAAATAATTCTGACTATTATTAGTTGCCTACACGTAAAGAGCTTGATATAATTAATTGAGTACCATTTAATTTACTTTTAAAAGCAATACATTACATTTCACACCATTATGTATGTATATAAATTTTGAATTTCCACTGTATATTTAAAAACGTTTATTATAACATTAGAATGTTTTCATCATGTAAAACATTAAAGACACTCATTAAATAGAAAAATATTTATGTGTAAATATTTTTTTGTTTGCATTCAGTTTAAAACATCATTAGTTTTGTGTTCCTGATTAGTTAACACCTTCATTACTTGTTATTTTGTTACTAACGTGTAAAAAGATAAATGTTTTAAAAATATTTTTAGTTAATAAAGTGAAAATTAAAGTTTTACTGTATATTTTGAGTGAAATAACATTAAAATTAATTTATACAAGTAATTGTCTGAACAGGGAAAAAGGAAAGACGAACAAACAAAAAGACACTAGGTACTCAATATCATTCAGTCAACCTTTTTAGTTTATTTCAACAAAATAGCTTTAACACATTTGTTTAACATTATTTATTACTCATAATACACTTTTATGATGAATTTAATTTAAAATTCTTTATTTCTTAGTTCGGACATTCATCTTCATCTCATTTATTATAATCTCTAAAATTATAATACAGTAACAAATTTATGAATAAATACCAATTATTAGCATACTTTACTCCAATAATTTATTAGTACTATCCATATAATGTAAAGCTCAATGCAATTGTTGAATAAATCACATACGGAAAGTTCTTCAACCCGAAACAAACTCAGGACTAAAATATTGTTGGTAAATTCCATGGAATAAAAGGTTCTTAGCGGACCCAATTCCTCGATACCTCGTAACATCCATTATTTGGAATCTCACAATAAGTTTCGATAACTAACTTTTTTATTGCTACGAACAAAGGTTATGTCATCGAAAACCAATTTATAAATTAATTTTCCACTTTGATAGGCTAAACATAATATTATTACAATATTATTTCAAAATAAATTTTATATTACATTTACCTTGCAGGTGAATAAAGTCTTGATAAAATAATTGAGCGATTATCTTAAGTAAACCGCGACTTAAAATTCATTATGGAACATCTGATCGTCTGTCAATGTAAAAAATGAAAAACTAGCACGTAGGCATACATACATACTTCTACTTCATTATTGATTGCTTTCAATAATAAAATTTTGAAGTACATACCCGGACAAAATCACATGCAAAAGTACATTAAATAATTTTAAAACTCTCACTTAACAATTATTTATTGATACGGAGTATTCAAATAATCAGATTTACTTTTTATTCGAACAAGACGTTAAATAAGTTATTACGTATTTAAATAAACTTATTTACTTTTTATTCGAACAAAACGTGTTATGATGTGTAAATCATGAGTGAACTAAAAGAACTGGAAAATTTAAGGAAATAAATTGAGGGCTTTGGAATAAAAAGGGTTTAAGTGCAATTTTGAGATATTTGCGTTCAAAGTTAAGTAACAAATGCAAAAATGATTCATACCGCAATTTTACCCTTTATAATATGGCACTTAAAGTGAACATATTACTAGTATCTGTTTTGCAACAGACAAATATAAACATTAAATATCAATATATGTTCATATCTCCAAAATGAAAAAAAATGCACTTATACCCCTTTTATTCTAAAGCCCTCAATTATATTGCTTAAGTAATTAATTCCCTCTGTTGATGAAAGACTCGAAGTACGGTGTGGGGAACGTGAGAGGGGAGGCGTCGCGAAGCGGGCGGTGCACAAGGAGCGGCGCGCGACGCCTCCTGGCGCGAGGCGGAGCCTAGCGTTTTCTACCAAGCCGAGCGGACCCGAACAGCTCGATTCTATCATTTGCACTTCTACCAAATAAATCGGCTCCATTTTTGAAATTTCCTTTCGGACAATGGCCTATTTACGATGGTGACTACGGATATAACGCTCAAAACGATGCCCCGTTGCGTCGTTTCTATGCGGAAGTTGCAAATCAAAGGATTACTTATTCATAAAATTCCCAGAATAGAGGAAACTCTACCACGTGTATTTTTTACTTGGGATCTAATCTTATTATTCAACTATACCTTTTTCTTTGCTAGTTTGATAAAAAAATATAGTATGGTGTAAATAAACGACTAAAACGTTGGTTTATTAAATACAATTTTTATTATTCACAGTTTTATTATTGTATTAGAAAAATAAGAAAAGGTAAAAGATAACAAAAAGTAGGTTTAAGACTATTTTAAAATGATGGTTTATTTATTTTACTTTATTATTCTTAGGGCCGGTTTATTCACCTCTGGATAAATTAATCTACCCGATATTTTCCATGGTAACTATACTTTCACTTGCCATGATTGGCTAGTTAGCCTGTAACCATGGTAGATATCGGATAGATTAATTTATCCAAAGGTGAATAAACCGGCCCTTAGTAAATAAAAGTAATGTTGATCAATAAATTTTGAGTTTATTTAAATCGCCACCTCTTGTGAAAAAGTTGAAGTTTTATTAATCTAAAGCTTGGGAAGCGTTCTACTTCATAACTAAATGTTGTTATGAATTAACATTATAGCTATCTGTAACCTACAATAAATCTTAAAATTTTAAGAATATCTTATAATTTATAGGTGTCTTGTTAAGAAAAATTATCGCACCTAACATAACTTCACAATTTTTTTACTAACTTTAAAAAATCGCATCGACCTTATTTATACGAATTAAGAAAAATTTTTTTAACTGAATGTAAATTAAAACGTATAGTATTAACTAAAATAGACGTATTGTTCCCGAGTTGTGTTAAAAAAATTTAAAAAATTCCTAAAAACAGACTTTTCACCTACTTACTTAAAATTTTTACCATTTTTAAAAAATCCCCAATAAATTATTTATAAAAAATAATAAAAGGTTTTCGAACTGAATGTAAATTACAATGTCTAGTTTTAATTAAAATGAACGGATTTTTGCTAAGTGGTATTAAATAAATAAATAAATAAAATCCTAAAAATGAAAGCTTTTCAAATAACCTAAATTTTTGACCATCTTTAAAAATCCTCAAGAGTTTATTTATACAAAATTAATGAAAGATTTTTGAACTGAATGTAAATTAAAATGTTTTAGTTTTAATGAAAACAAACAAGTTTTTGTTAAGTACTACAAAAAAATTAAAAAAAATCCTAAATATATTTATAATAATTAAAATAAATATTGGATAAATTACCAGAAACGTCACACAAACAATAAATAATGCCAACTGATTCTTTACAGTTTAATTTTCGAGTATTGTTCTGTGGCTTTTTTATTTTCCCATTCGATATAATTTCCCTCAATAATGTAAAACAACGTTCGTTCAAATTAATTAAACAAAAACAGCGAACGAAGGGTTCGAAAAGCCTGTCGAGTATTTGTTAAATTTTCATGGGGAATACAAAACAGGCCGAATGGCTTAACAACCTCAGTTGGAATTAAAAATGTGTTACCGCAAAAAATAGGGTACATTTAATACCAAAGGTGCATCGTTTTATAACAATCTTTTATGACGGGGGGGAAATTGGAACTGTTTTTAAAATCGACAAGAAATAAATACAAAAGTGCTTCGATGCTTCAATGCGCCAATGCTTTAATTGCACGGTTTCATTTCCGGTCAAACAACTGGTAGAATTTTTCATAGATAAATATTTTATTTTTGGTGCTTTATCCTTGTATATTTTTTATTCGGGTTTGTTTATTATATTTCTTTGTGTTTGAAATTTTGTGGCTTTGGAACGTTGTGTTTGATGTTATTTTTTAATGATAAAAACAGAATATTTCACAATGTTATTGGTTTTTATTTGGAAAAAAAAAATTTTTTTTTCAAAGAATTACATTAAAATTTTTTTTTAATTCGTTTTTAAAAATTGAGAAAAGATTTTTTAATTAAAGTTAGATTAAAATGTCTGTTTTATAATAAAGAAATCAAATTTTTCCTAAGTTTCGTGAAACATTAAAAAAAAAAAAAAAAATGAATAAAATTTCGTTTCAATTTCATTTCAGAGATTCTCAATAAAGAAGGCACGATTTGGCATCTAACATTTTTTCTCGCCTTTTTACACTAGTGAACTAGTGGATAAGGATCTATTTACATTTGAAAAATCGTCACAGTCCATAAACATCCTAAAAGCGATTTTAAAACGCGTTTACATTCGAGCGTTCATTTCTTATAGAGAGTTCCATAGCTTTAAAGTTTATAGTTCATAGAATGTTTATCGTATGTTAGAGTATGTAGGAAAATCACACGAGTAATTCTAAAACAGCTCGTCTAAACTCACGTTCCACAAACATTTCCCCAAATTGCTTTTAATTTGCAGTACAGTAAGTGAGGTGGTCGTCAAACTTGAAAATTGGGTGGTATGTACAGCTCATGCCAGATAGTAAATGATTACAGATTGGTCATGATCAATGAACTCTTCAATTGTTTCTTGTTTATTGTTTCTATCAGGCATATTTTTTAGAGCGTGTAGTTACGTTAATGATTATTGGCAATCTATACCTTTTAAACTTTAAATTTATCAAGCTTATAAAAAAATATAAAGAGGTAGTGGGATGTACTATAACCCGAAATGGAGGTGCGCATTACCAAGTACTCTTTCAACTTTCTCCTCATGCTGCAGCTCTACTTCATGTTGTAGTACTTTTGTATCCGCGCTCTAAATTTCGTACATGTAGCAGTAGCAATACATGTAGCATCTGAAAGTCGCCTGCCATACTGTTCTTGTATGGAACATTCTGTGCAAACTTGTACTTTTACTGGTCTTTTATTTGTTACGTCTTACATGTTTCGGCTAACGCCATCAAAACGCCAAGCAAAATAAAAGTAACATCAAATATCATGAAAAAGAAAGAGAACAATTACAAAATTTTGAAAGTAATCAATCGAAAAAGAATGTAGTCCGAAAATTAATTATTGGAAAACTATTAAATATTTAATAAAATGTAATAAGAAATTGCAGCGTTGAAATACAAGGAAATTAGGAAATGGGAAATTAAAAAGGGAACTTTATATGAAAACTAGGGATAAGGGTGCACATAAGAAGTAGGGGTCCACATACATTAATCCTCTGCATTTTGGGGAAAAGAATGGGATAGGAATTTATAAAAGGTGTTTAAAAAAGAAGCGACAATATTAAAGAGGATGATTGTCCAGATCATTTTATACAAAAAAGTTTATAATAAACATGGTCTGGAAAAGCTTCGTTACCGATCTACAGCGTGTTGAAGTTTAAACATTTTTGTTATAAACAAAAAAGTTTATAATAAAACAATTTTTTTCTTAAAGAACAACGGTTTTATTCAAAGATAAAAACAAATATTTTACCGAACCAACAATTTTACCAAGCAAAAATTACAAAAACTGTGCAAAGTGACCACCTCAAACTCGCATGCAAGAATCCAATCTTCTCATTGATGGGCGAACTCTCTCAAAAACACTAGGATCTGTTTTAATTGAGTTGCATCGAACAATGATTCGATTTCTTGTCTTCTACGTTTTCCAATGGAGTAGCGTACACTGACTTCAAATGGCACCACAAGAAAAGATCCAGGGAATTTAAGTCCGGTGATCGTGCAGACCATAAGTGAGATCCACCTCGGCCAATCCAGCGGTTTCCATATGCTTGTGTTAAGAAATTACGAGCTACTTGACTAAAGTGAGCTGGTGCGCCATCGTGCATATACCACTTTGCATCTCTAATTGCTACTGGAACGTCCTCCAGAAAACCAAGGATCGTGTTTTCCAAAAAGCTGCGATACACCTCTCCGGTAAGTCTTCCTGGTAAAAATACCGATCCAATTAGGCTGTATTGGATTCCAAGAACCACAATTCCAAGCCAAACGTTCAAAGAAACCTGATTTTGAAAACGATCTTCAACAATTTCATGTGGATTTTCGTCACACCATACATGCTTATTATGGAAATTGCGTATTGCATGTCTTGAAATATTAGCTTCACAGTTGAACAGAATCAACATCAGGAATTGAGGGATTTCAACCATTTTCTGCAAAAGCCATTGACAGAATTCAATGCGAGAAGGAAAATCAGCAGGAAGTAATGCTTGAACGCGTTGAACTGTTTCAAAATAAGTAAATTTTTAATGCTTTTTTAATTAAACTTCAACACGCTGTAGATCGGTAACGAAGCGTTTCCAGACCATGTTTATTATAAACTTTTTTGTATAAAATGACCTGGGCAATCAACCCCTTTAATATTGCCGCATCTTTTTTAAACACCCTGTATAGAGTTAAGTCTCGAACGTTCAAAACTGTCCATACTACTTCTATGAAGACCACAATTTAATCGTGATATGGAGTCATTATCTGGCACCAAAATCGCAGGTTCTTCGTATATACCTTTGGCACTGCGATGATGTTGGCTTCATGTATTTTAAAAGTATCTTTTTGAATTTCATGATGCATGAGACCCGTAGTGCCAATATATTCAATTAAATGAATGCTTGATCCTTTCATCGTCCGTGAAGTAAAAAGATTTAAATTGCCCTCATGCGCACCTCTGCAATGCCCAACATACATAGCAACAAAATGTCATATTGGTTAATTTGAAATGAATTCAGCTTTAACTTCAATTTTATTAGTCCAATTTAAAACTGACTAATGCCAACTTAAACACGAAAAGGTGTACTCAGTGTGTCGTTGAAAATTGGCCGTAGAACCTATATACAGATCTGGAAATTTCATTTGAGGACATAGGAAAATAATGCGTGCAACAGAGAAGCATATAGGAAGTAGATTAGATAAACAAGGAGCGATATAACTCTTTAACCACGCCTTTTCCGATTCGACCCTAGCCGCCCAACCAACTACCTTCTTCCCACAAACTGTCGAACTGTCAGACTGTCAAACTGTCAGTTCGTTGCATGGTTAAACAGTTATATCGCTCTTTGTTTATCTAATCTACTTCCTATATGCTTCTCTGTTGCACGCATTATTTTCCTATGTCCTCAAATGAAATTTCCAGATCTGTATAGGTTCGTACACAATCATCCAGTTTTGACCAGAGAGTAAAAAAATACAGTACAATACAGGACCCGTACATCTTCGCCATCACATTTGCTTCCTCGGTAGTGTTAGTGTACACATTCACAAACGTAACAATAACGTTTGGAATCATGTACACAATCACCACATAGAGTATTGTGAACGCGATTACAAACCGTACACATTCCAAATACACTAAAAGTACGGTACGTTTTAGTAAATTTACAATAATTTAGATTAATTAATTAATAAATTATTAATGCTAAGTTGAATAAACACTTAAGTTAATAAATAATAATAGATCTATATCTTTTGAAATCAGATCGTCCATTTTGTTGTATAAATTTTAATGTAAATAAATGAATTACGGAGTACTCTAAACGAACCGAATTTTTTAGTATATTTGGAATATGCACGATTTGCGATCGCGTTTAAAATACTTTACGTAGGGAATGTATACATAGTTCCGAACGCCATCGTTCCGTTTGCGTACCTAAACTCTATGATGTGAGGTAGGGAATGGCTTCGCTTCGACGTATGGTACGTTTAGCGTACGGATTGTGGTTTTTTGTGTATTCAAAACCAATACCTTGGTTTTGACTATCACCTTACACATGTTTTCGCACAATCATTCGATTTTGACTATCGACTGACCCGATTTTGTCATAGATGCGTTCTGGCATAATCATTTGGTTTAGGTTACAAACGCATATGTGGGTGTACCAGGGTTGCCTTTTATATATCGGGATTAGGGAACACAAACAAATGTTAATAATCGACAATCGCTTTATTGTTTTTCTAAGTATTCCCCATGAAGATTTATACATTTTTGCATGCGTTTGAACCAATTGTTGAAGCACTTGAATGATTGAAGCACCTGTGCCAATCTGATAGAGGTATCTGCAAACTATGCATTCTGAACGCAGCAACCGCTTCTTCAGTTGTTGAAAAACCTTGACCACTATTTGTCTTTTACGTACAGGAATAAAAAGAAGTCATTCGGTGCCAAGTCAGGACTATACGGCGGATGACTCATCAAATCGGCGTTTTGATGAGTGTCTTAATCTAATCAACTTTTTAAAATTGTTTTTTTTCAAATAAAAACCAATAATATTGTGAAATATTCTGTGTTTGTCATTAAAAAATAACATCAAACACAATGTTCCAAACTCCAAAAATTTACACAACACAAAAAATAAAATAAACAAACCCGAATAAAAAATGCACGTGGATAAAGCACCAAAAATAAAATATTTATCTATTAAAAATTCTACCAGTTGTTTGACCGGATATGAAACCGTGCAATTAAAGCATTGACGCATTGATGCAACGAAGCACTTTTGACTCATGCCTTTTCAAATGTACAGTGGGTTTTTATATATTATACCGTTGTATACTGTATTACCTTTTGGCTTAATTTAAACATAATTTATAGACCTAATGAATAGGAAGAGAAATTTTTCAGACAAATGTTGACATCAATTTTTTTTTAATTTCAAGAATGACTGTACAAATTTCACGTGACGAAATTTTTCATTTATGGCTCACGAAATCAAAAAATGAAAGATTCATGCAATTGTTGAATACGTACAACAGCAGCAAGCCCTATCTCAGTTAGAACGTACTGTTTTATCAAACATTAAGGTGACAGTTAGAAGAATTTGCCAGAAATTTCAACAGAGATGGGATAAAGCGGGTCATAATTTAGAAAGATTTTTGAGTTCTAACAAGTTGTGGCTTCAGAAACCCCTTTCATTTAAGACTATTAATAATGAAATTCTGCTGGGTACTTTAGTTGATGCGTCAACTAAAACTCCTGGGCGACCTAAAAAACATTTTGATGTCAGTAGCTCTAGGAGTCAAAAAAGGAAAATGAAAATTCTTGTTGAAACAACTAGTTTAAATGAATTACAGGTGGCTAGTGAATTAGCGCTACGTAAAGCTGGTAAACGCGATTCAGCGGCAATAGTAAAAGAACTCTTTACTGCTTCTCCAAGGAGTGGCACAAGTATAAAAAAAGTGCGAAAAACCGTCTCGCAGGAATCGAAACGTCTATCTGCAAATCAAGCACTGGCACTAATGGTAGATGCAAAACTGTCGACCCATCAATATAACATAATTCGACACCAAGTTGAGGGTATTACTACAAAGTTATATCCAGCTTATTATAAAATTAAGGCTGCTAAACAGTTGTGTAACACCCTTGAAATTAAGATAACGGAAAATTCTGCACATATAAACCTGCAGAGCTTAATCGATCATACTCTGACCCGGTTATGTGAAGTTCAAAAAGAAGTCTTTAAAATAGGTGACAATGAAAAAAGTTGTCTACGTATTATAATAAAATGGGGCTGTGACGGTTCAGAACAGCGGAAGTATCGACAAAAATTTGCTGAAGTCGAAAATACCGACGAAAGTTTATTTAGCATCTCCTTAGTGCCAATACAGATTTATAGCAAAAGTGATTCTAAGAAAATTATCTGGCAAAACCCCGCACCCTCCTCAGTTAGATATTGTCGCCCTATAAAGTTAATTTATGCCAAAGAAACCGTAGAGACGATTACTTCGGAAGTTAAGCAAATAGAGGAACAAATATTAGCTTTATCTCCTACGCAAATAAAAATAAACAATATGGATATGCTGATTAAGCCTGTGATGATTTTATGAGTCAACGCAAAGATGTTACTTATGTGGAGCAAAGTCTAGTGAAATGAACAATCCAGATGTGATTTCACTTAAAGAAGTTAATCAAAGATATTTGGCATTTGGATTGTCGCCTTTGCATTCATGGGTACGTTTCTTCGAGTGTCTATTACACATTTCCTATAGGCTTCAGCTAAAAGTATGGCAAGTACGAGGGGCAGAAAATAGCAGAAAAGTAGGTGAAAGGAAAAAGTTGATACAAGATAAGTTCAAGACCGAACTTGGTTTGTTAGTGGACATGCCTAAGCAACAAAGTGGTAGCACCAATGACGGAAATACAGCTCGCTTGTTCTTCAGAAATGCAGAAAAAACGGCTGAAATAACCGGGGTTAATTTGGAGATAATAAAACGCTTTTACATTATATTAGAATGTTTAAATTCTGGATTTTCAATAAATGTAAAAAAATTTGATTTGTACGCCGAACAAACACGAAAACTATACCTGGAAGAATATTCATGGTACCCAATGCCCGTGAGAGTACATAAAATACTTTGGCATGGAAAGGATATAATTGCCGCCAGTATTATCCTATAGGTCAATTATCCGAAGAGGCTCAGGAAGCTAGAAACAAGGATAATAGAAAATATAGGGAATTATACACAAGAAAAATCTCAAGAATAGATACTAATACGGATCTGCTACATAGACTATTAATTACTTCAGATCCAGTAATTGCGAGCTTACGAGCTCCGCCAAAAATCCGCCAATTTCATTTTTTGTTCAAATTTAATTATACATTTCATTGATTTAATTTAGTTTTTCTTTGTACTTTTAAGCTAATCTTACATTAAAGTAATTCAATTTATCAATGCAGTTTCTTTGGATCAAAAGTTATAGTTTACCTTTCGGCCAGTGAAACGTCAAAAAAAATTTATAAGTTAACCAACACAACAAGTAATATCTTGTATAATAATTATTAATATCTTAATATTAATATCTTAATATCTATTTTCAGAATGTGTAGTTTGACATCCAGTCAATCTATGATGGAATAAAATTTCAAATTTCTCGTACTTATAATTTTCGAGATATTTTGAACTGTCTACTTCGGTAGGACACCTGTGTACACAAATTCGGTTATTTGCATATGAAAGACATAAAAAATGTGAACGATCCAAAAAGCATTGGATCGAAAGAAAGTTACGTTGTTATGTTTTCTAAGTATCTCATAATAGAATTTAAAGTTCTCAAAAAGATAATTTAATAATACATTTTCGGTAACACCGGAAGTGGTACAGAGTTACAACTATTATCGAAATATGACCTGTAAAACATTAAATTAAATTGTTCGTACTTATTGTTCTCATATTATTAATTTTGTCCAGGTAGAATTGTAATTCGTCACACTGTGAACCGTTTGCTTTTATGTGCTTCGTGGGCAAACAACTTTTATTCGACTTGACTCATCTTGAAACACCCATACAGTCCACTGCTGTTTGGTTTCAAGTTCATATGCGTAAATCTACGATTTATCACCAGTCACGATGTCATAGACATGTTTCGAAGCACCGCTATCGTAATTTTTGAGCATTTCTTTCAACCAATCGACACGAGCCTTTCTTTTTTGAGCGATTGACAAATGGTGTGGGATCAAATGCGAACACATTTTTTGACAGTCAGATGTTTATGCAATATTGAATGTATGCTCGTCCCACTAATGCCTAAGGTTGTCTCAATCTCACGATAGGTCACACGACGATCTTGCAATATTAGTTCGCGCACAGCATCTATGGTTTCCGGAACAACAACTGATTTTGGATGACCTTCAGCAAATTTGTCTTGGAGTGAACTATGACCTCGATTGAATTCACTATATCATCGATAAACACTGGTCCTTGATGGAACTTCATCGCCATAAATTGAACCCAGTTCATCCATGCACTGTTGCTGAGTTAATCCACGTCGAAAGATGTAAAAAATAATCGCACGAAAATGTCCACGCTTAAATTCCATTATTAGTGTTTAATTTTATTAAAACAAGATTTTTAAATTTGTTAATTGATCGATTCTTTACACCAATTAAAATGTCTTGCGTTGCAATAAACAAATATATCGAAATATTTGCGACCTAAATTTACCGCAATTCGGCGGTGCCGACGCAGTGCAAAGCGATGGTCAAAGTACGACCGTTAGACCAGCGCTGCTCAATAAATGTTTGACCTAATTTATTCCAAAACACATATAATTCAATTATTAACACGCTATTGTTTTTAAACCGCTGTGATATTATTGTATAAGTTTTTTGTATATAAGGGGAACTTTTTTGATAATAAAACCAGTATTAAAACGTCTATGTTTGGTACTCAATTCTTTCCAACGTCTGGCTTGTCCGGAGTTGGATTTACCTTTCCCACAAACGTCTGGCTAGTCCGGAGTTTGTTCAATTAGGTCGAGAAGAATCCTTTAAGTTACTGTAAACAACACAAAGAGCGCTCATATGTCAAAACGTTCTGAGTACGTATTACATAAAAAAATGTCAAAGTTTACGATAAAGTTATCAGTTGCTAGATTGCAGCACTAGGGTTGTCCAATCCCTAAATATAAAAGATAACCTACGTCATTTGGACTGCTTCATTTAATATGCAAATTGCGATTTTTAGTAAAAAGTGTGCGCATAGGTGGGCTTTTTCGTACGATATGAGCAGCGCTTAAAGAGTTAACCGTTAACTGAACTTATTGTTTGTCTTTTATTTTGTTCGATTAATCGTTAGCCAAAACTCATAAACAAATAACAAAAAAACCACTTCTTTATATCACTATAACTTTTGTTATGAAAACCATATGGATATGAGTCATGTGAATGTTTAAAATCAGATACGTTATTAATTGTTATCTTAATAAATTAATGACTTTAACAATAAAGCTAATTTATTGTTAAGAAGTAATTAAGAATTTTAAAACAATCCGAAAAAAAGATTTTCTTGAGGTACACTTACATATTTTTCGATTAAAGCTGCTTCTAGTTGGTGGAAAATTTAAAGTGCATTGGAAGGTGATAAAATACGTCTGTCTAATGTGTGTTCAATAAGTCTTTAAAATATTCTATAAAATTTTCAATCGGAGCTAACTTATCTAATAGAGATACAAAAAACTGCCTCTCTAATTTTTGTCAACAATATGGTTTTCGAGAGATGTCGATCAACCGTCTTCAGTAAGTTACCCTGCATAAAACTGAAGAAGCAAAAAATAAGAGTTTTATTATAAAGCGGAATTAAATAAATATAATGAACATATATCCAGAATGATATAAAAACTCCAACAAAAAAGTATGTGAATGTAAGGCAGTATGTGAATTCAGCAAGATTTTTATTCGCGCATTTATTTTTTCTAACTCGTCTTTTTCTCATGCAGTCTTTTGAGTTGATTTGTTAATTCACTCTGGTATTGAAAACGTACTTCCTCGTTATGAAATAGAAACTTCACCGAATTGTACTCTCAATATGTTCACTTATCTAGAATCTCTGGAAACATGGAGAAAAGTGAGTATTCTCTTATCAATTTTCGAGCCATTGATTATAATGTATGTCCTTAATGTTACACACTGCTATATTACAAATTTCACCGTGTATAGATTAATAACAGGATTTGTGGTGTATGGTAATACACATTTCTGAAACCATCTTTGTGTATGTTAGAACAAACTGCATATTCAAGTTAATTTGATTAAAGTTTGTTATGTTATTAATTCTAATTTTTCTAAATAGGTATCATATACAGGTGTCTTCGAAATCCGTGGACTACGTAAGATCGTAGATTTCTTGTTCGATTTAACTCTACTTATCAATAAACAAAATTGCTTCGTTTTGCCGTTAGAGGACTTTAAAAATAATACTTTCTATGAGTTTTTCTTAAATTACTCGAAAAATCTTTGTCACATTTTATTAATTTTAACAAATTCGAGTTTCGAAACCTACAGGGTGTTTAGACACTTTCTCACCACAAGTTATCCTTTCAAATCTTTTTCACCTTGTATAATTTTCTAGCATTGTTTTTTCTGAGTAGCTTCATTAATTTAGAAACTATTTTCCCTCTTACAAAATTTCAATTGGGCAAACTGTTTAGCACCAAAAAACATTTTCTAAATCCCTATAAGTCCAAATCGATAATTCACTTTCAACTAATTTTTATCTGATCAAACTTTGTTTAAAAAAACATAATTCAATAAGTCATTAATACCCCCATCAAATATCTACTTAATCATAATTAATTTTATTTTTCTGCATAAAAATTCTCGCCTTAACCCTCTTTTCACATAATAACGCCGATGGAAAAAAAACCTCTGAAAGGAAGACATTTCTCGCATTTTCTTCTTGGAATTAACCGTGGAAATCAATCAACTCAAGTCCGCCTCTGGCAGCTTTCCTAATAGCGTTTTCGAAGTCGGCTTCTGACTGAACCCTTGTTCGGGAGAAAATCCCGTTGCGACCAAAGGATTCAATTATCGAGTGCCGAGGAAGAAACTGAACCCTCTCACACCCCCAATGCGGGAGGTTTACCCCTCAGCGTGAAATTATGGCCGGCAAATGGCGTATCCGTCTTTAAGAATCGCTTTAACATCACGCGCGTTTTGCTACAGAAAATCGAAGCTTTTCCGATTTTCACGCTCGAATGGAAACGCGTTTTAAAATCGCTTTTAGGACATTCATGGACTGTGACGGTTTTTGAAATGTAAATTTCTTTATCCTTATCCACTAGCTCACTAGTGTAAAAAGACGAGAAAAAATTTTAGATGCCAAGTCGTGCCTTTATTGAAAATCTCTCGAATGAAATTGAAACGAAATTTTATTAATTTTTTTTAAATTTTTTAGAAATAGACATCTTAATCTAACTTTAGTTAAAAAATCTTTTCTCAATTTTTTAAAATAAATGTATAGTAATTTTTGAAAGTTCATTTTTAAGGTTACAAAAAATTTCTTAAAATTTTTAAGAATTTTTTAATTTTTTTCATAAAATTTAGAAAAAATCTAATTCGTTTATTATAAAATAGACATTTTAATCTAACTTTAGTTAAAAAATCTTTTCTCAATTTTTAAAAATAAATTTTTAATACTATTTCAAAGTAATTTGTTAACTGAATTACTAGCTAATTATTTACCGTCATGAGTTTAGAATGATTTGAAAAGGGAATAAAGCTCTGGAGGGAGAGAATTTCGTAGAGTTAGGGTCCATCGGAGTTAATAAACGACCGCGTCAGTCACAGCGTCAAATTGGAACCTTTATTTCGACCGCTGCGGACGCAGTTTGCGATTTTTTGTCATTCTGTTAACATTCATTTTCGACGTGTACTAAGCGTTATCACTGTTAAACTATATAGATACACACATAGCAATATTTATTTTTTAATGTTTGTAATGTTTTTTGTACAAATGCTATACGGAAAATATATGTGGTGGTAGGATTAATTGAAAATCATTAAATTTAATTCGTTGGGAAATATTTATAAGGCTCGGATGTAGATTACGAGCGGAAACGGTGTCAATGGCTGCCGGTGGCCCAAATAAAGGGCTTTTGTCGTTTTTGTTTGATTTTATACGTGTCGGTCGCAGTGTTTTCGGTTGACATTTTGCGATCGCTTCCAAACAATGACGCGAAATTACGTTCGGGCGATTTGCCTTTTATATTTTTAGGTTGTTAAAATTTTTTGTGTCGTTTCGGGTCGACCGTTTTTCGAAACGCCTCGTCAACTTTTAGTCGGCTATAAATTAAAATTAAAACCTGGTACACTTTTTCAATCGTAAAGTTAAATTTTCAACCAGGGATTTTTCGGTAATAAAAATGTTTATTGCTTATTGCCACAGATGTAATATACTGTGTGATATTTGAAATTATGTACTATCGATGCCAAAAGTCAAGTCTCAGTCAAATCTTTGTCAATTCAAGTCTCAGTCAAGTCTTGGTCCAGTCTCAATGAAGTCTCAGTGAAGTTAAGTTTCCATCCAGTCAAGTCAACTCTCAATCAAGTCAAGTCTTAGTCAATTCAAGCATCAGTTAAGTTTGAGATATTAATTCATCGAATGTTTTCGTCAAAAAGAATCGGGATAAAAAGTGTCATGATCGAAAATCATTTCTGTGTAACATAGCCAAAAATTAAAATCGTAAGTACCGCGGATTAGGAAATATCGCTAATTAAATGAACAAAGCATCATTTTTTTAGCGTGCCATTTTTTTTCATTTTCACAAATTCCGTCTATTTTTGCTTAAATATTTATTCCCCAAAATAAATCTTGAGAACATCTGGTCATATCTTAACCAAATTGCCCCCAGGAGGAAATTAAGAATGTTCTTTATTGCATTTCCTACAAATATACTCATTTTTGAATTGTTAAATAATAATAAGAAAATATCTTGTGTTTTTGGGTACTTCTACAAACGCAAAATATGATTCCGTCTTAGATCGTTCATCATTAATCAGCAACAAGTAAGTTAGAATAATAAGTTAGTGTGTGACACTACACCTTAAAAAATGTAGGTTAGGTGAATAAAATACTTGGAAAAGGTTATCATATATTATTTGGTGTCAACCCACAACAAAGTTATGCCACGAGCGGACGTACATTCATTAGTGGAAAAAAAATCATTTTCCTGTTTCCAGAACTATGAATGAAAATCTGGTTTCATACTATACTGTAACTATACTTATGAATTCTAAGAATTTTTAGTTGTGGCCAAAGGGTTCTATTGAGATGAGCGTTAAGTTTTCAGGTGTTTTGCTAACTAATTAGCTTGGCGTTTATTTTCATTCAACGGAAATATTATTTAAATTAATGATCAAAAAAATTTGATTGGACAGTAGGAAGCGTAGGCTTGATTTCAATAACAAATTTGAATCAATCTGTGGATGCATGACAACCTTGAAATGGTTAGACGCAGTTCTAAAAAGATGCAGAGTTTGCATTGTAGTATTAAAATGTTCATCGCACGATGAATACGAAATGAATCGCATTGTTGAAATTATGGTACAGAATGTTATTGTCTATGACAACACTGTTATGTTCAGGGATTTTGTTTGTCATATAAAAAGCTAACTCACTTAACCCTTAACGAATGAAAGTTGCCGTACTCGCGTCAATATAAATATTCTAAAAAAATCGAATGCTGCCATACACGCACATGACGTAATATTTTAGGAAATCTGTTGTGTTTCCTTAATTTAAATAAGTTAAAATTAAATAAAAAGGTTGCTGACCTTCGAGTCACTTTTCAGATATTTTAGGGTTGATGAGGTAGGGATTCTAAGAGTGACAAGTCAACATTTTTCTCAAACTTCTTCTTTATTCTACCTTATTTTCTAACAGTAATGAACTTAACTCTAAAGTGGCCGAATCTAACGTTACTTAGCTTATTTATACGATCGATGCTCGTGAACTCTATATTTTTGTCATGGCGGTTCGCTGCAATACATTGTCTTTACTGTATACTATAGGAATTTATATTGCATAGTAACAGAAAGTAATGTGTGGTACCCAATCTTCTTTTGTCTCTTTAAGGGATAAGAAAACTTAATTTCACAACAAAAAGCAGTGCACTCACATACGATATGTCTTATAAAATAAAATATGTCTTATTATGTATAAAGGTTCTTTTGCAACACCTATTAGCGATGGATTGCTCTCAATTTACGTAGAAGGTAATTTTGGTAAAAGCAAAAATGTTTCAGTTTCACATTGTTATTCCTGTTCCTTTGTTTGTCTTACGTGGCAAACATCTGTGTATTTTTGGTTTAAGAATATTATGAATCCAAACAAACTTGTAGCATATATATACTGCGTGACATTGAAATTGTAACACATAGAAGGAGTGAAAAATTTCTGACTAAATTTGGCATCAAAGCTATTTTATAAGAATACAATTGATTAAAATTTGAAAATCATACGTTGTGTATACTTGCCATTATTGACATTTCTTATATCTATGTGCTTAAGTTATTAACCAATGTTCTTTCTGATAATTTGTATTTTTTCTTTGTTGTTTTGTGTTATTGTATTTCGTTATAAATTGTTATTATGCCTAGAGTAAGAATACGTAGAAATCGCCGCCAATTAAGTGCATTTGGTAGAGGGAAAATTATTGGCATAAAGGAGGGTCGTTTATCATTTGCCGAAATCGCTTCCAGATTAAATCGAAATCGGTCCACCGTTATGAAATGTTGGAAAGGGTGAAAACATACAGGCCGTGTTGTGTGTTACCAGTTACTCCCAATCATCGACGGCAACGTTTAAAATGGTACAGGGAAAAGACTGATTGGAACATCGAGTGGCATAGGATTGTCTTTAGTGATGAATCTAGATTTTGCTTAGGGATGCATAATGATCGTAAGATGGTCAGACAAAAACGTGGAGAAACACAGAATTTGCAATACGCTATAGAAAGACCTGTGCACCGAACTGCTGGTATAATGGTGTGGGGCGGGATTGCTTATGGAAGCAGTTCCCCTTTAGTTTTTATCGAGGAAACTTTGACTACACGGTGATACATACAGGAGGTTTTGGAGCCGTATCTTCTCCCGTACTTTCAGGGGCTGGAAAATTCAACTTTCCAACAAGACAATGTACGGCCCCATGTGGCAAGGTGTACTTTAACCTTTTTAGAAGAGGCTCCGATAGACCTTTTACCATGGCTAGCAAAATCTCCAGATTTACCCCTAATAGAGAATGTATGGAATACGATAGGCAGAAAATTAAACAATTTGCCACAACCTCCGCAGACTTTGGACTTTCTCAGACACGGAATTCAGATAACCCGGGATACAATATTACAAGATAATAAAGACAGCTTAATCGAATCCATGCCTCGCCGTCTTAATCAATGTTTACAAAACAGGGATGGGGCAACATTTTTTTAAAGAAATAAGAGTTATCCTTTTATTTTTTTTCCTCTAAACTTTAATCAATTTGTATACTCCTATAAACCAACATTTGGTTTATAGGTGTTGGTTTTTTAGATACAGACTGTCCGGAAATAATGTTCGTATACTTAAGGGCGTAATTCTACAGTGGAAAATATAAGAAAAAGTTCATGTGAACTTGTGCTCGGAAATGCCTCCTAAAGGAGTTATGGCTCTTTGAAGATGATACGTATTCCGTGGTCTTTTTTAATTATTTAATTCGTCACACAGACTTAAATGTTAAATTTTGGAACATCCACATTTTTAACACAATTGTAGACTTTGATTTACATAAGAAACGTGGTTATGGTAACTAAACCATTTATGATAAATAGTAGAGCACGAACCTATAATGTTTCCTTTTATGAACAAAATTTTAGGTTCGCTACTGCATTATCATTGAATTGCTCATAAACGGTTCATGATAGAACACCGTGTGTCAATAAAGTTTTTGTGTATTTTTGTATAAGCATTCCAATTTTAAGATCAAGTTTTCAGAAAATAACCAACAAAAAAGTTGAGGCTTTAAGTGCGCTTCTAAACCTTAGTACAAAAGTCTGTTAATCGTAGATCAGTTTACAATCATCATATTCCCTATGTAAATCGTTGGAGATGTTCCAAAATTCAAATTCAAAATTCAAAATTAAAAAAAAAATACACAATGAGCCTGATATTCAAAGACTAATAGTTCCTTTGGGAAAGATTTCCGAACACATGTTCATATGAGCTTTTCTTCATATTATTTGTCTAGAATTATCTCCTTAAATATACAGGCATTATTTCCGGAAATTAATAAAACAGGTGTTAACAATAATTTTTTTGTTATTTGCTTGGGTGCTATTCGAATTTCGGACAGTTGATGTCCGTCTTTAAGCACGACTGGAATAACGAATTATAGTAAATAGAAAGTTTCTATACATTAGAAGAAAAACTATTCCCCTTTCATTGCATTATTTATTCCAGATTTATTATTTTTAAGTCTCGTAAACAGCTACATCCTTATATGAATTTAACCAATTAACATAGAAATAGCCATAACACGTTTTAGTAATATAGGTAATTTTAAGGATGAAGTTGCGATGTTTTTCAATTTACGATCATCTTACGAGGAATTTTAAATATCAACTTTCATTACATTAACTTACCATTACTTAACAGTAATGATTTTGTACTTGAATTTTGTTTTTCCTCTAATGTATACAAATTTTCTATTTACTATAATTCATTATTTCAGTTGTCCCTGAAGACGGATATCAAGTGTCCGAAATTCGAACAGCACCTAAATAAAGAATCAAAAATTTCCGTCGTTAACTCCTGTTTTATTAATTTCTTATACAACGATGAATTTGGGTTACAAAGTAACATTATTTCCGGATACCTTTATACAGGTGTCCTGGAAAATGTGGGAAATCTCTTGGATTCTGATAGAACATTAAAAAATATGATTACAAGTTCCCATAATTTTTTTTCCTAGCGGTCCTCCCCTCGGAGATACGGCCTTCTAAAGGAAGCCACTGGAAAACAATTATTTTTAATAACTTTTAAAGTACTTAATTTAATTTAATGAAAATTTAATATGATAAACAGTAGTAAGGACCTCTTAAAAAAATGACCTTAAAACATAATTAGTCTCTTTAGTTTACCAGGGGCGTACTAGGTTGTGCATTTTAATGCTTACATTTTTAACACCCTGTATGGTAAGGAGTTAAAAAAAATAAATTTAGATACCTTGAATATTTAGCTAAAGAAAAGGTACTCTTATTCAGTGTCGATAAAATGAACCGTTTTCGAGAAAAAAATTGTAAAAGAAACCATCAAGATTAAAAATTTATTAATATTTCGTATTAATAGTAACGTTACCATAGTAACGTTTGTAAAAACAACGCTTTTTTAATACTGATGTTGCAGACTACAAATTTAGTGCTGTTTTTACAAACGTTACTATGGTACCTAGGAAATATTAATAAATTTTTAATCTTGTTGGTTTCTTTTACAACTTCTTTCTCGAAAACGGTTCATTTTATTGACACTGAATAAGAGTACCTTTTCTTTAGCTAAATATTCAAAGTATCTAAATTTATTTTTTTAACTCCTTACCATACAGGGTGTTAAAAATCTAAGCATTAAAATGTACAACCTAGTACGCCCCTGGTAAACTAAAGAGACTAATTATGTTTTAAGGTCATTTTTTTAAGAGGTCCTTACTACTGTTTATCATATTAAATTTTCATTAAATTAAATTAAGTACTTTGAAAGTTATTAAAAGAAATTGTTTTCCAGTGGCTTCCTTTAGAAGGCCGTATCTCCGAGGGGAGGGCCGCTAGGAAAAAAAATTATGGGAACTTGTAATCATATTTTTTAATGTTCTATCAGAATCCAAGAGATTTCCCACATTTTCCAGGACACCTGTATATATGTTTTTTATTTTTGAATTTTTACTTTTTTAAATAATACAAAGAAAACTATTTCATAAATTTTAAAAAAACAAGTGATAAAAAGCATAGAAAAAGCCCTATAGGTACAAGAGAGTATTTCTATTATTAAAACGAACGAAATCTGCATGGGATTCCAATTTCGCACGTAGATATTTATGACGGTGCGATATTTTACAGGACGTAGGGGGTCGCTGGTGTTTTTTCGAGGGGTTGTAGTCCCTCTTTTTGATGCACGACTGACGACAGACACGACATTCATAACCCAATCCATATCCGCGAAGCACGAAAAACGAAAAAATACCCGGTTATTATCCCTTGAAATTTACGAACACTTAGGCCATCCGCACACGGGCAATACCAAAACAATAATATCGCGAGGTGATATTAACGATATTGCTGATACTGGTGACATGAGTAACAGAGATCAGCACACAGGGCAATTTGTTTATTAGTCAACTTGTAGTTTCTAAGGAGAAAGTGCTACTAAATATCAGGTATTAACAACGTTTGAAGAGTAATTGAGCCAATTTTTAAAATTTTTCTTAAATGATGGGTGAACGTTTACTACATACAAAGTGAAAATTAAAACACAAAAACTATTTTGCAATTGAAATATACATTAAAAAGTATTCCATTGAAAATAAAAAGTTGTTTCTTACATTCGTTAGCATGAATAGTCCTTATATACAAAACTTCAATAAAAGTACGAATGAAACTCTAAAAGGTTGTAACGAATCAGTTTTAATGGTTGTAAACAGTTGCGTGAAAATCCTTGCATAACTATTATTGCATTTACAAAAATATTTCCGTAAAGAATATTATTCAAGAGTAAAGCAGGACGTTTTTGAGTGATCTTTAGTGATGTTTTTTAATATGCGACTAGTGAACAGTACCTGCCTTAGCCGAATGAGGAAAATTTGGTTAAACATTTAACCGGATTGGGGCAGAAGGCAATTCGGATATATTCTATTTGTTTGTCTGACTATTCGTCGGCTTATTGTTAATCAAAAAATTATGAATTTCGATTTTGATAAACTTTTCATTAAACAAAGGAATTACATTGTGTAGCTTATGTATGGGGTCTTTCAATAAGAACGCCCTGGTTTCAATTGTAAATAAAATAAGTTCTGTATGAGGAACTCACTCATTTCTTTCTCTGTTTTAAAGAATATTTTATGGCAATAACTACGCAATTTAAAATCACTCATATGTCTCACGATTTTAATGGATGACACGTATTCGAAAAGTCCAATTTTTGATGGATTCGTGACTAGGGTAAGGTTGCTCAAGTCGTACCTACGCCTAAGTCGTACCTTAGCTATTTTAAATGCCACCACAGCGTTGACAGCAAAAGTAACACTACAGGATTGTTTAGAAAGGTAGGCACTTCATTCTATACTATTTAGTGGTCTAATTGCAAGTGCCATTTGAGAGAATATTCTCAACAAGTAAATTACTGCTATTTCATATAATTTTTTGCATGTGTTTGGAGGATTTTTTCGGAAGGAAATTATACACAGAATAGTCTCTCTTTTTAACACAAGTTCTGTAGCAATTACGGAATCTTTCCACCGAAGGTAAAACGTATACGCATATTCAATGTGACGTTATCCCCGTTTTTCGTTTACAATGTTTGGTACCTTAAGTCGTACCTAAACGAGCTGCGTAAGTCGTACCAAGTACGACTTAGGAAATTTGTTCGTTCTTGTCGTTTAAAACGTGCAATAATTCAAATAAATCAGTGAGCAATAAAAGTCTGCCGACGGACAAAGATGGACAAATCCAAAAGGAAGAAGAGGCTTCCATGGATTTTATTGCAAAGCCTTTAACATCATTTGATTCAGATAAACTGAAACAACAGTTAAATATTTTATCACCTATTCACAGCAAAGAGGAACAAAGACGCCTAAGCTTATCAATCGAAATAACGTCAGCTGCGAATAAAGACAAAATAAAAAATGCTGCAAGTAAGAGGGAAGAAAAAATTAATAAAAAGGACAAAACAAAAAATGCTGCAAATAAAAGAAAAGAGACAATTAATAAAAAGGAATCAGCATTAAAAGTTAAAAAGAAGAGAGGCAATGCTGCAAGCGATTGGTTTTGCTATGTGTGGAGAAGAACGGGAGGAAAAGATGATTCAGTGCTTGCAATCTCATAGGTAATAAATCATAGGTGCACGATCTATGTGTTAGAGTTAACAAAAGAATCAAGAAATATGTGAAGCGTGTACTTAAAAAATAGTAGTATGAGACATGTAAAGCACATATTCTAAAAATACCTTGTAATGAACATTGTTACCTAATAGTTTTTAGGAGTACGACTTAAGCCTTGGGTGGTACCACTTAGGCAACTAGTTTCCTTAGCCGTACCGTTGAGAGATTTCTTTTATTTAGTTTATTTTATCCATTAACATTTACTATATTATATTTTATTATAATAAATAAAACTGTTATTAATCCAAGATTAGTATAACAAATAAAGCTTTTATGTTGTGGCTAAATTTTCGCTTATATGCAGTATTTTTTCTTAGGGGGTACGACTTGAGCAACCTTGCCCTAATTACTTTAGGGCGTAAAACTGTCGCCTTCGGTCACATTTTTAATGTTTTTCCATGGTACCCACGTATTTAGTATTACATTCCTCAATGTCAACAGGCGATATGAGCAATTTAAAATTTTGGTAACTTCCGTGCACGTTGCTAAGGTTGCACAGATTGCGCATATCGCTTATAACGCCCATAGGTTGCTTTTAAATTGCTTCGTTGACGGACCTCCATCTATTACTTAGGAAGCAACCGAAAAGCGATATCACATTGCCGTTGAGTTGCTTTCCGGTTGCTCCGTGTGCGGAGGGCCTTACGAATAAAAACGCCTACAAATAAAACCGCTTACTGTCGAGATTTCCAACGATAGTAAAGCGAATCTTGTAAAGTTAAATACAAACTCGGAGCGTATTCATCCTTCCGGAAGTTGCTATCTGGAATATTATTAAGTCCGGCGTGAAACAAACGACCGAGTTCTATTTAAACTTCGTAACGGGGAATATCTCCAAAAAGACAACTTGCCATTTACAAGTCGCTCTTTAACGCGAACGCATTAATGAGTTTATTTCGTGAATTTTCAGATTTAATTTTTGACAGACGTTATACCTTAAAGGATGCAGCTCGGTAACTCTACTGAGTTTCTGGAAGAGAAACTAACGGCGTTCCTTTTAAAATAATTACCTCTGGTGTAAGTTAAAAGCCTTTGAAATACGTCAGTGTAGTGTTTAACATTAAATCTAACTTTAAAGTGACTTTCTACTAAATAGTCAGATATAGCTATTAATTTTAATAATTTGGAAATTTAGTTCTTTATTTCATTTAACATAATCTTAAAAATTTCTTGTTGATTTTGGGAAATTAACCAACCTTAAAAAATTCCAATGCGTTTATTTATATGAATTAAGAAATGCTTTTTATGTTAAATTAAACTTAATAGATTCTATTTTCAATTAGAAAAGTCAAATTTTTCCTAGTTATTACTAAAAAAAATAAAAAAATTCTTAAGACTGGGATAAATTTTTAATGTTTAATTAACCCACCTTTTTAAAAAATTGACCAATTTTAAAAAATTGCCCAGACTTTATTTACAAGAATCAAGAAATGCTTTTTATTTTAAATTAAACTTAAAAAGTTCTATTTTCAATTAAAAAATCAAATTCTTCCTAATTATTACCAAAAAGATTAAAAAATTCTTAAAGATGGTTAAACTTTTTGACAGTTAATTAACCTCTTTTTTAAGAAATTTGCCATCTTTAAAAAATCACCCAGACTTTATTTATAAGAATTAAGAAATGACTTTTGTTCTAAGTTAAACTTAAAACATTCTATTTTTAATTAAAAAAGCCAGATTTTTCTTAATTATTACTTAAAAAATTAAGAAAATTGATAAAGTTGGTAAGAATTTTTGACAATTGATAACAAAAATTGATAAAGTTGGTAAGAATTTTTGACAATTGATATCAAAGAAAATGTTATTTCAATAAAAGGATATGAATGGTGGATGAAAAGATATGTACGTGACATTTTCGATGTTTAACAAAAGGATGCTTATGTCAGCATCTCCGAAAGGAGTTTTGTCGTCACGCTGGGTTATAATAACTGTTCCCACCCATTTCCTTCGGCAACAAATCCCTTCCTCCGACGACGAATGGCGGGATTTCCCGAGATGGTACGGGAAGTGTCCATTTGCAACGCAAAGCATGTTCGTAGTGGCGCCTATCCTCGTCTGTCCGTGGAATTACAATTTTACAAATAACTAACTAAGTGCTTTTGTTGACGAGGCCTTCAACTTGCCAATCAGCGTTTCGAATTAAGCGGGAAAGACCATCTTCTTGTTCTCCTAATACTTTTCTTTCCTCTCACTTTTACTCTTTCTATTTCGTCGACGCGATAAATAAGTAAATGAATTCTTAGTCTGCGTTTAATTCGTGCCGTTCTTGAGAGAACTCAATTTAAATTCGCCGTTGTTTCTCCTTATTTGCTGATTAAGACGGAAGGACTAGGGATTGTGAATTGGAAATGTTTACAAGTATACTCTAAAACTATGTTTTATACGATGTTTCAATGTTCATTTCGCAAGGGGTAAAATTATGTTTTAAGTTTCTTTAAAAAATCTGGCTTAAAATCTTGTAAGCAAACGGGATTCTATAGGAAAGATTGGGAAGGTGAGCTAACCTCTTCCTCGGGGAAATACCGACGTACCACGAATAATTCGTGGTGTTACGAGACTCGGTCGGAGAACAGGTCCAAATGCCGTTTTTACGACGTACGTGAGGTCTAAGGGGAGATTACTTCTCATTTCCAAATAATTTATTACCTACGGGAGTAGGTTTAATAATTTATGTGAGTGAAAATTTGGCGAAGGAGCCGGATTTTAGAAAATTATTGACGTTTTAAGTACATTATATATGAATCTTTTTCACTTAATTATTCATTTGATTTTAAAGGAAATTTTTTGTATTTACAATATAATTTTTATTTACAATTAAACTATACAATTAAATTTATTAAATGGATACTTTTCTCTTGGTTAGGGTTTATTCCATTAACCCTCCAGTTTCTTTTACGTTTTTAGAGAAATGATTCGATGTAACTAAACCAGGATTTGCATGCAAAGTACATGTTGTACGACGTTGTAATTTCGCATATACACAGCACTATGCCGACGTAAATTAACATCGTCACGTGACGATTGGTACGGCAAATTAGAATTTTTGCAAAATCTCCACTTAGTTAATAGGGGAATATCTTGAATGCGCACGGGGAATTTAATAAGGGCTTCAAAGCGAGTTTCGAGTACAAAGCGTTCGATGAGAGAAGCTAGGAGCGTCAATTCACCGATTGCATTCGATAGAAGGACGCACCACGCGATATCCTTCCCGGGGATAACTCCGCTCAGTCGCTTCTTCCAAATTAGATTCCATGAGACGAGCCCTTCTTTTAGCGTAATTCGAGGACGTCTTGAAAATAAGTAAAAAACCTATCAAACAAGCAACGTTAGAAATTTTTCTTTGGAACAATCATCCCTAAAGTGAATATGAAATGGAAGTCGGTTGTATTCCGTCATATTGTTAACGTAACGTAGAAAACGGATGCATAAGACTTCCCAAAAGCTGGCTATTTCCTCAAAATGTGTACAACTGAGCGAAGACGATGACGACGGCTACTGCGGCGTAAAGTTATATGGTTATTGCATTTCACGCGAATGAATTTCTTGTTCACCGAGTTGCCTTCCGATATGAATTTCTACAACGTATTCTGACAACACACGTCCGAGGAATTTCCTCTTCAAAAATTTATCATACCAACATAAGTCACTCAAAGAAGAGAAATCTAGAAGGTTAAACTTCAACTGCAATTTAATCAATTTTGGTTTAATTGTGCGTTTTAGTACTTTGTTAACAGAATCCTTGTATGATACTCTATCAACCAATTCAAGGACAGGTTTAAAAAAACACATGGCTAATTGTATATGACAGAAAGGGATTATTATAATTATTATAATTAAATTAATTGATGACGCATGAAACATTTTTCGTTGGAAGGTGTATATGTTGATAGGTTTTAACTTTATTTCTTATCTTACTGATTTCTAGGTTATGTTTACGTTTGCCTCTGCAAACCAAAATACGCCAGTAGTAAGTTTTTCCGATTCAAGAACCTCCTCCTCGAACATAGAAACGTAGGTCAAGCCTACGTTCGAAGAGGTTGTTCTTGAATCGGCAAATGTTTCTGGACCTCCTGCTCACACCCTATTCGAGGAGGAGGTTCTTAAAATAGCAAATATTTTGAGATAAACATTTTGCATTCTCTTCCCACCTGTGTTCTAGGAGGTTTTTCTTCTTCAATGTGTGAGGTACTGGAATCAGGAAATATTTCAAGATAGTTTCATTACAACCAAGAGGTTCTTAAACGATGAGAACCTTTCATTGCTATAAAAGCAAGGGCTGTTTGTTCAGGGATTGCTTCCTCCCTAAAGAGTAAAATTATCGAGTAAGTAAATCAAATTAATATTCTTGGATGGTATCTTAATGTATAATAATGACATTTAGCGGCGTCCAGACCAAATAACAAATACCCTATGAAGGGATCGGTTGTAAATTCTTCAGAAAAGATCAATAGGAAAAGTACTCGAAATAGGACAGTACTAAATGCTAATAACGATGGAAACGTAGTTTGCGAGGGAATCAATCTCCTGGCTTCTGATTTAGAGGAGCTCATATGTATTCGTGTGACGTCAAATTTGGTGGCAGGTCAGTTATCTAAATTTAACGGTATATTACACTTCTCTGGTCACTTTTCCACCTTTATTTTCCACTAATATTCCTTTAACTACCCTAAAAATTAATTTTCTCGCTGCTTA
The DNA here is from genome assembly GCA_036711955.1 of Digitonthophagus gazella. Lineage (NCBI taxonomy): Eukaryota > Metazoa > Arthropoda > Insecta > Coleoptera > Scarabaeidae > Digitonthophagus > Digitonthophagus gazella. Next base: position 25,140,834 of record JASCIT010000006.1, on the reverse strand, counting down.
TGGACTAAATATATAAAGAAAGAGTTCATTTAGATTCAGGTAATTAACCTACCATAAATTTGAAGTCATCATTAAAGGCCGTTTTTCATTTGCGCTACACTCAACTGTGCAATGCTACGCGACTCATCGATGCAAATTGTTACTAGGAAATTATATCACTGATTTAAATGGATACGTTCTCACTTAATGTTGTACGATGTGTCGCTTTGTTGCACGGCTTAAGTGAGAACGTAGTCAGTTGAATTAATGGTACCTATATTTTAATTATCTAGTAGCGACAATTTGCATCGCTGAGTTGCTTCGCATTGCACAGCTGCGTGTAGCTAAAGTGAAAACGGATCTTATTGTTAATGCGGCGTATAATCGCTTGAAATCCTAGACTATGACGCCACTATAAAGTGATGATATCGTCTTTCAAATTAATAACGAAGAGCTTAAAATAATTAAAAAATAGTTAGAGATCTATGAATGAATTTCTTATGATTTAGGTTCTCTTCTCATATTCAATTTACGGCGGTAAATCCGATTTTTCCTGAGAATTTCCAGACGACATAGTTTACGCGTTTTACGTTGTTTTATAGACTCTCCGTGATGGGGTAAATAATCGCCGTCCGGAGAAGAAAATAACCCCTCTAAACTAAGAATTTTATTGGCTTCCTTCCCTTCAGAGGTATTTCCCCGTTGGATTTCGCATAACCCCGCTACAACTAATTCGATTTTCGTTCGAATAATTGGTTAAATATCCAATTTATCGCTCCACCAGGAGACCGAGTGCGCCTAGAAACCAAGTTTCTGCGTTAAGCCATTAAGAAAGCAAGTGACTATAGTTAAGTAGAAGGTAGAACTTTTCCCCAATCCACGGTAAATTGCCTAAGACAAATATTACCAGTCTTCGTGTTAGAAATATGTAAATAATTTATAACCTTTCGTGTGGATTATTTACCCGGTAGATCTGGGCGGTACTTTATAAATGTTTAGGTAGGGGGCATTAGGGTTGAAAAATCGATATGCTCGGTTTATTACATGCATAACGGCTTTCAAGGGCTTCCGTCCCGAAAACAAAGTTTAGCGGTCATATGCGTAGCTTTTTTAGTGGCTACTAACGCCATTTTTACATGTTACTAAGCAAAACCCGTATGCATAACCGTATTTAGTAGCCTTTTAATGTTAGTTGGTTACCAACATTTTAGTGGCCAAAATAGGCTTGTTTAACTGGATTTTAACGTTATTTTCTAGAATGTCACCCGCGTTACAACAGAATTATCATGATTACTACTTATAAAAATTTAGGTATATCGAATAGATTTGGTGTAAATATTTTCGCCGTAAACAGAAGGTTTTTCAAAAAAAAATTTCGTCGTATGCTGCATCACAAGACTTACTATAGGGGATAGTAACACAATTTTCGCAAATGCACATTTCTTTTTAATTGATCGAACGTTTTTAAATTTATGTTATCCATTACGCCTTTTTAATTTTCTGGTAATAGAAAAAATTTGATCATTTTAATAAAAAATAAACATTTCGAACTACCTTTCCTCCATTATTTTCTTATAATTTCTACGACAGAGCTGTACATGATTTTTTGTTTTTCAAAATTAGTAACTTCGTGATTAACAGTCCAATTTGTTCCCATATATTTTTTAAAATAAACTAAACAATTTAGTAAACAATTTAATGGTCAAGAATATACAAAGTTATATAATATGGCTATTGCCGTTAAGTATGTCATAATTGGGATTCAAAGGACCACATCATTTTTTAGATCTTTTAAAAGGGTTCTATTATTTTATTATTACCTCGTGCCTGCATTATAAGTTGCTTCACCTTTGCAGCATACTTATACATTATAAATTATTAACTGTCGTTGGGTTAACGTAGGCATTTTTTCAAAGTGCTGGTGTTTAATTGCTCCTAATTCTTCTTTAATATTAAATAAACCCACCGTGTTGTATAATTTTTTCCACATGCCATTCATTTCACTTGTCAATATTCCAAAAATATACAAATTTTGCGTTGTTGCCGCCTTAAAAGATAGTTTAGTTGTCTATTAACTAGTGATAAGTTAAAATGAAACTGTTCATAACAATTTTTAAAATGCTTTTAAATACAACTAGTGGTTACCAGTTAAAAGCACCTTAAAATCATACTAAACGTATAGCTATGCATGCGGCCGTAGATATTTAATAAAACCATGAATTCCTAAATACCCTAACAGCGAGTCGAACTGAGGCCCCTATCGAACCTTTTATACGAAAAATTAATAAGATCCTGGCGTCTTTTAAAGGCCTCGAGACTCGTAGGAACGGAAAACCTGCACTCGGTTTTGAACACGTAACGGATAAGTTTATCTTCGCTCCAATGTTCTACCTCGGATCAATCACCGGAACTTGCACAACTTCGAACGTGTTCGAAATACGCGTCAGAAACCACGCTGTGCACTTCCGAACTGATCTCGACTGATAATTGTTTTTAGAAGAAGGATTCCGATCGGAAAACATTAGATCATTTTATTTAGTACGACTAGATAGGAATAATATCTAAAGGTTTTGTGAGCTGAGTGTTTATCAACTTGTAATACCAATCTAAACAAGCTCTCGACCCTTGAGAGAAGATGTATACCCTAAATTTAACATATAGATATACTCGAAGGATACAAAAAGCTTAAAGCGGTAAATGACTGTTTTGTTAATTTAGGGTTGTGAGATTAATTTAAGGGTTTGGTCATTTATCTTCATATCAGGATGTCCTGGAAAATGTGGGAAATCTCTTGGATTCTAATAGAACATTAAAAAATATGATTACAAGTTCCCATAATTTTTTTCCTAGCGGCCTTCCCCTCAGAGATACGGCCTTCTAAAGGAAGTCACTGGAAAACAGTTTTTCTTCAATAAATTTTAAAGTGCTTAATTTAATTTAATGAAGATTTAATATGATAAACAGTAATAAGGGCTTCTTAAAAAAATTGACCTTAAAACGTAATTAGTCTCTTTAGTTTACCAGGGACGTACTAGGTTATGCATTTTAATGCTTACATTTTTAACACCCTGTATGGTAAGGAGTTAAAAAAAATAAATTTAGATACCTTGAATCTTTAGCTAAAGAAAAGGTACTCTTATTCAGTGTCGATAAAATGAACCGTTTTGATAAAAGAAACCATCAAGATTAAAAATTTATTCATATTTCGTATTAATAGTAACGTTCCCATAGTAACGTTTGTAAAAACAGCTCTTTTTTAATACTGACGAGAATATTAATAGTAACGTTACCATAGTAACGTTTGTAAAAACAGCTCTTTTTTAATACTGATGTTGCAGACAAAAAATTTAGCGCTGTTTTTATAAACGTTACTATGGTACCTACGAAATATTAATAAATTTTTAATCTTGATGGTTTCTTTTACAATTTTTTTCTTGAAAACGGTTCATTTTATCGACACTGAATAAGAGTACCTTTTCTTTAGCTAAAGATTAAAGGTATCTAAATTTATTTTTTTTAACTCCTTACCATACAGGGTGTTAAAAATGTAAGCATTAAAATGTACAATCTAGTACGCCCCTGGTTAACTAAAAAGACTAATTATGTTTTAAGGTCATTTAATTTTAAGAGGCCCTTACTACTGTTTATCACATTAAATTTTCATTAAATTATATTAAGTACTTTAAAATTTATTTAAAAAATTGTTTTCCAGTGGCTTCTTTTAGGAGGTCGTATCTCCGAGGGGAGGGCCGCTAGGGAAAAAAATTATGGGAACTTGTAATCATATTTTTTAATGTTCTATCAGAATCCAAGAGATTTCCCACATTTTCCAGGACACCATGTATATATACGAGGCCCGTTTTGATTGCCGATCCTTTACTCTGGTGTATTTCTTGGATAAAAATAAATAAAAAGGGCACCAAGATTAGAACTAACATTACCGCTAACTTTAACACTAGATCTAGAACTAGGAGCTTTCGGGATTAGATCTTTTAAAAAAGCGTTTGACGTTTCGGATGCCATGTTACAACCTTCTTTAGAAACGAGTTGGAAGTTACGATATCGGTTAGTGGTTAACAATTTATGCATGTGAAACCAATTACACACTAATTGTCTCGTTGGGTTTAACATGGAAGGGTTAATCCTTTTCATCGAGTTTACCACCATTTTCGAAGTACGACTAAGCTGTAGGCCATCTTCTCTGTTAAAGTTATTTCCGTGCCGATGATTTTCTACTGCCGCCCTTGTTAAGCGTTGATAGTAACCACTTGACCTGGCTAACACTTTGATTTTGTCGAAATCTATTTGATGTCCCTCTGTAAGGCAATGTTCTGCGACTGCCGACAGTTGGGTTTTCTTCTTCCTGACGTCCATCTCATCTTCCTTGATTCGACACTCTATGTTACATCCGCTCTGGCCAACGTAATACTTCCCGCAAGTGCACGATAATCGATAGATTCCCGCCTCATTTTATGGAGTTAGTTTGTCCTTCTCTGTCGGAAGTGTGTTTCGAATTTTGTTAACAGTACCGTATTGTACAACGTTGTTGTTCTTCTTGAGGCGCCTAGCAATTTGTTCTGTCAAACCTGAAACATAAGGAAGACATGCGAAGCCACCAGGTTTCTTGCTTTCGGTACTCTTTCTGATTATCCGATGTTTGGTGGCTCGTTTGATATTTTTTTAGAATGTAGCTATTTTTTAAGGAAATTTTCCAAGAATCGCTCATCATTCTTCAGCATCTTACTGTCGTATATTCTTACTGCTCGCTGGAAAAGAGTGTGGATTACTGACTTCTTCTGTTGTGAATGGTGCAGTGAGGATGCTTGTAAGTATCTGTTCGTGTGTCTTTTTCGTTTTCGTGATATTATAAGTTTAGTTCCATAGTATTGCCTATTATTAACCGTTTGAGTCCCAAGCAGCGCGATCACGCCGTTCAGATTTTATGTAGAGAAAACCCAGCGTATATGAACGTATACGTATTTCAAAGCGCGATCGCGCTGCTTGGGATTCTTCGACAGTGTGTTTTCAAAACCGTCTGGGACACAAACCGTTAATATAATCGAAGTGGATCATTTAAACTACATTATTAACTCGTTTCATTAGGTTACATTGATTAAGTACAAAAGCTTGTCGAAGCCTTAACAACTTAGCGAAGCAATATGATTATCTCGATAATGAACCACTTTGAAAACGCCAGTAAAAAATAGGACAATCAAAACGGAACATCCTGTATAATGGAAAATTGTTCTTAACAAGCAATTCAATAATTTAATAATTGTAACAGTTTGGTAGTAAATAAATATCGGGCGTTTCTTTAAATTCATGCTCAAATGAGCTATAAAATTTAACTGCATTTTGGCGTATGTTTAGTTAAATTTAATTACAGTAATATTAACACTGAAATGTTCAATAGCTTATAAGCAAACAGACAGAGAATAAAAATTACCTAATAAACTGCTTTTGGTTAAAACTCACCTAAACGCCAATCTTTTCAATAATCAATCCTCCAAAATATCATGAAGATGTTCAAGTAGTCAAAAAATTATGAATTAAATATTCTCAAATTTCATTGATTCTCTAAGCAATTTGAATGTAAGGTTTTACGATCAAATTTTCCGTTAGAAGATTTCTGTTATACAATATTCAGTATTTGATGTTCAGTGTCGTTTGACTAAATTTGATATTTGTCTAAAATTCAATTTAGATGTCTCATGCGTCATTACTTGTGACCGTTTTCTCGACGTACATCAACCAATTGTCCTTATTTACTTATACATGACAGAAATGAAAACTGAAAATGATTTTTCGCCGAACCGTATGTGCATTTTTTTCTCCATCGTTATCTAATGAAGTATCTAATAAAATAAAGTAAGCACTCTTGGACATAAATTTATTATGAACGGCGGATAGATTGAAGTAAAAAAATTTTAAAGCTAGTGAAATCTGTTTATAAATTCTGGAATAAAATCGAGTTAAATAACTTTCTCGTCGATTCGAAATGTAATTTTGTTCGACGTCGCCAAGAAAACAAATGGAGAAACTTGGAAATTCCTGAGTATAATGACTTGAGACGCCGATTGCTTTCCAGGCTTTGAATTCCCCTTAAATGTTAAATATTAAACATGCCTCGTAATGTCACAACGTGAACTGATTTTCCGATCGGAAATTTCCATTTTAATACAATAGGATTTTATAATTTGCTTAAGAGTGTACATGACATATGATATATAGTGGAAAGATCGACTTACTTGTTAGTTGTTTGTGTTTGGTTCTGTTTGATCCTATTTGTCATCGGCAGACTGTAGATTACGGTCTCATGGTTGGCCTGTTTATCATTTCCTCAGATATTGTTATAAAATGGCGTAATTTAGTGTCTCCGTCTTCCAGGGAGAGACAGGGAGATTCAACGCATGCAAATTGCGATATCGACCCGAAACAGCGATTCCGGTTCGCTGCGGTTGATTAATAGCTGATAATTGGGGCATAAACTAAATCAGTCCAATGCAAACAATAGTAGAAAAACACGTCATGTTGGTTTGATGTATTTGTGATGCGACTTCCCTCACCGTTTTCCGAAATTTAATTCGTTGTTAATTAAGTTACCGAGACGACAGTTCTCGGGCACCACCTTTTCTTTTAAATGAGGGAAAGGGACCCCTTCTCTACCTCTGAGTAGCTTTTAGCAGTGGAGAAATAATGTCCAGGATTTAAACGGGACTAAAACACAAGGTTTAGGTAAACAACAAGGATGTATTTATTGAGGTAACATGGGAGTAGAAAATATAGAAGAAAAAACAAATTTTGTTTATAAAGGGAACAAAAACTATTAAACGGCAGTCGGGGCAATTATCTCGTTCATGGAGAATTGTTTAAAAAACATTAATAAGCTAATCTGAAAACTAAACTTGCCAAAAATTTTAAACTGTTAGGCAAGGTTTTCGTTTCAAGGAAAACCGAGATTACCACGCCGGCCGATCAGGTTAAGAGAGCTTCCGAGATTTCCACGCCGGAATTCCAATGGGTTAAGAGGACTTCCGAGATTACCACACCGGAAATCCGAAGGATTAGGAAAATTTGGAAATGAATTTTTGCCAAAACAATAGAGTTGTTTAAAATAACAACAAAAGAAATTAAATAAAAGGGAAACTAAGAATTGCACAGAATTAACGAGATAATTCAACAATGAGAAAAATGAAAACTTTTATCGCAGCAAAAGAAAAACGCAAGGAAAGTTAGAAAACTTCTCGCGAAAATTTTGGGCAGCGGTTCTGGTTCAAGGCCTAATAATCATAAAATGAAAAATGCTCGAGCTTATACAATTTTCGTAGTATAGGGGCTGAAGCACGAAACTGGATTTTACGGGGTGGGAGTGGCATTCTAGCAGCGGAATGACAATTAATCGACCGTTAATGACCTGAAGCACTCTTTATTGGGCCATATAGCCCTTACAAAAGTTCTTTACAATCTGGAATTACCCCAAAAAGACGTTTAAAGTCCTTTAAGACTTTTTTAAAGTCATTACGAGTAATTTTAATTATCTTAAGTTATTTAAATTATCTATTCAACTATTTTCAAAGTTACAACTGTTCTGATGAAACTTTGAAACGCTTCGTTTCAAAGTTACAACGATTTGAACTTTCCCTAAACACGTGTTTCTAGTAAATTAGAAAAATATAAGTTATTACATGCATAATTATATGAAACTTTAGTTCGCAAGACGGAGTTTAAGATTCCTTTGAATTATAAGAAGTAAACGAATTCGGATGGCCTAATTGAAAAATTGTTTTTAACAAAAGGGACTAATTATCATTGAGAGCTTTATAACCAACATAACAACGAAGGAATGACAATGAAAATAATTCAATATGATATTGCAAAGGAGAGCAATCAAATACGATAAACTAAACGTTTGGTGAAACGCCTAATTCCTCACTCCTATTTTTAGAAAGCCCTTGCATCTTTCTTTTTATTGATTTATCGATACTGACACGTTTTGCTAACCTGAAGTGAGGTTGAGACGGACGGAAAACTGGATATTTAAACATTAGATTTCTAGTTAATGGAAAATATAAATTGGGAACAAAGGGTGGTCTATATTTCGGGATATTGTCAGAGAAGAATTGTGATAAGCCAGCCGATGTGGAGTGGGTTTTCTATGGAATAGGATTTCTATTTTGAATTCGGAACCGAAATTACAGCCGGCCCAAACCATCTTGGCCGATGAAGGTCACGAAAAATGCGCAGACGAGGAAGTGCGACAGTAAATCGTTGAAGAAAGATGGGTACATTCGTTAGATAGGAGCGGGAAGTATACAGCGCGGCAAAAGTTGATCTGTACAAAATTATGTACCTCGTGCACCATACATTGCCTGTTGAACAATGGAGTATTACGGGATTTTGGGAAATAGGTGTATTTTTTCAAAGCACGCCGAATGCTGAACAATGACATGCAATAAAAAAACTCAAATTGGTTCTAACAAAAATTTTAAACAGGTAAATGTTTAATAAAATAATATGAAGCACAAAATATAACAGTATAAAATATTAAAAATTCTTACTAAACAATGTTTCATAATTTTGTCTTCGTTTTGGATTAAATTATTGAAATTTAAAACTTAAAAATCAAACATATTTTAAACTGCAAATAGTAGGGGAGACTGGGGACAAAAGTAACATTTTTTAGTTTCATATCGATTATTAATTCATTAACAAGAATTGTATAAAATGGACTTTACCTGTGCACAGTTCATTCATTTCGTTATTAATAAACGGAAACTTTAAACGCAATGTCCAGCGGTTGTTTATTTATAAGATCTTTACTGTGAAATGTCAAGTGTTACTTTCATCCCATCCATACAGGACGAAAGTAACAGGATTTGTACTAATGAATAGGTTATAATAACAAAATAAATTTATTCGAGAAATCAAATAAAAGGCGGAACATAACTTATTCGGATATAGAGTCATCGCCTACAGACTCCATAGACCTTAACTCAATGTTTGAAAACTTGTGGCGATCTAGAACTTGTTTCAAATTGTCAAAGAACTTATGAACATTTTAGTTTCATTGAAACTGGTTGCACGTGCTAAGCTTGTGGCTTGAGGAGTACGTAAGGCTAAAGTGGGATGGCTATGTATGAAACCGGAAACCCATTCGGCGCCAGCTAATTCATTGTTGTGCCACGTTTTTGGCATTTTTTTATTATATGCCATAGCAAATTAGTAAGCAAATTTTCTGACCTCTTGAGGACGAAGTCCATAATATAAATTTGCTAAATCTACAATATATCGGGTGTTCATTTAAATTCATGCTCAAGTATGCCTTGAATGTTTATTAGACAATGATGAAAAGATGCGTAGGAACTGAACAGGCCAAAGATGGTAGTAGAGCTTATAGGTCACTTGAGCACGAATTTAAATGAACACCTTATATTAGGTTGGGGAAAAAGGTATCCATTATTTTTACGTGAACTATACCTTTTCAAGTTCAAATTGGCACTAATCAACTTCAAATTGGGAATAATCAATTTCAAATTGGGATTAATCAATTTCAAATTGAGAATAATCAATTTCAAATTGAGACTAATCAATTTCAAATTGGGACAAATCAAATTCAAATTGGGACTTATCAATTTCAAATTGGGACTAATGAAATTGAAGTTGAAATTCAATTAATTTCAAATTAACGACCAAGTGGGAAGTATTCTTTACATTATCTGTCACCAGTACCACAGTTTCTTGGTATATACGTTGGGCATTGCAAAGGTGTATATGAGATCAATTTAAATCTTTTTATTTCACTTACGATGAAAGAATCAAATATTCATTTAATTGATTGTATTGGCACTACGGGCCTGATACATCATGAAATTCAAAAAGATGCTTTTAAAAAGCCTGAAGCCAACGTCTTCGCAATGGCAAACGTATATACGAAGAACCTGCGGTTTTGGTACCAGATAATGCTTCATATCACGATTCCATTGAGGTGTTCATAGAAGTAGTACGGACAGTTTTTAAAGCTGGAGGCAAGAGTGGTCTGGCTGACGACATTCACACAATTCTTTTTTAGTGAGGAAAACAGAGTGATATCTATCGCTACATGTACGAAATTTACACTGTGTACACAAAGGTACTATAAGCCGAAATGGAGCTGCACGGCAATGTTATGGAGAGCAGGCTTCCTTTTTCATCTTTCTCTTCATTGTGCAGATCTATGTCGGGTTATAGTACATGCCACTGCCCCTTTATATTTTTTATAATTTTAATTTTTTATAATTATATTTCTTATAGCTAAATAAAAAATATAGTTCATTAATATTAAGTAACTACCAACACTTAGGTATTATTTATATAAATATAACATTCCCAATTTGAAATTGATTAGTGCCAATTTGAATTTGATTATTCCCAATTTGAAATTGATTATTCCCAATTTGAAATTGATTAGTCTCAATTTGAAATTGATTAGTGTCAATTTGAAATTGATTAATCTCAATTTGACATTGATTAGTCTCAATTTGAACTTGAAAAGGTATAGATCGAAAAAATAATGGTTTTCTAAGCCACTCTAATGCTTAAATTATTTGTTAAGTGTTCTGCTGCTGCATTTTTATAAATTTTTATGTCTGCTGTCCCTCTAGTAGTTTTTCTAATACGTGTACGAGGCATTACACAACGTTAAAGTTGAAAATTAAACATAATGTTGTAATCGGAATATGTTGTGTACGTAAGTAACTAGTTACTTTCGTCCTCGAAGTACTTCGTTACTTTTGTCCTCAAACACGTATTTAAGAACAAAAAATTTACAGCTCCATTGTACTATATCCGATAGGTTTCCAAATTAATAAATTAATAAAGTAAACATTCAAGAAACGAACTGACAATGTTTGAACCTATTATCAATAAAATTAATGGTATTTCTTTATATAAAAATGAAAGCAGACATACATATTTTAGTTGCTTTGAAACACAAATTATGACATACAACAACCAGATAGCACGATGGACGCATGTTACTTTATCATTTTCATGGAGACTGAAATACACAACTATTAGCGAAGAGTAAACATCTTAAAAGCATAAGTGCAAATTAGAAGAAGCATTGTTACTTTCATGACGTGTTACTTTTGACCCTGGTTTCCCTTACAATACTTGCTAAAACTATTAACAAAAATAATAAATGAAGGGCCGCGGCTAAAAACGATCAAAGTCCATTATTTTTCAAAAATAAGATAATGTCACTATAAAATAGCTTATAGTATGTATCATCCAACAGTTATCCCCTACTGCTAAAAAAAATAATATTCTTCGAAAAAAACGTCTTTGAAAATAATAGGTACCGCCGAAAAACGATCGAGGTTCAGGTATTAACAGGTATAAAAGGTCAAAGTCTTTTCTTAGAATATAATGCTTTTTATTAAACAATAGTTGTTCGTTTGAAATCACATTTTTGTTTTATTTCTACTGTACTGATTATTAATAATAACAATCAATTAAAATTTTTCAAATTTAAATACTGTAAAATGTAAACGTTTGGACTTCGATCGTTTTTAGCCGCGGCCCTTCAAATAAATAAGAACTTTATTTTTACTTTATTTTTCACTTTACTTTTCGTCATCTCCAACTTAAATATTATCTCACGCACTTATACACAAACTTTTGCATTGATCTGTACACGATCAGTACCCTGTTAAGTATACTACGCAAATGAGCTCTCTAGGAACCTCCCACCTATTGTCACTGCGCAGATGACCTCGGTAGGCCAAGATGAAATGGGCCGGTTGTAAGTAACTAGTTACAGTGAATCGATTTTCACATTAGACAAATGGGTCACAATCCATCACAAGAACAATCCGTATTCTTTCAACTTGAAGTTTTTTTCTTCTTTAAGTGCATTTTAGTTTTCTTCCTTTTTGACGAAAGATCTTGAGGAAAATGCATCCATTACTCCAAAACGCCATTTAATGATGATGTATACTATTTTCGGCGAAAGATGTCTTATGCAGCATTGATTAATTATGTTATCCTAGACTACTGTTTTCGGTTTTTGTCTCTCTCTGACACGTACAATTAAATAAAAAAAAATATTTGACATATGTCGAGAAAACGGCGACAACTAATGACGCATGAGACATCTTTCCCCGAAAATAGTATATGTACAGAAACCTTGATTGTAAGGGGTTTTCTTAACTCGAACGAGTAAATTGTTCACGTAGAGAAGGGTGGAAATGTAGTTCGCCTTCGTCGGTGCGAGGGCAATATTAATTTTCGGACGAAACCACAGCAAAATGGCTCGACTACAAACATAATAATATACGTACAATCAAGCGGGGACTGAATATATGACATAGGGGTTATTTCTAGCCGTTCGCAGCTTTTCTTTTCCCCCCAACGAGTAATATCTGCACCGGTTTCTCGCCCATAACAACTCGCCGAAATTTTCGAACCGATATTTTAAACTTATATTCGTGGAACTGTCTCGTATTCTGTTAGTTTCAGCTCTCCTCGGGAAATTTGTGGTCGCGGTCTTAAACTGAGCGATTTTACAATGCACCACGTTACTTTTAAAAGCCTCGAGTTGTTTCCCACTTATTTCTTAGGTTTTATGGCTTTACTACTTACAACGCCTTTACGGCGTCAGTTGAAAGTGTACAACAATTGAAAAAGGCACTTTAACAATCTCGTAGGGTTTTCAGAGAAATCTCTTTAAGTTTAAAGAAATGATTTTATTCCTTTCATAAAGAAAGCCGACTAATGTTGACGTTTTTCTATTAGGTTAAGTGAAAATGTAGAAGTTTAGAAAAAAAAAATTCTGAAATTTTTTATAATCTAACCTATACATTATCTTAGGTGATATTAAATAAGACATTTTAATCTACAATTTCCCAAAAATATCTTTTTAAAATTTCCAAAATTAAAGTCTAGATGATTGTTTAAAGTTGACTAATTTTGACGTTTTTTTTTTTGTTTGAATTGTTCTTTTCTTCAAATTCAAAGCATTGAGAATTGTGAAAATAGCTTATTCAGAGGAATCTTATATCATAAGAGATAATTTTCTAAACTCGGTTGTTTTACAAAAATATCTATGTTAAGATATTTGATTTTGATGTAAATTGCTTGTAAGATGAAACTCTTATGAGATTATAATTTCCTTATGGACACTTAACTTTAAGATTCTCTAAAGATATTTTTCGATTATTGTTATATAATTTACTCTGGAAGATTCATACACCTTCGATCGAGCGTGTTGGTATTGCAAAACAGATAATTGGTCATTTTTCATTTCAAACTCACATTCCCACATAAGAATGTTCCGTATTCTGTCGGCTTAAAGACTTCTCCCTTCCAGTGCATTCCTGGTTCCTTTATTTTGGGCGACAATGCATTCATTACTCGAAAATACTATTTAATGATGATGTATGTACAGGAAGTTGACTGTACATAGTTTTCTTAACTCCAAACGAGTAAATTATTCATGAAGAGAACGGTGAAAATATACTGTCCTTTTTTTTCACTAACACGTTATAACTCACACTATAGTTCTTATATTCACAACTTCCGATTTTTAGCACTTCTTGATAAACTTCCTCCATTCCATTTGTGTCCATTTCATTTTATATAAAAAAGTTTATAATAAATATGGCCTGGAAACGCTTCGTTACCAATCTACAGCGTGTTGAAATTTAATTAAAAAAAGCAGTAAAGACTTACATATTTTGAAACAGTTCAACGCGTTCAAGCATTATTTCCTGCTGATTTTCCTCCTCGCATTGCGTTCTATCAATGGCTTTTGCAGAAAATAGTTGAAATCCCTCAATTCCTGATGTTGATTCTGTTCACCGATGAAGTGAATTTTTCAAGAAATGCAATACGCAATTTCCATAATAACCATATATGGTGTGACGAAAATCCACATGAAATTGTTGAAGATCGTTTTCAACATCAGTTTTCCTTGAACGTTTGTCTTGGAATTGTGGGTGACTGCCTAATTAGACCGGTATTTTTACCAGACAGACTTACCGGAGAAGTGTATCGCAACTTTTTGGAAAACACGCTCCCTGGTTTTCTGGAGGACGTACCATTAGCAATTAGAGATGCAATGCAGATATATGCACGGTGGCTCACCAGCCCACTTTAGTCAAGTATCTCGTGATTTCTTAACACAAGCATATGGAAATCGCTGGATTGGTCGTGGTGGACCTCACTCATGGCCTGTCCGATTCCCGGACTTAAATCCTCTGGATTTTCTCCTGTGGGGCCATTCGAAGTGCTTGGTGTATGCTACTCCATTGGAAAACGTAGAAGACTTGGGAAATCGAATCATTGTTGGGTGCAACTCAATTAAAACAGATCCTAGTGTTTTTGAGAGAGTTCGCCAGTCAATGAGGAGAAGATTGAATTCTTGCATCCGAGCTCGAGGTGGTCGCTTTGCATGGTTTTTATAATTTTTGCTTAGTAAAATTGTTAATTTGGTAAAATATTTGTTTTTGTCCTTGAATAAAACCCTTGATCTTAAAAAAATTCTTTTAATGAAGCGTTTCTAGACCATGTTTATTATAAACTTTTTTGTATAAAATGACCTGGACAATCACCCCCTTTAATATTGCCTCATCTTTTTTAGACAGCCTGTATAGATTAGATTCAACGTCAACATTTCGTAACATTTGTAGCACCTTAAACGTTAAGATTTCTATACACACGGTTAGGCGATCTATTAAAATAAACGAAAGGGATTACAAATGTAGCACGTGATGCGAAAATTCTTTTATATTTCATCGTGGCAATTTTTGGAGGTGCTTTATGCGAGCGCATCGGCTCAAAAAGGATAAATCAACCGTCAGACCTTAATAAAGAGCGCCGATATCGAGTGAAATCGAAGCCCTCGTTCATCTCTCTCTGCTTCCGGTGGCCTCGATTGTCGTTCCGGGCACGTATCGACAAAACGCTGGAGTACATGGCTGCAATTTATTACGCAGTTGACAAGTTTTTTGATATTTCTTCGCACCTCGAAACTGAAATACTGCATCTAACGCCTTCGAATTCACATGTTCTCACTTCCACCTCTATTTCCTTTTTTATTTTATTTATATGTTAGTTCTTTGGTGACGGAAATTTAAGTTTGCAATGTTCCAACTTTACGTTTTAATGATATCGGATATTTTACTAAGCGGATTTAAATAGCAAATTCGATGTCCAGGTGCAGAACGACATGTTCGAAAGGGGTTTAAGGGCATTAAGCTCGTACGATCGGGCTATCTGATAAAACCCTTGCACATGAGAACTGCTCTCCTTCTAGAGCTCAGCTTCCTGCTCCTTCAACTTGATTAAATTCGCTATATAAGTTCGATTTCACCTGTTGTGTAATAACGGATGGTAGATTGTGCACACTGGACGGATCTAATCAAGAAACGTATTTGCTTTTGAACAATTTAGATTGTATTTCCTTTCGAATAGCATCTAAAATACTTTATGGACATTTTGGACTTTTTAGACATAAAACTTTTGTATTCAAGAACAGTAATAGAACTGCTATATTAAAACAATATAGATTTCTTTCATAATAATAAATACTATACATGATAATAGGAGTAACTAAACATTTTGATGTAATTTTGAATGGATAATGTTTTAGGGTAATCACGATAATTAGTTGATCAAGATCCAGAAACATTTTATATGTTACCTATATGTTTTGATAATATCTTCGTACTCTCCGAAAATATGCTTGGTCTTTTACTAGCAGCTAACATGTTACCTGTGATATTGATCGTCAAGCAAAAATATGGCGATATTGTCGTCAATTTATTAGTATAAGACCTATCTAAAACGGTGGGAAATAGTTTTCAACCTATATTCAGTTAAACTTCGTCTAAAATCTTTCAATATCGATTTAAAATCATAGATAATTTAATATACATTTTTTTAAAGTACGAATCGTCTCAAGATTGTTTAATATTGTAGCGGTTTTATTTTTCGTGTTTAATTAAATTTTAAAATTATTTGATTTGGGCCATCTGTTGGAATCTGTCATTTTTAGATCTCTTGGTTTTGTTGTGCAATACAGAATATTGGTTCGTTTCTCAGGTTAGTGCGATCGGAAATAGTGGTGGGGATTTAGTTCTTTCGAGTATCGCAATTGTGGTAATTTCGCCCTCTTCTTGATTGTGCCTTGGAAGAGTACAGACGTTTTTGGCTGCGATAAAAACTGCGTGGGTGACGAAGATTTTAAAAGCGTCTCGTTGATAGTTGGGAGACCTCCTAAGTCGCAATTTGGCGGATCAACTTCGCACACCACAAATTTAGTGTAGTATTTGAGAATTAACGGATTGTCCGGATTACTGGGTTTTTATCAGCCAATAATTCAAGCCGATTAACATCGTAAGATATGCTTTTTTACGCTTTGAGAGAACTAGAATCTTTTCGTTTGGATCATTTTGTAATTCGTGTTTTCCCTAGGCTTTTTTTTAATTTTAATTTTTGGATTTATTTTGGTAATTTCGTCGAAATTTTGGATTGAAAATTTACTGCGTCGCAATTTTGGGTGGATCCCCTGGCGGCCATCTTTCTCTCATCATTACATTGAACGCCGTTAGAGAGACAGGGACGGAAGTATACTTAACCGACTCCAGAGCGACGTACTTGATCGAGAGAGACAAAGAGAGACGACCAGCCCTGCGAAACCAGACAGAGACACCAACAACAGATAAGCCAACGCTTGATATTTTTCTTTTATAATCGTTTTTTTTTATTCAAATTTTTTATTACGGATCTTCAATTCGAATAATATTTTAACTTGTGTTATTCTAAATTTATTGAATATCATTTTACGAAACTGTTTTGTGTACCTAATCGCTCAGAGAATTTTTATTCCGATTTAAAGTTAGACACTCATTAGAAAGTGTGACACATATTTGACAAAAGCTGTTATCATTTTTTTTTGTGTGTTCGCGTTAATATTTAAATTTCAGGTTATTTGTTTTATAATTATTTGGAGCAACTGCAGCGATAGGGGTTTATTACAATTTGTATAATATTTATGTGAACATTTCACGTGAACATTCTTTTCTTTTATTGTTATTATCATTTTAATCCCTTTCAATACAAGTACATTTTTGGGTTTTCAAAATTGTCTTTTATTTTGTTGTTGTCCTTCGATCGTGGATTCGGACTTGCCTGATCCTAGGATAAGTGAAGGCTGGTAGGTATCGGTTTAAGTTCGTGGCGCCCTTTCATTTAACATCTGAACCCCCCCTTCTCCGCAGAGTGAATCGGAGCCTGGTCCTATCAACGGTTGTTTTTTTTTTTTGGCTTTTGAATCGAACTTAATTTTTATTTCGTTATAACTTGAGTTTGTGCGCTACAATATCGTTTATCGATTTAAAATCGCTGAAATCGTCTAAATTTCTTTTTTTTTTCAAACTCGTAGAGAGAGTCAATGAATTAATCACGAGAGATGTATCAGAATGCTTGTTTAACAATTCAACTAATTTGACTTCTAACAGTCCGTCATTGACCGTTAAATTCTCCCCGCCCAACAATAACGAAACCGCCAACGAAATTATTCATACACATGCTTCCGGGCTTGAATCCAGACATTTGGCTTCATTATGACGGGTCGTACTTCGACATTAGTTCATATTCATGGTCCCCTCGGATTACTCATGAACGCTAACGACCGGACAGCTTTAAATACTGACTTCAGTCCAAATTGCCATTTATATTAAATTCCGCTTCCTGTCGAATAACTCCAAGTTACTGCAATAAATAAAAATATTATTCATATGCTTTAAAACATCCAACGTGTTGAAATCAAACGTCTTATTTTGATCGGTTATTATATAATTTTTGATTTGGGGAAATACAGCTCGGGCTGTCCAAAGGACAGAGGTTTTCTAAATATGACCGCAAACCGTTATAGTATATCTAAACTTTACCCCAAATCCAATATGTAACATTCCCAAAAACCGCGTGAGTTGCACAACGCGCACCCGACGAATTAATTTCCCACAGGATTGCAAATAGTTGAAATTTAGTGTTTTCCGAAGAGAAGGCTTCCGACAGTGCTTTCGAAGTTTCTCCTAAACTCACTTCCGGTTTTACCAACTCCCCAACGATCTCTCAACAACAACATATAAGTTTTTTTATGGTGGATGAATAAATTTGTTAGTTCTTTATTATTATATTTATTATATCTTACTTTATTTACATTTTCTGAATTTTTTTATCAGCTTAGATTTAATTAAAATTCGATGTAATTAAAGGATAGACAATAAAAAACTTTGCTATCCGTTTTGACCGGCTACTAATAGCATCAAAAGCGAAGCACCGTTAATGTAAAAGTTAGGTCATTAAATCAACTGTCTAAAGCTAACTTTGATGTAGCTTTTGTATCGTTAAGGGAGTTTACGTCCGTCGTTTTAATCGGCGAAAATGGTTCCGGTAGTTAATTTAGAGTTTTATAACTGTTAAACTAAAATTGATTTTTTAATGATCCCTTTTTAATATTTTTAAAAACAAAATTTAAAAGAATTGTATTGAACATACAATTTCAATTTTATACTGAAAGAATTTTCTGTTATTGGCCGGAGGCTTGCTATATATCTTACCCTACGGTCTCATATTCAAGTTGATTCCTTCTGGTGCATTCATCTGGGTTGTTTGTGTGTGTGCACGTATGTGTATGAGCCGTTTCGATCTCTACGTAACCCTCGTAAGAGCCCCTAAGAGCCCTTTGGAACACTTGAGGGGTTTTCGGGCGTCGGCATCGTGGCCTTCATTACGCTTGTTAAGGGAAACCTCGGCGAGTACATTCGAACGTCCTTTTGCTCTTGTTAGTTGAAATTGTGCGGCAAACATTGATTCGACTATGGAAAGAATGGCTCGAATCCAATTTAAATGGTAATTAATTCGTCCCGGGGATTCTCTCGGAATGCGAGTTCTTGTTGAGAAGACGATACTTTTATTACTATCGAAGAGAAAGCCCTCATTCTGTTGTTTCGAGTTCCTAATTGCGACTTTGCGAACGTCCTTTGTATTTCAGCTTCCTAAATGATGGATTTACTGTGTTATGTACCTATATGTTAGACGCAAAGAACGAATGCGCTCAATGAGTGATAAAACTGTCCACAACAAGTTGTGGTCTTTTAACTCATCCACAACGCGATGTTAATGTTGAGACACAAGTAAAAATAGTCACAACGCGTGGTGATTTACTCAAAAGGGCCACAAAGCGAAATTCATTACTAAAAGACATAATGCGTTCTAAAGGTTAAAGAATCACCAGATTGTAACGTGCCAACGGTAGCATTCTAAAAACCATGAAGATTATCACGCTAACAATTCTTGCAAAAATTAGTAAAGATGAATAGTTTCATTTCAAAAAATTAGTCTTTAGCCCATTTTTACCAAAAAAATTTTTAGTTTTTTCTACAGAAAATAATTGTAACCTAACCACATTTTTTATGTCGATTTACATTATAATTTAATTTTTATTTTTCATGTAATTTTTTTAATGGTGTATGTTAAAAAATCATCCACAACGCGTTATTCATGTCGTTGCCTCAATGATATTTGACCACTGCACATTGTGGGAATCATTAAAACCGATAACGCGGCCTGAAAATTAGAAAATCTCCAAATTGTTATTGGATTTATGTTCAATTGTATTAATAATAAAATCAATTCTTTTCTTTACCATGATTTCAGGGCTTACTTATCCATTGGGCTAATAGGGCTATAGCCCTAGGGCGCTTCTCTATATGGGGCGCCGATCAGTAAATTAAGAAAAAACTTATTGAGAATTAGTTAAGCACAGTTTTGTAATAAAATTCTATCTATATTAAAACTGAAGGGCGCCTCAGATTTTTAGCCCTAGGGCGCTTGCTTGTCTTAAAACGGCTCTGCATGATTTAGTTATCTTCAGTAGTCTTATAATCTTATGTAAGAAATAATATTGTTCGACATGCAGTAAAAATGTAACTTGGTTGTTTTTAACAATACTTAACATTCATGAATATTTACTACGTTATAAGGGATGTCATCATTTGCAAATGACGAAAAACGTTTAGTCTTTAAGATATGAATTTTTCAAAATTGACAAGTTTTAATGGACGTATCATTTAGATATTCGATTAAGGTAGCTTTATATAGACGAACATATTGATGAATTGAGCAAATTTAATTAATTCCGAACCAAGCAGAGGCAGTGCATTTAATTCTAGGCAGTTAATTCGTGACAAGCAGTACTAAGTGGTTTTGAAATGGGTATACAGACGCCGGTACAGTTCATTAATATGTCCGGTTCGCTTTGCTGGGTTAATTGTCAAAACTTTACTAATTTTGGGTGGATTAATACCGACTTTACGCTTCAACGGAATTTATGGGTAAGTTGATAGACTGACAACATATTCCTCGGGCACATACAGAACCCTCACTAAGGCGCGTTATTACCAATGATAATTAAAGTGATTTACTTTATCTTATTGATACAGGTGTCCAGAAATTAGGCGGCCATACGCTACCAGCATATTTTATATTCAAAAATAATAAAAACTCAATTAAATATTAATTGAAAAAATGCTTCCTAAAAGAGTAACAGATCCTTAAAAGTGACAGCAGAAAAATGTTTTTTTTTTGGTACCTGTTAAAATTGTTATCTGAAGGATCAATGGGAAAGGTAACCTCAAATATCATGTTGATAGTTCGAAAAGTTGAACTTCACTGAAGTTACGAATAATAATAGGTAAATCATAATTATTGAGTTCAATTAGTATCTTGTTGAAAGGTGTTTTCTGGTGAGCAGCGCTTTCATATCTGCGTTCGAATCTATATTCGAACGTGGACGATCCGAATCGATTTGAAGCACAACGTCATAGTTTGCACATTTGCGCCAATGTTGGTTTTTAAAACGTTTTTGAGACGTTTGGAACAGTTGATACATAACCCACCAACCTTTTTTGTATTAGTATTGTTTCCAAAAACAGACAAGCAAATTTTAGTATTATGTTAAATTAACAATATTAAATCAAATTTAGAAATGAGGATAGATTTCCAGCAATCAAATGAACGTTATTAGACAAGTAATTTAAGGTTAACTTTTTAATGTGAATGGTTAGTTTTAAACCGAAATCGTAGACCATTTCAAAATGGTTCAATCGCTTTCGTCAGTGATGTCACAATTCAACGCGAGAATAACAAGATTTTAAAAGACTTGAAACCGCTGCAACGTCAGAAAACGCTTTATGGCGTAGTGTTTTACACCGACTTGAATGTAGAATGATTTGTATCTGGCGTACAAATCATTGTACGCCAGAAAATACATTAAGTCTTCTGACCGCTTAGTGTTGCTATTTGAAAACAAGTCTTTAAAATTGTCCCTAGATTGTATTATCTTAAAGCTAGTCTATTAGATAACTGGAAATAGTAGCAATCATCACAATCCTATCTATCGGTTAAAGCTTAAAAATTATATTTCATGGATAGCCTATCTCTTAGATAGCATTAAATTGGTAGTAACGTGCCTTGCTTACTTATTAGTTATTATACTTTCACATAAAAGTAATAAATATTATTATGAATACTTCATATGAACACCAACGACATTCATAAATCACAAGGTGTATAAACGTCTCAAGGATGTTCGTCATTTATCTTATACTTGAAGTGGAAGAAGATTTCACTCACAAGTGGTCAATAGAAAAACAAAAAAAAATGGCGATGTTTGCCCCCAGAATGTGCTGAACGTCTTTGCAACTAGAGAGTTGTTAGAGTTGGGTTTGCGAACACGTAGACAATTCTCCCCGCAATTTCCCTTCTCCAATGTTTGTCCTCTGCTGCAACATATATTGCCGTGTTGCGCTGTTTTGCTGCCAGATTGTACAAGGACGGATTTGCAAGGGATAATTCCCTTCGTCTTGTTTTCATACAAGATTACATATAAGTTATAATTGGAATTAACGTCATCTATACAAAATTTATTTAAATAAGCTGCACGCAGAAAAAACAACAACAGAAAAGAATCGAACGAACTTAAAATTTTCGTAATACAGGGTGTTTCATAAATAGTGATTTGTAATAAAAAGAAGCTCATATGAACATGTGCCCGATTCACTTCACTTATTGAGTTATGTGAATTTGAAAATAATATTTTAAAATTAGGTATGTCGTATGGTAAATCGTATGTTTGCTAACGCGCGTTTTGTTATGTACGTATTCTAATAGAAGGATATAGACTCAAGCGTGCGCTTTTCTTTAAACGTCCGACAAACACGCGATTCGAGATTTTCGTTAAAGCGTGCGTTTTGTAGACATCTTACGCTCGCTTTAAAGTACTATTGTTTCTATGTGCTCGTTCATTTGAACGCGCGTTTTTGTGAGCGAGGACGTTTTGACACGGTGTTTTTCATTGAAGAAATTTACTAAAGACCAGCTATTTGTGCCATGAAAGACCCCCAACATAAAAATACAATAATAAAAAGACAATATTAGGGAGAACTGGTTGAAATGTTTAGTACAGCTGAAGTGTAGAAAAAAAGAAACGTCTTGTTATATAAATAATTTCAATATTTATTTTTATTTAGAATTTATAACATCTTGCCATTGCAATGTCCCATCATTAGTAAAAAAAATTATAAAATTTTTCTTTCGCTGATGCAGCTGATAAATTTTTTCGAGGGACTTTTCTCTGGGTATGTTTTTCAAATTTGATGAATATAGCGTGTCTTCAAATTGATATCCGTCCTTCGTTCTAACGTAATAGTGTAATATAACAAAAGTTTTGATATTTTTTTCTGCGAACGTAATATCAATATTTATAGACTTATGTAGTATTCGCCATTTATTACATAAAATTACAAATGTGAGTATTTGCGTATATATCGCCGAGCCCTCGGTAAACAATAGTTGAAAATTCTTTTGTTGTAAGTAAGTTGTTTACCACCACAAGTACGCATTATATTTGCCATTATGCCGAAAGCTTCGTCGCCAACAAATACACATGGCAGTGGTGTTTTATATATGATAGATATAGGTTTTGACCTTGGAATTGGCAATATGTTCTCTACCAATCTTTTATAAAGAAGTGAATTCTGAAAAATTGCCGAATCCCTGCTTTCCCATAGGCTCCAACATCAACATATACAAAACAATAGTTAATATCAGACACACCCAGTAATACAATACAGGATGCACCTAATAGTTTCTTTGGCTTTGCGTCGTCTTTTATAACGACAGAAAAGAAGCCAAATACAAGCTACGGCCTCCGCCTTTATTACGAGAATGCGTGAAATTAACAACTACTGGCGTTCACGTACTGCTTTATTAAGAGCATGGTATGTATGTACACTTCCCCATAGTAAGCGTCCCATCAAACGCGTGTTGAAAAATGCCCTGTCTGAGTACGCCTTAAGGGACAAGTAAACTATGACCGCATTGGTAAAGTAAAGTACTTATTCACTTTACTGTCAAATTTGACAAGCATGCAGTTTAATCTAAAATTATTTGAGTTTTATTTGCGTACAATGTCGCAATGTTGAATATCGACGACGTTTTCCAAATCGGCGTCTTCCATTTTCGAAGACTTTTAGTAGTACCTTCCAAGCTCTTCGAGAAACTGGTTCACTTCCGAGCGTTCATATGCAGTATGAATGAGTAACACCACAGCATATTGCAGAGGAAGAGAACATGCTTGACATTGTCGAGCGCAATGCCAGGATTAGTATGGGACGGATATCCACACGTTTAGGAATTCCCAATACCAGGGTATCGAGAACATTAAAAAAATCTGCTGCATCCGTATCATCTACAACGTATTCAACATCTGAAGCCAGAAGGCTTCCCTAGGCGTTTGATATTTTGTCAGTGGTTAAATAATAATCGAAAGTTATACCGCTAAATTTTGTGTACGGATGAGTCACAATTCACTAAAGATGGCACAAACAACATCCATAATTTGCATAAATGGTTGAACATTAACCCTCATCGTCTTACAGAACAAAGGTATTTGCAATTTTTGGAAGAAAAACTTCCACGTTTACTGTGGAATGTACTTCTGGGAAGACGATTAAGACTGTATTTGCAACACGACAGAGGTCCTGCTCATTTCTACCATAGAGTTACCGATCATCTAAATGAACGTTATCCTACCTAATGGATCGACCGAGGTGGACCGCACGTTTTGCCAACCAGATCTCAATCCTCTGGATTATCACATGTGGGGTTGGATGAAAGGTTTAGAGTATCACGAAAAAGTGGTCACACGTGAGGCTTTAGTCGAAAGAATTTTTGACGCTAGGTATATTTCTTTTACACCGCGTAGCTATACTAATGATCACTGACAACCTAAACCTTGTCCTTTATTTGGGTTGCTGTTAAGCTCCGCGACAATCGAAATCATCCGTACATTCAATTAACTTCTGTTAAAGGGAACCAAATTGTGGGGAGTTTTAAGTTTCACTGGTGGTAGGTGTTTAACGGAAAATAAATCTGAAGATTGTGTGTGCTCTAGCAATAAATTGACATTGTTCTTATTAAAAGTATCAGTATGAATCGTACTGATTGTGAGTGAGTTTAAGTGTGGTCTTGAAAAACATTGGCTGTAGAATTTCGTTGAAGTACCAGATCGCAATTGGACTTTCCTTAAATGAAGACTTAAGATTACCGGCTTACAAACTGAAATTTCACCACTACTCGAAATGTTAATCCAGAATAACGTCCACAAGCGAATTCTAAATGTAGTCTTTTTGCTTTAGATCTTTTAAGATCTGATCATTAAATTGCTGTAGATAAAACCGTTATTCATCACAAAAGATGACTTGGTGTTATTCTTCGACCTGATGCCTCCTCAACTTTTACCACTTGTGACGTCACGTTAGACGATAGCAATGAATTTTTCGATAAATTGTTTGCATCGATGCCTGACTTCTCAAAACTGCCCTTCAATTATCCTCCACTGAGTTGTCTCAAACGGGTTAATTAAATCATTCGGGGAAGATATCATCTTAGTGTTTATTCATAATTTGTGATCGATCGTCGCCTCTATTAGGTATTTTCCAGATCTGATTGGACTAAACACCCCCGGCCGCATGCATAGCTGCACGCTTAGTATGATTTTAAACTGCTTTTAATTAGTAACCACTAGTTGTATTTAAAAGCATTTTAAAAATTGGTATGCATAGATTCATTTTAACTTATCACTAGTTGAACGAATGTGGAAAACGTGGAAAAAAATTATACAACACCGTGGG
Source organism: Digitonthophagus gazella (assembly GCA_036711955.1). Lineage (NCBI taxonomy): Eukaryota > Metazoa > Arthropoda > Insecta > Coleoptera > Scarabaeidae > Digitonthophagus > Digitonthophagus gazella. Next base: position 25,115,614 of record JASCIT010000006.1, on the reverse strand, counting down.
TTTATTTAATATTAAAGAAGAATTAAAAGCAATCAAACACAACCACTTTAAAAAATGCCCCAAAGGTGATCTATAAGTGTCCTACGTTAACGTAACGACAGTTAATCATTTATAATGTATAGGTATGCTGCAAAGGTGGAGAAACTTATAATGTAGGGAAGAAGTAATAATAAAATAATAGGACCCTTTTAAAAGATCTAAAAAATGATGTCGACCTTTGAGTCCCAATTATGGCATACTTAACGGCAATAACCATATTATATAACTTTGTATATTTTTGACCATTAAATCGTTTACTAAATTGTTTAGTTTATTAAAAAAAAAATGGAAAGAATTCGAATGTTAATCACGAACTTATTAATTTTGAAAGACAGAAAATCTTGTAGAGCTCTGTTGTAGAAATTATAAGAAAATAATGGAGGAAAGGTAGTTCGAAATATCTATTTTTAACTAAAATGAACAATTTTTTTCTAACTATTACTAAAAAATTAAAAAACCGGAGTGGATAATATTATCTTAAAAGCGTTCGATCAATTTAAAAAAAATGTGCATTTGCGAAAATTGTATTACTATCCCCTATATACTATCCCCTATTACTGTCTTGTGATGTAGCATACGACGAAAATTTTTCTTGAAAAATGTTCTGTTTACGGCTAAAATATTTACACCAAATTCATTCGATATACCTAAATTTTTATAAGTATTAATGATGGAATTTCTGTCGTAACGCGAGTGACATTCTAGAAAATGACGTTAAAATCCAGTTAAACAAGCCTATTTTGGCCATTAAAATGTTAGTAACCAACCAGCGTTAAAAGGCCACTAAATACGGTTATGTATACGGGTTTTGCTTAGTAACGTGTAAAAATGACGTTAGTAGCCACTAAAAAAGCTATGCATATGGCCGCGCATGGTTAAATGATAATAAAGCTATTTCGATTCAATTTTCTGGCAATTTCGCGAAAGGATATCCGAAGCTTTATGCATATTCATGCTTTAACTCTCCTTGAAAGGGGTTAATTGAATGTAAGACTGATTTCGGTACATTATAATACATATACAAGTAAAGGATTTGACAAGGTCTAGATTGCCAGCAATCATAATGTAGCTACACCCTCTAAAAGAAATTTGTCTGTTAAAATATAAAGTATCAAACAAACAACCACTAAAGAGTTCACTGTCACGACAATTATGATGATCATATCACAAATAACTTCGTTAATGTTGTAATTTATTCATCAAATTTTTAAACGGTAGATTTTTATCCCCCTTTTATTTTTTATAATGAATAGAAGTTTTTTCGATAAACCCGTCGAACAGTTAAATGCATCCGCCAATTAAAACGCTAATGAAAGCGGACGCTAATTGCAGAGGGAGCAATTATACCAATACGATTTTAATCTTGTTGGTTTCTTTTACAATTTTTTTCTCGAAAACGGTTCATTTTATCGACACTGAATAAGAGTACCTTTTCTTTAGCTAAATATTCAAGGTATCTAAATTTATTTTTTTTAACTCCTTACCATACAGGGTGTTAAAAATGTAATCATTAAAATGCATAACCTAGTACGCCCCTGGTAAACTAAAGAGACTAATTATGTTTTAAGGCCATTTTTTTAAGAGGTCCTTACTACTGTTTATCATATTAAATTTTCATTAAATTAAATTAAGCACTTTAAAATTTATTTAAGAAAAACTGTTCTCCAGTGACTTCCTTTAGAAGGCCGTATCTCTGAGGGGAAGGCCGCTAGGAAAAAAATTATGGGAACTTGTAATCATATTTTTTAAAGTTCTATCAGAATCCAAGAGATTTCCCACATTTTCCAGGACACTCTGTATATAGTTCCAATCTTTATTATATGTGCAATACAATTTTTCATAATTCTGGGATAACGGTGTTAATATAAAAAAATATTTATTTAACCAGTTAACTGTTTCACTCCGTATTGAAAGCGTGCACCTATACGACTTTATCTAAAATGTTTCATATTTTTTATTTGTTTGTTTTAGTTCGACCTGGCCTCAAAATATTCTAAACATCTTGAAATTTGAGAATATGATTTGAATTTCACAAAAATTACGATTTAAATAGCCAATATCACCCCCTTTTGCGAGTTGCACAATTTTGAACCATGACGAATATATTCGTCAGAAACAGTTAACTCAGCGTTTCTCAATATTTTTACATTTGCGACCCAATTGTCAATCGCAATCCTCATCGCGTCCCCCTTCCTCTCATTTTACTGAAATCGTGATTGTAATCTTAGTTTTTATTTAATTTAATAATGGTTTTTCTTATTTGTTCTTGCTTTGTCGCTTTGCTCGCGCCCCCCCTTTAGTTTTATCACGCCCCCCCTAGGGAGGCACGCCTCACAAGTTGAGAATCGCTGAGTTAAATGGTTAAGATTATATTTATAAACTGCATAAACAAAACACTTTTAAAGAAAGTTGATTGAAAGAATTGACCAAAGCAGCAATAGAGAGGGTATAAACACCTTTTTAGGAGCATGTACTCAACGTATTACACGTAAAATTAAACGTATAAATAAAACATAGAAAGAATATTTACTTCGATAAAAACCGATAATTATGCTATTACAAAAATAAGATCTGCCCTCGAGGGGATGCGCCGATGCGTAATTTCCTTATTACATTTATGTCGCTTAAAACCAATTAAAAAATTGAAATTTTGTGGAATTAATATATGGATCGGATTAAAAAACTTAAAAACTTACATCGTACCCAAATTTGATTAAAATATGTTCAGCCGTTTTTAAGATATCAGCGCTTCAAACAAATTGCGATCATCGCGAAAGTAGTTGAAATTTTCAAAATGTAAAATACGTCAACTACCATAAACATTTACTGTTATCACATGTTAAAACCGGATTTTTTTTCCTCCAATAGATTTCAAGAAAAAAATTCACAAAGTTAGACAATTTTTCGACGGCTCAAAAATCTGGTTCATTTTTCATTTATCTCGCCATCGCTCTAAAACTGCGGAACCGAATAAAAAATATATATATATATATATGTTACACAAAAATGTCTACGGAACACGATGAACTTTATCCCGATTGTTTTCGACAAGTGGTTGCGAAGATATTCCGCTTCAAAGTGAGAGGCCTATAATTTTGACGGCCATAATAGTCATGAGATCTTGTTAATCGTTTTCTTGGAATTAAAACTCTCATTTGAAAGGATCAAAAAGGACAAATAATATACATGCTCGAGTATTATTTATATTACGACCGTGGAATAACGAAATGAAAGCTTCTTTAAGCCCCCAGAGGTTATTTAACGAATACCGTGTAAGCGGCTTGATCGAGATCCAATTTCCGACCCTAGGAAACCCCTTTTTCGTAAAACGCAATTTCTTCGTCTCTTCGAAATGGTTTTACAATTGGTCGGCGTGTAACGGAAACATTTTTTGTCCCCCAGTTTGATTAGAAGAGCTACAAAAGAAAACAGCGCGTCCGCGCTCATGTTTTATTTATAAGCCCCCTTTTTACAGTTACATCAGTACGGAAGTTAATGCAGACCTGTTCTTTCAACCTTCAGGCAAAGAAAGCCGGGAATGATAAAAGTTTACCGTTTCATTTCGCATGTAAAAATATGCATTAGATATCAATATGAAGGTGAATATTCAGTAAGGCATTTTATCCCGACAATGGTAGAATCACAAGTTCAACTAAAGAATTTTTATTTTCTTTTTGTAATTCTAAAGTATATTTAATATTAAATATTTATTTTTATTTAATTATAAAATTAAAATCAAAGTGTATTCATTAATTTATAAAAAAATCACGTTGATTTAATTGACCTATATATCATAATAAAAAGTTTAATGTTAAACCATTGCGTACGGGTCACGAGATATCTCGTTTTGAATTTGCGGTTTTGAATTGCGTTCGAAAAGGTGCGGGCCTTGAGGGTATGTTGATTGCGCAGAGCGCTGTACTCAATGTGTTAACATTGAGTCGGATTTTTTAATTAATATTTTTAAAAATAACTTTAAACTAAACTAGATAGAAAAATTATTTTCAAATAAAAATTGTAATATATTTAAAGACAAACATTTTTTATTTGTAGAATTTTTTGTATCTTTTTTTAGTTTTTTAGTTATTAATTTTATAAATGATATCAGTTGGTTTTATTTTTTAAGTAGTTTTCTTTGTATACTTAGACGTTGTTTACGTAGTAAGTTACGTAGTCGGTACATAACTCGTGCATATCGGCTTCCTTCCAGAACATTTTTACCTCCTTTTGGAGGCGAGTTAGCCCTCCCAGGGATTTATCCCGCAGTATATCACTATTGGAGGCTAACGTTGCCCGGACAACACATCAATAATTTCTAACTGCAAGAGAGATATTTTGGCAGTGGCTTCCGAATGGTGCAGGTGCTTCCTACCAACAACTATTTATTTGCTAGGTTCAACCGCGTCGCGTTAGCGGTATTTATCCATTCGGGAATAATAAATCGCCTCGTGGAAACTATCCTCCAGTTGTCGTACTTCTAAGAACTCCGAAAGAATAAGTTCGAATTGCCTGATTAGCATTTTCATTTATTCCGCAGTTGGTAGTCGTGGTACTTGGAAATATCGATTAAATATCCAATTTGCTCGGTTCTTATATATTCCTGGAAATTGGCGTGATTTCTTAGTTGCCACAATCACGGTCTGAGGTTTAATGAAGGAGTAGGGCTTTATTCGTTTATTTTCGCCAATTAAATGGGTGTGGTTTGTTCGAGTTTTACCGTGGGGTGGTATTTACTTTGACTAAAAAGTTTTTACCTTAAAATACCTTCCAAAAACTAAGATTCCTTAAATTTTAAATTGTTGATTTTCTTAAAATTAACAAAAACTTTGAAAAGTCTATTAACTTAATAAGTTAATTTGTGATAATAGATGAACTTTGTGTTTTATGTTGAAGATGAATAAGTTGATGAATTTTCCTTCATTTAATAGTTGTAAACTATCAGGGTAACCTCAAGGATGAGAAACTTTATTTTTAGGATTTCCACAAATTTATCAGAGTAACAAATTCTTCAAAGTAGATCATCAAGTTGATCTCAAGGATCACAATTGCCATCTTATGGGTCTTAACAAACTTATAACTAAGTTGACCATCATCAGATCAACGCCAAAGATGACATATTCTTTAGTTTTTGAATACATTATAGCTATCAGTACAGCTTTAATGAAGTTCTCAAGGAAGACCACAAAATTTTCCTCAAGGAGGGTCTTTACTTTGTTCTGAAGATCAGAGGTCGATAAATCTTTCTTCCCTCAGTAGTTATAAACCTTCAGGAAAACCTCAAGGGTTAGAAACTTAATCTTTAATATTTTCACAAATTTGTCGGAGTAGACCTACAGAGCATCTTCTAGGAACTCCATCCATCAGGTTTCAACAAATTCCTCAAAGTGGGACATTAGATCGATTTCAAGTACCAATAATACTATCTTTTAGGTATTAACAAATTCCTCAAATTAGTCGATTAGTAGATTAATTTCAAGAAATAAATATTCTTTCTGTTTTGAGTATTTTGCATCTACCAGTACGATCTTAAACAGATTTTCAAGGCAGGCCTCAACATTTTTTTTATGAATACCACAATAGCTTTCTCAAGGAAGATCATAAAGTTTGATCTAAAAGATCTCAAAATGTTTCTCAAGGAGAATTTCTATATTCTCTTTATGGATAATTAAAAAGTTTGTTTTAAACAAGGTTTCAAAATCTTTCTCAAGAAGTACTGTAAAGTTTTAATCAAGAAAGATAAAAAAATGGTCCGCAAGAAATATCATAAGTTGGATGCGCTCTTCCACAAGGAAGAACACAGTCATTCTCCAGGAATCCTACAAGGATTTCTTCTAGAAAGACAACAAAGTTATCCTCAAGCAGAATTTCAATGTATTCTTCAAAGATCTCAACATGTTTCTCAAAGAGGATTTCCGTTTTCATTAAGGAGAGTTCAAAAGTTTTTTTAAACAAGGTTTCAAAATCTTTCTCAAAGAGTACTATAAAGTTTTAATCAAGAAAAATCAAAAGATGTTTTGCAAGGAACGTCATAAGGATTTCCACAAGGAAGAACACGTAGTCTCTCTCCAGGAAGACGACAAGGGTTTCCTCTCGATGGACCACAAAGTTATCCTTAAAGAGAATGTTTATGTCTTCCTCAAAGAAGATCACAAAACGTTTCTCAAGCAAGACTTCCAAGTTTTCCATAAGGAAGATCCCAAAGTTTTTTTTAAACAATGCTTTAAAATTTTTCTCAAAAGGTACCATAAAGCTTTAATCAAGAAAGATCAAAAGATGTTTTGCAAAGAATATCATAAGGATTTTCACAAGAAAGAACACAAAGTTTTTCTCCAGGAAGATGACAAGAATTTCCTCTACAAAGTTGTCATTAAAGAAAATCTCAATGTCTTCCTCAAAGAAGATCATAGAATCTATCTCAAAAAGAATATCATTATTTTCCTTAAAGAAGACCACAAGAAAGACCAGAACATATTTCTCAAGGAGGATTTCCAAGTTTCCCTTAACGAGGACCTCAAAATATTTCTTAACTCTTTGGAACATTAAAATTAGTATTTTCATCTATGTTGCATATGTTGATCACCTTAGCCCCATGATCCAGCAATTTGCAATAAATAAATGGGACTTCAGGGTTACCGTCCTGCAAAGTTAAATAAGCACATGAAAGCTTCCTCAAGGAAGGAAATAATTTTGATTAACAACATTCACAACATTTTCCCCAAGCAATACCACAGACTTGCACAAAGAAGGCCACAAGATTTTTTCTGGGAAAATCACAAGAAGTTTCTCCAAAAAGACAACTAAAATTGGATTTCCTCTAGCAAGACAATAAGAATTGGATTTCCTCTAGAATGACAATAAAATTTTCTCAACGAGAATTTCAAAGAAATTCAAACTCTTTCGAAATTAATCTCGAATACGTGGGTAATTTAATACTTTGTAACATTCGTAACATTGTTCATCGGGAAGTTCGGGAATTTGGTACCGTTTCGAATTCATTCATGTTATATAAGCCATTTTGACCGACGAATTCGGTATCGCTCGGAGTAAATAGCGGTTAGATTCTATACGGCTTAGATTCTGATGTGCAATGCCCACGTCCGATGGCTGGTATTAGTCGGTAAATGCGGCCGCATTGAAAATAAACCACGTATCATCGAATCGGGCTATGCATTACCGTAATTTGCAGCCGAAGTTACTACCGAGTTCGAATCGCAAATTGCCCGGAAGAAAATCGTACTCCCGGGATGGAGTTCGCTGCTGCAAATCCTTCCCACCATTCACAATGGGTAATTCGAAATTTCACTCGCTGATGGACGAGTTCTCGTCAAGTTAAGACACTATAAAAAGAAATACTTCATTTTCAACAACTCATCAACGATTTGTCTTTACTTATTTTTATCGTTGAAGAAATTGAAATAAAATAGAAGTATAAGTAGCTAAAGTCAATAACTAATAACACTAATAGGTGAATATTTAAATAATAATGTACCTTTCTGGTTATGTAAGTTTACATAACCAGAAAGATTTGTTATACAATAGGGACAATAACGGCTATTATACAATACTGGTTAAAATGGATCCTAACTTGTTACCTTCAAATATTAATAATAATAAGTCAACAACTTTAACATATAGATCTTCTTGATAACTTTGTAGTCTTCCTTGAGAAAGATTTTTGGACCTTGTTTCAACGAAACTTTCAAATCATTCTTATGGAAAAGTTGGAAATCTTCCTTGAGGAACATTTTCTGGTGTTTCTTCTCTTTGAGGAAATTTTCTTTAAGAAAAACTTGCAAATCTTCCTGGAGAAACATTTTCTGGTCTTTCTTAAGGAAAACCATGAATTTGTTTTTGAGATAGATTTTGTGATCTACTAAGAGGAAATCTTTATGACTTTCCTTGTTCAAAATTGTGAGGTTTTCCTTGATTCAAACTTTGTGGTCTTCCTTGAGAAAGATTTTTAGACCTTGTTTGTAGAAAACTTTCAAATTATCTTTTAGAAAAACTAGTAAATCTTCCTTGAGGAACATTTTCTGGTCTTTCGCGTGGTCTTCCTTGAGGAAAACTAGGAAATTCCTTTTGAGATAGATTTTCTAATGTTTCAAAAGGAAATCTTTGCGGTCTTTCTTAACCAAAACTTTGAGGGCTTCCATGATTAAAACTTTGTAGTCTTCATTGAGAAAGATTTTAAGACCGTTTTAAAATAACTTTTGAATTCTTCTCGTGAAAAACTTGTAAATCTCTTTAGAGGAACATTTTCTAGTCTTTGTTGTGGAAAACAATGAAATTCTTTTTGAGATAGATTCTGTGATCTTTCAGGAGGAGATCTTTGTGGTTTTCCTTGTTCAAGACTTTATAATCCTCCTTGAGAAAGATATTGAGACTTTATTTGAAGAAGCTTACGAATTCTCCTTGACGAAAACTTGGAAATCTTTCTTGACAAACATTTTCTGGTCTTTCTTGTGGCCTTCCTTGAGGTAAACTATGAAATTCTTTTTGACATAAATTTTGTGATTTTCCAAGAGGAAATGTTTGCGACCCTGTTCAAAGCTTTGAGGTCTTCCTTGATTCAAACATTTTGGTATTCCTTGAGGAAGATTTTGGGACCCTGCTTGAAAAAAGGTTTTGAATTTTCCCTAAGGAAAACTTGGAAATCTTCCTTGAGAAATATTTTCTGGTTTTTTGTGTGGTCTTCTATGTGATAGATGTTTTGATCTTCCAAGGGGAAGTTTTTGTGGTCCTCCTTGACCAAAACGTTGAGATCTTTGTTCAAAATTTTGTGAGTTTCTTCGATCAAAACTTTGTAGTATTATTTGCGGGAAATCTTATGGTCTTCCTTGAAAACTTCTTTGAGTTTGTACTGGTAGATACAAAGGATTCAAATACGAAGGAATTTGTAATCTTTGAGGTTGACTTTATGATGGTCTAGTTTGAGGGATTTGTTAAGACTTAAAAAATGATATTTGAGATCGACTTGATAATCTACTTTGAGGAATTTTTTGCAACTGAAAAGATGGTGTTCCTGGAGGTCTATAACTGTTCAAGAAAGGATGATTTATCGATCTTTCACTTCAAAATAAAATCAAATTCTTGAAAAGAATTTTGCGGCGTTCCTTAAGAAACTCTTTGAGGTTGTACTAATAGATAAAAGGTACTCAAAAATGAAGGATTCTTGAAGTCGATCTCATTTTCTATTTTGAGGAGTTTGTTGAAACTCAGAAGACGTGGTTCCTGGAAGTTGCTCTGATAGTTTATTCTGAAAGCTTTGTGGAAATCCCAAAGATGGAATTTGTAATCTTTGAGATTTAACTGATGATATACATTGAAATTTTTGATGGTTTGTTCTGAAAGTTTTTGTTCTTATGGTCTATATGTATATAGCAGTCATATGGATATAACTGCTAAAGGAAGGAAGATTTATGGATCTTTCACTTTCAAAGTAAAATCAAATTCTTCCATGAGAGAAATCTTGTGGTATCCCTTAGGAAACTCTTTGAGGTTGTACTGATAGATACAAGGTACCTAAAAATTAAGAATTCTTGAAATCGACCTGATTTACTATATTGAGGAATTTGTTGAAAGTAAGAAGACACAGTTCCTGGAGGTTGCTCTGATGGTTTATTCTAAAAATTTTGTGGAAATCCTAAAGATGGAACTTGTAATCCTCTTGATATAACTGGTGATCTACTTTGAAAAAGTTATGAAAATTCTAAAGATGAAGTTTTTGGCTCTGGAGGTTGTTCTTATGGTCTATAATAAGATAACTGCTGAAGGAAGGAAAATTTATGGATCTTTCACTTTGAAAATAAAATCAAATTCTTCCTTGAAGAAAATCTTGTGGTCTTCCTTAAGAAACTCTTTGAGTTTGTACTAATAGATACAAAGTACTCAAAGACAAAAAATCTTTGAAGTCGACTTAATAGTTTACTTTGAAGAATTTGTTGAAACTCACAAGATGCAATTTCTTAATGGTTTGCTCTGAAAAATTTGTGGTAATCCCAAAAATAGAACTTAATCCTTGTAAATTTCGTGATAAATAGGTGTTTAGTTATTTACGTGTTTCTCTAACAAAGGTGACTTTTTTATAGTAATGGATTAGAAGGTTCTATTTAATTGAATAACAAAACGTAGACCAAAATTAATATTCCTTTTATTATTATTCTGTGAAACGTAGCTAGTAAAAATCCCATCTATTACCTTTAATCTCTTTTACAAAGACAAATTTTTCGGACTCTCCAAATAAAAAAAACTCGATTTTCAACGACTCATCAACTTTATCTTTCCCTTATTGTTTTAAAGAATCGAAACGTATGTCAGGTTTTCGATCTAAACACGAACTTGTTTTCTCCTCAAATGGGCTCCTAAACAGTCCATTCGTTACGCGCCCTATTATTTGCCGAACTGACGTCTATTGTGACCCAATGAACCTGAAACTAAAACACAGTCGGCGCCCGAAGACCGACAACAAAAGCTCGGGTTGCGTTTGACATAAACAGATCTGGATCCTGAAAGAATGTAAACACATGAATCTCCACTTTCTAATTCTATGTCATAAATAGGAAGAGATAGCTTAACGGTTAATTTTCATGTTAGTATGATTGATGTGATCCCTAGTTGTTTTTAAATCTAGTCATTTGATTCATCTTTATAGGGGTTGTAAAGTTGTCGGGCTTGTAATCATTCGAATACATTTGGATGTGTATTACCATTATTGAAGTAAATCAAACGTGAAGGTGTTTCAATTCTACATATAGATGTAAAATTTACTAATTTTAGTATAATTAGGGTGAGTGGATGTTATTCAAAAAGTAATACATTAAGTATAGAATTAGGTATTAGATATAGGATGTAGTATAGGATAAGAACGAAGTGTCGTTGGTTAGCTGTTAACGTCATAGAGAATCGTGGTGCTCACGCATAGATCAAACATATTTGTTTTTTTGCCGTGAATTCGTTCTCTTTGTATGCTGTTGAAAAAGTGTTGTACGATGCAAATATTGAAGACTACAGAAATCGAGATATGAGAATGATAGCTAAGAGAATTTCTGATGCGCTCAATATCCCTGGATTTGAAGCGAAAGACATTACATCAAAATTTAAAAGCTTGAGTTCATACTATAATTTTGAAATCAGTGGCGAAACGGCTTGCAGTAGATAATCAAGGTTGCCTCTAGACTTTCACAACCAGTTTTTAAAATCATCTGTGAAATAACTTCTTAATTCCCTGTCTGATAAACTATGTGCTTTCGATTTCCCGTCAAGAATCTTTCTAACCCACCATCGCCTTCTCTTCCGATTCTTTTTGTATTTTAGCAACTAATTCATTCTTTGTGCTAAAATCCACCAAAACCTGAATTCATCACAGTACAAGCCTCAATGAGTAGCTCGTTCATGCTTAGCTTTCCGCGATCAACTAAATCACGTTTATGTTGATATTGCAATCCGTATCAACGGTCCATATTTTACGACTGACAACGTTCCTTAAGCATTTTCACGACAAGTACAAAAGCGTGATACATTTTCGTTTTGACGTTCCACGTTAACGCAATTTTAGTAGAAATTAATCCGGTCAGGTTGATAAGCTAATTTGCAGGCAAACTGAACTGACACCTGTCTAACACCTCTCTAAAACCTGTCTAACATCTGTTAACGGAATTAACAGATTCGGCGAGTTTGGGGAGCGCCCGAGGTATAGCATACGGAAACACGGATAATAGGACATAGATGTAACGGGAAGGGAATTCAACGATTGTATACTGAAGATAAACAACCCAGTAATGGCAATAGCACAACACGAAGTTTCGGTTTGTGACTGGAGAGAGAACAATTGGCTCCATTCACCGAGCGTTGTTTAACATCGCTTTCTAAGGACGTAGTTACTAAATTTGCGTATGAATATAGACCTTAATAATAGTTCTTCTCTGGGTTTTCAATTAACTTCAGTTTCAATCACGGTCAAAGTATGGAAATGCAGAATTTTTAAAGAAAGGCATATTTGGTGTTTTCGAGTGAAATTAGTTTTAGTGTCACGCAATATGCAAGTATGCAAACGGGCGAAGGCACCTCATATTACATATTCATCGTCGCGACTAACCAGTTATACATTTTCCACCAAGGATTTTGCACGCCTCAGCAACGTCTGGTAATTAAAATTAATCAAAGCTTTGATCTAATAACAGACCAGATGCGCTTGCGCAGCATATACCTACCTCGAAAATTCGTATGTTCCTACCTCAACTTCGAATATCTGGGATTAATTAGCTTTATTAGATGAGAAATCGAAGATGAACTTATAAGGCTTTGTACAGGGTATAACCAAAATAAGAGGAAAGCTTGAAACGTTATCGATCTTCCTTTGAAAGAACTCGAACATTCCACGGGGTTTACTTCTATTTACTAGAGAATCACTGCATCGACAGTTTGAAAATTTATTCTCTTGGAAAACTAAATTCTAAGTTTTAGTTTTTTGTTTACTTATTTATTTTCTTTTCAAAACACTAAAACACCACGTACGAGTTTTCAAACTTTGAAAATGAAAGAAGAAAAGGACTTTAATTTTTTTTCAATTTAAGAATTTCAACGAACGTTATTAAAGAGTTTATAGGTTGCAAATATAATCTAAAGGATGTAAAACCAATTATAAGAAGTGTATTTTCAAGTTTGTTTAATTAATAAATATTAGAGATGAGACCGAAGTGGAATAATTATTCGGTATTCGGCTTATTCGGCTTCATTTTCAAATATTCGGTATTCGGCCGAATATTGACTTTATTTACCGAATATTCGGTTGTCTATGTGATTCTTCTAAGTTTTAATGAATTCGAAATATATATCGACCTATGCAACGAAAACTATCGTAAGTAATTTTTGATAGAACTCAGTCAGATATAAGTGTTTAAAGGTTTTGAACCAATTGCATTTTAAGAAATAAAATTTTCTAGGTAAATATTTCCTACTTGGTTGCTATAGATATCTTATAGACGATTCCGAAAGGATTCACCATAGAAAAATAGGAATTAATTCTGTTTTCTTTTCAAATTTTTCAAAATCACCATTTTTGAGTTACGATAGTTTTCGTTGCATAGGTCGATATTAAATGAGCATACAATCGATTGTTACATAATTGTCATTTAGCTCAATTATGAAAACAGAAGTACGATATTAAATTCTACAAACTTTAGATGATACAAATTAAGTAGATTTACAAAATGAAATAGTATTTTATTGATGAAAATATTTCATTTATTGATGAAAAATTATTGATGAAATAGTATTTTATTGTATTTTAAAAATACAAGATGGCTAAGAATAGATTTGTTTAAAAATTAGTTTTAACACAAAAAATTAATATCTATAATTAATTAATTGCAGATTTTCGTGTAAAAACGCTAATTGGCCGGCTCTTTCTGGAAGTAAGCAGTTTCTTTTTTTTTCATATACAGCGTGTCCGGAAATAAAGTTCGTATACTGAAGGGGGTAATTCTACAGGAAAAATTATGAAGAAAAGTTCATATAAACATGTGTCTGAAAATGCTTCCCAAAGGAGTTACAGCTCTTTGAAGTTGATACTCATGGTGTGATTTTTTTTTAATTATTTCACTTATCCTACAGAGTAGGATGTTGAATTTTGGAACATCCCCTATTATTTACATAAGAAATATGGTGATGGTAACCAAAATGATCTACGATGAACAGGTTTTGGTACCGAGGCTGAGGAGCGCATTTAAAGTCCTATATTTTTTTGGTTGATAATTTTTTGAAAATCTGATCTGAAAATTGGAATGTTTCGACAAAAATACAAAAAAAAAGTTACATACGATGTCCTACCATCACTTCAGAAATAGTTGCCGAAGAAGAACTTGCCAACTTAGTGATTTCTTCAAACGACTTAAGAAGCAGTATGCAGCCTTCCAGCATTTGCCATTCTGCCACAGACAAGTTATTAAATTTCACGTCATTTTCATTCCTATCCAATGAATGGTTAAACTTAAAAAACTTTGCAAGTTGTTGTCATTTGTCCACATATCCGTTGTTGCTGAAATTACTGGAGCCTGCGTAATTTGTTTTTTTAATACATTTTTCGGTCTATTATAGATGTCGGGAATTATGACATCAGTTAAATGTTTTCGACTAGGAAGTTTATATTTTGGCTTCATTTTTGTTAATAATCTTACAAACCCATAATTTTCTACAATTGATATTGGTTGATTGTCCACAGCAATCATTTCCCCAATGGCGTAGTGCAATTCTTTTGATCGGTTGTCATTATCATCCCATTGAGAAAAAGTTTCTATAATGTTTTGTTGAATGAATTTTTAATGAATTTAATAAATTTAATGAATTTTTATTAAGTTTAATGAATTTTGTTAATGTTTCTTCTTGTGATTTATCAATTGGACCATTTAATTCTTTAATGGAAATTGGGTGCTTTCCTGGAATTAAAGTAAATATGCTGTTTTACAGTACATGAGAGTACTGTAACGTAGCAACAGTTACAATATTTATATATTTTTTATACAACTAAGGGCCGGTTTATTCACCTTTGGGTAAATTAATCTGGTCGATAATTTCTATGGTTATTGAAATTTCACGTAGTAAGATTGGTTATTTTGCCTGTAACCATAGTAAATATCATACAGATTAATTTATCCAATGGTGAATAAATTAATTTATCCAATATTTTCCATAGTTACTGCAATATCACTTGCTATGATTGGTTATTTAGCCAGTACCCATGGTAAATATCAGATAGATTAATTTAACCAAAGGTGAATAAACCGGCCCTAAAGTGTGGAAATATTTTAATTTGATATAATTTAATATTTTTAAATTTATTTAATATCAAATCTATTAATCACCAAATGTTAGTGAAAACGTAATAAAAAATATTATAACCTCACATATCAAGTAATAACTAAAATAACTAACTATAACACTACCGTAAAATGATTTATGGTTAACGAAATTTCGTGCTAACATGATTTTTGTATTTAACAAAAAGAGTATAGTTGAGTAAATATTCAAATAAGTATTCTGAATTAATTACACCTACGTTACCTACCTTTTATGTAATTCATAAGCGAGCTGGTTGTAGCCAATTTTCCTTTGCCACCTCTTGAAATCAAAGCATTGCAAAGAATACGTTGAGCTTTATGCTGCTCCTCAGAGTCTGAAAAACATTCACACTTTTGATTTTTTTGATCTGTTTATGTTTATTTTCTACGTAACTTGTATTTCTCACGTACCGACTAGCCGTTACAAAATTTTAAGCTAGACTAACAAGTTCACACATGTACGGAGAATAACGCGAATGTGACCGAGAAAGAACTCTGGGAAGTACCGATTCAAGGTTGCGGTTGAACCGAAACATAACGGTTTATTAAGATTCGTAAACTATTTGGTAAGACCGAATATTCGGCCGATTATTCGGTTCAAATTTAGCCGAATATTTGGTATTCGGTTATTCGGTTGGACTACTATTCGTCACATCACTAATAAATATCTCCCGGTGTTTTCCTCTCGATCCAATCACGTGCAAGTCTTTTATTTTTCTTAACCTTTTTCCGAGATTCCCGATGAATGCACTCTCGGATGGGCTTTTTCTTTAGCCTGATTGATTGCACTCACTTCCTGCCGTCCTTGAAAACAAATAGCTCGAGGTCTTCAAGTATGGACGCGTCTCACAAGAAATTCAAGGTCCGCCGCTCTAAATGGGGCCGAAGGTGGATTTGCTTTAAATCAGGAGATGGAGCAGAGTAACAAGGTTTTGGAAGATATATTGATAGTGATTAACTTTAGGAGAAAATTATGTTTGGTAGAAAAAAAGTGCTTTGTTTGTAATAAAATTTATTTGAAAAGATATATTATTATTATTTTTAGATTATCTGAATTAAGGCTGCTCATGTGTTTGGTTCTAGGAACTAATATAGTTGTGAAGTTGCATTAATTTGTAGTATTGTTGATGGTATAGTGAGAGTTGATGATTCCGGTTTAGTAACGTTATTGACTTTAGTTCATTCCTTTAATTAACCACAAACTGTTACTGTTTTAAAACATATTGGATATGATGAGCACCTTGTATTTTTTCGCTAATTATCTAAACAATTAAAATTGATCGGACTTCGAATGTGTTGGACGTATTTTCTAGTGTCTCATAACGATCTGTGTTGCTTTCTTACCTAGGTATATTAATATATGTGGATATCTTATTCTTCAATGTGGTAAAGACGCTCAATTATACTTGTTCTTCCTTAAAAGTCGTTTTCATCCTTCTAGAAAGGACGAATCTCTTCAATGAAGATTTACTTTCTCTAATTTTATTATCTTCTGAATCTTCCCTGATCATCAATTTGGTTCAAGAACAGATATAGTTGTGAAGAAGTCTTAACTTATATTGTTGATTGCATAGTGAGAGTTACTGATTCGGATTTAGTAGCTTTATTAGCATTAATTGATTTATCTGCCTTTTTCTTTCTTCTCTTCAGCTACACACAGCTTTCCTGTGGTTTTTCTCTTTCTTGTAGAACGTTTTTTTCACACAACTTAACTATGAATTTTTTTATAAACTTCGGGATATATATATTATAAACACGGGGAAGAATAAACTGGCCCGTTTCACGACTGTATTCGAATATAGCTGATTTATCTCACAAGTTTCGAGACTGGTGCACTTTCGCGAACGTGTCCGCAATCTTTAAAATATACTTTTATGATTTTCCAAAACTACTTGAACGACACCATTGCAAACATTCTTAACCGGTTAAATAAATCAATTATTTGGATGTTTTATCTCTAAACTAAGACTAGAACTAACATCAGTAATTCTAACATTAAACTTAGAACTAGAAGCTTCGAAGTGATATTTCGAACTCGTTTCTGAAAAGGGTGGCAACATGGTATTACAGAAAAACTTATACTAATCTCGAAAACGCTTACTGGTCCGAATCCCGAGCAAATCTAAATCTCCGTTCCAAACTTAGTCTTTTGTATTCCCTTTCGGAAAGTAATTTTGGTATTAGAAAAGACATAACTTTTGTTCTTATTAATATTTTATTACATACGCCTGCATCCAAACCTGCATCCTTACTTCACTGCAAAACTTGAATAATTCTGAGAAATGTTTGTGGGACTTGAGTCTGGAGGAGACGGGTTTCGAATTACTCGTGCGACTTTCCTATATGACTTTAACTTACGATAAGAGTTCTACAACATAAAGATAAAGTATGCTTAACCGTTTGACTGCTAAGCAATTCTTGCAAGATCGCTCGGAAACTGCGGTCCATATTTTGATTTGATGTTGACATTAGTAAAGTACGCGTGAGGTCAAACTACGTTTACTCCAATGGTGCAACAAAGGTAGACTGAAACTCGCAGCGCAAAAGCGTTGTATCGCAGTTTTCAACACAAATGGACGCGTGCTTTCACGCCTTGTAACAGTCAAACGGTTAAAGGAAGACAAAAATGCACGTGGCTTACATCATTCGAAACGTCAACCGTATTTTTAAATGATCTAAACCCGAAAGCTTTTAATTTTAAGTCTAGTGTTAGAGTCAGTGCTAATGTTAGTTGTAGTTTTAATTTAGTTAACACCCGTTATTAAAGCTTTCGTATCTTTCTTTTATCTCTTTTGGAAGACACCAATTTCCCGAAAACACCTGATTTTTACCCTGTTCATCGAAAACTTGCCTTCTCTTCTAATCTTAAGTATTATTAATGACGGTCGCAATTGATGGTCACCGTGCGCCCTTTCTCTTGATAACTAACTGTGTATTAACTTAATTTTTATTCATCGAGTGTTTCATGTGAATTTTACTCGAGTTTCGCGAATGATTGATACTAGTCGTGTCTCTCGGAGGATTCGAATTAATCTGCTCTCCGATTTAATGTGACGCGAAGATAAAAATAAAGTCGAAAAATATGTATGAAGTATACTTTCGTATTATTCTTTGTGCAATTTTAATTTATCAATTATCGTCATATGATATAAAGGACTTCCTAGGGGATGGCGCCGCGGAGGTGGTACGGCAAAATCTGGGCTTATTACATCCGATGGCGAACGTTGTTTACATTGATTGGACGGACTGATGAACAGACGAAAGGGCCGGCGGCAAATTAAGGCTAAACGGGCTTCCGTAATCGATTCTGACAACCCTCCTATTCGCTACGTTTAAATAATAACACCGCCGCGTCTGTTTCCGTGGGGGTCGCAAATGATAATCTGATAAATTGCCCGTATTAGATCTGTGCGCGTTTGCACATCTCCCTGCGTAAATTTTATCGTCCGGAGAATGGTCGCGAGATGATGAACGGGTCAGGTCGACCTCCTTGTCCCCTTTCAACATCGCAGCCTTGCTTTTCAATGCTCTAAAGGTGCAGTGTCAAACACGGGACTACAACGGCTATAACCACGCAGCTACAGACGCATGACTTTTGTAGTATGTTTGCAACAGCATTATTCAATGTCAATTATAGGACAGTAGTCTCCTTCGTTTTTTTCTCTTTCGGATTTTCCACTCAAAATTAGTTTTTGTTGTACCATCATAGAGGTAGCCAAAACCCAGTACAAATTCATGTTTATTTTACTCATTTCCTGATTGTTTCAAAACGTTCAGTATTTCCTTCCATGCACTGTCTTTTATTTTGGTTCTAATAATCCTTACTTTTCCGATTATATAAGCAATGGTGTTGCCCTACCATGTCATTTAATTGCGATTCGCGTATTTTCCTATCAGAGTTTTAGATAAACCGTGCTTATCATAAGTTGTAGCGACTCTGGTGGCTAGACTACTATTGTTGCAGCAACAGTCGCCGCGACTATCTCTGTCGCTAACGTTCTAGTCACGTTATTGACAACTTGTCCATACAAAGTCGGCTCCACACACTCGGCGAGACCGTTCGTTGTCAACGATCAATGTCGATGGGAGACTTAGGCCATCCATTTTAATGCTATATCACACTTACAGTACAATTGGGAACCAAAATATGAATAACACTACGAGTTGACGAATCAACTCCGAAAATTTGTCTTCAAATCCAATCCTAACTCCGAATTCGAAAACAAAAATAATCGAATCTATTCTCCCTTCCCTTGTTCTGCAAGAGCTTATATATTCTTCGTCGGTCCACTGCGCAATATTATAAACAAAGTTACGCCCTATTAGCCGAGAAACCTTCCTATCTTAAGAGTGGGATACCTTCCTAACAATGATTTCAATTCATTTATTATAAAACTTTTATTATTACATTATTAACACCTTTGCGGTTCACAATATATGGAAATTAAGCTTTTAATTTCCTAGAAATCCGTCGATAAACGAATCAGTTTTAGATAAATGCATTTGTTCGTTAAGAGTTATTGGTAGACTAAAGTAAGTTAAAGTGTAATAAAGTAAATCTGATGTGTGGAGATAACTAATAGCGACAATATTAATCCGTGTACCGGAAATAATTGGTTGATTTATTGTTGAATATTTAACATGCGATAAATTATCTCGTACGCAAAGCTCCTATCTCGCATCTCTTGTAAAAACGATCCGGAAAGAGGGGAGAATATAATAACAGGATAGGGAAAAGTTTCCTAATGCATTTTTGCTTTTTAACTTCGCTGCCATCGTGGAACGTTAATATACTAAAAGGATTAAGATTTTTTTTTAATTAACCTTCTTAATTAAGTAACCAAATACCGTAAAAGATCGTTTTCGTCGTTATTCCGTTCTCTTCAACTTCCGTCGGTAAAATTAGAAAGGAAAATAAAAGTGGGTTAGAAAAAAATTCAATTAACCCTCAACGCGGTCAAGTTTTATCCGAGAAAATAATATTGCCGTTTAATTTACATTGATATTTAATTTAAATTTATGAGTATTTATATTGATGGTTATTTTATCATTGGTGGTTATTTTACTTTGACAGTTATTTTATATTGACGGTTATTTTACATTTGTATTTGTTTTACATTATAAATATTCCATGAGAATGTATTTAATTAATAATCATAGATTTTCCATTATTAACGTTGTGTTTACACACGGTTTAAAATTACATTTGATAA
Source organism: Digitonthophagus gazella (assembly GCA_036711955.1). Lineage (NCBI taxonomy): Eukaryota > Metazoa > Arthropoda > Insecta > Coleoptera > Scarabaeidae > Digitonthophagus > Digitonthophagus gazella. The sequence continues at coordinate 25,095,528 of JASCIT010000006.1, read as the reverse complement.
AATGAGTTTGTTTTATAGATTTTTTTTTCATAGCGTCATTCATTCAATGCTTTTAAAGGAAACAACAAACATCCTATTTTTTTCATATCATGCATATGCCAGCTTTTATGCTTCCGGAACAAGTCACACGCTTCGTGAAGCGTTCTTTTCCTCTGGCTATGGGTAGCCTTTAGCATTAACTTCTCTCTTTACATACAACGTGCTATCTACATTTCCATTATTCTTATTTACTTAATTACTTATTTACATAACGTTGCTTTTTCGCTTTTTAAGAATAAGGAAGTTATAATTCGGTTATTTTTTATTTGATTCAAGTTATATTTTAATTCAAATTTTATGATTTTTTTCGTCTTAAAGTATTACATCTTAAAGAATTAAAAAAAATAAAAGAAAATGAATTTTAGTAAAAAATTATAATTTTTATAAAGAAAATAATTTTGATGAAAAAAAATTTTTTTCAAAGTTAGTTTTTATATAAATTTGACTTTAAAAATCAATAGGAAATTAAATTTCCTTTAATTTGAGTATATACGTGACTATACAGGGTGTCCGGAAATGTCGTGTACAACAGAATACTACAGATACCTTGGTCAAAAATATGATGATTTAACCCAACTTATCTATATACAAAGTTGCTTAACTTAGCCGCTAGAGGACTTTAAAAATCATATTTTTCATAAGTTTTTCTTAAATTACTCGAAAAATGTTTAATAGATTTTATTCTTTTTTTGACCATGTCTTTATATTAGCAAGCTACAGCTTTCTGTGAAACAAATTAGAATTTGGAATCATACAGGGTGTTTAGAAACACTCTCGCAACCAGTTATCCATCCAGATCTTTTTAACCAACTGTATAATTTTCTGTCAATTTTTTTCTGAATAGCTATATTAATTTAGAAACCTTTTTCTCTCTTATAAAATTTCAGTTGAACAAACAGTTTAATCATAAAAAAATATTTTCTAAATCCCTGCAAGCCCAAATCGATACACTAAGATACCATTAGCAATGTTCAAAGTAGCAATTTCTTTAAACGGTAAGAGGTTCTTTCAAAAAAACCAAAATTTTCAGGTTTAGAAGTATTTTACTGCTTAAAGTACTCAAATTTTCGGCAAGACTCATAACTATCATCAGGGCTAAAAATAATACAGAGTGCAAAATTTTTACAATTTGCGTTTTTCGTGGCATTTTTGCTTGATGACACCCCATAAATAAAGTCTTAGGTCTAGTAATCTTGCTGGCCAATCAGGGTTAAATCCTGATGATGCCCACAAATCCTAGCGAAAATTTGAATATTTTAAGCAATAAAGTATTTATAAACCTGTAACATCTGGTTTTACAGAAAGAACTTCATACCGCTTAAAGAAGTTGCTATTCTGAACTGTGTTAATGGTACCTTAACTTATGGATTTGGGCTTACAGGGATTTAGAAAATATTTTTTTGTGGCTAAACTATTTGTCCAACTGAAATTTTATAAGAGAAGAAATAGTTTCCAAATTAATATAGCTATTCAGAAAAAAATCGCCAGAAAATTATACGGGTTGGTTAAAAAGATCTGGGTTGATAACTTGTCATGATAGTGTTTCTAAACGCCCTGTATGTTTAGAAATTCGAATTTGTTTCACAGATAGCTGTAGCCTGCTGATGTAAAGACATGGTTAAAAAATGAATAAAATCTAATAAAGGTTTTTCGAGTAATTTAAGAAAAACTCACGAAAAATATTGTTTTTGAAGTCTTCTAATGGCTAAACTAAGCAACTTTGTATATAGATAAGTTGGGTTAAATCATCATATTTTTGAACAAAATATCTGTGGTACTCCGTTGTACACGACATTTCCGGACACCTATATATACTTGATTAATGACAATTACAAAATAAGTCTGTTAATTTTAGGATTTATCATCAATTAAATAAAAATTACATTCCAAATAAAGTTATTATAGCCAGTAAAAAAATAATAGGGCGGTTAAATGATTAAAAGAAGGGATTTTACGTACATCAGTTAAAAACGCAATTAAAACTTTTATATATGGTTGGAACTAAATTAAAACTTTGCCTCAACTTATTATATACTTTTTAATTTGACAGTTTTTGAAAAAATATATATACAGCTTTTTCAAAATTACATGAATAAACTTTCAACAACGTTCAACCATTCGACAGTACTCTCAACACCATTAAAATTCAACGAAGGAACCAAAAAGTTTTGAAGTCAAACAAAATAAAAGAAATCCACCCGGGGAAATTTTTACAACCGAAAACAACTTTCCACCGCTGATATTTCCTTCTTACACCTCGACTTAAATTTTCGAAGGATTGTTTGCAGTCCCAAGAACGACGTATGAAGCGGGTTCGTTCTTTTAGTTTGACGTCGAGGCCCAATACTTCACCCCATAATTCGCCCATGCTGTCAACTGCAAAGTTTGTTGCTATATTTGAACAAAGCCGCGGGCTTTCCGCTTATTATTACCCCAATCTTCCAGCAGATATTGGTGCAATCGTGGTCATCACAATGCAATAACCCACATTTCGACCAACCCTGTTAATCGCCGCGTTCGGGATTCCGACGAGAATTGGAATGCCCGAGTGAGCGGAGGTTTGCGAGCTTTGTGGGTCGTCGTTATCGACTGATAAGGAAATTCTAAATGGTATTAATTAGTTCTCGTTCGTATTATGTCAAGGGAATCAAAACCGATATTAGCACGTTTGGTATAATTAAGTGGGTATTCTAACAATCCAACACTTAAGCAAAACGAAACATCACTAAATTTTGATTAAAAATAACAAAGTTATATTAAAAAACCTTTTAAGTTCAAATTTAAAAAATCATTAAAAAATTAATAGAGAATTAAATTTCCTTTAATTTGATACCAAATACTACTATGTTTTGATTAAAAATAAAAAAGTTACAACAATTTTTAAAAAATTCAAGATGGCGGATCATCAACTTTTTTTTAAATAAAAATCTTTGTAACTTTAGATCTATTAAAGATAAATAGGTCGTGTTGGTACTTGAATTAAACAAAATTCCATTTCCTAACGATTTATTAAATCAAATTTACATAAGCCTTAATTTTAAGGACAAAATTTGTATAAAAGATTAAAAAAAATAATCAAAATTATTTCCTTTTTTTAGTTTTTGAAAACCATTAAAAATCCTTTACTTTAAAGTCACAATTAGATTTGAATTAAAAATTATCAAGTTTTAGCAAAAAATGTTTTTAAAGGTTAGGTTAAAATTTAAAAAATTGTTAAAATAATTAATTGAGAATTAAATTTCCTTTCACCTAAGTTTGGATTGAAAATAGACAAATTAGTTTAACTTAATAATGACAATTTATCGAAGCCATCGTAACGAGTTAATAGTTTAACTTAAATGATTCTAATCGATTATGTTAATAATAAACTTAGGGAACTGAACTTTCAATATCTCGAAAACGAATCACTTTTTAATCCATGTTCTTTAGGACTTTTCTGCTTATTTTTAGCCAAGGAATACGTCAGTAATAGATCGGACAAGCAAAACGGGACACCTGTATATGTCTATTTTTTATTCATTTTTTTCAAAAGTACAGATTTTTATTAATACTAATGAGTCTAAAAAATTAAGTGACGAAGACGTTTTTGTAAATGAATATCAATATTTTCAATAGAGCTGAATGCAATTAATGCGGTGTTGTGGAATATAGCTTTTCTTGGACATGAAATCCAATATCACTTGTGGTGATAATTTATATCCATATATCGCTGCCCCAGGAGAATATGGACGTAACTGGAAATCGGTAAATTTTACAGGAGACGTTAAAATCGAAATCGTCTTTTTTTTAATTTGAGTGTTTCTAACAGTTTAATTTGCTAATTGTCATCAATAAATGGTATCAAACTATATATGATGCGTAGTATAGCATGGTGTAATTATAGTTTTTCTACAATTAAAACTAAATGTGAAGTTTGAAGTTACGTCTTTGTTTTACCTGAAAAATATTTTAAATTTGATACATTTCAGTCTTTTTTATTAAACTTTGGAAAATACAAACTGAATAGGGTGCTCTAAATTAAGAGAAAACGCTGATATTAACAATAACGACTACTAAAACAATAAAATCTAAACACCGTACTGTACTGCATAAATTTGAAAATAAAAATGCAGATGAAACTCGTCTATATTTAAGCACCAGTTTTTCGATACAAGAGCCAAGAAAATCTCACTGGGGTTGCAAGTTTCCTAAGTCCAAATATTTTTTAAACAGTTGGCTTCTAAAATCCTCAGAAATGTTTTGTGAACAAGAGCGAATGCATTTATCGGAGCAAGCAGGTTTCATGGACTTAGCTTTGACAATTTTTCCAGTTCTTAAAGAAGTGTATTGTTGACCTGAGTTTCTCAAACGTTTTGCTTTCACCTGTTTCCAATTGTTCACATTTTTAACCCTTTTTTTTTCCTTTTTTGACTGGGGAATTTGTAGATTCTTCTTCATTGTCATCAGCATTATTCTTACCAATATTTTCGAGATTTATTGATCTTTCACTTGAAGAAGATGAATCACCAGTATTACCATCATTAGGGCTGTAATCATCACTTGATCCTGCAGAAAAAAGTTTCTTTTCAGAATCGCAGTATTCCTTGTAACTCTGGTTTATTTTCCTTAACATCAATTTTGTGCTACTTTTCCAATAATTATTAGTTATGACTTTTCATAGGACCCATACTTAGTAAAACATAGACGTAAAGCGCACTTACTTCCTTGTTCTTCTAAAAGTAAGCAAGAATGAGTAACGACCCGCGCAATGTGACAAGAACGTAACGGCCCTCTTGCAGCCAATAGTGCGAGTACAACCACGGCGTTTTTTTAGCGAATAAATAGCAATATTCTGCGTTAGTTTACACGAGTAACTCATTTTCTAAAAAATTGCAGTTGCGTCCGTGTTTTACTGGAGCAGCGATATATTATGAATTTTTCAAGAAAAGTTAAATACACTAATATCGCTTATTCTTTATGGTGGAAACCACAAATCGATATCTTGCACCTAACCAAAAATATCAATGAATAACGATGCACCGAGAAAATTCAACGAATATAATATATTCGTTGAATTATACTATATACAGGGTTAGTATGAAGTCCCGGAACGGTCGAATAACTTTGTTGTTTGAGAAGTATCAATGTTGAAATTCTGCTTGATTATATAGTTAAATGCGACGAATTTAATAATAAGAGTTTCATTTTTCTTTCGTTTCCGGTTTCACAGGAAATGCATCCAACTTTGTTTTTTTAAATGGCATGTATAGTATATTCGTGCATTTTCGAATGCGGAATAAAAAACTACGTTCAAAAATACCAAAATTCTTTATTCTATTGATAAAGACGCATAAGACCTAAATTAAAAAAATCAGTTTAACGCAAAATCAAGCAGACATGTCACTTTACTGAAACATCATATTGCTGTCATATGCTTATTATTATTTCCTGCGATTTCATGTTTATTATTTGCTGCACGCTCGATCGGGCGCAGAAGAGCGATTGAATGGCCAACCCGTTCACCAGACTTTTATCCCTACTGCATTTCTTTTTATGGTGTCATTTGAAATGCGAAGTGTATAAAACTCAACCAAATAATATAGACAAATTACAGCAACAAAATTTGAGGAAATGCACTGCGTTACACCACAAATAATACAAAATTCATTAAGTTGTTGACCGATTACGTCGGCGTCAAACGGTAAACGGGTCGCATTTTGAACATTTATAACTTAAAGTTAGTCGTTTATTATTTATAATTTTAGTTAATTTTTTTAATAATTGCGTTTCATTCAATAAAAATAAACATATTACTGTCCTTGAAACAAGTTTTACAGTCATTTCTTATTTTTTTATTAACTTAATTAATTATTGATAATGACACAGGTAACATATGACAGCAATGTGAAGTTTCAGTAAGGTGACGCGTCTGCTTGATTTTGTGTTAAACAGACTTTTTTAATTTAAGTCCTATTATGCTTTTTTATTAATAGAATAAAGAATTTTGGTATTTTTTAACGTAGTTTTTTATTCCGCATTCGAAAATGCACAAATATACTATACATGCCATTTAAGAAAAAAAAGTTGGAAGCATTTCCTGTAAAACCGGAAACGAGAGAAAAATGAAAATGTTATCATTAAATTCATCGCATTAAACTATATAATCAGGTAGAATTTCAAAATTGATACTTCTCAAACAACAAAGTTATTCGACCGTTCCGGGACTTTATACTAACCCTGTATATCATATAGTACATATCATGAAAACTATTAAAATGGCTTCAGAAGTCGCCAAAACACGTACACACATCTGATTTAAATTTTAACACAGGTAGGATACATTCTCTTTACATACTTCAAACTTATTCATGCGAGAACTGAAATTACGAATTAATGTATAAATAATTTTAAATTTTCGGTGGAGGTGCCGGTTTGAATATAACTTTAACCTACTACCATGAAAGTTTAATTATATTTGAGCGACTTTTGAAGTAAATATTATCTTTGTTTAATCAAGACCTATTTAGTAGTAAAGTTTCCGGTTCGTAGATTAATGTAACGAAAACAAGCGGCGCGGCGCGAACTCGGTCCATTCAACGAGGGCAAACCAAACGCCAAACGGCGCCACAAATAATCCGGTCGGTTTTAAACGGATTTCCCGGTAATCTTTGTAGATAAAGCCCCCCTCCAGCAATTATTGTTTTCCCATCGTCATAGCGGGAAAGTGCACGATTAACCCCTTGCCTTACGATTTCATTTCACAGAATCATGCCTGTGAAGACTAATTTTAATCATTTCTATCCGTGCTATAAGTCAAGTCAGTGAACTTTCGGAACTCCTACTCCGAAAGTTTTCGTCGAAAAAAATCGGGGTAAAGACTGACATGATTGATGATCACTTCTGCGTAACATAGCCAAAATTCAAGGTCGTAGGTCACGCGATTTAGGAAATATCGCGAGTTAAATGAAAAGAGGACCGGTTTTTTGACCGGTCTACGTAAAACTGCTTATTTAACAATCGAAGAATGAGTATATTTGTAGGAATTTAGATAGTTAACGTTCTCTACTGCCACCTGACGACATCTCATTGAGATGCGACCAGAGGTTCGCGAGATCGACTATTTCGGGAATTATTTTTTTTTGTGAAAATTGATGGAATTACGAGCATCCGAAAGTTTACTGCCTTGACTTATGACACGGATGTAAATATGTGGCGGGCATAGCCAATCAATGTCGAATTTGGAACAGAAAATTTTTGCGGGCGATACTCGTTATTTCCACTTAAAGGGTTAAGCTTAACGCACGTTAATTACATCATGTTTACGTTTCACCATGGTATTTTCAAACGTAAATAAAATCGAAAATATAAAGTAAAGTTACTATCTCCCAACTATTTTTTTTTTATTTGCTCGTTTTTGTCTCTTTTTTTTACTTGTGGGAAAGAAATGCGAGTGGAAAATAGTCGCAGAGATACTGAAATCCACAGCGTGGATGGCTGCATTTTTGCGCAGAATGCCTTGTTTTTTATTGCCGGGTCGGGAGATGGAAAAATAAGGAAATATAACCTATAAACTGTAGCGAACTGAGAGATATATGGAAGTATTGTCATATGATAGAATTTCTGCTTTGAACATGAATCAAATCCATACTGCAAACTTGAAAAATATTTTGAAAAATCTAATAATTTTAATAAATAATAGATATTTTAATCTATCAATTTCCGAAATATTTTGTCTTACAATTAGTTTTTATAAATAAAATTTGGGGAATTTTTTAAAGTTGATTAAAATTTCTAAGGTTAATTTAGTTGAAAATTTTCGAACAATTTTGAATTTGTTTTGTAATAATTTGAACAAATGTAATAATTTTTAATAAAAATAGATATTTTAATCTATCAATTTCCAAAATACCTGTTCTTAGTTTTCGTAAATAAAGTCTGGGGATTTTTTTAAAGTTGATCAACATTGTTAAGGTTAAATTAGGTGAAATTTTTTTTGGTAATAATTAGCAAAAATCTAATAATTTAAGTAAATATGTATATTTTAGTCTACCAATTTCCAAAATATTTTTTCTTAGGTTTCATAAATAAAATCTAGGGAACTTTTTAAATTTGATTAAAATTTTTAATGTTAAATTAGTTGAAAATTATCGAAGAACTTCGAAATTTTTTTTTTAATTTGTTTGGTAATAATTTGAATAAATCTAGTAATTTTAATAAAAAAATAGATATTTTAATCCATCAATCTCCAAAATACTTTTTCTTAGTTTTCATAAATAAGACCTAGGGAATTTTTTAAAGTTGATCAAAATTTTTAAGGTTAAATTAGGTGAAAATTTTCGAACTACTTTTCCTTTTGAATTTTACTTTACTTCACTTCACTTACCATAAAATCGTTTTAAGCACTTTTCATTTTCTATAAAATAATACCCACGGATAACCTAACCCTTTAATCTCATTTTAAGTTCTCTTATTTACGAGGGTTTAAAAGTCTTATAAAAGGTATACTTGGCCAATATATTAGAAGCCGTTCTACAATATTGTTCTCAAGGTAATTTTTTCCTCGCGTAGAAGGAGATTTTTGTTGAAAGTTGCGTTTGAAAGTGGTAACTTTTTTAATGAATGTTGCCGTTCATTCGTTCGTTCGTCTTTTCGTTCGTTCAAAACGAATTATTACAAGTAAACTTAATTGAGTTTCTTTCGGGTAACATAACGAGGGGAATGAAACGCGTTCTTTACAAAAATACAAACTTTATTTCGAAAACGTGTACACACACGTTTAAATAAGACAAATAAAATAAATCACATCGAATGTACTAAACTATTTTCTTTTTCATTATATTTTTAATAATTATAACCGGGATGACGATATGTCGTTGTGTTGTATTTAGGAGAATTTTTGGTCCAGCACTAATCTTTTTCTTTATTATTATTCCATTTAGAGAGGAAATAATCTTTATTAGGCTATCGACTTAAAGGCATTTCCGCCATATATTGCATTTATTTATTTAGTTACTTTTTGCTTTTCTGAGAGGAATTTTTTTTTCAAGATTTTCGCTGAAAGTTGCTTTTGAAAGTAGTAACTTTTTTAATGAATGTTGCCGTTCGTTATTTTTATTTTCGTTCGTTCGTTCACCCAACACGAGTTATTACTAGTAAACTTAATTGAATTGCTTTCGGATATAAGATAAGAGGAATAAAACTCGTTCTTTTCACATCAAAAGCACTAAACTATTTTTTTAAATTATACTTTTAATAACTAATAACTGGGGTAAAGATATGTCGTTATGCTGTATTTATTTACAAAAGAACTTTGGTCCAGCACTAATTTCTTTATTATTCCATTTACAGTAAAGCTCCGCTAATCCGAACTCCAATAATCCGGATTCTCCAGTAATCCGGACGAAATTGAAATATTAGTTATTTACATTATGTATTCCATAATCCGGATTTCCGGATTACTTGTGATTCCATAATCCGGATCGTAGGTTACGCAGTTTGCCATGTATGTATGTCACAATTAAAAAGTGGTGTAAGTGGAAAGGTGTTGGCTACTAATTGTAAGTATGGAGTTGGTACATCGACGATTTTCAATGTGTTAGTAGTATGTGTTTTGATTTAATAAATCCCTACATGTATTTAACGTACTTTTGTGACTTTTAAAAAATTCCAATAATCCGGATGTTTCACTAATTCGGATTGCCTCGGTTTTCGTTGATCCGGATTAGCGGAACTTCACTGTATTTTATTTATTTATACACTTGTTTGTTTATGTATTTATTTTTAAAATTTTAATTTTTAAATATAAAGATCAGTGCGATTAATTTACAATATATAGATTTACAATAATAATTATAAAATTCAAATTAAATCTGATTGTTCCAGCTTTTAACTGTTGATTCGTGGATTAATGTTTCGGGTTATAGTATACTCCTAGACAGTGCAAACCCCATAAACCACACAAAGCGACATGGTTTGAAATCACAGACATAAATTGTGATTTACTCACAAACCGCTTAATAATATGTCTTAATACTTTACAAAATTGTACTATGTAATAAATACTTATCGATTATTACCATATTTATTAAAATCGATAATAGGTAAGTTGTAAGATCTCCTTGTCAAGATTATTCAAATTTATTTTACTCAGCCACATAATTTGGAGGACTGTACAATTGAAAATCGACAAATTGTATTCCAATCCTTTCTTTTCCTCGTCCCTCAAATTCATATCTACATTCATATATTCGTTCTCGGCGGGTAAGAATCTGGATAATGAGGACTGAAAATCGTTCCGTTTTTTGTAAGATCGCTAGTGAAGGATAAATCACAACTTGAACGTGTTTCGCTGATACTTGGAACTAATCCCACCAAACCTATCCACATCTTAAAAATAATAAACTTAAATTAAAGATAAATTAACTCAAGTTTTTAAAGAGGTACTTAAGAAAATTTAAATTCCAAAGTTCTGGTTGTAATTAATAAAGACTTAAATTAAAAAAAAGACAAAAACTAGTCATCAAATTTTAAATTTGATTAGTAAATACTCGATATACTTCCAAGTTTTCATTATGTCGTAAAACAAACTTTTATTGTTGCCTATAAAAGTATCGTCTGCCGGAAGGAACTGAAATCTAGCCTTGAATCCGTGTCCCAGCCAATCAGAATTAGCTACAAATTCCACTAACAAGTTCGATCTAGTCGAAAATATTTCAACCTCCGCCCTTTTGTTACACAAAAATTTAATGACCGAATCGCCTGAAGAAATCCCATCGTATATTCTAATTATATCAACCCTGTTTACACAACTAAATACAAAAACAAATAAAAATAAATTAAATTTAAACAATTTAAGCAAACAATATTTACCTTATATCGCCTTTTTAGAGGCAAATTTTTTCGAAAACTAATTGAATACGTTCCCGATTTCTACAACGTAAATGTTAGTGGTATGAAAAAAATTGGCATTGTTGTGGTTAAAAGTTGAAATGTCCTGAAAAGGTATTTAAGCGTACACTGTCATTTGGAGGGCGGCGACCGAAGATTTCACACTAGCCGCTAATTAAATTGCCCTTCGTGCAACATAATACAACAATTCTGCCGTCGAAATTACATTATTAATTTTGCAACGACCGCTACGCCCAACGTCAGGTGATTATTGAACGTTTTACCCCGCGTCAATGCGTTCGAATAGGTCTTAACTGAATAATTTAATTAATCGAGGATTAATCCTAAATTTTCATTTATAATAGAAAATTTGATGTTTTATCATAAAATAGAATATTTTAGCCTTTACTTAAACTATAAACGGTTTCTTAGTTTTTATAAATGATTTTTTTGCGATTTTTTAAATAAGACAAATTTTTTAAATAAAGAAAAATTTTTTTAAGTTAGAATTTTGTAGAGTCAAGAAAAATGGTTAAATTAAATTAACTTTTAAGGAACGATAAATAAAAGTATCCAGTTTGATTTTTTAAGCAAAGTTTAGATATCTCTATTCATTTTTTTTTAATTTTCAAAGTTGGAATTGACTCAAATCGAATGGTGAAAAAATTTTATTAAAAATTAAAAATCTTGTAAAATCATGAAAAATCCATCAATTTAAATAAACTTTTCAAGAATAGAAAAATAAAAGTACTTTATGAATTTTTAGACTTAAGATAACTCAATTCGCTTTTGAGAAATAAATTTTCAAATTTTAAATGTGTTCAAGAAGTTTTTAAAATTCTTATTTTGATTATTATATAAATTTAAATATTTTTTTAACATAGAATCTTCATTTAAATTTAATATAAAAGTCATTTTTTAAATCCTAAGAATAAAGACCTATATGAAAGTAATCTCCCAGCTCCCTCTTAGGGTATTTTACGTGTATATAAAAAAATGAATTGCTCGAACATTCGTTAAGATATCAAATTCGGGTTAACGATTTTTGATAAAGCATTCTTTATTGTATCAAATAAATTAAGGATTCGCTCCGAAATACATAAATTACTATAAGTAATTAATTAATAAGTAATGAGGTAACCAAAAAATACAATAAAATTTGACGCATTTAAGGGGCCCACTTTTTTTGTCTTTCATTTCACTTTTCTTAAACTACAGGATTATCCAATGATTCGATCCCAATTTTGAAGATTTGAGGTACTTAAGACTTTGGAAAGATAGAATAAAGAATGCTTTATCAAACAGCGTTAACCTGAATTTGATATCTTAACTGTAGAGTACCATAAAACGGAGCTGGAAGACTAGCTTCACATAGGTTGAATAAAACAACAGTGATTATTTAAAAACTGACAAACGTTTAGAGGTAAGGTAGGACTTTTCTTTCATATTTTTATTGTGGTTTTTATTTAAACCATAAATCGTTTCTTAATTTCTATAAATAAATTTGTAATGATTTTTAAGCTTGTCTAGTACCTATATGTTTGTTAAAGTAGAAAGGTGGAATTTAAAATTTTAACCAAATACGTTGATAATATCATTTGAAAGGTAGAACAAAATACACTTGTATACCTTGCTCTGAAATAGTAGGAGCACTTAATGTTTTTCGAATAGCTGGATGGGTATTTAGGCGAGTAAAAGTTCCGGTAGGATGAGCCGGACGAGTCCAGTGACGAGGCAGTGCCAATCACTTTCTGTTCGCTCGGTTTCAACAGTCCTGAAACGTATTATAAAAAAAAAAGTTGCAAAAAGGGGAAAATGCGAAAAGTTGTAAATCGGGACGAGTCGAGACGAGTTGAAACTCGCGCACTTTTAATCCTCTATGCAAGCCGTGAAATCCGCGGGGAAATAACCCTTGATGGTCCCTGCTTTGCATCGCCGAGATCACTTTTACTTCCACCTAGTTCTAAACTTTTATACCAATTAGAAATTCAAATTGCAAAATTTCCACTCTATACCATAATTTTCTTAAATAATGTTTTGGTATTATTAAATTTCAATCTCATTACCGGTTTATTCACCTTTGAGGGTCAGTTTGTTCATCGTTGGGTAAATTAATCTAACGGATAATATCTATGGTTACTGCAGCTTCGCATGGTATGATTGGCTATTTAGCCAGTAACCATAGTAAATATAATACAGGTTCATTTATCCAACGGTAAATAAACCGGTATTAATCGAGATAGAAAATTAATTTATTTTCGTTTGATTAAAAAGAAAAGAAAAAGAGTAATAAAAGGATCGTCCCTTAAGAGAATCATGCGAAAAACGATTTCTCGTAGGTTTCGTTAATGCGAATACTTCGACCTTCTCTTAACCAAGATTTCGGATATTAATCCTACTTTTGTCCATAAATCGAAAGGTGCCGGAGAACCCGGTCCAGTTGCTCTTTTCGCTCTTGGAGTGGAATTCCAAGACTATTCCGAGACCGGAAGAATACAGGATGGTCGGTATGTCCACCAGGAAAGCGCACAAAACCGTCTCCCAAGGAGTGTACGCGTTCACTTCACCACCGTTTAGGTGTAAGAACAATCTTAGGTAATCACCTCTCTTACAACTAAATCATAACAATTTATTATTTTTCAAAAAAGTTATCAAAAAAAAATTTTATTTTTATATTTTTTTTAATAAATAACAATTATTTCTTACTCGTTACTTCGTTTTTGAACGTCGAAATCAAGGAAAATAATCTGAATAATTTCGTTCGGACGTCCGATGAAAGTGTAGAGGACGCAATCGATGTTCGTGTCGTACTGTTTGGGAATATCTGGATTGGTGAACGTTCCCATTTCCTTCCCGTGGGTGGTGGAGTATACGAGGCATTCGCAGCCTGAAAACGAGAGACGGTTTTTCCATATTTCACGGGGAATTTCCGACTAGAAAAAACGGTCAAAAACGAGAATTTGCGAGGTGCTTACCCGGGTGTATGGCTTTTCCGACTATCATGAACTGCATCCATACAATCATACCTAATACAGTCACCTGAAAAAGAAAAATGAAATAAATAAAATAAAATATTACGTTTATATAGAACAAAAATAAGAAAAAAAAATTTGATAGACAATTCCTAATAAATTTATCGTTTTATTTTAAAATATTAATTGCGTTAATTTAATAAAACAGTGAATAGATTGTGACTCTTAACCATTTTTTAAAATGTTAAAAGCGATAAATAATGTGTGTTGATTTTTTTAACTGTAAGGCAGGTCTCACACTGAAGCAACCAGCAACAAAAAACTAGCAACCGGCAATAAGCAATATTGCCACTTGATGACATTTTACAAATAATTAAATGTCCCACATTAGAACAATCCGATCGATTATATCGTCTCTCTACTTGCTACATGGAATTGCTCCAATGTAAGACGTTTGCTTTACTTCTATGTAAAGTCATCAAGTACTTATATCGCCTGTTGCTGATTGCTAGTTGCTGCTTGCCTCAGTGTGAGACGTACCTAATTGAATTAATAGATAGGAAGATTACTTGAAAGTTTAGCTGCTTTTACCTTTCAAATGTATAATAATTTTGTTATTGCTATATGTAGAAATTGAAGTTAGGTATTTTATTAAATCAGTGTTAAATTCCAAAGGTGGAATATAAAGAAGGTTATTGATGCTTGAGAAAACTTTTCTTAAAAATCTATATAGACCTTGTCACTTGAAATTTGATTTCGTACGTATTAATATCATCCTCAACAGTTTTAATAGTCCTCAAAAAGACTTTGTAAAAATGTACATAACATGGGTCTCGCGAAGGCCTAAAAATATTGTCTTTACAAATTGAAAGACTTTTGACTTGCAAAAGTGAAGAGACGTTGAAATGTCTTCTCTATTTTACTTGCAGGAAATACTATACGATATTTCAAAGGGCAAGAACGAACATCAAGAATATATAAAATTATAACTGGAAATTCTGGAATCAAATAAGCAAATTGACAGGAGATAAGAAAGATAAGCAAACCGGGTATAAAGTAAACAGGATGGTATATTGTATCCAAAGTATACAACCTTGTAGGAATTCCGGTACTAACATATGCTTGTGTATTCTGTATATTAAATTTTAGATACTGATGGTAGACTACAAAGAAATATTGTAGAAATAGTAATGTAATCTTTGCGAAAGATAGAAGGAATAACGAGGTGAGATAGACTAACAAATGAAAGAATTACACAAAAAACGAACCAAGACAATAATTAATAATATATTTCAATTAATGAATATTTTAAAAACCTGATGTGATGAAGCAATTCTGAGGCGAAACTTGAGTTCAGCACGACCAAAACTGTTAGGAAACTATTATCTGATTTATGGGTTAAAAAAATGTTGGTCAGTGTAATTATACAACAGAAGTAAGAAACATAGAAAGCAATTAAGTGTTATTAGAAAAATAGAGGAGAAGATGGAAACTAAGAAACAAATGGACCAACCAACTTATTGGAGATTTAAATAAAATCGGCGATAGGAATAATCAGACAGGTAGAAAATTATTGGGTAATTTCGCCACAGAATTACAACCGTAGGCACGTGTTTCTAACTTGTTAGTTCTCATCTGTACAGTATAGCAAAGGAGCAAGGTGGAAGCTCATTATCTCTTGTAAAATTCCATTTTTACAAGTTCAGCGCTTGATACGCTAACATGGAATAATGCCATAAAGCCACTGAACCCATTTGAAACTTCGGATAACATTTCTTGAAAACTATAGAGATATCTAATAGAATTTTCAGAAATAATTTTTTCTTTTAAGGTAATCCATTTTCTTCAAAACGGTACAAAAATATTACTACCTTCACTTTCTTGTGAAACTATACTTCTATCCTTGAAGAAGGTATCAAAAGTATTTCTAAAGCAAATTCATGGAAAATATCAGTAATGTAATATATTACAGCATTTTCGGAAGATAATGTCAAAGAACGAATTCCTCCAAACATAACTCCTTCATTCACTTCCGGTATTAATTGTCAAAGCTTGTCAAAATGCAGACATAAGTTCCCCTTTGAGGTTATGTTGTTACTTCAAAAGATCTAACATTCGATGAAAAATA